>OZ005659.1:71508921-72708921 GCA_963930645.1 Salticus scenicus
TTTTGGCAAAATTGTATATAAAAACAACACATTTTTTGGTACATTTTACGTCATACTTAGTCTTCTAAATTAGTTGTAACCAAAAAAAAAAAAAATAAATAAATAAATAAATAAATAAATAAAACCTATTAGTAGATAAGTATAGCTCGTGTTTGAATGAAGGATTTAAAAAAAAAAATTGAGTTTTGGTCAAAATTCTATATAAAAACAGCACATTTTTTGTATATTTTACTCCATATTTAGTCTTCTAAATTAGTTGTAACCAAAAAGAAAAAAAGAAAAAAAAACTTCCGTACAAGCACTAGTTAATTCTGTTTTGAAGAAGTATGAAAAATTCCAATAAGATCGATAGATTACTTTTTAAAAAATCGTGTCCACCGAATTTGAAAATAGTGTTTTGAGAAAAAAAATAAAGTTTTAAGTAGGAGTAAAATGAGCCTAATGAAGAGAATTTCCAAAGGTTCATTCCTAGACTTTTACTCCGGTTGGCTTGAAACTGAAGAATACTCTAGACAAATTGCCCTATTAGATTTTTTTAAGAAAATGATCTTTTCAAAATTTGAAACCTTTGTAACCCCTATAAAAACAATTGAAAACAGTTTTATTTGACATACATTTTTGGATAAACGTTAACACCCTCAAGCTCTTCACAGTATTCAAATATGGTTGGTTGGGTTTTACGTCGCACTAGTGCTGCGCAGATGGGCAATTGCATTCAAATATGAGTAGATTCTTTCTCTCACATTTAAACATACAAAAATCAAACGCAAAATCTTAATCATTCAAATCTTAGTGACTCGCAATTTACCCACTGTTTCTCTATACTTCATTTTCCAAAAAAAAAAAAAAAAAAAAAAAAGCATTGTTATAGTAATAAATGCAGGGCCAGTCACACACAGGCATATTTCCGCTTCGATCACTATTTTCTAGCAACAGTCAATATTATATTTAATCACAAAATACTACGTTAAAAATGTGGTAAAGATTTCTGCATGATAATAATGGTGACAAAAAAAAAAAAAAAAAAGAAAAAAGAAAATCAGAAACCTCACAGTTCTGTGTGACTACTATTATCGTGAGCCATGTAATTACCCAGTTACATTAATCATTTTACAGATTAAGCTTCTGATCACCATGATTGGATATATCACTGAGAGGTTGCTTGTATAAAATACACTTATAATTTAAAATTACTTAATTAATTAGTTTTTATTTTTATTTATTTTATTTTTATTTATTTTTTACATTAAATTGGAAAGTTTACCTTCCATTACATAGTAGTTTTTTTTTTTTTTTTTTTTTTTTTTTTTTTTAACGCCAAAATTGTATAACCTTTATCTTTATTCTATTATTAAACAATACATTGAAAACAACAAAATAATTTTACCCTTTTTCAAGGTGGTCATGTGATTATATTAAAATAAACGCAGAGAAAAAAAATATACCGCCTTCATCTAGAATGAATAAGTGGTCATTTTCTAAATCCCTTAAGTAGAAATATAGATTTCCGAGCTATGCGCATAAGTCCTGCCAATAAACTGAATAGACGAAATGATCGAGAATTTCTAGTCTACACATTTCTAGATGTTGAAACAATATTCTGAATATTTTTTTATTGCGAGAAATTCTCGCTTGATTTTCTAGAATTGGGTAATAAACCAAGATTATAGTTTCTTAAACCCGCCTCTTGTAGTCTCATTTGTTTGCAGAGATTTTTAAATAACTTTGATCTCGAGAATATAGGTAAACTCTCTAGAATTCTAATAGGGGTATGTAGAACTCGCTTTCAAAGGGCGACTAGAATTTATAAGGATGTGATGGAACTATTTTTTCTTGAGCCACAATTTAAATTCTAGATGTCAGTTGCAGAATTTTTTCTCGGTGCATTTAATTCAATTTATCAGTATTACTAATTTCTTTTATAATTTCAAGTTTATTTTTCCCTAGTCAATACACACCTTGAACTAGATGCATTATTTAAATAAAACTGTTCAGTGTGTCATAATTATTACTGACTACAGGCTTTTCCCCCTTCGCTAGTCACTATATTTCAAGGAATTTTCAAAAGTAATTAATCACTGTATTTTATACCACTTTATAAATAAAAACTTAAAAAAAAAAAAAAAGAAATAAAAGAAAAGAAATTATACATACACACACATAGAGAGAGAGAAAGAAAATAAACAGTGACCGTGAATAATGTAAATGGGAACGTGATGCTTCTGTTTTCTAAATCCACATCTTTAAGTACTGAATACTTTTCAATTGGTCCTTGAAATCTTATTACAAATTAGGGGGCTTATAAAAAAAATTAAAGCAATTTATTTCTATGGCGCTAGATAAATAAGGCGTGGATGTTCAAGGGAAAAAAAAAAGCCTTTCTGTCAACCTAAAAGTTTTAGATAAATGAAAAATGAACTCAGATGATCGGTAGCGGAAAAAGATAAGATTGATTGCAATAAGAAACCGGAAAAAATCTAAATTCTTTTATACGTCCATTAAGAAAAACTTCCGATTTAGGTTCCCCGATAAAAGAATTTTTTGACAGTAACGTTATCAAATAAATGAAAACTATAAGTAAATTTCAGAAGATGATAAATGATATTTACTTTAACATATATTAATCGAATTTATTGCGCTATAAAGTGAATAATAAGAAATAATCATTACGCTGTAGGCATTTTACGAATAGTTACAATCAGAAGACATTTTATTAACGTTCTTTTTTGCTTTCTTTCACCCATATATGATAGAAAAGGTATTATTTTGGGTCAAATTTTTGAAATTGAATTTTTGCTATATACACATGTTTTGAGGTCTCTTGAATCAGAAATTTAGGTTTTTAGAGGTTGGTCTGTTTGTGTGTGAAACGTGAGTCTTACCAGCTTAACTCAAGAACAAATATTAGTACCAAACTCGGTATTCTAAATTTGTATCATACAGAAATGCTACACTAAACCTTTCGTTGTTATCAAGAAAATGGTTCGTATACAGGGACATCCAAGAGAAATCAAATACATTACGTCTATGGGCGAAATTTCTCATAGGCTCAATTTAACATCTATCGGCTGCACTAAATAATAATAATAACTACATTTTTATATACATAAAATCGTGTTTCTTGTAGAATATAACGTGAAAATCATTCACCATTCATTAGAATATAGTTTGACTGTACTTGGAAATGGGTAGAAGTGCATAGGAATGCTATTTCAAACTTTTCTTTGAGATCGAGCAAATAAATACGTATAAATCGTGGAAGAATAATGTAAGAGGTTGGTTGGTTGGTCGATCTTTGAAAGGAATTAAGCATGTTCGCCGGATAATTTGGCGATCTTTTTTTTTTTTCTTTTCGCTAAGGGCGACAGATACCAAGTCAACTCTACAAACGTTTGCAACTTACGAAATCTTAACTGTATTTAAATCAAAATGGTTTTCGGTTGTGTTTTGCGGATGCCAAAGTGAGATGTACATTTTGAACAGAATTTAATTTTTGTATTGAACAAAAACAAAACTATCAATTTTTATTTAATTTTGCGCCGATTTCAAGAGTTATAATTAATTGTATTGTTTATGTTGTTTGGCGAAGGAAATTATTTTGCATTTTTAGGCGCAATTTACCATTTCATTTTTTTTTTTTCCCTTTCAGTGAAAATGTGTTTTTAGCAGAGCATGAGAAGATGTTCGACAGGGGTTTCACATATCGCAACCCGCAAGAAAAGTGACGCATTCCAAAACATGGCAATTTCGAGTTTATGTCACTAAAAAATATATGAAGTGTCTCAATGTGCACAAAAAAGTCACATCTTCATCTCGGAAATTATGCACTCGATAGGCAGTTGTGTCCGTATTATTCTAGTCAATGCTTTATCTTTGAGTTGATTTTTCTCAAATATTTCAATTTTAATTTGTGTGGCTTTTCTTGCCTTTATGCAATATGAGAAAATAACTATCTATTGAATCCACATACATTGAATTAAAATGGTTTTACAAACATAAAGAAATGATGCGTTGCATTTGTAACCAAAAATCCTGTTAGGCACGTAGCAGAGAAATAACCAATATCAGTAAATATAGGAAATATAAATGTTCAAAAGAGAAACAGTTAGGAAAGAATCGATGACTCTTTGTTATTCATATAAAGCTGTCAAATTAGGCTCTAGAAAAAAAAAAATTTTAGCGTATGTCTTTAATAAATTAAAACAGACATTTTATTTCCTTTAGATCGTAAAGATATTACAATGGGACCTATTTCAGACCAAGATCTTTACAACAAAACAAAAAGTATAAAAATCACAACATCCGTTCAGAAGTTATGAGCTAAAAAGATAACAATAATAATAATAATAATAATAATTTTCTTTCCTTTTCTTTTTCTTTCTTTCTTTCCAAAAAAAAAAAAAAAAAAAAAAAAGATTTTGATGAAATTTTGGCAAAAGCAGAATTTAGTTTAATACGGAGGACTATTAGTTTTTTTTTTTTTTTTTCAAATTCTAACATCGTTTTCAGTTTATTCAATTATATTTGCGATAAACTTTCGATCTCGAAAAATGTCCAACCATCGTAAAACTGGAGACAGCATTTTATCCGTAGATTGCGAATAATAGTCCTCTGTACTTAAAAATAAAAAAATAAATAAAAAAAAAAAAAAAGCTTAATGTTTAAATTGACAACCTCTTCCTTTTTCCAGTCGGTTAATAATGTGATTTTTTTTATTTTTATTTATTTATTTATTTATTTATTTTTTTTTTTCATTTTTTCAAATCCTAAGGAATCTTAGTACTAAATAAATTATTTTCTCCGAAATTAGTTTACCTGCAATATGCATGACAAAAATAAATAATAATAAATAAATAAAGTAGCATCGCTTGTGCTAGCATAACAGTTCCCTGTAGTTTTAACATAAGAAATTATTCCTACGGTAGATATTACTTCTATAAAATTCAAAAATTCAAACTATATAACAAAATGCAACGAACATCGTTGCTTTCTTTATTCTATTCTGTTTCTTAAAACAATTTTTATAGATGCCACATGCACCACATAAACTTTAAATTTACATCTACTTTTTAAGATAGCACGCGATCATGTTTTATATAAAAATTAAATCATTAAATTAAATTTGACTTATTTTTATTTCATTTTGCACGCGTACTTTTTATTTTCTAATTCAAAATTATAAAAAAAAAACTTTTTCGATAGTGATTATTATTAATTTTTTTTCCTTTTATTTTTCTCCCCCCCCCCCCCCCCCCCAAAAAAAAAAAAAAAAAAAAAAAAAATGATGAAATTCTGGCAAAAGCAGAATTTAGTTTAGGACGGAGGACTATTAGTTTTTTTTTTTTTTTTTTAAGTATAACATTGCTTTCAAATTATTCAAAAATATTATCGAAAATATAATATATTTTCGATTTCAACACATTATCATTGGGAAAAACGACTTCAAAATGTTATTCTTATGTAGGTAACGAAAGATATAGTTAAAATAATGTATTATTTTTCTCTTTCTGTTTTTCTGTTTCTGTTTTTTTTTCTTCCTAATCTTAAAATTCTAATGAATCTTAGTACGAAATAAATTATTTTCTTCCAAATTAGTTTATCTGAAAAATGCACGATAAAAATAAATAAATTATGTAATAAATAATATACATATAAAATAGTCATTAAAAAATACTTTGTTTATTGCAATTCCATATTGTGTTATTTCTCTAATAACACACCCACTTTTTTTTAAGTGTCTTTTTCTATCGACTCCTATAGCGATGCGTAGATGGCACTTTATTAAACATGGCTGATTTTCCCTTTTACCTTCGTCGCCTTTAAAACTACTTTCTCTACATCAACACATTACCGTTAGGGAAAACGACTTCCAATTTCTCTCAAGGGTGATACAATTAAAGTAGTGTGATTTTTTTTTTTCTCATCTTTAAACCCTAATGAATCTTAACACTAAATAAATTATATTATCCAAAATTAATTTATCTGCAAAATGCAAAATAAATAAATAAATAAAATCTAACATAGTCGATAAAAATACTTTGTCCATTGTAATCACATATTGGGTTATTTTTCTGATACTTTTTTTTTTTTTTTAAGTGTCTTTTTCTATCGACTCCTTCTGACATGCGTAGATAGATTACACTTTATGAAATACGAGTAATTTTCCATTTTACTTTCGTCGCCTTTAAAACTACATTCTCTACATCAACACATTATCTTTAGGGAAAAAACTTCAAATTTCTCTCAATCTATTCCTTCCTCAAAAACTTGGTGGATGCAAAAGGAGATATAATCAAAGCAATGATTTTTTTTCTTTCCTGATTTTCAAATCATAATAAACCTTAATACTAAATAATGTTCTACAAAATTTATTTATCTGCAAAATGCAATAAATAAATAAATAAATAAAATAATAAAATAAAATAAAATAATAAATCAATAAATATGACGATAACATATTTCATAAAAAAAAAAAAAAAAGAATTGTTCATATCAATCACATAAAGTGTGTTCTATCGTGTTATTTTTCTTATATGCCTTTTCTTTAAAGTGTCTTCTTCTATCAGCTCTTTCAATGGCGCAGAGGAGATATCTCAATTCCTAATTTTCCATTTTACCATCGTCGATTTTAAAAGTACTTTCTCTACATTAATACATTATCGTTAGAGAAAACAATTAAAAAAATTTTATCCTTAGTCTCTTCTCTCCTCATGAACTTGGTGAATGCAACAGGAGATATGATTAAAATAATGTTATTTATTTATTTTATTGATTTATTGATTTATTTATTTTCTGATCTTCAAATCCTAATCAATCTTAATACTAAATAAATTATGTTCTTTCAAATTAATTTATCTGCAGAATGCAAAAGACAAAATTAATAAAATAAATTAATACAATAAAACAATACAATTTACTAATTAATATAAATATAAATATAACATCGTTGATTAAAAAAAAAAAAAAAGAAAGAAAGAAATACTTTGTCTATATCTGTCACATAAAGTGCGTTTTATTGTGTTATTTTTCTAATACATCTTTTCTAAGGTGTCTTTTTCCATCGACTCCTTCAATGACACATAGGAGGCATCTCCATGCCTGATTTTGACATTGATGTGACACCTGAGGTGATTTCCTTCATCGCCTTTGAAACTACATTTTCTACATCAACACATTATCGCAGTGTTAGTCAGCTAGGTCTCTACAGCCAACAAGCTTGTGTTCTAGCTGTTATGGTGATAGGGATTTTGTCCAATATTAAAGCTATTTCCTTCTTTCTGTTCACTTTTTTCGGGGGGGGGGGGGGGGAGGGGTAAATGACTTTTTAAAAAATCTCGAAAAGTAAATATGCTTTATTATTGTATATTTTAACTTTCTATAACTCTGCTTTATAAATTTTATATTTCTCTTTTTTATAAATCACCGTTACTGTGGAACAGGTGGGCGGTTAGAAAATTTTACTACTTAAAAAGATACAAAAGTAGGCGGTGGGTTTAAAACAGTTGACTACCCCTAAATTATCTTTAGGGAATAACGGCTTAAAATTTTTTTTTAGTCTTCTTTCCTCAACAGCTTGCTGTATGTAACTGATGGCATTATGAAAAGGTGTTGACCGAAATTAATTTTTTTTGCAAAATGCATAACAAATATAAATAAATAAATAAATAAATAAAATGACAAATAAGTAAATAAATATAAAAAAAGTCGATAAAAATATACTTTGTTCATTGCAATCACATAAAGTGTCTTTTATTGTGCTATTTCTCTAACACTTTTTTTTTTTAGCGACGCATGGAATGAATACGCTTCATTTTGTATTTTCCTTCGTCGTCTATGAAATTACTACTTTCTCTGTAACTTTTGAATTTAAATAAAATATTCTTTTATATATATGTAAATGGCGTGAGTACGATTTTAACTCCTACTATTTATCCTTTTTAAAATATATCATGTATTTCAAAATTCAGTATTTTTTGATACCTTCAGAGTAGATAATATAGGTAAGTAAAATTCGCTTACCTGTAAATCTTCTTACATAAAGAGAATTTTTATCATACTCAGTTATCTATTATTTCTGGAACATTTCTGGCATTTCTCTAATCTCACAATCTTTCCATTCATTGAAACACAGCACTGGTTATTCTGAAAAAGAATCTAGAATATTTCCAGATTATACACTGTGGATTTAATATTGTGTAATGAATGAATTGTGATCTTGTATTTCATCTTGACTATTTATTAAATATATATCGTGTTTTGGAGCGAGCCCGAAGCTCGTCCTTTTTAAGAGAGGCACTTACATACATTGTGGTGATTTCTGGGAGTACACCTCGAACAACGGAATACGCAAGCATGAGTCCAGGGATGATTTTTGCTATTTTTATTCAAAACTTAACAAAATAGTTGAAATTCAAATAAATTAAAAATTATTACAAAATGCTCGCCTCCGAGCATACTTCAAAAACATGCTACACAATTTTAGCACCAAGTCTCTCTATCTTTTTTGAGTCTCTTCCTTCCGAGCACACCTTCGGAGGGGGAGGGGAATACCCCACACGAAGCACTGATTCGCTGATCGTGATATCACTCTACCCGTGACATCATTTTCGTCCAATCTTGGTCTACCCGAAACTCGGAGAAATGTCGGTAGCAACAAAAGGCCATGCGTGAAATCGGAAACTATTGATGTCGCCGCTTCCATAGAAATATAAAATTCTTTCACACAAAGCATCTGTCACTCAGACGACTTCCCATGGCTCCGTTCTGTCTGGTCACACGACCCCTGACCTCTTGGAATGTTTGTAACCTTCACTCCAGCACAGCTTCCTCCCTCCTAAAAGACCATTTTACGGCCTTCAGGATGTAAAATGGGCTCCAGAAGACACAGGTGCCTCCTCCCATTATCAAACATGCAACATCAGAGAGTTGAGCTAGCCCCCCCAAAAAAATTTTTCGAAACAACCCCCTGAACTTTTATAGAACTAAAAACATCTTAAAAATAAATTTTTTAGTCTTACACCTTGCATAATTACTAGATCCCAAGGTCTCATTTCACATTATATAAAAAAAAAACAATTAAACATTCACATGCAATTTCGTGATGACAATCAAAGGTTCTACCCCTAACAAAATTTTAAAAGTCAAACACTGAAATTTCACAATTACACAATAAAATTTCATGAAAAAGAAAGAAAAATAATTCATAATCAATACATTCAAACTTTTTTTTTTTTTGGAATACAAATGAAAGAGAAAAAAAAAAAATAAATATTTACAAACAGTCCAAAAACACTACCTAAAACCAAGGCATTTTTTTTTTTTTAATTCTTCGTGCATGCGACTTAACGCATCTGCATTCAAATGTTTTTTTTCCGCTCTTATGCTCGACTGTGAAGTTGTATTGTTGTAAACATAAGGCCCATCTCGTCAAACGTGAATTTGTGCCCATCATTTTTTTAAGATAAACTAAAGGGTTATGATCGGTTTGAAGAACGAATTTTTGTCCATCTAAATAATGATTTAGTTTTTTCACCCCAAAAATGACTGCCGCTAATTCGCGTTCAATGGTACTATAATTACGCTCCGCCTTGGAGAATTTTTTGCTCAAATAAACAATTGGGTGTTCCTCGTTATTCCCGAAATTTTGAGCTAGGACCACACCCGCCCCTACAAGACTTGCATCAGTCTGAACAATGAAGTCTTTTGAAAAATCCGCAGCATAGAGTACCGGTCCCTTAGTTAGATCTAATTTTAGTACCTTAAATGCCTGATCACATTCCTGACTCCACTCAATTTTTTCCCTCTTATTTTTCCCTTTTAACAAATCCGTCAAAGGCGCAGCTTTTGTCGCATAATCCTTTATATATTTATGGTAAAATCCGGTCAGACCTAAAAATGACCTTACATGCGTCTTTGTCTTTGGAATGGGAAATTCTTGGATAGTTTGGATTTTCGCGTCACTCGGCGACCTCTTCCCTGACCCCACTTCGTGCCCTAAAAATTTTACATGGTCCTGGGCGAATAAACACTTTGCCGGTTTCACTTTTAGATTTGCCTCCTCCAAACGTTGTAACACAATGTCCAGATGCCGGATATGGAGCTCCCAACTGGATGAAAACACAGCCAGATCATCCACATATGGTCTCACAAAACTCACTAAATCCCCTAGCACCTCACTAATTAATTTACAAAAATAAAATGGAGCATTCACTAAGCCAAACATCATTTTTTTTTTGGAATAAACTCACCGAAAGGGGTTACAAACGCCGCATACCTTTGCGCACGTTTCGTTAACGGGATTTGGAAATACCCCTTCGTCAGATCCATTACTGAGATATATTTTGCAGTGCTCACTTCCTCAACTACCTCCTCAATATTCGGTAACGGGAAAAATTGCACTTGGGTTTTGGCATTGAGGGCCCTATAATCGACACACGGCCTAGGGTCTTTCCCCGGACTCTCTACAAGAATCATAGGCGATGCGTAATCTGACTGACCCACCTCAATCACCCCTAACTCTAACAGCCTGGAAATCTCCTTCCGCATAATTTCTAACTGCCGCGGAGACATGCGATAGGGTTTTGCACGAATCGGCTTATCATCTGTCAAAATGATATCCATCTCTACCTTATGGGTCGTACCAGGGTCGTTAGAAAACACCGTTTTATGCTTTACTAGGACATTTTGTAAAGTTGCCAAATTCCCTTCCGAAACCTTATTACCCAAATTACTCCCCTTAATTAAGTCTGTCAAGTCGAAATGATTAGGGTCCGAAATCGGATACGGGATAGATGCATCCTCCTCAATTTCCTCGCCACCCTCTTCCAAAATTAAGTTGACATGCTCTGGGCGTTTATGATAAGGTTTCATTAAATTCACGTGGAAAATCGTGTCCTTACATCTCCTTCCCGGAAGATCTACCGTATAGTTCGTATCGGATATTACCCCCGTAACTACACCTGGACCTAGCCACTGTACTGCCATTTTATGTGGTTTCGCAGTAGCCAAAACCAACACCGAGTCTCCCACCTTAAATTTTCGGGACACTGCATTTTGGTCGTACCATAATTTTCTTTTTTGTTGACATTCTGTCATGCGCTCCCCTGCCAAATCTTGACATCTTTTTAAGCGCTCATTTAAATCCAAAATATACTCTACTACATTTTGATTCATTTCCTCTTCCTGCATCCAATTTTCGTAAACAATGGTATGAGGCATCCTCAAATTCTTCCCAAAAATAAGCTCTGAAGGAGAAAATCCCGTGCTCTCATGCGGCACCGTCCTCAACGCGAAAAGAGCCATAGGCAGATTTTCTTCCCAATCGCTTTTCGTTTCGAGACATAACGCTTTGAGAATCCTCTTAAGAGTGGAATGCATTCTTTCCACCTAATTAGATTGCGGATGACAGACAGAAGAATGATTGATTTTGATATCATACTTCTCAAAAAACGCTGTCGATAAGTCACTCGTGAAATAAGCACCTTGATCGCAGACTAACTCTCTAGGAAATCCGGTCTTCGCGAAAATTTGCATCAATGCATTGATCACTGACCTCGAAGTTAGGTTTTCCACAGGAATAGCATCCGGGAATTTTGAAGCGACGCAAACAGCCGTTATCGCAAAACGATTATTTTTGTTGCTCGTTACAAGCGGACCTATAGCGTCAATCGACAGACGTCTGAACGGTTCAGAAATAATCGGTACTAATCTCAACGGAGCTTTCTTCTTATCCCCTTTTTGTCCTACTTTTTGACAAATTTCACAAGTTTTGACATACTCTTCGATTTCCTGATAGCAATTTGGCCAAAAGAAATTAGTCAACACCCTCTGCTTAGTTTTACACGAGCCTAAATGCCCTGACACAGAATCATGACACAGGTTTAGAGTCGCTGCCCTAAATTTCTTTGGCACGCACAACTGCATCCTGTTTTGGTTACGCTTAGAATCCGATATTCGAATTAACCGCTCATTTTTTATCTTAAATTCCTTTCCCGCTTCATTCCTAGCTTTTTCCCAACAATTTTTCAACGTGTCACACGCAGTTTGCTCTTTTTGAAACTCTTCAGCTGAAACCCCGATTAATGGACACCTGTCTGTTTCTTTTAACACAGGAAGAACAACTTTATTTTCTGCACTAGTCTCCTCTAACGACTCGCTTATCAAACCCGGTTCCTCCTCAAAATTCTGAATTTTTCTCTGAGTTGGCTTTTCATTATTTATTTCGGACTGCGCACTCTTAATCCTTTCTTGCTCACGTTTCTGACTTCGCGTTATCGCATTAATTGGATAAACAATTTTTTTATTGGACTCAATTAACTCTGCGGTTTTATTCCCTAGAAGATATATTCCCTGACTCAAATTAGCCGGTTTTACAGCCGCTTTTGTAATGACCTCTCCGAATTCCCCTTTTAAAACGATTTTCGCCAAAGGTAAACACCTACACGTTTCGTCAAACGGTTGCTTAATCCATACCTGTTCCGGCAGTAAATCCTCAACAGAAATCATATTCCTTTCGCACACGTCAATGTTTGAGCCACTATCTCTCAAGAATTCGCGATCTTGTCCATTTATTTCTAATTTACCTATATAAGGCTCAAAACCAACACCTAAAATTTCGCCCGCACTTAAGTTATTGATCGGATTTGTTCTGCGATTAGGGTTTTGTGGGCAGTTAGGTCGAATATGGCCCCTTTCCGAGCACAAATAGCACACAATTTTACTATTTCTATCAAAATCACGATCTTTAGATTCGGTTTTATCCCCTTTTAACTTTCCTGAGTCTTTTTTGTCGCCCTTAGCTGACTCAGCTTTAGGATTACTCCCACCATCATGCTTACCTGACCCGAATTTCTGACCGTCTTTCCCAAATGAATTTCTACCCTTCGTAAAACGCTGAAAAGGCTTATATTCTCTTTTCCCATTCTCCTTTCTAACCGCGTCATACTTGTCGCACTTCTCCGCCAAATCCGAAGCTTTGTTGATTTCTTCCCACACATCTACAAAATGTTGTTTGATTTCGCATGGTACCCTTTTCTTTAACTGCTCCGTAAGCATCAATTCCTTTAATGACTCTAAATCTTTAATTTCTAAAGTCTCAAGCCAGTTATCTAGGTACCCTCTCAAATCGTGAACTAAATCAACCCATAATTCTTCACTTTTTTTGTTGTGCGATTCAAATTTCGTTCTTAGCGCACGCGCACTCAATCTGAATCTATTCATCAACACTCTTTTTACATGTTGAAAGTTATCAGCCTCTGACTCGTCTAATTTCATAATTATTTGTACGACGTCGCACGGCAATAAAGGGATAAGTTGCGACATCCAGTCCTGTTCGCTAACATTTTCTTTACGTGCTAATCTTTCAAATATCGTAAAAAAAAAGAGAAATATCCATTTGTTTTGGGTCAAATTTCGGAGCTATGTCCTTTAAATTAATTTTCTTCAAAACCGTCTCTTGAACTAAACTCCCGGACCCTACGCTACTAGTTTCTGCAGCGCTCTGGATTCTGAGTTTCTCCAGTTCAAAATTTCGTTCGGCCTCTTCTTTTTCTTTTTCTTTTCGTAATTCCCATTCTTTCTCTTCCAAAATCCCTTCTATTAGCGCCTTCGCAACCCCTTCATCATAATTAGCCGCCTTTTCAATAGCTTCCTTGATTTCTAGTTTTTTGCTTTTATCTGTTAGCCCCGAAACACCGAATTCATCCGCTAACTCTAACAATATATTTTTAGTATACTTAATGAGAAATGCCATAATTACAAAATACAATTTCACTAGTTACTGAAAAAAAATGCACATATAATAAAAACAATAAACAAATCAAATACCATGAAAATATAGACAAAAGTAACACTTTGATTATCACCTACGAAATTCTTTAAACACCTTTTCTCTAAACATTAACTACAATATTTACCCAGATACAATAAACAGTACCTATATTTAGTTAAAATAAACAACTAGAGAAAAAAAAAAATAAAAAATCCTAGAATTTTTACCAGTAGGCAAATCAACTAATTTCCAGTATACTCCTATATAAACAGTTACAGCATCCACAATCCTTACGTTGCTTTTAAAAAGAATTTAGAATTATAATCTTATCGAAACTTTTAAACAACAATTTAAAGTTACCAAGCTCCCCGTTACAATAAACAGAACTTTAACGATAAATTTATCTCTCAAGTAAACGCCCCGTTAAGTCATGAAATTACTCTTTTCAACCGCCTTAACTATTAACTTGACTTCGAGATATCCGTGCTTAAAATTTTACACATAAAAACTAAATTCTTACTCTTAAAACTTCGTAACTACATGCATTGTTACAAAAAAAATAAATAAATAAATAAACAAAAACTATCATCCCACAACTCAATCTCTGACACTTTGCATATCTGAAAATGAAAGAAAACATACCTGAAAAACCTCCTTGATTGACATCTCCAGGGAAATCAGCAGCACAGGGAAGAAGCGAAGTCCTTTTAATCCTTTCCACGCTATTGTCACAGGCATCAATAATCTCCAGTAAATCTCAGGGATTCCAGTTGTCACCGGGCTCACAGCAAACGTTCTTTTATACTTTTTCACCACCAACACATAGAAAACAGAGTTCGATGTTTTTTTTCTTCTAAAAACAACATGCCACCGATATGCCACCAATTTATATTTTTAATTAAAGCTGTGGTGATTTGGGAGTACACCTCGAACAACGGAATACGCAAGCAGGAGTCCAGGGATGATTTTTGCTATTTTTATTCAAAACTTAACAAAATAGTTGAAATTCAAATAAATTAAAAATTATTACAAAATGCTCGCCTCCGAGCATACTTCAAAAACATGCTACACAATTTTAGCACCAAGTCTCTCTATCTTTTTTGAGTCTCTTCCTTCCGAGCACACCTTCGGAGGGGGAGGGGAATACCCCACACGAAGCACTGATTCGCTGATCGTGATATCACTCTACCCGTGACATCATTTTCGTCCAATCTTGGTCTACCCGAAACTCGGAGAAATGTCGGTAGCAACAAAAGGCCATGCGTGAAATCGGAAACTATTGATGTCACCGCTTCCATAGAAATATAAAATTCTTTCACACAAAGCATCTGTCGCTCAGACGACTTCCCATGGCTCCGTTCTGTCTGGTCACACGACCCCTGACCTCTTGGAATGTTTGTAACCTTCACTCCAGCACAACATATACTAAACAGTTTTACAGAAGCGAAAAAGATACAGGAGAAGATACATCTACATTAAGAACCGCAGGGTGTGACGAGAACGCGGAACAATTGAGTTTAATACATCTACATATCACATACTAAAAATTAGAGTTCTTTAAATGAAAAAGTTTCTAGGTTAATATTAAATATGAATTTCGGAGTCTATAATGTTCTAACAGTAACAACACAATATTTTTAAAGAAAACGACTTCAGATTTCTCTCTTTAGTCTTTCCTTATCAATAACTTAATTTAGGCTACCGGAGATATAATTAAAATGATGAATTTTTTAAAATCTTTAAATCGTAATGAATCTTAGCACTAAATATATATATATATATGTGTGTGTGTGTTCACCAAAATTAATTTATCTGTAAAATGCCAAAATAAATAAATTAATAAACAAACATAAATATAGCATAGCTGATATAAAAAAAGTAAATAAATAATCTTTGTGCATTGCAATCACCTAAAGTGGGTTTTATAATCTATATAATATTCTTCTAACGTGGACCAGTTGCAATTAATTTTTGTAGAAACGATACGATAAAGGTGTAACTAATAAAATACGCGAGGATAAAAAATAATATTTAAAAATGAACAATATTTAAGCACGCGGACTCAGCTCAATGAACTAATGAGAAAAAATGATGACATTATTTTACGGGAAAAGTATTTTTAAAAGTTGCTTCTTCAGAATCTTTGCAAGTATCATTTTAAACGTAGCAATACTTTAAAGATATGTACAGAATATGAATTATTATCATAAATTGACTAGAAAACACACTCATAAAAAATACAATCAAAATAGGTATTAGTTTTTTTTTTTTTTTTTTAAACAAAAATTATACCAAAATTAATAAAAAGTCATCGCGAACATGGCGACAAAAATTTAAAAGGCGTCGTGGGAGTCCTATACTAAAATTGTACTGCCTGCAGAAATATGAAAACTGGGTTGGGAACCATGAATTTTGTTTTGAAACCTTCCTTTGAATAAATTTGGTTTCATTATTGTACAATATTAATTTTGTTCTAATAATAATTTGGATTCTGATAAATTAAAATTTCAATTAGGTGGTGAAATTAGTATAATATTTATGAGTTTCGAATTTTAAAGGTAAATAAGAAAAGAAATAAAGTGCGAAAAATTCGCACGGGTTTGCTAGTATTGCAATATTTCTCTAATTCATATTTTCTTTTAATTTTAATAAATACTAGCGGGCTTTGCCTGCTTAGCTGGTCACTATATTTAAGTGAATTAAAAAAAGAATCAATACTTTTTATACTGTTCTACAAATTAAAACTAAATTAAAATAAAATAAAATACATTGAAATTGCTTAAAATCTTCTCTTCGGGCTCTCGCTGACTTCGGCAGAGACTTCTTCACCGCAACGTCTTGGTACTGGATAATTTAATTTAATTTATAGAAATGTCAATAATACAGGAAAAACTGCATTAGTCATTTTCTTTTTGATAATAAACAGAACGGAAAGCGCATAATATTTTACATTGAGATATTTTGTATGATTAGACCAATAAAAAAAAAAATGCTTTTATCTTTTTCCCACTTGCATTTAAAATAGAATTGAGAAAAATTTTGCAAAAACGTTGAAAGATCTTGGACCTCTTGGCGGAATTTGAAATTTGGCACTGAAGTAGCTCGGACCTTTCTCGCCAAAATGTTTACTTATGCATCTGCGGTACCCATATCATCTCATCGCCGAAATGATAACAGAATCATAAATAATTATAAGATTTAAAAAAAAAAAAAAAAAAAAAACTTTTTATATACCATGTTTTTAAATTTTCTGTTGAATCTTATAGCTATAGAACATTAGCGCTTTATCGATGTGTAGAAAATTTTAAAGTGATAATGACGTCAATTTTTGCGAGATGCGTAATTTAACTTTTTACAATTTTTTAATGAATTAAATATATTTATTTTTATGTCGAAAGAAAATGAACTCGTAATTTTTTATTTATTTATTTATTTATTACTATTATTATTATTATTATTATTATTATTATTATTATTATTATTTGGCAACTATTAAATTATAACTAATATTTATTTTCATATTTTAATTAATTAAAAGAAAACTTTGCAACGTAATATCTTTATAACTTGATGTCCACACAAAATTTAACAGTTTTTAGAGCTCTTTTAAATAGCGTAACAATTATGCAGTACCTTTTAAAAAAATTCATTAGTTTTTACTAAAAAAAATGGCCAACTTTCACCACCAAAGTAGTTAAATCTAAACCAATCAAAAAATAGGAGTGGTCCACCCGGATGCGTTCCCGACAAACTCTTTGCTTTATTTATAAGATGAATGATTTTCCATTTTACCTTCGTTGCCTGTTAAACTACTTTCTCTATGTCAGTACCGTTAGGAAAAATGACTTCAAATTTCACTTTTTAGACTTCGCTCTTCAATAATTTTGTATTCATGTAAAATAAGAATAAAGGAACTATTGATTTTTACTAGTATCTTAATCATTTTAACTGCTTTGTTTATTTAAATAATCCGAACAAAATAGTCTTCGTTTGATAGAAATGCAGTCGGTAACAAAAGTATCCGAACACTAGCAAAAATTCTTATATGAAAAGAGTAGAGTTAATACTGTTTTGTTAAATAAATCCTTATCGAATCATGTTCTTTGACTGACTACGAACATGATTCGAGAAGGATTTATTTAACAAAACAGTATTAACTCTACTTTTTTTACATAGGAATTTTTGCTAGTGTTCGGATACTTTGTTACCGACTGTAAATACAACTACTAATAATGATAAATGATAACAATGATAACAATAATAACAATAATGATAATAATAATTAAAGCAAAATTGAGAAAAATCGTACTAAAGAAAAGTTACAGCTTCAGTATAGAATGATATAGTATTATTATTATTATTATTATTATTATTTATACATGTTGAAAAAATTTAAAAGTAAATTTAACTTGCATGTATTTATTATGATTTCAGAAGGATATGACGTCATTCGTAACTAAGAAATTTATTTAAAAATATTTATGATTAACATTTTTAATAAATTAAGTAAATGGAAAAGGCTGAAATTTAATAAAAGAAATGGAAATTTCTGAAAGTAAACAAATTTTGTGACATAAATATGACTACAGTGCAGCCACATAGTTGTTTAGAGAAAACATGGCTGAATTTAAATTTTTCTCGTCAAGCGGGAGAAAATATGAGATGTCGATTATCACATATTCTGAGAAATACATTATTATATTAAAAAAAAAAAAAAACTTATGTAACAAACACATTTTATGACCTCTAAATTGCAAATCAAATTCACATACAGCATGTTCTTTAAACTTTTACATTCTCCCTCTTCCCACATATGTACCCTTTTGCTAATTCCAAATCTATCGAAACCTTTGATCATGTATTATTCGTTCTTTAATGTAATGCAAATCTACAATAGCATGTTATGACTTTTTCTAATTCGGTTTCTTTTCATCTTACATATAAATGCAGTTTGTCGCCATGTATGCATTCTTGTCTCACAATATGCTACATTAATTTTGCTTAAAAACTTCCGCCTTCCCATGGCGAGGGTTGGCTGTTATTGAGGACCGTTTGAATTATAATTATCTGGTAAACTTTTCAAAAATTGTATGTGTTTATATGTAACATAATTACAACCAATTTTTTTCTACTATTTTGAATTTCGCTTCGATTAGAACTTTGGCGAGATTAATGAAGAAATCGGAGTGTCACTTCATCATCATGACTTGACCTGAGAAGTTGACGATTTAAGCTCTGACTCCAATGTTATTAAAATTCACTTCATTTCTAATTATCCAATAATAAAAATTTTATAAAATGGTCACCTATATAAGAGTAATGTATAAAATAAAATATTTAATAAAAATTTTCGTGATTATCTACAAAATGCCTGAATTACTGATTACTCTGTTATTGTCGGTTCACTTCGTCAGAATTCTATCGCTGTTATCAAATTAAACTTCAATAACCAATGGCCATTTACAATCTTCGTTACAACCTGAGCCTTTCCAATTATTAAATTTTCTTATCTCATTATTTTCATTTATTTATTTATTTATTTATTTTAAGAGAGGTAATCCCAAAAAGTACCAAGTATTTTAACTAATAAATATGAATTTCCAAAAACTTTCATATTGTTCGAAAGCAAGTTATAACTGAAAAATGAAGAATAAAAAAATACCAAAATTCCTTCTTTTATATTCCAAATCAGTTAGTCTTATTCATATAACACATTTTCTTTTTCAGGAAAGAATGTATGGTTTCAACTTACTTTATATATATATATATAAATACAAGCTCTAGCCATTATTTTTTTTTAATTTCGCATCATCGTATATGATATATTAACTAATCGTTTGCTCAATTTCTTTGCTCATTTTTGTTTTAAACATTATCTGACAAATTGTCCTCCACCAGTGCTCGAGTGGTACTGCGCCCAAAGCTGGTAGACGGAAAGTGCCGGCTGCGCTCGTCTACCTAGTCGTTCGGAGTTTTCCGCTGTTTTCTCCGAAACTTGCGTAAATGCGTGCTAGGACCTCTTACTAAGACCTACACGGAGTGCGCATTACCTCAGGACTAGGACTCTCGTACTTGTCAATCAGCCTTAACCCCAAAAACCAATACAACCCCAACAAATTGTAAGCAAATTTGTAGAAAATTTATGTTCTTATAGGTATGTAAGAAAAAATAAAATATATACTTACAAATATATATATATATATATACCCAATCCTCTAAAACGTCACTATTAAAAAAAAAAAAAAAAAAAAAAAAAAAAAAAAAAAAAAACATATTTGAGTTTAAATCATTTAAGTTTTATTCCTAGCAACTGATGCAGTAAATACCTTTATCATATTATATATATACGCCTACGGTACTTAACGAGTTAAACGCAAATACGCAAAATTCTTCTAAAAAAATTCTTCTTCTCTTTTCTTTTCTTTCCTCTTCTTCTTTTTTTTTTTTTTTTTTTATTAATGAATTTACTTATTTGTCGCCACTGTGACGACATCGACTGCTTTAATTCCTTCAACAATATCATTATAAGTGACAGTATTAAATTTTGGCGAATAAAGAAGAAAAGTGACAATTAATTATGTGTCACACTTTCTACAATACTGTTTAACAGCATAATGTTTTAGTTTCTTCGAGATAAAAATAACCAAATAACATACCAAGAGATTTTTTATTCATGTAACTGCTTATTTTACAATCACATTTAGCCTTCTCTGTTCTTATCCTCAATTATATTTGTTATAACTGTAATATTTTTTCTTCATCTTTCACTTTCATATATCAACTAGTACAAGACCTTCTGTCGAAATTAACCATTATGATAACAGAAGCTGACAAAGTCTTTATGATAGTTTTACTGAAGGCTATGACACTTAATTCCTTGTAAAGCATTTTATCAATTAAGAAACATGAATGTTTAACCAATTTAAAAGGAAACAATTAGCTTTATGAAATTCAGATTTTAAAAAGCGATTTTTTTTTTTTTTTTTACTTTTAATTGAATTTTTAAAAAATGTTGAGAAATTTGGATATTGTGGTCAGTGGGTCAAGATATACGTTTATTACGATAATTGTCACTTGTGTTGATTACAGCAATTTAGACAGGTTTTGCAACGTGACTTATTAAAATCTTAGTTTTGTAATATAGGAAATGTATTTTAACTAATGAAAATCTCGGGATTATGAAATTCTTAAAAAAGATTTTATTTAAATGTCTTTTATTAAAGCGTAATTTTAAGCCTGTAACGAATTGCCCTAAATTCATTTTATGCAATCAATTATATTCCGATTGATAAAAAATAAATAAATAAATAAATAAAATAAATAAATAAAAGGCAATTCCTAATGACATTTACCACACACTACCTTGCCATAAATGACCAGAAACTTTCGATAGCAGATGTTTTGTCAAATACCTGAAAAAATGTTTGACAAATTGGCTTGAAACTCCAAACGTTTAACCCTGAAATGCACGATTTTTTAAATTTTGACCGAAAATAAATTTATTATATGTATAAAATGTAGATTATATGTAGATTATTATATAGTTTTAAGCAAAAATACAACAATAATTATAATAATTAGTCTGTAGTTTTTTTTTTTTTTTTTACGAAGTGTTTCAAAAATTGTATACCACATGCAGTACAAACTTAAATAATATCATTTAATAGTGTTTTCTTTCTTTCTTTCTTCTTTTTTTTCCCACTTCACAAAAAACCAAAAAAAAAAAAAAAATTCTTTGATTTTTTATTAACCCGTTAGCTCCCAGTGTCCTCATTTGAGGACAGCTAATAAAATGGCGCGTATATTTTTTGTGGTTTCTTGGAATGATTTCTGCTTTTTAGTGACAGTTTATAGCGTCACTCTAAATGATCCCTGAAAGTTTTATGTGCCTACCATTAATTATTATTTCATAATTTGGATAGTCATTTTATGATTTTTCATTCGTCACCCATATATTTTCTTTTTTCGCAGGTATACTAACTTAAATCAAGTTGAATAATAATATATATTATAATACTTTACTTTCGAGATTTTTGTCAACATATATTAGGAAAATAATCTGTTAACTCAAAGTTTTTCTATCTCGAAGTTTTCTCGCTAGAATACTAAACGTCAATAAATGAAGATAGGCTTTAAATTTAAAATTATTAGAAGAATTGATCAAGGTAATATATTTTACTGTCAGTTATCTATATTAATTTAGAAGTGAAATAATCAGCTAATAATATTTTGCAAAATTAATTCGTGCGCTAACGGGTTCAGGATAGATCACTTTTTGACTTATAAAGCAAAGGAAATTTGGCACATGAATATGAATTGCAGTTAAACACCTACTTTCACACTCTCACTTTGAATATGGATCACGATCAGCAGATCAAACATCTGATTGCAATCTTGGTGCATTGTTTTCCAAGTAGACTATAAAGAATATAACCTTATATCTTGATTAAATCCGTTTCGCAATTTTTTTTTTAACTTTCCGAACACTATAGTGAGGAAAGTATTGTAATCATGTCAAAAATCCAAATTTGAGATTCCGATGTTTCTGTACGTTTCGAGGTCCCCAGAGTCCGTTTTCACTATTTTTACGATGATGTATGTATGTGTGTGTGTATGTATGTGTGTGTGTATGTATGTGTGTGTATGTATGTGTGTATGTGCGTTCGTTTACCCTACCATGCGAGGACCACTGTCCGTTTACACACCAACACTGCGAGGACCAATTTCGTTGCGAGGACCGTTTTGCCGGACCTCGGAACGAAATCGACCCATATTCGTAATCTACTATGCCATACAAAGATCCTCATATATTTTTTTGGTGGTCCTCGGTTTGTTTATGATGTACGGATGTGTGTGTGAAGTGTGTGACATAGATGGCGCTGCTGTTTCTAAAACGCAATTATCTATTATCCTCTTTTCTTCACACGGATTTATGGTATGTAGGGATATAGATGTAGGGATTTCGTTTGGTAAGAAAGCTTCAGGCGCTAATAAGAGTCTATAGAGAAGTGAGAAATTCCCCTGTGTATTCGTATTGTGGAAGCTGAAAACATGTGTCGTATGTAATTTGTAAACTGTCAAATGACACACCCCTTTGTATGTAGAAGAGGGTTAGGAATTTTTGTGGATATCTTCAAAGCTGCTAAGTCTCTTGCTGAGATTTTTTTTGAAAATGTGTGTCTTTCATAAAATTGCTATAGATTATGTTTCCGATTTGAGTAATTCTTGTAATTCTTACAAATTACTTCTAATATTACAAATATTTTTGTAAATCACTAACTTCATAAATTATCGTTATATTTTTTTCGACAGAGAAACTTATTTAATAAACATAATATATCTTAATTGAAGAGTTCCTCTCTCTCTCTTTTAAAAATATTCCAGATTTTAAATTAAAACTTTTATTCAAATCGAAAGAATTATTTCTGCTGGATAAAAGTGCAGTGAAAAATGTTTTAAATTGAAATAATAACAATAATAATTTTTTAATCCAACAAATCCTATTCGTTTTTTTTTTTTTTTTGTATGTATATATATATATATATATATATATATATATATATTGTTATATTTTTAAGTAAGACCTTTTGTTGGTTATAGTATAATGCATAAACACACTGAAATCATTGCATGGCAAAATTTTCATTTGATTAATGGATTGGAGTTTAAAACATCGAGTTAAACTAAACATAACTGTTTTATCTTTTATGTAAATTGTAATTTTTAATGCAGGTACACTGGACTGAAATATAATATTTTCTATTAAATGATACGAACTTTATACAACAACAATATAAATTAGAAACCTACTCTTATTAATAATAAAAATACTTTTCAGTCAAAATAATTAGGCGCCGTTTTTCACCCAATAATAATAATAAAAAAAAAAATATAAAATAAAGCATAATTACAGTGTGATAGCAAACCTTCTTTTTTATCACTTGTTGAAGAATCATATGGTCTTTCAAAGCAAAATATTTGTTACAATTTAAAATTATTATTATTATTCGTGACATTTGCTTTTGATTTTATTCTTCGTTATACAATTACTATTTGATAAATATACAATTATTACGTTTTTATTAACATCGATTCTTATTTGTTAGTCCAGTACAAATCTTGCAATCGAGTTTTAATTAACTTCCCGATTAGCTAGACATTTGAAACTTTCAGAATAGCTGAGAACATCGTGGCAATGCATTTTTTTTTTCTTTTTTAAATAGTTTTAGACAATTGTTTTGGGTCCCCGCTACCTTCAGTAGCGTTTATATGATTCAACAATCACATAACTTCCCGACTAGCTAGAAATTTGAAACTTTTAAAAAAGCTCAGTAAAAGAAGACAATGCATATTTTTAAATACTTTTAGCCAATGTTTTTGGGTCTCCGTTGCCTTCCACCGTGGGGATCTTTCTTAGGGGTCCTAGCCCGTAGGATCTAAGGGGTGCTACGGGCTAGGACCTCTTAGAAAGACCTTTCACGGAAGGCATTCCCCCCCATAGGCCTAGGCCACATAAGGAGTCAATCGGCCTTAAAGTATTCTACAACGACAACAACAACAACCCCGCTGCTTTCGGTAGCGTTTATATGATTCAACAATCATATAACTTCACGACTAGCTAGACATTTGAAACTTTTAGAATAAATTAGAACACGATGACAATGCACGTTTTAAATATTTTTAGCCAGTTGTTTCGGGTCCCTGTTGCCTTCGGTAGCGTTTATATGATTTAACAATCATATAACTTTAAGACTAACTAGACATTTGGAACCTTCAGAATAGCTCAGGACACGGTGACAAGGCATATTTCATAATACTTTTAGTCAATTGTTTCGGGTCCGCACTGCCTTCGGTAACGTTTTTATGATTCAACGATCATATAACTTCCCGATTAGCACGACATTTGAAATTTTCAGAATAGCTCAGAACACGGTGACAATGCATTTTTTTAATACTTTTAGTCAATTATTTCGGATCCTCGCTGACTTCGTTAACGTTTATATGATTCAACAGAAAATTTAAAAACATGGTATATAAAAAGTTCTTTTTATCTTGTAATTATTATTATTTTTTTTTTTTAGTTCAATATTTACGCCTGCTGATTATTATATTTCAAAATATTTTCACCGTGAAAGAAATCATATTAATATAGTATATATAGGTGAGATTTCCTACGGAATTAATATTAGATTTTAACTTAATAAGGAAGACCAACATGTGGAAATTGGACATTTTGCAAAACAGGGGGGGGGGGATGATTTAAATGAATCTAGAAGGATGGACATCTGCGATTCAATTTATGATAAGTTAAACCACTGGAAGAACTGTGAATCTATATCTAACGTTCAACATTTTAAAGTTAGAAATAAGTAAAGAATTTCTAAAAGATCATGAATTTAATCGATAAAGATAAATATAGCGATAAAATTTTAATTAAGAACATAATTTTCTATGTAAGAAAAACACAATTGATAGATTTATATCATGGGTTGAATTCTAGTGAAAATATCGGAACTATAGCAGTTGACATGAGTTTAAATTTATTAAAATATAGAATGAGAAAACAATTTTTAATGAACTATTAAAAAAAAAAAGAGAGAAATAAAATCAAACAATATAATTTACTTAGTGTTGGATTATGTTGGTCAACATTATGAAAAAGTTAACTTTAACACTATAATAAATAAATACAACAATATTTTGCCTCTTTAAAAAAAAAAAAAAAATATATATATATATATATATAATTAAGGCTTTTAAATATGATAAATACATAAGTAAAACGACATATAATTACAATAATTTCGCAAAGAATTTCAGAGGGGGCACAGAAAAAAGCGTATGCTATTGTCAAGAAACTAAATATCTCAGATACGTTTATGAAGATTATGGATATCTTCTTAATAGAGATTTGGATATAGTTCCGAATACTTTTCTGCAGAAATAAATGAAATACGGTACAAAGTACAGATTGAAAGGAATCTTGTCTAGAAAGATAGTTCATGAAAGAATTTACAAAAAATATCGATTTTTTCATATCGAAAATGGCT
Source organism: Salticus scenicus (assembly GCA_963930645.1). Classification (NCBI taxonomy): domain Eukaryota; kingdom Metazoa; phylum Arthropoda; class Arachnida; order Araneae; family Salticidae; genus Salticus; species Salticus scenicus. Next base: position 71,534,740 of record OZ005659.1, read on the forward strand.
TTTAGATACAGATTACCTATTGAGTATTCAACTAGTGGAGGTATCATATACAGAGAGATTTGAAAGATATTTATATAAAAAATTATGATGGGATTTCAAAAATAATATTTATGCAGATTTAAAAACTTCAATTAAAAAATGACAAGCTAAATTTATAATTTTATGTATCGACAAATCTAACAGAAATTTTGCAATCATATGTAAAAAACATTATGCTCAAAGACTTTATGATAGCTATGTTAAGGAGAATTTTATTCTCCTTAAACAAAAAAAAACAACAACAGAAAAACAAGAAATCAGTAATAAATTAAAGGCATTTTATAAGAAATTAAAATTAAAACAAAACAGTCAAGATTTTCTGTATTTAGTTCTTGTCCCCAAATTTCATAAAACCCGCATTTCATTTAGAACAGTTACTTGTGGTTTTGGGTCATACACTAAACGCCAATAAGTCGTTATTGAATAAGCTAAATAATATGTTGTAGAAGAAAATATTGCTTCCTGAAAGTTTTCAATGAATTCCGAGTTTCGATGAATTTATACTTTTTGAGATATTCTAAACATAATACACCCATTTTTGGAAAATGACTACTTCTCTGATCGTGGGTATGGTGTGTTAGCAAAATTTCGTTTATGAGGTGTTGGCGTTGGGGATTAAGGCCAGTTGAATATTATAGGATAGGCATAGGTGTCTGGGCCTAAGGATGTAAATGCCCTCCAGCAGGTTTTTTTAAATGATCCTCACCGGCATTTGCGCCAGGTTTGGAGAAGAGCACAGAAAATGCCGAGTGGTTAGACCAACGAGTGCAACCTAAGATCGAACCCGGCACCTCACGTCTATCAGCTTTTGAGAGTAGATTCACTCGACCTTAGTTTACGAGAAGACGAGAGTTTACGAGAAGTATACTGCTTACCTCGTCATCTGAGGATTTGTAAGAAATGCTTCAGGAATTAAACAAAGAAAGCAAACTCGGTGGATTGAAAATGACCCACAGTGCCTCAGTAAGACAAAAATTATGGCAAATTCCTTTGTTTCTTCACTGAAGGTATGGATTAATATGAATCACTATTGATATGGATAAGTTAAAAACGGTATGCTGTTCTACATATCTGAGACAAGTCCTTCCGATGAATAGAGGGCACCATGAAAGAAATTAACAGCCGAGTTAAACTTGCGTGGAGAGCATTCTGAAGAAATAGCGCTATATTCAAAAGCGATCTCCCAATTTCTTTGAAAAGAAAAGTTTTTGATCAGTGCATTTCGCCTGTTTTAACTTATGCTTTCAGAAACTTGGACATTAACATATAAAACAATACAAAAACATCAAACAACTCAGAGATGCATGTAGTGAAACATGTTAGGATTCACCTGAAGAGACAGAAAGCCAAACACTTGGAAAATTAAGCAAACCAAAGTTAAGGATGTTATTTCTGGAGTTAAGAATTTAAAATGGAGTCACCTTGCGAGAAGAAATAATGATAGGCAGACACCAAAGTCGTATTTTGCATTCTGAAAGATAAGAAAAGACCGAGGAAGGTACATCACTGTGTCGTTGGAGCGATCAAATTGTGAAGTTTGGAAAAACAGAATGGAGAAGAATTGTAGAAACAGGTCAGATTCACCTAGGCGAGGCCTTCATTCTGCTGTGTATTGATAAAGCCTGAAACTTACGATCATGTCGGGGCCGGTGAAAGTGTGGGTGAATTAACACGGCGCTGTGCTTACTCAAAAAAGGTGGTCGAGATTCGATTACTGGGCGATACTAATTTTATTTAATTTAGGGGGGAAAAAAATAAAAATTTTAACAAAGTACAGAAATAAGTAAATTTAAAAAGTAAATTAAGAATTGAACTATAAACTCTTATACTATTAATTCTTCAATTTGAGACAAAAAAAAAAAAAAAAAAAAAAAAAAAAAAAGAATGAAAGAAAAAGAAGTTGAGTCTATTTTCAAGAGGGGTGATCGCTACGTCTGAGAGGAGTATTTCGCAAAATTTTATCTCTGGTGCATTTTTGTTTATTGATTTCACTTTTATTTTCGGTCTTTAATTTTCACCTTAAATTTGAATTGAATATCAGTATATAAAATTTTATTCAAAATATCAGTACACATTTTTCATGTGACTTGTTCAAGAGGAAATAAAGTTTGTAGGTATTGTACTAAGATGATTTTGAATAAAGTTTCTTAAAATTCTGAGAGAAATTAGCGGAAAACGGCGAGATAATGATTCAGATAACGCTTCTTAGAAAACAGGCTACGAAAATTTCCGGGGTTTCTACTAAAACTTCTGAAAGGGTTTATCAAGGTCATTCAAACACCATGAAAGTCAGTTTCATATTTTATATTCATGCTACTATTTCCATTGCAACACTCCTCAAAATGCATATTTATATGGAAATTTTTCAATTTTGCTATGTTGATAAAATCTTAAATTAGGAATAACATACGAAACTTTCCTATTATAATATTTGTAGTCAATCATGTTCAAACAAGTATCTTAAATGTTATTCTGAAGTTGTCTGATATATTTATGATCCTCAAAATGGACGTTTATGCTCAATTCTGCCCTATTCTGCCATTTATGCAAATCGTAAATTCCAAATAACTTACGATTTTTTTTAAATTGGGAAAATCGTAATCTATGATATTTATACCAGTATCCTAAATAATATTTAAAAAGGGGTCTGATATCTTTGCGATGAAAATATCACTCAAGATTGACGTTTATGTGAAATTTTGCCCTATTCTGCCATGTTAAGAAATTCGTAAATTTCCAATAACTTACGAAATGTTTATATTGGAAAATTCATAGTCATTATTATTTATGCCAGTGTCCTAAATAATATTTAAAAAGTGGTCTGAGATCTTTACGATTAAAATATCACTCAAGATTGACATTTACGTGAAATTTTACCCTGTTCTGCCATGTTAAGAAATTCGAAAATTTCCAATAACTTACGAAATTTTTATATTGGGAAATTCATAGTCAATGATATTCATGCGAGTATCTTAAATAATATTTCAAAAGTAGTGTGACATCATTACGACGAAAATATTATAAATAATATTTTAAAACTGATCTGACTTCTATGCGTCAATTTTTTTTTTTTTTTTTTTTTTTTTTTTTTTAAGATACTGTGTAGTGTACACAGACTAACACACTAACGGACTAACAAACCAACAGACACCCTACAGACGGACACCATACAAGTTTTGTCATTTTCGGAATCCTCACCTGAAAGCGTGTAAAAAAGTCAAAAAACGGAGGTCGAAAATTTTCACGATTACCGTACCTAGTATGATGGGGAACTAAAAATGTATAATATGTAATGAATAATAATGGGACAAATTTCTCCGTAAGTTAACATGAGCTTTCAATGACCTTGACTTTAACTAAACCTTAGTCCTAATTTACCCTAATTAATCCAAAGAGCCTTAATCCTAAATTTGATCCCAAAAAAAAGACAAAAAAAAAAAAGCATGTTTATGAAGGAACACCTAACGATGAATTTGACTATAGCGATATTAGACGAATAAATTGGTTCCTCTGTTGAGAAATACTTCATGTTGAATTATCGTGTTGTGTTTCAGGAGGAAAGGAAGAAATCGAATTTTTACAAATAATAATAATAATAATAATAATAATTTCAAAAATCAATAAAACACAAGGCGATTATGATAGACAAATGAATTCAAATATCTTTAATAAATAGGCATAAAAAAAACTTAACTTACCGGGAAGTACAGTGATCATCCTCATTGATAAAACACCTCCTATAATACTACAACCATACAAAATCCCTGATGCGATCAGCCGAAGAAATAAAAACTAAATTATTTCGCAACAAAATACAATGCTAATTTTTCAGATGTGTTAAAAGTTGAATTATTAGAATTTATTAAATTAAATCCCCCTCCAATTAAAATTTACAAATTTGACAAATTGCTACAAAAACATGCACTTGATATACTCCGCCTCCTATCTAAGGCTGTTAGTAGTTAATTTTTTGGGAGGAGGTTCAAATGATAGTACACAAAGTTAATTCTTTAGAATATAGTATAGATTGAAAATTTTAAACAAATTTGCACATTTCAAGGGAGGGGGGAGGTAATGGGTCAACTACTAGCAAAATCGCATTTTGAAACGGCCCACCGGTGGCCGAGTGATTCTGCGCTCAAAGCTGGTAGACCTGAAGTGCCGGGTTCGATCCCAGGTCGCGCTCGTCGACCTAGCTGTTCGGTGTTTCCGTGGTTTTCTCCAAAACTTTTAAATATGGGCTAGTCTAGGACCCCTTAGAAAGACCGTCACGGAGGGCACTCCCCCTCAGGCCTAGGACCTACAGCAGTCAATCGGCCTTATTCCCAAAATCCAATCTAATCCCACTTTAAAACTATTATTCTATATAACATAATTGTAGAGAAAATAACAAAGAATTTATTTCCAGTTGTTAAATATTTAAAAATTTTATCAATGATTATATTAGACAATGATAAAACTTTAAGAAATTTCCATTAATTGCTCAATTACTGGTCTGTTCACAATAATACAACAATTGAAACAGAGCAGCTATAAGCGATCATCATACATATCATGTTTTGTGAATTTATAATTTAAAGGATTTGAGACTTGAGCCTTCGTACATAATAATTCCAACTAATCTTTGCAAAACATTTTACAAATTATATATTGCAACAAAAGAGTGTACACGCGCAGGAAAGGAAGTGTTGAAAGGGAATGAATACTTTATAGTAATTTGGGTTAATATTACAACTTTTCCATAAGAAAGCACTATCTGACTATCACTACCAGAAAATTGTTCATTGTTGGTAACATATACATCAGATCTGTATGCTTGACTCGTAGTCCGCTTGTAAATCTTCGTCAGATAACGACAGATAGCACATGACAGAATTACAATACGAAGAATTGGAGAAAACACCCAGGGCCAGCGCGGGAATCGAACCCGCTCTCCTACGCTCGAAGGCGATTAGCAGTGTGGTGACATATCCACTCGGCCACGGAGGGCCCACCAGAAAACCGGTTAAAAAACATCCACTTAAAAAATTATAATCATTCCGTACTTTATTTTAAAAAAAAAAAAACACCGTTGGATTTTCTTGTTGGGGAATAAGAACAAATGAAAAGTTTCATGCACTTACAAGCGAAAATGAATGTGGATATGCAACTTTATAGGAGTATTTAATCTTTTAAACAATTATTTTTATAAAAACTCTTTTAATTTGTCGATTGTTGGTTGGGTTTTACGTCGCACTAGGGTTGCGCAATGGGCAATTGGTGATGGTCTGGGACTCGCCTCGAGAGGTGGTCCGGAAACATGCCATCATAATTTTGATCCTCCACGGAAGGGATGGCTCTCCCACTTCGATGACTCACGAAGGTATAATTTTGATGGGAACATGGAGGACATTGACATGACAGATTTTACATGCACTAGTCACCATTAGTGTTCACAACAGTCTTTGGTCTACTCGAGAATCAAGCCCGCAATCATCCAATCAGGAGCCCGGCGCTCTACTGACTGGGCTACCGCGTCCCCCCCCCCCACCTTAAAAAAAAAAAAAAAAAAAAAAAAATCAAAACGTCTAGTGAATAAAAATTAAATATCCGCAATTTATAGAAAAGCAAAAAATACTATTCGATTTTCTTGATCGGAGACAGTACTTGAAAATTTTAATTTACTTAAGATTGAAAATGAATGCAAGAATGTCTTAGAAATTAGACAATATCAATTGATCTTAGGTTTAAAATTTTAATAATAAGCCTTAAATTTTCTTTGGCTTTACCTCATTCTTCAAAAGTAATTTCATCAAATTTTCAAGAAATAAAGTCGCTGAAATAAAGAATATATAAACATTGTCACAGATATTAACTTTATAATACTCGTAAGTAATTTTTTAAATATCTATTCGTATAAAATATCTTTTCATTTATTGAATTTTAAATGTAATTGCATTGTCTTTTTGGGAAAATAAGACAACTTTTCTATAATAAAGCACTTCCAGAAAACCAGTTAAAAACATTCATAGAAAAAAAAAAAATCGAACTTTATAGAAAGGCGAAAACTACTCTTCAATTTTCTTGTTCGGGAATAACAATTCATGAAAAACTTCACATGCAAGTGAAAATTAATGAAAAAATATGCAAGAAAATTAGTCAGTTTTTAACTGATCTCAGCTTAAAAAAATCATAATATAATAAAAGCCTTAATTTTCTTTATTTTGGTTATAGTTCCTCTGTCTGTGATCTAAAAAGAAAAAAAAAAAATCCCTTTTCGGCAAGCTTAAAGGCAAAGGTAGATTCCTTTACGTTAATGTTTCAAAAGTAAAGAAATATTTCATATGCATTAATACATACTTAGCCAACGGCTTTGTTCCCACACATTGCATTATTTACGTCGGTATTCTGTTTTTAAGAAATGTAATTATCAACTAGTACTATTCATTCTACTAAAAATTTCAGTCTAGATTTATTGATCAGTAAATGATTCAGTTTTTTAAAAATCCAAGTTTATAATCATTCAACAAATAGAAGACATAAAGATATACAATTTGGTGACAAAACTTGCGACTTAGGATTGAAATGTGTGAAAATTTGATAGTCGTTGACGAAATTTTTGACTTGGTGACGAAATTCGTTATTTGATGACAAAATTTCGCGAGCTCGGCGATGAAAAATGGTAGTTTTGACGTCATTATATTTTCTTCCCACGCAAAAACCTCATATCTGTTCACAGACCAATATCTTGTTTCCACAAGATAAAAAATCAAAGGAAGCTGTAACGTATTACTCTCAATTTCAATCGTAAATTTTAAATTCTTGCGTAAACCGGCCTTCTAAACTATTCCCCACAAACGATATTTTTACCAAGACTAACGTATTATTTCAATTTTATATTTTTAAATAATTAATTAAAGCTGTTACCATGGTTTTTATATTTGCAGTGATCTTTTTTATTATCGTTTGCACGTGACGTAAGCATCAGGTTATAAATTTAAGAAATTAAAGCTATAGAAAAAGTCGGCTTCATCACAATTGTCGAAAAATCACTTTTTAACTTGTAACTTTTAAGTAATTGAAGTTATTGAAAAAGTTTAAATACAAAAGTTGTTCTTTACGATAAGGCGGTAATTCGCCTGATTTGAAGTATTTTCCTATTTTCAATATTAAAGAAATTATGGGCAAATGAAAATTCCCATCCCCCACCATTTCCACCCCCTTTGAGCTGGATGCCTCATCTACGAACTCGACCGAGATTTTTATTGTCCTGACAACATATCCGGAGCTGGTTAAATTTAAGTAAAAATTACTCCAGTATTGAAAAATGTATATGAAGTACCCCTACGTGCACGTAAAGCATCATCTCTCTACTTTTTTTCGCAATTTATCTACCTGAGAAGCTGTTATATCCGTTTTGTTGTAGATTAGTCAATGTTTTTATTGTTACCTTTAAGATGATTTCTTTTTTTTTTTTTTTTTTTTTTTTTTTTTATGCTACATTTTTGAGTTGTGGCACTTATCTTGCTGGGGTTACTTAATGTGTATACTGTAATAACGTTTTATTTAAATTCACTAAAATATTTATCCATGTTCTCTGTAAATTTACAATAATTCTTAGTTAAAAGTAAGTAATCGAAATTATCAATTTTTATTATGTATTTTTATTTATTTTGTTTATTTAACTTCTCCAAAAAAAAAAAAAAAAAAAAGCATTCTCAGTTACAAACATAGTCTCCTCAATAATTAATTATAGTCATTAAAATTTATATAAAATAGATTTTTTAATATCTCCATTTACTTTCTCTGTAATTTTCGATAAATAACTAAAGACAAATGATTATCAGTAGTTTTTCTTTTGAAATTTTTATTAGTGTAGATATCGATAATTGATTAAAAGTGTAATTATTGATATAATTTTTCAAGCATTTCTGTATATTTGATGCAAAATACTGCAATAGAAATTATTTTCAGTAAACTTTGCAGCTATGTCATTGTAATAACCGTGTGTGTTGCATTAACTACAATATAAACCAAAAAAAAAAAAAAAAGAAAAAGAAAGAAAGAAAGAAAGAAAAGAAAAAAGTTCTTAAAAAGTAAATTTTTCGAAAATTCTCCACCTTTGATTGCAAAAGAATTGTGTTATTCTACTCGACTTTATAATACTGACACTCGAAACAAAAATCAAAATAGTAATTTTACTTACTTAATTGCAGAATTTTATGAATAAGATGGCCCAGAAGACAAAAATTTATTTTTTCCCTTTATTGTTCAATTTTCTATTATTATTATTTTCACGTGCAGCGTAATATTTCATACATTTCACTCAATATGACAAAATTATTTATTTTAAAATTTAATAGAAATATAGCCATGCTTAAAAATTAATATATCTTAAATAAATAAATGAATAAATAAATATTTTTAAGTTAATAATATACTGTTATATGTTATGCTTAATTTTCTTAATGAGAATTATATTTCCTTAAATTTCTTTCAAAACAATCTTAGATAAAAATGAAAAATTTTAGGAATTAAACATATTAGAACTTATAAAAAAGAATTCGAAGAAAAATGAGTTTAAAGTTTTAAGCAAAACTTGCACAAAATATTAAAATCACGTCTTTTGATTTAATTCTGGCATAGGTGTCTGCTTGACTGGGTCAGCGGGGGCGGTCACCATAGCTTTTTTTTTATTTTTTTTTATTTATTTTATTTTATTTTTATTTTTTCACGGGGGCGAAAATATATGTGTGCCTGGATGCTTCAAACTTCCAACAGGTCGAAATTTCAAACGCGAAAATTAGTTTGATCATATATTTGACTTTTACAGTACATCGTTTTTTATTTATTTTATTTATTTATTTTTTCTTCTCTCTCTTTCTTTACTGATGGGTTACCAGCAGGATCTACTGTACTTCATACAATTCCCATTTGGCAAGAGAAAAGCTAAACGACCTGTCCTTTATAGACTAAAGATAGGTTGAGGCAGAAAAGCTATTGTTCATGGTCAAGGCGGTTTGGAGTATGGGTGCAACTTTCAGGAATTCTATTCTCAAGAAAAGTGATACCGACAGAAAAGCTTTTGTTCATTCAGTTCAGCCCATAGCACAAAAATTTCATGCTGAAAGTTTCTTTTAAATGGGTTAGTAAGGCGAAAGATACTAATATTTAAAAAGAAGCAAACTTTTAATGCTATTAAAAATACAGATATTTAATTAAATATTTCTCTTTAATTTAAATTTTTCTGTATATGTTTGTCCATTATTTATTTATTTATTTATTTATTACTCACTGTTTGAGTCCGATTAATATCAGTATTCAATTTTACACACCAAAAGAGAAGAGGAATTTGTTTGTTCGTTGAAGGAGTTAAGGTCAATTGACTACACTTGGTTCTAGGCCTATAGGTGGAACGCGCTCCATGAGAATCTTCCTAAGGAGTCCTAACCCGTATTTACACTAGTTTCGGAGAAAGCCACAGAAAAATCCGAACGGCCAGGTCGACGAGTGCGACCTGGGAAACGCGGTGCTTCTCGTCTACTAGCTTTGTTCTCAGAACTGCTTGACCACTGATGAGGCCGAGAAGGGGAAGTAGTTGTCAAAAATGATAATTAATAGGTTAAAAACTGCTGTTTTAGAAGCCCAGATCTCATTATTAATGTTACTTCAGCAAACAAGTAAATACGGTCATTTCTACAAGATGATTTAGATTGTCAATTTATGAAATTAATAAATATATTGGAAAAAGTAATAAAAATCTTTAATATCTAAGTTTACTGAAATACTCTTAATACGTATATTAAATTGTTTACATGTAATTATCTATGTAAACAATTTCAGTTATCGATTCTCTGTTCTTATATATTTTCGATGTAAATAACAGTATCGGCATTTTTAAAGAAATTTTAATAAGAAATCTCTTTATAAATGAAATAAAAGGACACGGCACAAAGAGTCCTGTTTTGGAAAGTTCTAAAGAATGTTCTGAAAAAAATCCTTTGAAAATTATCTTGAAAAAAAAAAAAAAAAAAAAAGAAAAGAAAAGAAAAAGAAAAGAAATAAAGAAAATTTTCAGCTTTAACAACATAAAATGTACTTTAAGAGTAAAACTTTTATGTTTTTAAAATAAAGACGTAATAAAATGTATGATTAATTTGTGCCCCCCCCCCCCCACTTTTTGTGTGTGTGTGTGTGTCTATCTATATATAAGAAGAACGTATTCAATTTGTGGAAAATTTTGACCGTTGATATAGTTACACGTCTTAAGACGTTTTGAACACGATATGATTATCGATATGACTATTTTTAGAAAATATCTGTGTGTTTCTCTCTCTGTGTGTATAAAAAATTCTGTATTTGGTCGGTTGTATCCAGAACCAATGGACGAATTTAACTGAATTTTGATTTAAACTAAAGCTGATTACGTTTGATAATCAGTCGCCTAACAGTTGACGCTGTCATCGTCTATTTTATGTTAGTTTTTTTTTTTTCATAACTTTTAAAATCACAGTATAGGAAAAAATTAATTTATATACCAAAATTGATTTTCTCTGTTCAAAGTAAAAATATATATTTGATAGTAATAGTTAGAATACCAAGAAAATTTTTCTTTATGTATATCTTTATTCTATCCCCTACCCTTTCTCTCCGGTATGTAGATTTTAAAATCGAAAAAAAAAGTCACCGGAAATGAATTTTGGTGGTCTTCATAAATGAAATACAGCTTTTTAATAACTTTTAGTGGCATTATGTTTCTTCTATTTTTAAAATTGTTTTTTTCCTTTTAAATGATTCTTTTTCTGTTTCATTTATGTATATATGAATTATTTTTAACATATCGCAGGAAAAAATGAAAAATTCAATATTCTACTATGTGTAAGGAGTATAAATATTTGCATAGAACACAATGCTATGGAATACTTTTGGGTGCCCCTATGTACAAATAAGTAGAAGTATACACTCCATTTTCAATAAGGAACATGCTATAGTGAACTTGAATAACATATATCAGTTTCAAGAATTTCCATGAATATTTATGGGAGTTGGTGCACGGACAGACAGACGGATCAACAGACGAACAGACAGACCCAAACCGAAGTCAATAACAATTTTCAGGGCTGAAAGTATTCCTATATTTCCTATTTTTCTTATATATTTCAAAAAATCATGAAAAATGCCCTATATTTTCCTATAGTTTATAATTCTTTACATTTTCCCTATATTTCACAAAAATTTTCCTACATTTCCTATATTCTGGTACTTCAGTTTAAGTTCTTCTTACTTATTTTCTGCTTTCCCTGCTAGGCATTAAAAGAATTCATAATTCCATTACCATTTCAATATTAATTTTCACTTATTATTATTATTATTATTATTATTTTTGTGGAAGTATGGGAAAGTTGGGGGGGGGGGGGCACAATTCATTAAATAGGCACTACATGTAGTTAACTAACATGTAGTTAAATTGAAGGTTCATGATTTTTCTTTCTTTTTGATTTTTTGAGCATTATGATGTAAAAGAGGTGTCATTATTTTGAATATAATATGTGGATTCATGTTAAATGATATAAACTGGTATGAAAGTTAGACAAGCAAGAGATGGTAAATTTGGAAATATGTTCTTTTCTAAATAATATAAAAAGTAAACAGTAATATATCAGTACATTCATTTTATCTGTTAAATTAGATGAGATTAAATTAGGGTGTTTTGTTTACGAAGTCATTTAATCATTCCGAGATTACAAAATAATGTTAGAGAAAGTTCGTTTTTACCCAACCTCTCAATCTTCTCTTTATGTTCCTACTTTTGTGGGAAAAATATTCCTATATTTTCCTGTTTGATTGCTTTGACCCCTGAGTTTTTAACCTTCTTTGTAAACTGTTAATAACATTCATCAAGTAATTCCAGTGCGTTAAATTCATTATCGCAGTTAGAGAGTTTGAACATCGCATTTAGGATATAGTACCTAAAATTCGAAAAAAAAAAAGAAATCCTAAATGCGACGCGGGTATATTTTTTCATAAATTAAAGACAATTTTTTAATTTCTTGAAAAGAAATGACCCAAACACAAGTTCAGAGTTAAGCGTATAATGTTCAACTCTTTTTTCTTTCTTTTCATATTTATTTATTTACTAAAATATCATAAATTTCCTAAATGCGATAAACTTACCAAAAATCAGGTCGCATTTGGGATTTGGGCACAATGATCTTTAAAAAAATAAAAAATAAAAATCTACATTTTTGTCATATATTTACTCCGTTATTTTGTTTTATTTATTTATTTATTTAATTTTTCAATGATTTATTGATAAATTTCACTAATTTTTTGCTTTCTTCATTTTTTCTGTAATTATCTTTATTTGACATTTGATCTCTCGGAGGATTTTGGGAAAGTCGAACGCCTGCCATTATCGACCAACTAAAACCTATTAAATCACGATGGCATCTGCTCCTTCTTCTAAATATTATTATCTTATTATTTTCTGTTAAAGTATGTTCAGATTTCTTATGTATGATGCCATATATCAATGTCTCAGAAATAACTCATTTTTTATTATCTTGCTACTATAATTCCTGTTGATATAGTCGTTCTATGGAAAATTTTAAACTTAACTTTTTGAATATATTTTGCTCTGTATAGAACTTCCCTTCAGTATGTAATAATTTATTGATTATTCATGGTGCTTAGCGTAAGATTATAAAAATAAGGCATATAACAGTATCCGAATTCGAAACTCTGCAAAATATAAAAGAATAAAGGCGTTTAAGTTTTTCCGTAGTTTTCTTCGAAACTTGTGTAATTCCGAACTAAACACCGTTAAAAATCCTTTGTACGAAATATTAACCAAGTATCGGAACTTGTAACTCTGCAAAATTTAAAAGTATAAAGGCGTTTTGGGTTTTCCGGAGTTACAGAATTTGAACGGCTTATATCAGTTTAAAAGTCCGCAATAAAAAGTACTTTAAAATATTTTTGGAATGATATATTATAAGCAATTTAATCATAATTAGTATTGGATATTGTGAAATTTTATTATATTAAAGCGCTATCTGGTGACTGATTTGCGAGATCTGCTCTTCAATTTCAATTCAAATAAGTTTCAAAGTAATATATTATTTTTGAAACTATGTTAAATAGAAGCTACAAAAATAATATAAGCATTCCTATAATAAGATTTATCTGATTTTCCTGTGGTTTTTGGGGCAACTTTCAAAAAACCAATCTGAATAGCGTTAAAAATTCTTAATGGAAAATATGAACTGAGTATCGGAATTCGAAAGTCTGTAAAATTCAAAAGAATAAAGATGTTCCGTAGTTTGTTCGTAGTTTTCCCCGGACCCGAAACACCCGTACGAAATTTGAACACCGTTCAATTTGTCGGATCTTAAAACTTAATAATACCAATTTTAAACGCTCTAACACTATTTCTACAGCAGCCCCTTCGCATTCCTTTCCCGTCTCGCCTAATAATTTTACACTTTTAAAATATCTGCAATCGGTTTCTCGGGTCTTAAAATCTAATAATGCCAATTGTCAACTCTCTAACTCCATTTCAACATTTTTGTCCCTTCACCCCTCCCCTTTCTGTCCCTCCTAATAATTTTACACTTTAAAAAATATTCGCAATCGATTTATCGGGCCTTAAAACCTAATTATATCAATTTTAAACGCTGTAACTGTTGTTCTACATTTTTGCCCTTTCGCCTGCTCCTCTCCCCCCCCCTTCCTTCAAGACACTCCTAATAATTTTAAACTTTCAAAAATATTCATAATCGAATCATCGAGCATTAAAACCAGGTAATAGTAATTTCAACGGTACATCTCAATTTAAAACTAGTTGGCATAGATGGACTCCGCTGAGTTACCCACCATACATATGTTCTCATAAATTTCTAGTGTGAGACATATTATAGCATATTAAGAGAAGTGAATTTGATCAAACGCTTGACAAAGTGACAGAATAAAATCCCCGCCTAATAGGCTATCCACCGTTTACTTCAATTTGTTTATCTTATTCTAATCTATTAATTTATTTTATTAGGGTCAGTTTCGTAGTTTAGTTTTCATGCTACTATTTCCAATTCAAGAATCCACAAAATTCCTATTTATATGAAAAAATTTTAATTTTGCTATGTTGATAAAATCTTAAATTACGAATAATTTACGAAATTTTTCTGTTAGAATATTTGTAGTCAATCATGTTGAAAACAAGTATCATAAATGTTTTTTGAATTTGTCTGATATATTTATGATCCTCAAAATGGACTTTTATGCTCAATTTTGCCCTATTCTGCCATGTTAAGTAAATCGTAAAGTCCAAATAACTTACGATTTTTTTAATTGGAAAATTCATCGCCTTTAAATGTTTAAATCGCGTTTTTATCTCTTAGTTATATATATATATTCTAAAAGATAAAACAAAAAAATTTGTGACAAAATATAGAAAACTGTAGAAAAAATAAATAAATAAAATTCTTAAATAAATAAATAATAATAAAATTAATTAATTAATTAATTAAAAATGATGTTGAAAAGGTGTTAGGTCCCCTTAAACGTACGGGGCTAAGGTACAATTATATTGACATGGATTTCTTAAAATAGTGATTTTCCTTCTGTAAAAGAATAAAATTTAATTAAAGACTGTATAGTTAACGGAAAAAACGGTAACGGAAAGAATGGTATCCTTGAACATCGGAAACTTCCTGTAAATATAGTAATAAATATCATTTTTGTATATATGCCTTTTCGTATATATATCAGTAGAGAAAAATCCTTAGACCAATTTTCGATCTTTCATTTACATTCCCTTTCCACCCTTCAAATGAAATAATAATAATACTGTTTACTTTCTTACGAGAAGTGTTGTGCAATTTCCCGTTACAGTTTCTTTTGCATTGATTACTCTCTTTGTATTAAATTTATGAACATTTACCACAAAAAAAAAAAATAAATAAATAAATAAAAAAAAAAAAATAATAATAATAATAATAATAATAATAAATAAATAAATAAATAAACAAATAAACAAACAAACAAATCTAATAATAATTGTTTTCTATTTTCATATAAGGAAGTATTGGATTCGTAAAAATTTTCTACTTCCGGTTTCGAACGGATTTACACATTTTGAGATGACGTGAACATAATTTACCATTTAAACTAGTATGAGGTAGGAAGCCTTTATTATAATATTATGAATATATAGGCTCCCTACTCTTCCCCCACCCCTCGCTTTTAACCGGTTATAAGCAATAAATCTCACCCCCGTACTGACAACGACAACCTAAAATCGGCTGCTAAGAATTGTGGTATTGGAACGCGCAATTTGAATCATTTTATGATAAAACTCTAAAAATGAATGAAACTCTATAATTAATAATAATAATAATAATAATAATAATAATAAATGCAATTTTGTATTTTGTATTGCTTAGCTGGCTGGCTCTTCTTTCGAAAGTTGACCCGTCCAGCTGAACTTCTAAATCCATAGCAGCTGTTGGGAGATAGCGTTTTTAACTACTTCACAAAAGAAGCGTCGTTTGGACAAACCGCTCCTGCATTTCAAAGCAATCTTTCATTCGTAAGAAAATTCCGCGTCGCGTGTGGTAATGTTGAGATATTTACAAGCCACATTATAGGAGTTCTTAAAAACGAAACGAAATGTTATTCAAGTAGATCTCGATGTTTTCAAAGCTTTAACTTGATATTTTTTGTTGGGTAATTCTTCAGGAACACATCAATTGCGCTTACGTTAATCCCCCCTATTGTTAAAAATGCATCAATTGCGCTCGCGAGAAAAATTACTAAAAACGTTCATTGTCACCCTCCCCTCACCCTTGTATACCGGAAGGTAAAAAATGATAATTTCTAGAAAGGAAAGAATTCTTTGTTTACTTTATTGTCACTATCATATCGTTTCTACAAAATATAATCCTAACTGGTCCACGTTAGAGACATATTATACAGATATTAAACTATTAATCTCACGTGGAAATACAGAATATGTTTACTTATCAAGATGTTTCATTTAGTATTCTGTATTATTAACACAAATATTAATTTTTTATTTTCATTTAACCCATTAGGCGTCAAAGCTCCAGCTGTGGGAACAATTTTTTAAGATTTTTTCCCCCTGCAAGTAATTAAGATAAATATATTTTTTCTTTTTTACAATAAATATTAAAATCCCCAGCTTCGTTTTTTTTTTTTTTTTTTTTTTTTTTTTTCAATTATTCAAACAAAGATGTTTGTTTTTCTGCAAAACATCAGCGACGAAAAAAAAATCAAGAAAAATAACTAATTCGAGTACAGGGGTTTAAAACATTGGATATCAAATAAAACAATTCTTTTCTTAAATTATAACAAACAGGGATCAAGAAAACTAATTAAAGAGGATTTTGCCTATTTTTCAACATTTGTTCTACCCCAATTAGGTGTCAAATCACCCATTTGGAAACATGTCATATCTTCTAACAATTTTTTTTTTTTTTTTTTTTTAAGTATATATGATTAGAAATGCACATTGAAACCCATTTATAAATTTTCAGTGGAATTCATATAGCGGCGTTTAATGGGTTAACAAATATAATAAGCAAAATAATTCATACGAGTAAAATGATGTAATCAAAAGTCACATTAAAAAAAAAAAAAAAAAAAAAAAAAAAAGAACATTATTCAAAAAGTATTGACTCTAACTCTATGCGGTATTCACTGAAAAGTATAGAACAGCATGGAATTTTTTTTTACTTATACAAGAAAAACTTAGTTATACTTTGCACCAATATATCGCGCAGTATTCACAGTATCCTCTTACATTTTAAACAGATCCGCCTGATCAAATGGCGCCATATTGCGAATACTGAAGTTTTATTAAGGAGAATTTCTAATGTTGAGCGACTGACAATCATACTAATGATTGACGACCGTTACATTGAACATTTACAGTCTAGTTACTTTGTTGAATGTATTGCGTCACAATAAGAAAGAACTTTTAAAATTAAAGCGTCACCTAATAAAGGAAATTTAAGCTGATTCGCTAATAAATCTTTTGTTACCTAAAATATGCGTATGCATTATGCATAAATTAAATAAAAAGACTTTTCAGTTGTGACATCAGCTGTCACTCGAGAAAATGTTTGCGTCTTAAAAAGTTCGCTTTTGTACCGAATTTTACATTATGCCGTCATCGTACCTGAAGATTGTTCTACCGTTCTCTGTACTTAGGGTTTAGGAGGGACTAAAACCTACGAACGCAATTGATATTTTTATGCTTTTGGGGAGGAAATATGCTTTGGACGCAATTGATGCGTTTGATTTTTTTTCCTTTTTTTTTTTTTTTTTTTTTTTTGGGGGGGGGGGGATTTGATATAGGCGCAACTGATACCTATGAGGATGAAAACCCTGAGCGCAATTGAGTAGTACCTCCTATTCTTAAGCGCAGCTGAATAACATCCTATTCTTCGTTTGCAATTACATTTATTTATTTTTATTTTATTTATTTTTTATTTATTTCTCATGAGTGACAGAAAAATGACAGTAACTCAGGGAGAAATTCATTATGTCTGCGTCAATTTAAAACCATTTGAGTAGAAATACTTTCTATATTTATTTACGCAATGTTAATATTCTATAAGTACTAGCCGGCATTCGCTCATCGTCATGTTATAGAGGTCGATATTTTCAAACGAACTTATTTTTAGAATTGTAATAGTCTCCAAATCAAAAACAGAGGCCACATGTCATGATAAATAGGGAATAATGAAAAATAAATAAATAAATAAAGTGATTTTTCAATTAAAATAATGGAATTCGAGTCATGAAATGTTATTTAAATTTAATTGTTTGTGAAAAATAATTTCAGCGCAAATTCCTTTAAAGCGTCCCTAGTTCATTCGTCAAACGCAACCCCAAATTTAAAACTTTTTTTTTTTTTTTTTTTTTTGTAATCTCCATGAATTTGATTCCGAAAACAGAAAAGTATCATTTTTTTTTTTTTTTTTTTTTTTTCGGTTTGAATATATTATTATTTATATAATTCTTAATATTTTTTCTATTTATTATAACTACTTTAACTTTTTTTTTTTTAGCGCTTACATATATTGTTGTGTTGGTATTGTTTTGTATCTATTAATTGTTGAATTTTAAGGTTATATTTTATTACGATATCTATCATTTATATATATATATATATATATATATATATAACTTAGCTACATGTTTTGACGATAATTTGACGGTTTATAGCAGTGATCGCGAAGGAAAATCCATAGTTTATTTCTTTTTTTTTATATTTTTTCTATGCTTTACTGGAATTGCAACTCCTGAAGTTATTTTCATGTGTTTATTGGCGCGCTTCGGCTGGTCAATATATTTAAATGCATTTTCAAAAGAAATCAATCACTGTTTATTTTTTATATTCCCTTATAAATAAAAAATAAAAATAAAAATAACTACACTGAAATTGTTCTAAACTTAGCCGCTGCCTACGACAGCCCGTTTTCAACCCGCATTTCATTTGGTCCAGGTTCCCGCTGAATCCAGAAAGGTCTTTTCGGGCACTTCAATTTGGGTATTTATCAATGACAAGTGGATCTACTATTACTTAAGAACTACGATTTTAAAGACGACTGTATTTCAGTATCTAATAAGCATTTTAGCTTTTAAATCATGTACTTTATAGTCCCCTCTCTTTACACCATATTACGATTTGATTCCGCCCAATACAAGAAATAAAATAAAAAGTGTATTTTCTTTTAAAAGGAATTAAATAAATAGAAAACAAATAAATTTTAATTAAGCTTTAATCAGTCTCATCCCTTCTACTATATACTACCATATTTTTTATTTATTTATTTATTTATTTTTATTTTTTAGTAAATGCTATAAATAATAATAATAATAATAATAATTTTTTAACAGGAATTAATTAAAAAAAATGAAAAATGAAAAGTAAAAAGTTGCATTCTATAAAAATTACACATAAACATAACAGCTATAAATATGTTTTTAAATTTAAATTTAATATACTTGTTTATTTTTTTTCTATTGCATTACCATTTGATTTTCAATAAATATAAAAAGAACTTTGTAACAAACTTTGAAAAACCCCCATAAAATCTAATAATCTTGCAACAATTGTTTCGGGTCGAAAGAGCACACGACATTTCGTCAGGCGAAAAAATTAGGCACGAATGCTGCAGTCAATGTGGTAACGCACAAATCCGCTTAAAGTGAAGTGTAATATTTTTTTGCTCTTCGCTATTAATATCTACGATATATACTGATTAATCTTACCTATCGAGATCTACGGATTTTCCTTTCTTTCTAAGGATCAGAAATGTGGTCCTCTCAACTGTGACGTGCAACCGGGTTTTGGTCTGCAATACATATACATATACGTATTAAATTCTATTTATGAAAGAATTCTTAGTTTTACTGTTTTTTTATTCGTTTTTCAGAAATTTACCGATAATCTTTTTTTTTTTTTTTTTTTTTTGTTACGATTGAATATTGAATGGATATTTACATATTTTAAATTTCATATTCCGTTTGCATTAGCTGCTATATGTGTATATATATATATATATATATATATATATATATATATATATTCAAAGCACTACATGTAGAAAATAAAAAATAAATCAAAGAAAGAAAATAATTGTTAATATATATATATATATTACTCATGCATTCTTTTTAACATAGCGATTTAATAATTCTTTACACTTTAGTTAATTGTTATTTTTTGTAAAAGTAAAAAATAAATTTTGGGCGAAAAAGAAATTTATAAAATGAAGTTTTTAAAAACCCTGTATATTTCCTATCTTAAAATAAACAAAATAAAATGCATCGGATTTAACTATCATTATTATAGATAATATATAACACTGCTTTATGGTATTGCATAAATCCAATGGAAATTTAATTTCTTATAATATTTATAAAGTTTCGAAAGCAGAAGTAAATTTTTGATGATAGCAACAGATATTTCGCGGAATGTCTGTTGCACATTCTCCACTCTGCAGTGAAATCTGACCAGACAAATAATCCATTCTTCCGTTAATCTAAAGGTGTGGTGAAATGACAGTCACATGAATAGACAAATAAGGCCGCTCTCTGTCTCCATAAAGAGGTAAAGTCTTGGCGGTTTACCTAGGATTCTTAAGTATAAAAAAAAAAAAAAAAAAAAAAAAAAATGAATATACTTGCAGCACAAAGTAAAGGCCTCCTTTCGTTTCTGTAACACCCTCCTTCAAAAGAGGTTTAAAAATTGTGAATTGTGAACTTCAATTGAAAATGACAATTCTTTAGTTGCTTTCCTGATAGAAAAAATGGTATTTTGAGCAGGTTATTTTTATTTATATTTTCTCAGAAATGCAAAATCTGGTCTCTTGGGATGTCGCATGTTTCAGAAGATATGCTTTTTAAAATAATATACGCTTTAAAAAATGATAAACGTCTCTTTACAGTTTTCACAAGGTATAGTTTTCACAATTCTTTGAATACTGAAAACCAAAGTGTGAGGTTTTATAGGTTTGAATTTTTAAAAGATGCCGATTTCACACAGTCACACAAATACAAACACACACAAAAAGAGCTTTCCGTTGGGGTGACATTTTTAATTTAAAATTCTTGGAAGCATTCCCAGTATTTTTGACAGTTTACATAAATGCAAAAATACAAATTATGTTTAGAGAGGTACAAAATGATCCCCGATTTCATCTTATTTATTATATTACTGTATGTTTTACAGAAAAGGGGGGGGGAGTATCGTGCCCCATTAATCAGTTATGCTAGCTACTCTACTCGAAGAACGTTATAATTTGTTAGACAGTACTTCGGAAGAATTGTCAAGCTTACAACAGTATATATTAATAATTAATATATAACATATGTTTATATATATATATGAGAAAATAATTGTGCAATCCTCCTATTCATTTTAAACTAATATAATGTAAAAAATAAAATAAAATAAATAAATAAAAGCTTGTATATATTTTTTAAAAGTGTTATAAAAATATTATTTTTTTAATACCTGAAGTTAAAAAAAAAAAAAAAAAAAAAAAAAAAAAAAAAAGATTCTTTGTAACCTCGATGTTTTGTCTGTCTATGTGTCTATATGTGACATTTTGATAAATTAAATAAGTAGCCGAATTTCATTAACGTCTATTTCATTAGATGGCTGATATATTTCGGATGACTATTAACTATATTTCTTATATTTTGGTTTTATTTTATTTTATGTTATTTTATATATTTTTTTTTTTCCCCACAGAATACCTTGCATTGTTATATTTTTTTTTAATTTTCAAGTTGACAACCTTCCAATTTTCAAATTAAAAAGTTAATAATAACAACAAAAAGGAATAGGACTAACTTCAATTACAGATCTTTCGAAGAAATTACATTTAGATGTAAAATAATAAAAGTAGTATTAATAATAATAAAGAAAAAAAAGTCTGTTATATGTAATTAAAGAACTTCCCCAAAAAATGGAGCCATTTAGAAATAAAATAAAATAATAAAAAAAGAATAATAATAATAAATCTTCCAGTTACAAATAATTTATAAGAATTGTTTCTTTAAATTTGCAGGATTTTTCTCAAAAAGTGGTAGATTAAAAAAAAAAAAAAAAAAAAAAAAAAAAAGAAAAAGAAAAAAAAATTATAAATCATTTATGGGATCTCCAATATTATGTAAACTTAAATACAGAAATCCAACCATCATTCCTTTCCGAGGGCCAAATGCGGTCCTCCCAATGTTAATGTGTAAACGAGTTTTGGGCTGCACTTGGTAGGGTAGGCCAACGAAAATAAACACACACATAAATAATTGTTGAAAATTTGGTTCAAAAGCTTTCTTAATTTACATTTTATTTTATTTTATTTTATTTTATTTTATTTTATTTTATTTATTTTCTGAAGAATTTGAAGTGATATTTTAAAATTCTCGAGCTGGCAATTCTCCATCTTACAAATAATATTAATAAATTAAGGAAAAAATAATACGGCTGCCTTTATATATAAATAAAGATCTTCGTCGATAAACGGTATAGTTTCGAAATAAAATTATATTTATAAATCTTTCATTTGTATCAACATATGATAATTGTTTGTTTAAAACTGCAGGGGTTTTCTCAGAGTGGTTGATTTAAGAAAATTATAAATCATATATGAAATTTCCAATATTTATAAAGCCTTGGGCCCTAGCATAGTCAATCAGCCTTAAATCCTACAACCAACCAATACTTATAACAATATACTCAATTATATTTAATATTTTATATATTTTTCCTATGTAATGGAATCTCTGTATCTCCTTTTCTTTCAAAGGATCAAAAATGGGGGTCCTGGCAATACCAATGTGAAAACGGGTTTCGGTCTGCATTTCGTATGGTAAACAAACGCAAATACACACACATAGTATATATATTAACTGAAAATTTGGTTTTTTTTTTTTTTTTTTTTTTTTTTTTTTTTGTATGTAATTTTATATTTATTTATTTTTCCAGAACACTCTGAAATGATTGTTAAAAATTATGGAGGTTCAAATTTTCCTTTTTTCGAATCGTATTAATACATGACGTAAAAAGAGAAAAAAAACTGCCTACAGAAATCCACACATCATTCCATTCCGAGGACCAACTGTGGTCCTCACAATGTTAATGTGTGAACGAGTTTCGGTCTTCACTTGGTAGGGTAAACAAACAAAAATAAACCTACACATAAATAATTGTTGAAATTTGGTTCAAAAGCTTTTTTAACTCTAATTTTATTTTATTTTATTTTTTTTTTCTTCTGGACAATTTGGAGTGATATTTTAAAAATTTTGAGCAGGTAATTCTCCATCTTACAAATCATATTAATAAATTAAGGAAAAAATAATAAGGCTGCCTTTATATATAAATAAAGAACTTCGTCGATAAACGGTATAGTTTCGAAATAAAATTATATTTATAAATCTTTCATTTGTACCAACATATGATAATTGTTTGTTTAAAACTGCAGGATTTTTCTCATAATGGTTTATTTAAGAAAATTATAAATCATATATGAAATTTCCAATATTTATAAAGCCTTGGGCCCTAGCATAGTCAATCAGCCTTAAATCCTACAACCAACCAATACTTATAACAATATACTCAATTATATTTACTATTTTATATATTTTTCCTATATAATGGAATCTCTGCATCTCTTTTTCTTTCCGAGGATCAAAAATGGGGGTCTTCGCAATACCGATGTGAAAACGGGTTTCGGTCTGCATTTCGTAGGGTACACAAACGCAAATACACACACATAGTATATATATTAACTGAATTTTTTTTTTTTTTCTGTTGTATGTAATTTTATATTTATTTATTTTTCCAGAACACACTGAAATGATAGTTAATAATTATGGAGGTTCAAATTTTCCTTTTTTCGAATCGTATTAATACATGACGTAAAAAGAGAAAAAAACTGCCTACAGAAATCCACACATCATTCCATTAAGAGGACCAACTGTGGTCCTCGCAATGTTAATGTGTGAAGGAGTTTCGGTCTGCAATTGGTAGGGTAAACAAATAAAAATAAACCTACACATAAATAATTGTTGAAAATTTGGTTCAAAAGCTTTTTTAATTCTAATTTTATTTATTAATTAATTAATTTATTTTTTTTTTCTGGACAATTTTGAGTGATATTTAAGAAATTTTCAGCAGGTAATTCTCCATCTTACAACTCATATTAATAAATTAGGGAAAAAATAATATGGCTGCCTTTATATATAAGCAAAGAACTTCGTCGATAAATGGTATAGTTTAGAAATAAAATTACATCTATAAATCTTTCATTTGTATCAACATATGAGAATTGTTTATTTAAAACTGCAGGATTTTTCTCAAACAGTGGTTGATTGCAGAAAATTGTAAATCATATATGGAATCACCAATATTTATAAAGCCTTGGACCTTGGACCCTAGCATAGTCAATCAGCCTTAAATCTTACAACCAACCAACCAATCAATACTTATAAAAATATACTCATCTATATTTATTATTTTATATATTTTTCCTATGTAATGGAATCTCTGCATCTCCTTTTCTTTCCGAGGATCAAAAATGGGGGTCCTCGCAATACCGATGTGAAAACGGGTTTCGGTCTGCATTTCGTAGGGTAAACAAACGCAAATACACACACATAGTATATATTTTAACTGAAAATTTGGTTCTATTTTTTTTTTTTTATTGTATGTAATTTTATATTTATTTTTTTTTCCAGAACACACTGAAATGATAGTTAAAAATTATGGAGCTTCAAATTTTCCTTTTTTCGAATCCCATTAATACATGACGTAAAAAGAGAAAAAAAACTGCCTACAGAAATCCACACATCATTCCATTCCGAGGACCAACTGTGGTCCTCGCAATGTTAATGTGTGAACGAGTTTCGGTCTGCACTTGGTAGGGTAAACAAAGAAAAATAAACCTACACATAAATAATTGTTGAAAATTTGGTTCAAAAGCTTTTTTAATTCTAATTTCTTTCTTTCTTATTTTCTTTGTATTTTTTTTTTTTTTTTTATCTAATGAATTTTTTTTTTTCTTTTTTTTTTTTTTTTTTTTTTCTATGATATATTAAAATTTTTGGGCTGGCCTCTTTCCCTCTTCGAACCATATTAATAAATTTAAAAAAAAAAAAGGCTGTTATATGTATTTAAAGTACTTCCTTAAAAAAAAAAAATGGTTTCATTTTGAAATAAAATAAAATAATAAATAATAATAGTAAATCTTCCGCTTACAAATATTGTATGAGAATTGTCTCTTTAAATTTGCAGGATTTTTCTCAAAAAGTGGTTGATTTAAAAAAATATATATATATATATATATATAAATCATTTATGGTATTTCAAATATTTTGTAAAAAATATAATCATCTCTCTCTCTCTCTCTCTCTCTATATATATATATATATATATTACGTTTCATATTTTATAATACATATACTTATCCTATCTATAGAGTTCAACGCATTCTCCTTTCTTTCCGAGGACATGAAATTTTGTCCTCGCAATGTCGATGTCTAATCGAATTTCGGTCTGCAGTTGGTAGGATAAACAAACGCAAATATACACGCACGCATACATAATAAACAAATTTCAGACCTTGCGCAACTCTCACTCCCAATTAAACTGCCCATCTTCAATCTGCCTTTTTTTACATTCTTCTATATGTAATATAGAGAAAGTATTGGATTCGCGAAAATTTTCGAGCTCCGTTTTTTGATGGATTTACACATTTTGGGATGTCCAAAACACGAATTGATAGATTTTTAAACATGTCTGTCTCTCTGTATCACTTTTTTGTGGACGCTTTATCTCACGAACCAATGAATGAAATTTAACCAAACTTGGTATTTAGTTGCACCCTGACATAAACTGGAGCTGATTATAGTTGAGGATGAATCGCTCAACAGGTGGCGCAGTGATCGCATTTTTTGTAAACTTTTAACATGGCAGTATAGGACAAAATTTCGTATAAATGTGCATAATTAGAGTTATATAAAACGTGTGACAATAAAATCAATATGAATTATTGATAATAGTAGTAGTTAACTAGGAAAAAAAATTGTGCATGTGGTTCCCCCATCGGTTCCCCCCTGGGGGGAAGTAACCCCCCACCCCGGGTGGGGGTAAAGTTTCAACATGTGTATCTTTCGAAAGGTCTCGTCAATACCTTTAAAAGGAATGGTTGAACTATAAATCTGTGATAATTTAAAACAAAGTTATCGATTTTTTTTTACTTTTAATGAAAAAAACTTTGATTTTTTTTTCCCTTTTTTTTTTTTTTTTTTTTTTTTTTTTTTTTTACGAAATTTAACTAAACTTGGTATTTAGGTGGTCCCCGACATAAACTGGTGCTGATTACATTTGGGGATCAATCACTCAACAGGTGGCGCTGAGATCGCGTTTTTTCTAAATTTTTAACATGGCAGTATAGGACAAAATTTCGTATAAATGTATATTCAGTTATTTTTAACTTGTGATTGCAAAATTAATATGAATTATTGATGAAAATAGTAGTTAACTAGGAAAAAAAAATTGTGTATGTGGGGGCATCGCTTCCACCCTGGGGTGGGGGGGGGGGGGTAAATTTTCAAGATGGGTATAGTTCAAAAGATCTCGCCAATACCTTTAAAACGAATGGTTGAACTATAAATCTGTGATAATTTAAAACAAAGTTATCGATTTTTTTTACTTTTAATGAAAAAAACTTTTTTTTTTTTTTTTTAAACGAAATTTAACTAAACTTGGTATTTAGGTGGTCCCCTACATAAACTGGTGCTGATTACATTTGGGGATCAATCACTCAACAGGTGGCGCTGTGATCGCATTTTTTCTAAATTTTTAACATTTCAGTATAGGACAAAATTTCGTATAAATGTGTATAATCAGTTATTTTTAACTTGTGATTGCAAAATTAATGTGAGTTATTGATAGTAGTAGTAGTTAACTAGAAAAAAAAATTGTGTATGTGGGGGCATCGCTTCCACCCTGAGGGGGATGTACCCCCCGGGGAGGTAAATTTTCAAGATGGGTATAGTTCGATTGATCTCACCAATACCTTTAAAACGAATGCCTGAACTATAAATCTGTGATAATTTAAAACAAAGTTATCGATTTTTTTTTACATTTAACGATTTTTTTTTTTTTTTTTTTTTTTTACATATTGTTACTGAGTGAATATGTATAGGAAAATATAGAAGAAAGTCTTGTGGTGGCCACAACATACTAGTTTTAGTTGCGATATTTTCGGCCACTAAATGCTCTTATTCATCATAAGGTAAAATAATGTTTAAAAAATAAAAATATAGATGTTTGATACTATCATGCTTATCACAATATTTCTTTTAAAATATCGTTTTTATTCTCTGACAAAAAAAAAAAAAAAAAAAAAAAAGATTCTTTATAATAGTGAAGCTTTGTCTCTTTAAGTATCCATCTGCTCTGTTTTAGCGTCTGAATAATAGCCCAATATATTTGCAGTATCTTTTATTAGAATGATGGCATATTATGGAAGATTTTTAACTATGCTTGAGGAAATGTCGCTTCAAAGATCTTTTAAAATTTAAAGCAATATTTTATGGCGAAGGTGGGTCCGCACTCGGTAGAATAAACAAGCGCAAATACATACACACATACATATTAACTGAAAATTTGATATAATAATTTTTTTCTTAAAAAAAAAAAAAGTTTTATTTATTTATTTATTTATTTAATTTCCCAGAACACATTGAAATAATATTTTAAAAATTTCGAGCTCTCAAGTTTCCCGCTTTCCAATCATATTTATAAATAACGTAAAAAATAAAATAAATAAAAAATGAAAAAATGAAAAAAATAATAAAACTAAATCCACGCATCTTTCCTTTCCGAGGACCAATTGTGGTCCTCTCAATGTTCATGTGTAACCGAGCTTTGGTCTGCACTTAGTAGGGTAAACAAACAAAAATAAACACACACACACACAAATACATATTAAATACATTTCATACTCTGCTAATTTATTTATTTTAATTGACTGCCTATCTGGCAGCTTGTACTTTTGTTTACTTGCAAATATTTCGGGCACTAAATGCTTCGATTCATGTTAAACTAATGGAATGTTTAAGAGAGAGAGATTGATTGAAACTTTGTCTGTGTTTCTATCTGCCCAATTATTTTGGGGATGTCTTTTAAAACTCTGATACATTCTGTGTGGTTTTTAACTATGTTTGATAAAACTTTGATTCAAAGACTTTTATTATTATTGTTATTATTAATATTTAAAATGACGTTTCTTCTATAAGCATTTGCACAGAAATTAAAAAACAAAATCGAGCTGGCAATCTTTTCAGCTTTCAAATCATATTAATATATGAATAATAATAATAATAACAATAATAATAAAATAGAACCGCTTTTAAGTACATATGAAGAACTTCCTTAACAAATGATGTTTAAAAATAATAATAATAAAAATAATAAATAAATTTTCCATTTAAAAATAACACATGGCAAACAATTTCTTTGAAAATGCAAAGTTTTTTTTTTTTTTTTTTTTTTTTTTTTCTCAAATACTGTTTGATTTTGAGAGATAAAAAGAACTAATATGAAATCTCTAGCATTCATAAAAATGTATTCATATATGAGAAGAAATATACTGATTCACTCTACCAATCGTGATTCCCGCATTTTCCTGTTTTCCCGAGGACCAGAAATGTGTCCTCGCAATGCTGATGCATAACCGGGTTTTGGTCTGCATTTTGTAGGTTAAACAAACGAAAATACACACACACACACTTACATATTATTTGAAAATTTTGTTAAAAGATATTTTTTTTAATTTAAGATTCTTTAAAAAAATATATATATTTACATTTAATAATCCTCGATGAATGGTAGCTTTTAGAAATTAAAGAAAGAAAAAAGAAAAAATTAAGAAATCTTTCGTTTGAAAATAACATATGAAAACTGTTTGCTTTAAGCTGCAGGGTTTTTCCTAAAAACAGTAAATTTCGTAAGATTATTAATTATATATAAGATATATTTATAAAAATATACAAGATATATTTATAAAAATATATCCTTATATAGGTTATATTTACAAAAATATACTCACGCGCATATATTATATTATACATTTTATAATATAGGTATCTTTGGTCTGCACTCGAAAGAAATGTAAATACCCATAAATAACAAAAATTTTTCAAACCCTGCTGATTTCTCACTCTTAATTAGAATGTCGAAATTTACTCGCCTGTTTTTACTTGCACTTTTCAAACACTGAAAACCATGTCAGTCAATAAGTAATTTAATGTTTGAAAATTAATATTTTAGAAAAAACGACGACCTATATCTTTATACATTTTTCTTTAAGTTTGTGAAAAAATGTTGTTTTTAATCTCCGATTAATAAAGGGGAGTTTTAAAAACTTGAAGCTATGTTTGTCTATCTGCGGCATTTTGACATCTAAATAAACAGCTTAATTTCATTCTGTTTTATTGTTATTATTGTTGTATTAGATCTCTGATATACATATATTCTATAAGATTCTTAGCTATATTTCATAATTATCAGTTTAAAAGAATTTTAAATTTTAGAATATATATATATATATATATATATATATATATATATATATTCTTTTTTTTTCAGATCACGTTGCATTTCAATTTTTTCGAGCTGTCTGTCTCCTAAATTTCAAATCATCTTATGTGAAATCTGCAAACAGGCAATCTTGTATTTTTGAAATTATGATAAATTAAAAATCACTTCGTTTTTTATGTTGAATTATATAAACGTTAATAAATAAATAAATAACAGCGAATTTTAAACCTTATTCGAGAAAAGTTAAAAATTGACCATAAATATTAATTTTAGGTGTTAGTTTGAACTTCGCTGAGTTCGTTTAAAAATAAAAGGTTTTACACTTATTTTATGAAATATCTAAATTATATATAATTTAAATATATTATTATCACCTCAAACTTTAACTTATTTTAACTATTTAAATATATAAGTAAAAGTATACAACCGGTATATCCCTTCGAGCTGCTATATCCTGGAAAACCAGGGAAAAAAAAAAATGCAGAAAAATCAGCAAATAATCTGAAGGTATTTGAAACAAATATTATAATAATTGCAGTTTGGAAGCAAAAATCACCCCCCCCCCCTTTCTTAAATTTTTTATTGTTCCAAAATGTTTTGATAATCTGCAGTTTTTTTTTTTCTTTTTAAAAGTTTTTCTACATTTTTTTTTCTATTAAAGCTGTGAACTTTATTGTGATTTCAGAATTTAATCGGTTAAAAAATTAAATTTGGTGCAATTTTTTATGTGTTAACAAACCATAATACAAAATATCACTTTATTTTGAAAATGTACAAATAATTTTCCATTGAATAATGCAAATATATATATATATATATATATATATATATATATATATATATATATATATATATATATATGTATATGTATGTATATTTTCTTTTTTACTTCTCTTATAATTAAAAGGACGGGAGGAAAAAAACAATTTCAAATAGTGCAATTTATTTTTCCATGTGTATGTTTTCTGCGTAATATATGTAAAAACACGTGGACCGATATTTGTTTTATTCAAAAGAAAAGAATGTGGTTTTTGACTCCCCGCACTTGATAGCTGACATTCCGGTCTTAAACGAGACAATCCCTTTTTACTGGGGATTTTAAGAAGATATTCCCTAATAAACCCACAAATTTTCCCTTCTTCCGGTCCTCGCTTTGAATGCAAAATGCGGAAATTTTATATTTAATTTATTAAAAAAATTTTGGATCATCTGGGTTCTCCCATGTCTATAATTAAGAAAACAATAATTTATATTTGGATATGTTAATTTATACCGGAGATATAAATAATTTTAGGTGGACCTCGCAATGAATGCAAAATTACGGGGACCTCACTTGGTAGGGTAAACCGGTATGTCTGTGTGTGTGTGTGTGTGTGTGTCTGTGCGTCTAAACGCTTTGCTCCAATAAGCTCAAATTTGGTACGTATATTGTAAGTCACCATAGTACGAATCCTATTGAATTTGGTGAATCTAGCACTTATAGTTTTTTTACAGGGACACCAGGAAAAATTCTTTAACATTATGGCCTATGGGGAAAAAATTTTTAAAGTGCGATAGCGTCTAAATGCTTTATTAATTTGAGCAAAAAATTTGTACACATGTTATAGGTCACAGTTGCACCAACTGCATAGATTTTGGTGAATTTAGCGCGTACGGTTTTTTTACAGGGGCACAAAAAAAAAAAAAAAAATCTTTATCATTATGGCCTATTGGGCCAAATTTTTAAAAGTGTGATAGCGTCTAAACGCCTTATTAATCTGAGTAAAAAATTTGTTCACATGTTATTGGTCACAGTTGCACCAACTTATGGGCTCAAAGTTCAGTAGCGTTAAATAAAACATCATTTAATATATGGGAAAAAACTCAAACATTCTATTATGGTTTTCTCTCTTTTTTTGTTTAACAACTCCTCTTTCTTTATCTACAAAACTGTTAAATACTCAATGTTCAGAAAGTCGAGTGGAGACACTCCCGATTTTTTTTTTTTTTTTTTTTTTTTGGTATTTTTAATTTAAACCCTTATACGTATTTCCTTTTTATTGACTGTATGTACAAGAGTAAATTTCGGAAAATTTAAAACTTCATTAAGATAAAATTGGGGATTGAAATTTTTTTACTAGCATAAGGAAAATGAAGGGGTGTAAAAAAGAATTTGTAATTTGCAGAAAAATGCAAATTCCGAGAACGTAAAAGTGAGGTTATACTGCATTTATTATTAACTGTTAAAAATCACATTTAAATATAAATCCGGAAATGCAGCAGTTCGGAAAATTTATCATTGTAATGACGCAGTCCTTCCACAAATTCTATTTGACTTTATCGTAATCATTCATTTTTATGTTTTTCTTCAGCCTCATGTCAAAAAGCAACTAGCATATCGTTTCATTATAGACCTCGCCTCTTCCGCTGAAAACATCTATTATAGACAACGAGGTAAGATTACGTGCTATTAAAACTGATGGTATAATGACATAAGCATGTGTAAATAGGAAAAACATAAATCGCTCCATAATATATAATCTGCTGCAAAAGAATTGCCGTTCTGCTCTGTTATTTACGATTCCGCCATTCATTAAAGAGAAACCGTGCGTTCCATCATTTTATGATGACATTTTCATCATTTTTTT
This sequence comes from Salticus scenicus, assembly GCA_963930645.1. Classification (NCBI taxonomy): domain Eukaryota; kingdom Metazoa; phylum Arthropoda; class Arachnida; order Araneae; family Salticidae; genus Salticus; species Salticus scenicus. Next base: position 71,566,528 of record OZ005659.1, read on the forward strand.
TTTCCCTGTTGAACACGTTAAAAAATGTTATCCCTATCGGGGATACTGATATCTAGAAATATCTGCTGATGCAAAAATGCTTAAGACAGATGACTGAAAATTATTTGATGACGTAGCTATGATCTCTCAGTATCACTTTAGGGTTGTCTTCTAGAAATGAAATTACAATTTTCAATTATATTATTTAACATATTTAAGAACATTTGTTTCATTAAATTATGAGCTTGTATCCCCTCGTTAAGTTGATGAAAAAATGTTTCTCTTAAGTGTCTTTGACATTAAATTCATGCAACAAGTTACCAGTTAGTTTATGATTTTAACATTTTTCAATTAATATTTCGATTTAAACATTTTTCAAAAATGTTTAGAAATTTGCATCGACTATCCGTCTGTCTATCTCGTTCTGAATAACTCTTACAACAAATTTACCAGTTGTGACATTGAATTTGAGACAGTGAATAACTCATGCAATAAATTTATCAGTTTGATATTGAATTTAGGACATTCAATGCAATAAATTTACCTGGTAATTTATAAATGTTTTGCTTTCATTTGTTAATGCTTTCCAACAATTTGGAAAAGTCCTTATTAATTTGCTTCAGCTATCTGTCTGTCTGTCTGTCTCGCTTCCATTTCTATAAATATTTTTAGAATATCTTTATCATTCATATATGTTATTCAGATTTATGCAGTATGTTTTCTATTAAAAATAATACAACTAGCACGATTAATTTCTTTATGCGAGGACTATCAGAATAATCGGATACATTACAGTCTACAAGAGATATTTCTTTAAAGCATATTATAATGTTTATATTTCAGAAAACATTGCAAAAGAACATCTGTTACGGCTGTTATAGGCATCCCTGGTGTACGTTTTCAGATTGCTCAAACATCTGATAATACTATATTTTTATTTTTACAAAGTCTTTTAACTTTAATTAATTTAATTATTTAATGTCAGTGTTTTCATAATCTTTAATTAAGAATGGGTCAATTTCATCTCCCCGAAATTTTTTGAATTTTTTTTTTTTTTTTTTTTTTTTTAATTACATTTCTTTGAGATTTTATGATCAAGATGATTCTGCACTTCATATTCTCTTACGAAGCGGGTGCGAAAGCAGCATTCTCGACATTTATAAATCATACTGATGAATAAAATTTTAAATAAGTAGTGTCTGGATTTGAATTGTCAATCTACCCTAATTTTTTACATATTAAAGGGAGGAAAGCCATATTTCCGCCATGTTAAATTTACCAAATTTATGTACCATTTCCTCAGAAATGGTGAATGATAAGAGTTATAATTTTGTTTATGGCAGTTAAAATAGCATGTTTTCTATATTTTAACAGATCATTTTCTTTCTAAATGAAATTGAAAAAATTTTATTAATTAATTAATGAAAACCACTTTGGAATTAGCATTTTTGTAAAATTTCACTGCATAAAAAAAAAAATAATAATAATAATGAACAAATTATAAAATTCTTGTGTTAAAGTGTACACTAACATAAGTATCGTTAAACATCGTTAAACATCGGGCCCTCTTCATCCACCGCCGCCGGAAGCCGAAGCTAATGTTATTCCATGGGAATTTTTTCTTTACAAATAACTTATTAACTAATACATATTTTTAAATTCTGTTTTCACATTCTGAAAATTTCCAGCTGTTAAATTGACGGACCTTTTTTAAAAAATTATTTTTTTAATTTTTTATATTTTATTTTGAAGCTGCAAAATACGAAATTTCAATACGTGAATTTTTTTCATTTTGCAATTTCAAAACAAAATATTAAAAAAAAAAAAAAAAAAAAAAAAAAATACATTTTTAAAAAAGGTCCGTCAATTTAACAGTTTGGAATTTTCTGAATGTGAAAACAGAATTTAAAAATATGTATTAGTTAATAAGTTATTTGTAAAGAAAATTTCCCCATAGAATAACATTGGCTCGGGCTTCCGGCGACGGTAAGTGAAGAGAGCCGTTAAGTTTCATAGATGTCGAGAAAAAGAAACACGAGCATGAAAAAGGCACGTTTTGAGAAAAACTCATTTAAAAATTTAACTGGTAACATAAAGCTATGAAATGCACTCAGTAAGAATGAAAAAATCTCAGACTTCTTTTTTTTTACAGATGAATATGTATGATACATTGTTCGGAAAAAAAAAAAAATAATAATTATTCAATGATATAAAAAAAAAAAAGCATAAATCGATTTTTTGGTCGGTATTTCGCTTGCTTTGCCCTCCTTAAATCTTCTTAGACCAGTGCCGAACCACTAAAAACATTCATAGTTGAACCAGGTTTCGATCCCACTACTTGTTTTAATACCTTGCAGTAAAGCTAGTCATTGCTAGTCATCTTTAGAATAATATAATGTTAACTACAAAATATTAATTTAATATTCAAATTAATAAACTTGCAAAAATAAACAGAATTTTTCAACTTGAAATTAAAAGTCAAAATTAAAAGCACAATGTAATATTAGTAGAATAAAATATATAGTCAATATTATTGACTATCAGTTACTAAAGATTGTATAAACAGCCTATTTTAGTAAAAATAATGGTTTTTAAATATTTTTCCCGTTTTGTGAGAAAATGCAAAGCGTGCCTCCACTTATAAATATAGGATTGCCCGTCGATTCAAAATGAAAATATGGGTTCTTCTATATATTTGGCTTATAAACTATACAAACGAGATTTCGCAAAAGTTTGCGCATGCTCAGTTAAAAATTATTGTGTAAAAATGCTCATATTTCATTAGATATTTGATATTTTTATATTCTGATTACATTATGCTGTGTTTAATGTAATATGTCAAGTTTTCTAAAAGTGACATTACTTTAGTTTTAAAACGTACGAAAAATTGTGGACATTATTAAACAAACTTTTCTATCTCCGTTAATATAAGTGCAATTCTCATATAAATTTATATCTATAATTAAATGAACGTTCATAATCATACACTATAGCTACAACTCATTTCAAGTATTATTTTTTACAAGGTAATCCCAAAGATTATATTTTTTTGGTTAATTTGTGAATGATCCCTTTTCAGCTTAAGCCTAGGAACAAAACTTTCGCTGGAATAAGTGTGGTATAACATGTTCTTTTTATCCTCTAAAGTTTCAAGAGGATTCCTTAATTGTTTCTTAATGAAAACTTCTAAATTCTAAAGTGTGTCTTCACTTATGACGGTGACTCTATAATTCGTGTAATAGTGGGTAATGGAAGTCGTGTGGTTGTTACACACCCGATTTTTTAATTTGAAATTTATTTGGTTGTTACACACCCGATTTATTTATTCAAGGTTTTTTATTTTTCGAAAAATGTTATTATACATGTTGTTATGCTTCAATGCGTATGTCTGCAAAATTTAATAACTATGAAAAAGAAATTTTCAACAAGTAATGTAAAAGAAAAAATTTTTAAGCCAATTCCTACTTACAAACACTAACAAAAAAGTTTTTTTTTTTTTTTTTTTTTTTTTTTTTAATAATAATTTTGAATTAGGAAATGAACAGCGCGCGCGAAAAATGAAATTAAAAAAATTATAAGATTAAAAAAAAAATTATATACCATGTTTTAAATTTTAAGCTTTCTGATGAATCATAGAGCTCTTATCAATGTGCATAATTTTTTTAAAGTGATAATCACATCAATTTTTGTGAGATGCATAATTTAATTTTTTATAATTTTTTAATGTTCACGTTTAATTAAATGTATTTATTTTTATGTCGAAAGAAAATGAACTCGTAAATTTTTTTGGCCACAGTTAAATTATAGCTAATATTTTAATGTCTATTAGGATCTTATTATTTTCATATTTTAATTAATTATAAGAAAACTAATAAAAAATTCGAAAAATTGGACTTAGAAGTATTGTGTTGTCACCGTGTTCTGAACAATCCTGAAAGTTTCAAATTTCTAGCTAGTCGGGAAGTTAGTTAAAAATCGATTGCAAGAATTGTACAAGATATATATAGGGAGAGTGTGAACTAACAGTAGGAATTGAAAAAGTATTTATTACGTCCATTATTATATTCACCGTTATTAAATAAAGTGGCTACCTTTTGATAAAATGATAATTGTGTGAAATATGTAGAAAACACATGTAAGCCGTATATTGAGATAAAAAAAAAAAAAAATGTTTTTGGTACTAATAATATATAATTTTTTCTCCTAAAATAAATAACATATAAAAATGTGAAAAAAATATTCGTGATCCCAAAATGTCTCTTAAACTTCCACCGTTTCTATTTGTGATGGTTGGCCTTCGCTCTGCGTAATTAGCTGTCTATAGAACTCAATTAAACACAATGGTGGATCCAGCGTAAGGACTTGGATTTTTTTCGTTTTTGACGTCATTTTCGTGTCGCTAACGACGTGGGTGTGGAAATAAGTCGTACGAGTCATTTACAGGGTAACCGATGTGGGAGAGGGGAGAACGCAACTTAAAAAAAAAGAAATCAAAAAACTTCACAAATGTAGGAGAGGATGTATAATATTATTCTCAATAATCATCATTAGACGTCAAGAAAAGGTTATTTTTTATACGCACCTTGGGATAGTAATAATTTGTCAGTAATAAAATACGTTCTAGAAAGCAGTTACCTTAATAATCGTAGGTAGTCAGTTGTCATTAGTATGTGTTTCTTCATTAAGCTCACGAAAAGATGTTTTTCATAATTGTTTTTGACATTGAATGATATAGAATTCGGTGGGAGATACTTCGTTTCCACTTTCATTTTTATTGAGATATTTGTCATTTGCACTTTAAAGCCAAATCAAATAATATCTATCTGTTATACTAATATTATCACTAATATAATATCGATATAATACCAACAATTAAAGTTTATATGTAAATTTTATTCAATTTGTGTAGTTTCCCTCATGTAGAGGTTTTTAATCGATTTCTTACACGAGCAAAAGGCAACAATTTGATAAAAAGTTCATTTTTTCATATTTAGTATATCATTAAACTTACCGGTCTTTGCTCATCTAACGGTCGATATTTTCAAATGAACCTATTTTGAAATTTGCTGCTTGCACATATAGGAGAGACGTTTTTATAAATCCCATTTAAATAACTTTCTACAGCAAAAATCATAGTGAAATTTACATTTATCATTAATATGCTACAATATTTTTATGTATAGAATATGATTCGCCTTCTACACTAAAATATTCAGATATATTAGGGGCTACAATTGGAAATTGCTGGATTTTCATTTCCGTTTGTGTTAAGAAATTTTGATGGCTTGTCTCTGGATTATCCTTAGGGGTACGCCAATTACCCATTGCCCAGTACTAGTGTGACGGTTAACTCAACCAACCAATCAACCGTTTATGTTAAGCATTTTTAACCCTATCCGACAATGTTTAAGAGTGATTATAAATTCAATTAGTCTATCTGTTTGTCTTTTTGTTCTTCTGTCTATCCGTTGTGTGATAACGTAAGCAATGTACATGAAGGTCAAACGATGAAAAGAGAATGTATAATTAGAAAGTCAATGCGTACTACATGATTTTTAGATCTTGTTTCATTATCTTCTCTTTTTTTTTTTTTTTTTTTTTTTAATCGCAGATAAAATTTTATGTACATTTTATTTTATTTCAAATTTTTTTAGTAGATTATTGCAGTTGGGGCGTCACTTTCTCTGTTAGATTAAACATTAAATAATAATAATAATAATAATAATCTTTTAAAAACATGAACAATATTTTCTGTTCTTTAACTTAATAAATTGTTCTAACAGCAATGATGTAAGTTTGGAGGGTTGATTTTCGAAATCTTGGACTTTTATTGTTAAGAAGATTATTATTATTATTATTTTAATTTAAACGTTATAAAATGTAAGGCACAAAAAGTAGCTGCATGTCATTAGAAAACTTTTTGAAATTGGTATTATAATGCTAATGTTAATATTTTAAAACGTACTTTCCTACAAAACATAGGACCGGCGCCAATTGCCCATTGTACAGCACTAGTGCGACGTAAAAAAAAAAAAAGAAGAAAAAAAAAAAACTTACAAAATTTAGAGAAGTACAACATTAAATGGCAAAAAAATTCAATTTTGCTCTTTGCAGACAACGTGTAAAAAAATACGTTTATTTTTTTATTTATTTAATTTTATATATAAAAAAAACTATTATTAATATTTTTTTTTCAAATTATCACAGATCTATGGTTCAACCGTTCGTTATAGAAGTACTAACGAGTTCGTTTCAAAGATGCTCATATTGAAAAGTTACACCCAGGAGCGAAGCGATAGTCTACATAAACAGAGTTTTTTTCTTTGTTTACTTATTACTGTTATAAATATACAGTTTATTATTATTATTATTATTTCACAATGATTGCTTAAAATTAATTTTCATTTTATACATTTATACGAGTTTTTTACTTCCATTATCCTACTACCGTAGGTAATGGAAGTATTGCATTCGGCCCAAAAATTCGTTATCAAGTTTTCATCTGATTTACAAGTTTTAAGGCCTCCTGAGTCCAAAAAAGTAGTTTTTGGCAATTGGTAAGTGTGTGTGTATGTACTATGTATGTACTATGTATGTGTGTATGTATGTACATAATATGAGGGGAATCTTCTGGCTGTCATATCTCCGAAACTAATAAAGATAGAACTATGAAACTTCAGAATTGAGATAAGCCTGATGTACAGATGCATTTTCCAAATTTTGGTGAAAATTGAAAAAACAGAAGTGGGACCGTAAGTCCGTATCTCAAAAATGGCTCTAACGATTTTCTTCAAAGTTGCTATATAAAAACTCTGTTAGATGTCCTTCCGAATGATATAGTTGGTTAGTTTGGGAAAATTGATAGGCATCCCGTATAAGTAGTTCAATTTCAGGTCTCGCAAGCTCGTTCCTTTAAAAACGGCTGTACGGATTAAGTGTGATATTGCATGTCCTTTTTATCCTCTAAAGTTTCAAAAGGATTCATAAAATGTTTCTTAATATATTCGACAAAAACCTCTAAATTCTAAAGTGTGTCTCCACGTATGACGGTGACTATATAATTCGTGTAATAGTGGGTAATGGAAGTCGTGTGGTTGTTTCACACCCGATTTTTTTATTTGAAGTTTTTTATTTTTCGAAAAATGTTATTATATTTAATGTTATTATGCTTCAGTACGTATGTATGCAAAATTTAATAACTATGAAAAAGAAATTTTCAACAAGTAATATAAAAGAAAAAAAATTTAAGTCAGTTTCTATTTACAAACACTATCGAAAAAGTTTTTTTTTTTTTAAATAATTTTGAATTAGAAAATGAAAAGAACGCGTGAAAAATGAAATAAAAATAATTATAAGATAAAAAAAAAATTATATACCATGTTTTATATTTTCTGATGAATCATAGAGCTCTTATCAATGTGCATAAATTTTTTAAAGTGATAATGACATCAATTTTTGTGAGATGCATAATTTAATTTTTTATAATTTTTTAATGTTCACGTTTAATTAAATGTATTTATTTTTATGTCGAAAGAAAATGAACTCGTAATTTTTTTTTTTTTTTTTTTTTTTTTTGCAACAATTAAATTATAGCTAATATTTTAATGGCTATTAGGATGTTATCATTTTCATATTTTAATTAATTATAAGAAAACTAATAAAAAATTCGAAAATCGGACTTCGAAGTATTGTGTTGTCACCGTGTTCTGAGCAATCCTAAAAGTTTCAAATTTCTAGCTAGTCGGGAAGTTAGTTAAAAATCGATTGCAAGAATTGTACAAGATATATATAGGGAGAGTGTGAACTAACAGTAGGAATTGAAAAAGTATTTATTACGTCCATTATTATATTCACCGTTATTAAATAAAGTGGCTACCTTTTGATAAAATGATAATTGTGTGAAATATGTAGAAAACACATGTAAGCCGTATATTGAGATAAAAAAAAAAAAAATGTTTTTGGTACTAATAATATATAATTTTTTCTCCTAAAATAAATAACGTATAAAAATGTGAAAAAAATATTCGTGATCCCAAAATGTCTCTTAAACTTCCACCGTTTCTATTTGTGATGGTTGGCCTTCGCTCTGCGTAATTAGCTGTCTATAGAACTCAATTAAACACAATGGTGGATCCAGCGTAAGGACTTGGATTTTTTTCGTTTTTGACGTCATTTTCGTGTCGCTAACGACGTGGGTGTGGAAATAAGTCGTACGAGTCATTTACAGGGTAACCGATGTGGGAGAGGGGAGAACGCAACTTAAAAAAAAAGAAATCAAAAAACTTCACAAATGTAGGAGAGGATGTATAATATTATTCTCAATAATCATCATTAGACGTCAAGAAAAGGTTATTTTTTATACGCACCTTGGGATAGTAATAATTTGTCAGTAATAAAATACGTTCTAGAAAGCAGTTACCTTAATAATCGTAGGTAGTCAGTTGTCATTAGTATGTGTTTCTTCATTAAGCTCACGAAAAGATGTTTTTCATAATTGTTTTTGACATTGAATGATATAGAATTCGGTGGGAGATACTTCGTTTCCACTTTCATTTTTATTGAGATATTTGTCATTTGCACTTTAAAGCCAAATCAAATAATATCTATCTGTTATACTAATATTATCACTAATATAATATCGATATAATACCAACAATTAAAGTTTATATGTAAATTTTATTCAATTTGTGTAGTTTCCCTCATGTAGAGGTTTTTAATCGATTTCTTACACGAGCAAAAGGCAACAATTTGATAAAAAGTTCATTTTTTCATATTTAGTATATCATTAAACTTACCGGTCTTTGCTCATCTAACGGTCGATATTTTCAAATGAACCTATTTTGAAATTTGCTGCTTGCACATAGGAGAGACGTTATTATAAATCTCATTTAAATAACTTTCTACGGCAAAAATCATAGTGAAATTTACATTTATCATTAATATGCTACAATATTTTTATGTATAGAATATGATTCGCGTTCAAATTTATAGTATTACACTAAAATATTCAGATATACTAAGGGCTACAATTGGAAATTGCTGGATTTTCCTTTCCGTTTGTGTTAAGAAATTGTGATGGCATGTCTCTGGACCATCCTTAGGGGTGCGCTAATTACCCATTGCCCAGTACTAGTGTGACGTTAAACTCAACCAACCAATCAACCGTTTATGTTAAGCATTTTTAACACTATCCGACAATGTTTAAGAGTGGTTATAAATTCAATTAGTCTATCTGTTTCTCTTTTTGTTCTTCTGTCTATACGTTGTGTGATAACGTAAGCAATGAACATGAAGGTCAAACGATGAAAAGAGAATGTATAATTAGAAAGTCAATGCGTACTACATGATTTTTAGATCTTGTTTAATTATCTTCTCTTTTTTTTTTTTATTTATTTAAAATCGCAGATAAAATTTTATGTACATTTTATTTTATTTAAAATTTTTTTAGTAGATTATTGCAGTTGTGGCGTCATTTTCTCTGTTAGATTAAACATTAAATAATAATAATAATAATCTTTTAAAAACATGAACAATATTTTCTTTTCTTTAATTTAATGAATTGTTCTAACAGCAATGATGTAAGTTTGGAGGGTTGATTTTCGAAATCTTGGGCTTTTATTGTTAAGAAGATTATTATTATTATTATTTTAATTTAAACGTTATAAAATGTAAGGCACAAAAAGTAGCTGCAGGTCATTAGAAAACTTTTTGAAATTGGTATTATAATGCTAATGTTAATATTTTAAAACGTACTTTCCTACAAAACATAGGACCGGCGTCAATTGTCCATTGTACAGCACTAGTGCGACGTAAAAAAAAAAAAAAAAAAAAAACTTATAAATATACAGTTTATTATTATTATTATTATTTCACAATGATTGCTTAAAATTAATTTTCATTTTATACATTTATACGAGTTTTTTACTTCCATTATCCTACTACCGTAGGTAATGGAAGTATTGCATTCGGCCCAAAAATTCGTTATCAAGTTTTCATCTGATTTACAAGTTTTAAGGCCTCCTGAGTCAAAAAAAGTAGTTTTTGGCAATTGGTAAGTGTGTGTGTATGTACTATGTATGTGCTATGTATGCGTGTATGTATGTACATAATATGAGGGGAATCTTCTGGCTGTCATATCTCCGAAACTAATAAAGATAGAACTACGAAACTTCAGAATTGAGATAAGCCTGATGTACAGATGCATTTTCCAAATTTTGGTGAAAATTGAAAAAACAGAAGTGGGACCGTAAGTCCGTATCTCAAAAACGGCTCTAACGATTTTCTTCAAAGTTGCTATATAAAAAAGTAGTTCAATTTCAGGTCTCGCAAGCTCGTTCCTTTAAAAACGGCTGTACGGATTTTTTTCAAACTCGCCATATTAACTCCCTTTTAAATATCCTTTTGTATGCAATTATTGTTATCCAGTCAATAATTGAGAATTCCAAGTTTTGGTAAAAGTTGGCATCTCAAAAACGGCTCTAACGATTTTCTTGAAAATTATTACAAAAATCCTCTTTACATATTCTTTCTCATGTACTACGTCACTACGTGGTTATTACAGGAAAAATAACAGTCATCTGCTTAGTTAGGTCAATTTTAGATCTGGGAAATCGGTGTTTCATAAAATAACTACTATTTTTTTTTTCTTTTTTTCCCCTTTAAACTCGCTATATGTCTTTACATGTATATCAAGTTTCTCTTTCCGGAAAAATTTTAGGTTTCTACTTCGCTAGGTCAATTCTGTATCTTCTGCTCACATTATCTCCAAAAAATGTATATGCATAATACGTGTGATTGTGTAATGGAAGTCGTGTGGTTTTTTCACACAATTTTTTTTTCTATGCTGCCATTTTAAAAAATACGGAAAAAAAAAAAAAAAAAAAAAAAAAACTTGCTAAGCGATATGTATAATCCCAAAATATAATCAGCAACAATTGGAGTTAAAGTCTAATTACATATAAATTTGAAAGGAACTGTACAGGGAAGACCAGGGTACAATGGACCATGGGGTAAAATGGACCATCCCTATTACTGATTTTATTTATTTATTTTTATGCTTCGTGTTTTGGCGATTAGATTACGGCACTGCAGTGATGAAACTTATCTAGCATTTTCATGCCTAACAAAGAATTTAGCTATTTTGATCCAGAAAATTAATTTCAGGTAGCCAAAAAAAAGTAAATATTTTTAGCTAAACATTTTTCTTTTCTTTATTTAAGAATTCTGATCTGGAAGATATTATTCAGCACAATACATAGCTAACATTATCTATTATTATATTTAATCTAACTAAAACATTTTTAAAAAGATTTGTTATTTTTTTTTTTTTTTAAACATTTGTTGCCAGAGTTCCACATGGAGTAAAATGGACCACTAGTGTTTATTTTTACAAATGTTTTTCCGATAATTTAATTCGTTGTTGTTGTATTTATTAACATTTTTTCTTTTTATTAATCACGCCCACTTATCTTAAATTCTTACACCTTTTTATCTCTTTCTATTCAAAATTATATAATTTTTAGTGCTACCTTTGGCGCCTTTTTTATACAAATATACTTTAATTAATATGTAAATAATATATATATATACACATATATATATATATATATAATGAAAATTTTGTCATCACGATAATTCCCGAAATAATACTCCAAATCGAACCAAATTTGGACAGCGAACTTATCTTATAAATATCTTAGATAAGTTCATTAACCAAATTGCTCCGTCTTTTTGTTTTCAAGTAGCGGCCACTTGAAAATGTCAAATCTACATTGTAAAAAGCGTACTTAAGGCCGGACTTGTTTAAATTTTGATGTAAATATAGACCATATAAGGGTCTTAAACAAGTTTATTAATGAACTTTATCCGCCATTTTTAGCAAAGTGGCGGATATCTTAAATTAAGCGGGTTCACATGAAGGCTGCCACTTGAAAATTTGACATCATGATAACTTCCGAAATAATTCTCCAAATCGAAACAAATTTGGACAGTGAACTTATTTTATAAATATCTTGGATGCGTTTGTTAACCAAGTTGTTCCGCCATTTTCTTTTCAATTGGAGGACACTTGAAAATTTCAAATTCACATCGTAAAAACGTGTTTGAATTTTTAAACGTGTTTGAATTCGATTGAATTTTCGTGTGCCATACTATAGGAGTTTCAAACAAGTTTATTAATGAACTTTATCCGCCATTTTTAAAAAATTGGCGGATATCTTAAACTAAGCAGAGCCACTTGAAATCAGGCTACCACTTGAAAATTTATAATCACGATAACTTCCGAAGTAATTCTCCAAATCGAACCAAATTTGGACAGCAAATTTATCTAATAAATATCTTGAATGAGTTTGTTAACCAAGTTGTTCCACCATTTTGCTTTCAAATGGTGGCCACTAGAAAATTTCAAATTCAGGTTGTAAAAAGAGTACTTAAGACAGGATTTGCTTCAATTTTGATTTATAAATAGACCCTATAAAGGTCTCAACCAAGTTTATTTATGAACTTTAGACACCATTTTTAACAAAGTGCGAATGTTATATACTAAATGGGACAACTTCAAATCTGGCTACCACTTGAAAATTTATAATCATGACAACTTTTAAATTCTGATTCAATTCGAAACAAAGTTGGACAGTAAACTTATCATATAAATATCTTGGATGAGTTCAATGGGCAACTTGTTCCGACATCTTCTTTCCAAGTAGCGGCCACTTGAAATCAGGTTGCCACTTGAAAATGTGCCATCACGATAACTTTTAAATTCTAAACTGATTGAAACCAAAGTTGAATAGTAAACTTACGGTTCAAATATCTGGATAACTTGCTCCGGTATTTTATTTCTAAGTAGTAACTACTTGAATATTTGTCATTATGATAACTTTTTTAATACTGAAACGATTCGTATCAAATTTGGGTTCTGGATTTATCTTCCAGCTATCTCAAATAAGGTCGCTGGGCATCTCACTCCGATTTTTTGTTTCCAAGTGGTGGCCACTTAAAATCACGGTACCATTTGAAAATTTCTTTCCACGATACTTTTTGAAAGACTGAATTAGGTTCAACCAAAATTCGACAGTGAACTTTCATACAAGTATCTTGGATTATTTCGCTGGGCAAGTTGCTCCCCCATTTTGTTTCCAAGTTGTAGGCACTTAGACTGCCACTTCAGAATTTGTCCTAATAATAACTTTTGAAACACTACACTTATTCGAACCAAAGTTGGACAGTGAACTTATGCTTCAAATATCTTGGATGAGTTTTCCCTGTAACTTGCTCCGTTATATTGTTTCCAAGTGGCAGCCACTTGAAAATTTGTTATCATGGTAACTTTTGGGTTTTCTGGATAACTTTCTCCGTCATATTGTTTCCACTTGAGAATTTGTTATCACGATAATTTTTGAAATACTGAATTTATTCGAACCAAAGTTGGACAGTGGGCTTATCTTACAAATATCTTAAATTAGTTCGATGAGCAACTTGCTCCGCCATTTTGATCCAAGTGGCGGATACTTAATTTGTCATCACGATAACTTTTGAAATTCTGAATTAATTCGAGTTAAATATGTACAGTGGACTTACGTTACAAATGCATTTGATATACTTGTTTGTCAACTTGGCACGCCTTCTTGTTTCCAAGTACTGGCCACTTGAAAATTTCAAAGTCACATAAGAAGGTATTTATGAACCGATTTGCTTAAAACTCCATATGTACATAGCCAACATCAATATTTCTACCAAGTCCATTAATAGTTTGTAGCCACCATTCCAAAATGGCGGCTACTTGATAAGAATAAAAGAAATCAACCCCCCCCCCTTCCGAATGAACCGGAAGGACTTGTTGTAAATTGAACATTATTTGTGGAATGAGGAATTAATAAACTGATTTATACAATCTACATTTTTGAAGTGTTATCCATATATTATACTTAAAAATTCCAAAGTTAGCCTTAATAAGATCTATTATGTCTTCAAAGTTCGAAAGTTTCTGAAAATATGTCTATTTATAGTTATACAGAATAGAGTGATGAGGATATAATATCACTCAATATGCTAATGATAACACTAATGAAATAAATGCGTGTGAGTAGATTTGGGGCATATTTTTGACGAAAAAGACAGTTGTACATTGTGTTGCCTTAATTACAGAAATAAATTATAAAAAATCTGTTTTTCTGAGATTAAAAAAAAAAAAAAAAAAATTAATCAAAATATCTTCATTTTTTCTGAGAGTGTTTATAAATATCTTGTAAATTTTCAAATTCTTGTAATGATGAGTCTTTCAGACCCTACAACTTCAAAAGGAAAATGTGGACTTTCAGTGACCTAAAAATCTTTTGTTGTATCACTTGCATATTAATATTCATTAATATTACATTATATGTATGAATTGAAGCCATGAATAAACAAATGCAATACATTCTACATTTTATACTTTAAAATATCACACTACAGTAATATGCTTTTTAATTTTTACCCGTGATTCACATGTAGATACCCCATGCCATGGACCATTTTACCCCGGGCTTGGGGTCATCTTCTGGAACTCTCAAAACGTGTAAAAACGTTGAAAACTGAAAGTCAAAATTGTTGACAATTGTTTTGTTCGTTGAATATTAAAGAAAGTAAAAATTTACTAAGTAGCTGTCATTTTAAAATTTGTTATAAATAATACTACATGTATGTATATATATATATAGACTGCTTTTCTTAATATTATTTTATAATTCAGTTCGTATATTCGTAATTAGATATAACTTCCATTAATTAGTTAACAGATAGTTATAAAGATGCTATACTTAAGTTTGTGTTATTTTAGTCGCTCGGCTTTATTTACCTCAGCAATTAAGCACTTCAATAATTAAGTCGTTTGAACTTGGCTCATTTTTGCTTCGTACTCGCCAAACCACAAAATCTCTGGCATATACCTCTGTCTAGAGAGTTCACCCATGAAATTATTTATTTAGCAAATAATCCCAGGAGTAGAGTAAGGAATTCTTCTGACAACGGCGCCATTTTTTTATCATCTCAGTGAAAACCACGAATGGAATAAATAAATGGAGACATTTTTTTTTTTTTTTTCCACTTCCAGTGACAGATAGATAGATATGCATGAGAAAACAAGCATTCTGACCTCATAAATTTGGGATTGTGGCTAATATGGTTGGCGACTGTGGTACGGTCAGAAATCAGAAGACCACTGTGAGATGAGATCTAAGAAATAATATTCGGTGATGACACAATTGTCTCCTTATTAGAATATAAAAATTTTATGGCTAACAAATGTGACATAAAATGCGGAAAACTACGAAGTTTAGTAACAAAAAAATATGTATCTATGCCTTGAAAAAGTTCTCAAAGATATTTCCAACACATTTTAATGTTTTGAGATTTCCATTTTAAAAACGTACAATTCCTAATTTCGCCGACAGCCAAAACTAATGTTATTGTATGGGTAAATTTCGTTTCCATAATTACTAATTAAGTAAAGTTTTTTATTTTTTTTTTATTCCGTTTTTACATTCGAAAAATTCGCAATCATTTGTACTCATTTTTAAAAAATGTATTTTTCATATTTTTTAAACAAAGAATTAAAAAAAACGCACTTAGTTAAAATAATAATAATAATAATAATAATAATAATGAATAAAAAATTAAAAAATTAAAAATAAATTAATTCCATTGATTATATTCAATAGAGTAGAATGTATTCATTCAAATTTTGCATAACCCTGTAAATTGTCTATAAATTATACACACATCACACTGTATATTTAAATTTTACACAGTATCAAAAATACTCAACATCAATTGAAATTCAATTTTAGCAATTTCAAAGTATAATCCTAGTATCCGAATTATTTTGCGAGGTCCTCTAAATAAATAATAAATAAGTTTCATATCTTATCTGTAATAAAGGTGCTTTTGTGCATATAAAAAATATATGTTCACTTCATTTTGTTTAGTGCAGCCTACTATATTTATTAAAAATTTTGTCAATAGACATAATGCATTTGAATTCTCTTGGATCTCACCGGACATAATCCATTTGATTGATCTCAACGGAAGGTTTGGTGTAACATCCATATTTAGGCTCCTATATATACGAGCTGGCGCATCAGGCATTTTGTTGCCTTACGGTTGCCACATGTACCCAGCGGGTTTCTCTGATAAATAAACGACAAACATTTTTTTTTTTTTTTTATCGTCTTACGTTAATTTAGATTAACTTGTTTTATTATATTTCATAATTTTAGCTAAATAAACTATGATATGGAAGTTTGTTTATCGATAAACTGCTATAATCATTCAAGAAGTGAATATAAAGTGTTCACAGACCTTCTATTACTGTGTAATTGAGTTTTAGCGACATTTTGTAAAAGAAACAGAAACCGCCCTAACAACACATCTTACCCCAGTACTTCCATAGGATATCTTCAGAATAAAATGACATCCTGAGAATGTACTGTGAAAAAAAAAAATGTGTTTTTAGGAATATTATTGCTGCTTATTGCTCTTATCTCGACCGGATTAGCTTCAGATCAAGATTTCTTAAAATCATTCGGGAGGCGATAAGGACGCCAAGCGGGAATGCTGTCCTCTTCTGGGGCAAAAAAATGGCGGTGATGCGCCGGCCTATTGTTTTATTTAAGGGGCTCTAATCCATATGTGATATAGGCTTAGAATAACGAGTTTAAACTTCCTGTTAAATTAATTCTTGAGATATGCTCATAACAAGATGCACAGGGATACATAAACCTACAGCTAAAATCCTGCTTTTCCGATTCAGGGGATCTCAAAACTGTAAACATAGCAAAATCTTATTTTCGAAAATTTGAACCCTAAACAATATTTTCTGTACCATTACATGAAAAAGGGGAAAAAATAATAATATAGGGAAAAGGTTTAAGCGTAGAAGGTAAATCATATACAGTCAGCAGCAAAAGTATCCGGGCACTAGCAATAATCCCTGGCGAAACTAGTTGGCAAAGGTGGACTCTGCTCAGTTCCCCATCATATTTATGTTCTCATAAATTTCTAGTGCGAGACATATTATAATCATGTTAAGAGAAATGAATTTCACCAAAGCTTGACAGAGTGACAGAATGAAATCCCCGCCGAATAGACTATCCACCGTTCACTTCTATATATTTATGTTATTCTAACCTATTAATTTATTTTATCAGGGTCGATTCCGTTGTTTAGTTTTCATCCTACTATTTCCAATGCAATAATCCTCAAAATTCATATTTATATGAAAAATTTACAATTTCGCTATGTTGATAAAATCGTAAATTACGAATGATTTACGAAATTTTCCTATTAGAATATTTGTATTCGACAAGAATTTATTTAACAGAGCAGTTTTAAGTGTACTTTTTTGACATCGGAATTATTGGCTAATGCTCGGATACTTTTGCTGACGACTATAGTACCTACTTGTTCTTCAAGTAATCTGCCTTCGTAAATTTTTCTTTAAAAATGAACGAAGATAGATATTTGTATAATATAAATTCTCTTTCTTTAAATCGTAATTGTTCATCGAAATACAGGGTGTCCCTGAATTCATGGGCCAAACTTTAAGGGAAATAGGGCACCTGATAAGGATTCAAAATTGCACAGGAACCCATTGCCGCAAATGTCATCTTAACTTTTTAAGAATCGTTTTCTTTTTTTTTTTTTTTTTTTTCTTTCCTCTGTTATTTTTTACCAGGTGTGGGCGTGGTTTTTTTAATGTTGAAATTTTAACAAGTTTTTTTTTTTTTTTTTTTTTTCATATAAAATATTATATAAAAGGATATACATAGTAATAATGCTATTTCTAATCGACGTATTTAAAGCAGAGATTTATCAATACGAATATTGCACATATTTGAGCACTTTTTGTAATATTATGTAAATAAAGAACTTTCATTTTCTCGGTATTTTTTGTTTTTCCTTATATACTTTTTATTTCCAACCTCATGTCGTTATAAAAAAAAATTCTGCTTGATATGTATTATAACAGAGACCTTTATATATCTCAGAGTCTCGCAAAGGGCCCCGCTCGAAAAAAACTTTTGTTGTTAAGACTAGTTTAATTCGCGCAGCCTCAGTCGGTACGCGCAGATTGCACGCTTTGGAGATCATGTTTTCATTAAATTTTGATACGTGGTTTTACTCGTAAGAAAAATTTTTCGTTCAAAGAATTTTTCTTTTTTCGTGCTTTTTTTTTTTTTTTTTTCATTAATTTATCCTTTTGAATGCAAAGATTGAATGACGTTCTATTACGCCATATTAAATTAAAGCAACATGACTCATAACACACATTTAATAACAATTACGTAAATATAGAGACTTAATGTTTAAAACTTTAAATGCGAAATATTTTTGTTTTTCAATATATATTTTCTTTATTATTCCATTCACACCGCCTATTATTATTTATTACTTTCTCTTACCCATAAGGTAGAGAAAGTATTGTTTTTGGGTCAAATTTTCGAACGCGAGATTTTGTTATATTTACACGTTTTGAGGTCCCCTGAATACGAAAATCATGTTTTTAGCAAATGGTCTGTGTGTCTGTGTGTGCGTCTGTCTGTTATCAGCATATCTCAAGAACAAATAATAGCAGACATTCCAAACTTGGTATTCTAAATGTGTATCATATATAGATCCTACAATAAGCTTTTCGTTAAGATGAAGCAAATGGTTCGTGTATAGGGACAATTAAGAGAATTCTAATACATTACGTCTATGGGGGGAATTGCAGGTAAGTAGAGTCTAACGTCTATAGACTGCACTAAACCAAATGATACGAATATATATATTTTGTAATAGAAAGAGTCAACTGGGAAAAAAATTTTGTGTATGTAGGAGCCTCACCTCCCCCACAGGGGGAAAGTCTCCCCTCGAAGGGAGTAAATTTTCATGATGGGTATCTTTCAAAAGAGCTCGCCAATACCTTTAAAACGAATGGTTGAACCATCGATCTGCGATAATTTAAAACAAAGTTATCGATTTTTTTTTTTTACTTTTAACGAAAAAAAATTTTTTTTTATTATTATTGAGAATAAAATGGACTTTTTTTGGATATTTAGTTTTTTGGATTATTAGATATTACTACTTCTCTAATATGGAAATCGTCTGCATTATCATAAAAGATAATTTTTTTAAATAATAATTTTAATAAATTATTTTTTAAAAACAGAATTATTTTTTAATAACCGAATTAAATTTTATATAAATCTAGGCGCATTAATGAAACGGGGAGTTGAGGGGGCGGCAGCCCCCTCACACAGAATTAATTATCATATAAAACTCTTCCGAAGCCTAATTTGAATTGTTTAACATAGGTTTACATAACATCGTTATCTTACCTCTTAATCTGCAACCTGTATTTATAGTATTAAATTTCAGGGTAAGAGAAAGTCGTGTGAGTGACACACCAGATTATTATTATTATTATTATTATTATTTTACTAACAAAGATTTTGTAACAGACAATAATGTATCAAAATGCTTTAATACATCTGAAATTTTTTTATGATAGTGTACACCGAAGTTTCGTTAATAATTAGACGTATTTACTTGTAATTTTTTAATGAAATGTTTAATTCTCTGAAAGATTTCAATAATATTGCTGTATATTTTGAATGATAAAAGTTTTCCAACATCTGATAACATAGAATTAATATTACTTGCGACTCAGGTTGCGATTCTGAAATGCGGGTTCAAGTCGAATTGCGAGTCGAGTACGGGTCAAGTTTACCTAACCCGCATGACTATGTCCTAACACTATATTATTCCAATTAAAAAAACTAGTAACTTGTGGACATCACAAAACTTTCTTCTGTATCATTCTATATAGCAGTACTACTTACTATTTAACATGCACAAAAGTTTAATCATAGCTTTTCACTTTAGAAATTTTACGTATGGAGTTGGAACAATTTTGATCAACAGATGCTGAGATGTTGCCATGTGGAAAAACAAAAGTTAAGTAATACCAACGTCATCTGTTGGCCGATATGCACCTAAATTGAATTGGCATAGAGTTTTAGATTAACCTTCTCAAATATCGTTTTGTACAATTATATAGAAGAGCATCTGTGATATAGCCTGCCTATTCGCTGGGTAAATTGGTGCACAGTAACACCTCTTATCGGCCGATATACACCGAATCACCATAGTGTTTCATAATGGCCCTCTCCTATACCAATTTTAGTCCAATCACTTACAATAGAATGTGAGAAGTAGTCTTCCGTTCATGGGGAAAATTGCAGCATCGATATGCTTCAAATTAAATCAGCCTAATGTTTCATAATACTCTTATATGCTAAGTTTTGTGCAATTAGATACAATAGAATCTGAGATACTGCCTTCCCATTCACAGGTAAAATTACAGCATAGCAGGGTCATTTTTCGGCCAATATATACTCAATTTATATTAGTACAATATTTCATAATGACCCTCTCGCATATCAAATTTTGTTCGATTATACACAATAGAACTTAGGATGTTACTTTCTGATAAGTGAGATAAATTACACTATAATAGCGCCACCTACTGAGCGATTTGCAACAAAAGTTGATGGACATTAATTTATATCAAGGTGTAACAATACATATAAATTTGTATGCCGTAGTTGCTAAGATACAATTGCAACAAAATTTTTGTCACACACACACACACAGAGACTGAAAGACAGACGGACTGACAGACATTTTCTAAAAATTGTCAAATCGTTTTCTGGATCTCTCAAAACGTGTAAATCCATCGGAAAACGGAAGTAAAAATTTTTTACAAATCCAATACTTTTTTACATTGGACATCCAAAAAAGTAAAAATAACTTCATTTCACTCTCCACAACATTCAGTTGTTATTGACCTATATCTCAATGTTCCAGATTAGGGCTGGATTATTTATCAATATATCCCCAAGTTTCGATATTTTTTTAATATCCCGATAACAATATTTAAGATCTAGCTCCGCCAATATATCCCTTTAACGATATTGCCTAATGCGCATTCGAGTGAACGAAACTCGAGCGAATTAAACCCGATCAGCTAACATACAACAGCTAACGAGACCCGAAAAAAAAAAGCGCCGAATATCTTATTCTAATACTCATTTTCTACTTTCCTCTAATTAATGACTGATAAACTAGAAAAAATAACCCCACGCCAAACGATCTCTATTGCAATACATATACTTCCTCATCCTTCATAACTTCAAATCTAAACATCACTGCTTTAAAAAGGCCACCGCATAATAAAAAATAAACCAGTATTTATTGAAAGCCATCTGCTTTGATTATCCCGTGAATAAGCTGACTTCGTTCAAGGTCACGGTTCTACCCCTTCAGAAAAAATTCATCAGACATACTCCAATATCACAATCCATTCACTATTAATGCGTATTCATACCTATAATCAGCAGGTGTGTTTACTAGGAAAGAGATTTGATGTTAGTCGAAACGATATATCCCTATCCGAGATATCTCGATGGAACACGGGCGCAGTATTCATACCACTATCAATGTAAGAAAATTGTCTACTTCTTAAATCAACGATATTATACGTAGTAAAATTTCTTAAACAGATTCCGGTATGAATTCTGCGCCCGTGTTCCATCCCTGATTATGGGCTCTGATATATTACACTATATTGAATTCCCACTCTACATTCATGCATATCGTAGGTGATGAAAACCACAGAAAAGGCAATATGACGAATGAAAACAATATCTTCTGTTTTTAGCTCCTTTCCTGCTATTGGTTCATTGATATCGGTCTATTTCAAAGTGTCGATATAAAATGGCCAATAACATGCTTCAACATGTGTTTAATAAAGATCATCAAAGCCGAACTGATACAGTGATGCCAGATTGGGGATTTTGTCCCCATTTTGGGGAGTTTTGAGGCTTCTGGGGACAATTTTGGAGACCAAATGTTTGTGGGGACTTTTTTGGGGAATTCTAAAATTTTTGGGGACAAATCTGGGGCGTTTTTCAACTTTCTGTCAATGTTGGTAACGTAATGATTTATCCCTATGACTAGAGACTTTCAATAGCTTTATTGTTATTTGGGGATTTTTTTCAAAAATTGCCTTCATTTGGGGAAAAATCTGAGCTTAAATCATAGAAAAATCTGCTTGATATTTTTTTTTTTGAAAAAATTTTTATTTTCCCTTTTTAGTAGAAATCAAGTTGGGGATTTTTTCGAAAAAAAAAAAAAAAAAAAAAAAAACGTGATTTGGGGAAATTTGAAGACCTGTTTGGGGAAATAATTTTCGACCATCTGGCATCACTGAACTGATATCTACTAGAAGAGTTTTTTTGCAAATTTTCTTAGCGTTTAATAAAAAACTTCTGAAAATATAAGCAATTATGGAATGTAATTTTTTTAAATATTATTTTATTATTATTAAATATTTCGATAAAATATTTTTTTTATTAAGACTGTACATCAGTCAGATAGCTCCCTTTCTCCTTTCCCATGTTATCCAATGGGATTTTCGTTGCTTCGTTTTATAAAAATATCTCATTCAAAAATGAAGTTTTTCAAATTCTGTTTTTTGAATATTACTCTTGGAACGGGTCGCCTTTTAGCTTAGTGAGCAGTTTTTCGAAAAAATTAATTTAAATATTTTATTTCAATAAGTAAATTATGGACTCTAAGTGTGGATCTCTAAGTAAGGTGGATCTCTAAATATCAAATGTCTATTTTTTCCTGCCTTGAAAGAAATATCGCAATATATCACTAATGTCGATATTAACTTGGTGATATATCGCGATATTTAATTTCTGATATCGTCCAGCACTATTCCAGATCATCTTATGAAATATTTTAGTTATAATCAGGACATAAATAGTCATAAAAATATAATTAGTCATGTTTTGTGTAATAATGAATTGCATGTACGTAAACATTAGTTTATGGACATAACATACGACAACATGCTGACAGTAAAAATGTCAGTAGCGGAAGTCAGGGGTTATCACTGGATGGCGTCTACATGGAGACCAAACGAGAGTAACATAGATTTGTAGCTAGATTAACGCATAATCTAGAAAATTAAATTGGTAAAGTCTATCGTTTTTCACAATTATTACCTCGTTAGTTGCCTCATTTCGGATCGTTTCAAACACGCGCAAGTCGCCTAATTTCCTCTGTCTAGATAAATCGGGAAATGACCGACTAAATCTTGTTGATCGTAAATCAAATGAAACCACCAAAGCTATCAAGAACTCGAAATAATAAGATAAAGCTTTTTATTATCTCTTTCAAAACAGTAAAATGCATTGTAAGAAAATGCTTTAATACTGATTAGAAGCCCATCAGCCCATCAAATATAACAGGTGTGAAAAAGTAATTTTTAAACATTAAATAAATAAATAATAACTAGCAAACTTATGCGAAATTTTCGCATTTTGTTTATCTTTTTATTCACCTTTAAAATTTGAAACTCATAAATATTATATGAATTTCACCACTTAATTAAAATTTTAATTCACTAGTAGCCAAACTATTATAAGAACCAAATTAATATTTCACGATAGTGAAACTGAAATCGTACAAAGAAAGGTTTCGAAATAAAATTTGTAATTGACGACCCAGTTTTTATACTTCCACAAGGCAGTGCTGTTTCATATAGGACCCCCATGAACGAATTTTAAATTTTTGTCGCCATGTTGGCGATTACTTTTTAGTTATTTATTTTGGCATAATTTTAATAATAATAATAATAACAGCCCCTATTTTGAATATAGGGGAGACCGGGGCACAGTGGACCACTTTTACACTCTTAATTTTTTTTCACAAAAAACAGAAAAGCAATGTACTTGAAAAAAAAAAATAGCAAACAATCTCTAAGCACTTCTTGATATGTCTTAATTTTTTTATAACAATATTTCTAATACATTATGAATAAAAAATAAATTGTGAGCACTCACAAAGTAGACTGTGCCCCATCACCTGGGCACAGTGGACCAGCCTCATTTGTTTATAATATTAAATTAATATAAATTACTTTTTTTCTCTCTCTAAAATTAGTTTCTTGTACTATTCTAGTCTAAAGAACATAATTCAAGCATTTTCATGAAATAAAATAACCAAAATTAAACTAAAATAAACAAATAAGAAATCAAATCTCAGTTAGAAAATTTATTAAGTTAAATAGATAATTGTTTTTTACTCTTTTATTAGTATTATATAATTGATTTTTTTTATACAAATATTAATAAATATTATACTACTATTCAAATATTTTATATTTTTTAATTATTTTGAGATATAATTATTTTACATTTTACTTGTAGGATAAATTTAATTAAAATATATTAAACTACTTTTGTTTTTCACATGTGATCTCTAAAAACAACAATAATAATAAATTATTCCTATTATTTTATAAATTAGATGTTTTTCTTTTATTAATGCTATATAATTCAAATAGTTAATAAATTTAGATATTAATAATGATTATGTTACTATTTAAATATTTATTCTTTTCAGAAATTTATTCTTTTTATTTATTTTATTATAATATTAAGATATTTATTACTTTAAGATATTAATACTTTACATTATATTTGTATCTATAAATTTAACTAAAATAAATATAAGTATTAAATCTAATTTGTACTTTTAGGCACATTGGAATGTGGTCCACTGTGCCCCATATGGAGACGGTACACTGTGCCCCATGCCAGAGTAAAACAGATAATAATAATAAAATAATATACAGACTATAAATATGCTAATATTTTTTAGGAATTTAGAAACAGCAATATCTTGCCATCCTTTAACAGCTATATAGTATTTATAGTCACTAGTTCAATCTTTAGAAAATTTTAAAAAACTCAATGCGGAAAAATTACTTTGAGCAGCTCAAAACATAAAAACTGCTCAAAATGGCAACTAGTACCATGCTGCCATACATGAGTATCCATATGAACTAAAAGAGTTGAATATTAATAGATTTAAATAGGGGTGGTCCACTGTGCCCCTAGGTCCACTGTGGCCCGTTCTCCCCTACCTTTTATGATCTGTTTTTATTATTATTATTACTAAAGATTATTTTTTAGCTTACATTCTCTGCCATAAATCTTTTGCTGAATCCAGGTTAAAAAGGAGAAAATAAATTAGAAATATCAGACCTATCGTTACAAATTCGGTTCCAAATGAAAAGGGCGATTTTTCTGAATCCAGGGGTGCAAACCAAAAATACAGTAGAGTTTTAAATTGTAACCCTGACAAGGTCCAACAGAAGTCATGTGTCATGAACCATCTATACGTTGGTTCCCTTGGAAGCAGTTTATTTTCAATAAATTTCTATGGCAACGGTTTGGAGATAGGTCTACTTTGAAAGCTTCTTAAATAATTCGTAATTAAAGCTATTTCATAGCCTGACAGAATGTCGCAGTATCTCACATGAAAGTGCAATTGATCTTATTTATAGCATTCGAAATAGTATATAATTGCATAAAAATTGAAATATGAGACTGCCTAATGAAATTAATTAACAAATTAGGATGAGTTAAACGTGCCGAAGCGCTATGGAGAGTAATCGATTGGATGAGGCATTTCACTTTGTGATTCTGCTAAGTAATCGGCCGAGTTCCTATTGCACTTAACATGAATATAGTACGACCAATAGTAGAAATTTATGAGAACAATTAAACAAACAAAATGTTATCAAATTATATGTATGTATGTATATATATATATATATATATATATATAAATGATAGATAACATAATAAAATTTAATCTTAAAATTTAGCAATTAATAGATCTAAAACAATACCAACACACAACAATATAGAACTGAATTTAACTAAGAGGAAAGACTGACACAAAATTTTTGCGATTTAGATTAAGAACCAATAAGAGACAATAATAACTTAAAGTACTTACGCCGACATGAATGATAATAAAAAAGGACCATTAAACTTGATAACAGAGAAAACAAATAATTAACCACAGAAATAGTTGGATTAAAATGCTTAAAATTAGAAGTAAACTCATCAGGGGGCGAGTACTTCATAGAGCTGTGAAAGCTGCATCGATTTCGTAAAACAATATAGCTAATCATAGCAAGTTATATCATTTCAAGCCCCGATCGAAGCAGCAAAACCATATAGAATGAGAAATTAAGTGAATAATTAAATGAAATATTAAATTAAAACAAGGATTAAATAAAATCTTCATGGAAACCGGAGAGAAAACTAGAAAGAAGCATTGTAGCCACATGTATGACAGTTAACACCAACTGGAGAATAGGATGATGCCAACCAAAATTGAAATTAAAAATAAAAGCTTTGCAAATAGCGATTAATCAAATGAACTTCAGAGCATTTTCATTAACGATAAAATACACAGAGTAATTATTAAGTGAGTTAGTCAAAACTTATTTTAAAGTTAATTAAAGTTTAATCTAGTTAGAGATAATTTAAATTGTACGTAAAACAATATTCATTAAACCATTCAAGGAAAGGTTTAAAGAAAGAATGCATAAGTCAGCAGTCAGCAAGCGCCATCTAGAAGTTAGCTAAATAAACAATAAGTCAGTTAAATTATTCCAGGATAAAATACCAAAGCGATAAGGAGTATTTAAGAAATATTAACTGCAAGAATAAGAGAATTTTTGGCACCATACAAATAATAAGAGTTATAAGTTGTGGAACATGTTAATGTTAAACCTAAAATAATTAAGCTGAGAGTTGAACTTAATTTAATTATATTAACCCAAAATTAATTAAACTTAAAGTCAAAGTATTAAGAAGAATTAATAACATAGTATTTAGAAGAATTGAATGTTAAGTTGTAAAAAGACTCAATCACAAGCAAAATCCCAAAGAGCACACATGTAAGGATAAGCATTACAAGGCAGTCATCAATAATTAAAGTTATTAATTTAAATGTGATTTACATATATATATATATATATATATGTATATTATAGAAATAATTTTTGTTAGAAAAGTGGAATAGAATGTTCAAATTAAACAAAGGAAGCCACTAGTAGCCAGATGCACACAATTAAATTTAACGAGAAAAGAGTTCAAATTTCATAGTATCAACCAGAAAAAATAAGAAGAATGTAACTTGCAGTAATCCCATTTTTTTTTAATTATTTAATTCAACAGCAAACCCTCCTAACCAACCAGCCAAACAATACCACCCATCCTCCTTAATCAAACATCTGCCCACCCATCCACCATTATATATATATATATATATACGAGGATTGATCCAGAAATAAGGTTCCCAAAGAGCTCCAGCCGCACGGGAAGATGCGAGGCGAAATTTGGCAACACCGCTGTGCGCGGCTGTTCCCCCCCCCCCCCACTCTCGATTCCGCCCAACCGCGCTTCTCTGCACAAGACCTTGGAGCCTCAAAGATCGAGAAATCTTCTTGACATTTGTTCTGCGCATCTCATCACCGATTTGCGTACGTCATGGAATGTTTACACCACGGAACCAATCAGCTTCAGCTTTGCTATTTGCTGTCTTTGTTTACGATAGTTTAGCAGAAAATATTTTCCTTGGAGATGGAAAACATGCAAAAATAGAGAATATTTTGTATTTTAATGTAATTAATTAATATCATTTCAATCAAATAAGAAATAATTTTTAAAAAGTTGTTGAATTCATTTATCGTCATTAGAAGTACAATTGTTTACTTGTCTCGAAATATTTTAGTATCCATTTAGAACAATTTAGAAAATATAATTAGTTTAGCATTTGTTAAATAATAATCATATTTTTATTATTAAGATGTGTTGTTTCAAGTCCTTTTCAATTACGTTCACATGTAAAATAAAATACAAAATACTGATGTGATTTTAGATTGTTGATCTTTGATGACTGAATTGAGTGCAAAATATTTGTGTTTAAATATGCAACTTTATTTAGTCCTTCAATACGTCTGTCTCTAAAGTTGTTAAACTTATTATTATTATCTTATAAATGCTTTTTTTTTTTTTTTTTTTTTTTTTTAAACTTGTTTTTGTTGGTGAAAATGAAAGTACTTAATATTTAAAGATGTTGAGCAAAAAAAAAAAGAAAAAAAAGTATAGATTTACACATTACAGTAGGCTACTCAATAAATTATAAAATGTTATTTTGACTCATTGTTTTTAACATTGTCAGTAGGAATTCTCAGTTCGATTTTAAAAGAGCAAAGCACGTTTGTGGCAATGGATATTTTACTTTGCAAAAATCCATAAAACCTGTGAAAAAGTGTTTACAAAGATTTTTATGTAGTCATTATGAAAATAATTCAGATTATTTCTAGTCGAAAAGTAGATTGCATGCACTTAGTATTATTTTGCAAAGGAATGAGACCGTATAAAAACATTTAATATTGCAGATAAATTTTAAAATTTAGAAAAATATTTTTAAAGTAAGCTTTAAAATATTTAATTATTCTTTCTAAGATATTTTCTTTATTGCTTTCAGTTAATGAACACATGAGCAGGGTAAATATCTGCACATGTCATTTTGTCTATGTTTTTAAACAGTACATGGAAATAAATTAAGTACTTAAGCAAGAAATTTTCCATAGGAAATATTATTTATACTATGGCATGTCTGTATTTTAATACATCCTAAAGAATATGTAGTAGTATTATGCATTGAATTATAGAATATAAGTACTTTAAGTTGTATGAAAAGTATTTTAAAGATGAAGCACATTTTATGCTAGATATTTTTAAAAAACATTACAAGTTTAATGTTACTATTATGTGTATTAATTATCATACTAGTTAATTTACAATTAACATATCCTAAAATCTAAATTTAATAATAAGATAATTTCTGTTTTCAAGGTTTTTTTTTTTTTTTTTTTTTTTTTTTTTCCCCCTCCACCTTCTTTATTAAGCCTAATTGTAAGTATTTTGTCCTATCTTATTTATTATTTATATATTTGTAGAATATTAAATCATTTTTATTTCCTTAAAACAATGCTATATATGTGTCCTCTTAAATATTACATTTAGTATATAAAATTACATAATAAATATCTGTGGTTTATCTTCTAATCCAAATTTTGCTGATGTGATTCTTTTTCTTAGTTAAAAAAATTCAAAATGGCTGCTAAGCATAAAAGTTATTGCATTTAACGGCCCTCTTCACTAGCGCTGGATTATTTATCAATATATCCCCAAGTATCGATATTTTTTAAATATCCCGATAGCAATATTTAAGATTTTGCTCAGCCAATATATCCCTTTAACGATATTACCAAATGCGCACCTACCGCGCGATCAACGATATACCGATAAGTACCGTTAAACGCAAACCACGGATTAATAGAATAATGCTTCCGCGCTAGCGCGCATCACGAATGGAACCCGAATGAAACCCGAGCGAAGGAACCACGATCAGCGAACGAAACCGAAACCCGAACAAAAAGAGCGCGCAATCTTATATCTTATACTAATACCCATTCTCTTATTTTTCTCCCATCCCTCACTGATAAAAAAAAATATATATATAACTCCACCCCAAACGATCACTCCCCTCCCACAATGCAAATACTTCCTCTTCCTTCCTGCGTGCGAAACCTCAAATCTAAAATATCACTGCTTTAATAAGTCCACCGCATAAAAAAATAAAATAAAAATAAACAGTATTTATTGAAAGCCATCTGCTTTTACCACAGTATATTCCATACCTTGAGTATATTGACTTACCACAGTATATTGATACATTCATGCATTTACTGACGCTAAACGATAATATGAAAGAATTTATACTACCGTTAGTATTTGATTATATTGCACACCACTTTTCGTGGATCATAGGTGTAATACCACAGTAACCAAACCACAGACAAGGCAATAACGCTTATTATGACGAATGAAAACAATATCTTTTGTTTTAGCTCATTTCCTGCTATTGGTTCATTGATATTGGTTTATTTCAAAGTATCGATAACTTCTGGCTAATAAGATGCGACCTTCAACATGTGTTTAGGGTCAGTGATGCCAGATTGGGGATTTTGTCCCCATTTTGGGGATTTTTGAGGCTTCTGGGGACTTTTTGGGGGAATTCTAAAATTTTTGAGGACAAATCTGGGGAGTTCTTCAACTTTCTGTCAATGTTGGCAACGTAATGATTTATCCCTACGACCAGGGATTTTCAATAGCTTTATTGTTATTTGGGGATTTTTTTCAAAAATTACCTTCATTTGGGGAAAAATCTGAGCTTGAATCCACTTAAATCTGTTTGATGTTTTCTTTTGTAAAATTATTTTCCCTTTTTAGTAGAAATCAAGTTGGGGATTTTTTCGAAAAATAACCCTGATTTGGGGAAATTTGAAGACCTGTTTGGGGAAATAATTTTCGACCATCTGGCATCACTGCTTTGGACTGTACTTCAGTCAGATAGCTCTCCCTTTCTCCTTTCCCATGTTCTCCAATGGGATTTTCGTTGCTTCGTTTTATAAAAATATCTCATTCAAAAATGAAGTTTTTCGAATTCTGTTTTTTGAATATTACTCTTTGAACGGGTCGCCTTTTAGCTTGATGAACAATTTTTCGAAAAAATTAATTTAAATATTTTATTTCAATAAGTAAATTATGGACTCTAAGTGTGGACCTCTAAGTAAAATATTTAAATTTATTTTTTCGAAAAATTGCTCACTAAGCTAAAAGACGACCTGTTCAAAGAGTAATATTCAAAAAACAGAATTTAAGCTAAAAGACGACCTGTTCAAAGAGTAATATTCAAAAAACAGAATTCGAAAAAGTTCATTTTTTAATAAAATATTTTTATAGAACGACGCGACAAAAATCCCATTGGATAACATGGGAAGGGAGAAAGGGTGCTATCTGACTGATGTAAAATAAAGTTTTATCTTCAGTAATTTTACAGTGACAGTTTCTTTATAGAATTATATAATAATGGATAGTTTATTACTTTTTTTTATGTAGCATTTATTTTTTCTCTTTCCTTTTCCTTCTTTCTTTCTTTCTTTCTTTTTTTTTTTTTTTTTTTTTTTTTTAAGCCGTACATGTTAAATAAAATTGGTTTAAATGCAAAATGAGTTACTTTAAGTAACAAAATGAAACTTTAACATAATTTTGTTTAAATAATATAATTTTTATACTGACAATGTATACATATATATATATATATAATATATATATAATTCAATTTTCAATTGTTGTGAAACTATTACGAATGTGAATTGAACACATATACATTTTTAAAATATTGCAATGATTTGGTATGCAGATACAAAAATAAAAATGACAAGTAACTGACATTTAGGATGCATATAAGAGTTTTAAGTAAAAAATATTGCTCTCTACGACCAAAAAAGGTGTATCCAATGGCATTTCTTAACTATTTAAAATTATTTTCCTTTTTATTTAATACCTACATCTTAAGACAATTTTTCTTAAGCTTTGCTTTTAGTAGAATTATGAATTTTGATATACTTGGTACAAATAAAACACAGAACACATATTAGCTGTGTTAAAATATGATTTTAAAATAATTAAAGCTTAAAACGGGAAGAATAGAGGATAAACTATACAGAAGTATACTAAAAAGCAATAGTATAAGTTATAAGAAACACAAAATATTGATTCACTTTTTATGCATTTTTTTTTTTTTTTATGATAAAGTTATGGTAGTAATATACCAGAAAATACATGGAAAACACTCTATACTTGTATACTTTAAAATTCGTGTGCATATGTCTTTAAAAAATAACAAATGTCTATTTTTTCCTATCTTGAAAGAAATATCGCAATATATCACTAATATCGATATTAACTTGGTGATATATCGCGATATTTAATTTCTGATATCGTCCAGCACTACTCTTCACTTGAAAAAAATTCCGATGCCGGCTGAAAGCAGATAAAAAGTGTCCCACGTGGTTTTGACAGGAGGTGGAGAAGATTGACAGATTCACTGACGAATCATTGACTTTTTGGAAGAATAAATCAAAAATCAGCCACATCCATATTGCGGTTTCGCCGAAGTTTTGTTTTGTTTTGATTCTTTCTTTCTTTTTTTATTTTTGTGTTTCTTTTTTTCTTTTCTTTTTATTTTCCATTTTCACATGACATCAAATAACTTTCCTCATTTATTCTAATCTATTTATATGTATTTTAATAGAGTAGCTCGATCCGACCAAGTACTTTATACTATTTTCAGCCCGGTTCAGGCTTTCTTTAGTTATACCGGCGAATTACGTAACAGTGAAATTTAATATATATATATATATATATATACTTTATAATTATACTTGAAGTCTGATATAATTAATTTAACTAAACTAGTATGTTGTGGCCACCACATGACTTTCTTCTATATTTTCCTATACAAATTCCCTCAGTAAAAATAATTTATTAAAATTATTATAAAAAAACATTTTCTTCCATGATAATGCAGACGATTCCCATATTAGAGAAGTAGTTCCATTTATTCCCAATAAAATAATAATAATAATAATAATAATAATAATAAAATATTACGATTTTTTTTTTTTTTTTTTTTTCAAAAGTTTTTTTTTTTTTTTTTTCGTTAAAAGTAACAACAACAAAAAAAACCTGATAACTTTGTTTTAAATTATCATAGATCTACAATTCAACCATTCGTTTTAAAGGTATTGACGAGATCTTTCGAAAGATACCCATCTTGAAAATTTATCCCTCCCGGGGGGGTGGGGGGGTGGGGGGGGGAATTTCTTCTATATGTAATATAGAGAAAGTATTGGATTCGTGAAAATTTTCGAACTCCGGTTTTCGATGGATTTGCACGTTTTGGGATGTGCTGAACATGATTTGATAGTTTTTAGAAAATGTCTGTCTCTCTCTGTGTGTGTGTGTGTGTGTCACGAATTTTTGGAGGCTGTATCTCACGAACCAATGAACGAAATTTAACCAAACTTGGTATTTAGTTGGACCCTGACATAAACTGGTGCTGATTAGATTTAGGGATCAATCGCCCAATAGGTGGCGCTGTGATAGCATTTTTTCTAAATTTTTAACATGGCAGTATAGGACAAAATTTCGTATAAATGTACATAATGAGAGTTATTTTTAACTTTTGATTGTAAAACTAATATGAATTATTGATAAAAGTAGTTGTTAACTAGGGGGGGGAAATTGTGCTTGTGGGGGCGTCGCCCTCCCCCGGGCGAAGTAAATTTTCAAGATGGGTATCTTTCGGAAGGTCTCGTCAATACCTTTAAAACGAATGGTTGAACTATAGATCTGTGATAATGTGAAACAAAGTTATTGATATTTTTTTTTTTTTTTTTTACTTTTAATAAAAAAAAACTTTGAAAAAAAAAATCGTAATTATTATTATTATTATTATTATTATTATTATTTTTTTTTTGAGAATAAAATAGACTTTTTTTTTGGATATTTACTGTTGTACTACTTTTCTGATATGGGGGGAGGGGGGGGGCAAAACGTAATTTCACAAAATCCTTCATATCTCAAGCAAAAAAAACAGATATCCCTAAAATTTTTGCTTTTAAATATAGCTAATACAAATGTCTAAAAATCGGTTTCTGGAATTTTTCAAATTCGGTCCCCAAGGGGGCAGGGGGGGGGGGCAAAACGTGATTTCACATGCGTAAAACGTGATTTCGCATAATCCTATATATCTCAAACAAAAAAAATAGATATACGTGAAATTTTTGCTTTAAAATATAGCTAATGCAACTATCTAAAAACCAATTTCTGGAATTTTAGAAATTCAGCCCCCAGGTGGGGCAGCAAGGGGGGGGGGGGCTATGGAGCAAAAACAAATAGAAGTACAGTTAGGCTGTTCAAAATTGGTACAAATAGGTTTAAAGGCCTGCAAGTCGAATTGGGATATTTTCGATTGTGTAAAGTTATTAGGAGGGGCAAGAAGCGGGGAGGGGAGGGGGGGCAAAAAAAATAAAAATTGTGTCAGGTCGTTCAAAATTGGTACGTAGAGGTTTTCGATACTTACAAATCGATTGCGGATATTTTTGAATTTGTAAAATTATTAGGAGGGCGGGTAGGGGGGGTGGGGCGGTAAGGGGGGCTATGGGGCAAAAACAAATAGAAATACAGTTAGGCCGTTCAAAATTGGTACAGATAGGTTTAAGAGGCCTGCAAGTCGAATGGGGATATTTTCGATTGTGTAAAGATATTAGGAGGGGCAAGAAGGGGGGAGGGGAGGCGGGGGGGGCAAAAAAATAAAAATAGTGTCAGATCGTTCAAAATTGGTACGTAGAGGTTTTCGATACTTACAAAT
Source organism: Salticus scenicus (assembly GCA_963930645.1). Lineage (NCBI taxonomy): Eukaryota > Metazoa > Arthropoda > Arachnida > Araneae > Salticidae > Salticus > Salticus scenicus. The sequence continues at coordinate 71,600,752 of OZ005659.1, forward strand.
CGATTGCGGATATTTTTGAATTTGTAAAATTATTAGGAGGGGCGGGTAGGGGGTGGGGCGGTAAGGGGGGGCTATGGGGCAAAAACAAATAGAAATACATTTAGGCCGTTCAAAATTGGTACAGATAGGTTTAAGAGGCCTGCAAGTCGAATGGGGATATTTTCGATTGTGTAAAGATATTAGGAGGGGCAAGAAGGGGGGGAGGGGAGGCGTGGGGGCAAAAAAATAAAAATAGTGTCAGATCGTTCAAAATTGGTACGTAGAGGTTTTCGATACTTACAAATCGATTGCGGATATTTTTGAATTTGTAAAATTATTAGGAGGGGCGGGTAGGGGTGGGGTGGTAAGGGGGGCTATGGGGCAAAAACAAATAGAAATACAATTAGGCCGTTCAAAATTGGTACAGATAGGTTTAAGAGGCCTGCAAGTCGAATGGGGATAATTTCGATTGTGTAAAGTTATTAGGAGGGGCAAGAAGGGGGAGGGGAGGGGGGTGCAAAAAAATAAAAATAGTGTCAGGTCTTTGAAAATTGGTACGTAGAGGTTTTCGATACTTACAAATCGATTGCGGATATTTTTGAATTTGTAAAATTATTAGGAGCGGCGGGTAGGGGTGGGGTGGTAAGGGGGGGCTATGGGGCAAAAACAAATAGAAATACAGTTAGGCCATTCAAAATTGGTACAAATAGGTTTTAGAGGCCTGCAAATCGAATGGGGATATTTTCGAAAGTGTAAAGTTATTAGAAGGGCCGGGAAGGGTGGGGGGCAGAGGGGCAAAAAAAAATATATCAATCAAGATCATTCAAAATTGGTACATCGAGGTTTTCGATACCTACAAATCGATTGCGGATATTTTTGAATTTTTAAAATTATTGGGAGGGGCGGGAAGGGAGGAGGAAGCGGAGGGGCAAAAAAATAAAAATAGAGATAGATCATTCAAAACTGGTGCATAGAGGTTTTTGATACTTTCAAATCGATTGCGGATATTTTCGAATTTGTAAAATTATTAGGGAGCTCATATATATGCAATCGCGCACGGGTCTACGCTGCCGAAGGCAGTGGGGACCCGGTGCGATATTTTTCCCGATCAGAGGTTTTTTTTTTTTTCCACATGATAAAAATTAATGCAATTTTGAGAATTCATTAATTATAATGATTCATTTAAAAATAGTGACCAGCGAAGCGGGCGTAGCCTGCTAGTCTATTTATATGTATTTTAATAACGTAGCCCGACCCGACGAAGTATTTTATTCTATATTCAGCCCGTTTTAGGCTTTCAGTAGTTATATCGGCGAATTCTGTAACAATGAAATTTAACAAAAGAAAATATTTTTATGATTAAACTTGCGGTTTGATATAATTAATTTAACTAAAAAATAACAAAGATATATAACATTATAACATTATTGATATATAGAGATGGGTTATCTGCACTCTGGAGCTCAGACTACTGAACGCAGAGCTGGACGGGGTGTGCGACAGGTCGTGACCTTCGGGATCGTATTTCGAAGATCACGGACAGGTGCGGTCGCACTAGTCCTCCAGCTCTGTTTTCTAAAGAAAGTGTACTTGTGTTGTTATTTATTCGTGTTTCTTTATACAAGTCAAATTTTTTATAAGTAGTATAATATATAAATAGTGTTGAATTATAGTGCCTACATTTATTTAAAAATCTGGTGTGAAACAACCACACGACTTCCATTACCCACTATTACACGTATTATATGCAATTTTTGAAGATAATGTTAACAGAAGACATGGAATTGTCCTAATGAAATAGACACCTAAAAATTTTCCGGTAAGGGAAAGTTAATACACGTGTAAAAACATAAAACAGAGTTTGCACAGACTTTTCTCAAAGACTAAGTGACATAGACTTAAATCCTTTGAACCAATTGATAGAGAATTTTTTTTCTGAGTCTGACTATGTACTTAACTCAAAATCGACATTTTTGGACTTAAATCCTTTATACTTATCAGTACAGATATATATATACATATATATATATATATATATATATATATATATATATATATATATATATGTATGTATATAAATGGTTATCACTTAAAATTTACCATTTTTGCATAATTTTCTCAGGTATTTGGAGATGGAAGTATTCCCCACCACTCTTTAGCAAAGGCTAACAAATATAAATGCGCCAACATATCCTTTAATCAAAATAAATAAATTTATAAAAATCCTGCAATAAAATTAAGTCAATAATAAGAATGTGGAATTACTAGAAATAGAGTAACATTAATTACAAGGTGAGTAACAATTGATATCCATAAATTGTATTAGATTTAAATGCATACTCGTATACAATCAGAGCAATACAGTTTAGAGCAGGAAAATGCAGTTTCCTGCCTGCCCTATTTTTGAAAAAATAATACCCTTTTCGCCTCTTATCTAAAAGAGTTGTACCCTTACTGCCTTTTGTTGAAAATAATCTTCAAGCTGAAAATATGCTATAAATGTAAATAAAAGTATTTTTTACAATGATCAACATTCATTCATACATTAGTAAAAAGCAAAACTAAAGTGAAGAGAAAGTTAAAATTTAAAACTTTCTCTAGCATCCATATCTAAAACAGAATCTTGAAATTAATTGTCAGAATTTTAAATGTTACATGTGCTCTTAAGAATCTAGAACTGCCCTCAAGAATATAAAAGTGCCCTTTTATTACTAGCAGTACCATGCCCTTTTTTAAACCTGGGGATAATTCTGATAATATATACACACATATATATATACACACACACACACATATATATATTATTTGACTGACTATTCATCGTTCTTTTATTATCAAATGGATTATTTATGTGTGTGTGTGTGTGTGTACAAATATGCCTTTTGAAGAAAGTATTAACATTATTGACTTTATACTTTGTTTTAATCATAATTGCTTTAGAGTCAAATTTTCAAAATTCTGTTTTTATTTTATTTATATGTTTGAGGCCCCCTCAATAATAATAATAAAACAGGTTTCTAGCGGGTCTATGTGTGTTTTTATGTTATCAGCATATTTCAAGAACAAATAGAAGCAAGAAATTCAAAATAGGCATTCTGAACTTGTATCACATAGCATTACTATACGAAATGTTTCGTTGAGATCAAGCAAATGGTTCGTGTACAAGGACATCCAACAAAATTCAAATATATCACGTCTATGAGAGAAATTTCTAGTAGGTACAATTTAGCAATTGTAAGCTTAGTTAAGAAAAATTAAATAAGCATATATTCTTCTAAGCATAAAAGCATATTGTTACGAAATTGTAAATAATTGTATTTATTTTTGTAAAAAATTCTTTCAAAGAGGCTTAGTAAGTTGATAAATTGCTAATTTTGTGCATTTCTAGTTTGTTTTAGCGTTAAAATAGCCTAATTTTCCCTTAGAAACACATAAAAAAGCTCCAATAAGGCAGGTAATGGATATCGTGCCAAATTTGGCGACTTTTCCCCCTCCTTATTATGTGAAAAAAAGAGAGAAAATAAAATCTGATTGGGCAAAATGTCGCACCGGGTGCACTGTGTACGCGCATTTACTCGCAAGTGCGTTCCTTTAAAAACAGCTGCACGGATTTTTTTCAAACTCGCCATATTAACTCTCTTTTAAATATCCTTTTGTATGTAGTTATTGTTTTCCAGTCAATAATTTAGAATACCAAATTTTGGTAAAAGTTGGTTCTCAAAAACGGCGCTAACGATTTTCTGGAAAATTGTTTCATTAATTCATTTTAAATACCCTTTCTCATAACTCGCTATGTAAACTCTATTTCATATGTCTTTATACGTGTATCAAATTTCTCTTACTGGAAAATTCCAAAGAATGCATGTAATATGTGTAATTGTGGGTAATAGAAGTAGTGTGGTTGTTTCGCACCTTTTTTTTTTTTTTTTTTTTTTGAGATATGAAGGATTTGGGGAAATCACGTTTTACGCCCCCCCTCCCCCCTTCAAGGTGAATTTTGTAAAAGCGCTTCTTAGTGGGTGTCTAGAAAGGACATTGTCACAAAATTTCATACTTCTAAGTCGAAAACTTTTTTAAACATCAATACAACATTTGAAAAATAATGTTGATTTCAGATTAAAAATTATATTCCCGTCCCATAAAAATACAACTTTTAGGTTGATTTCTTTAGAAATCGACCTATCCGCGATTGTAATGAAATGCTCGCCCTCTGGTGGGCTAAGGTGAAATTATCACAAAACTGATAGTTTTCACGCTGAAACAATGATAGAACAACAAGAAAGAACGATAATAAATACACGTGTGGCTATTATATTTACTAACAACTACAGTTGGGAAAGCGCCATCTATCGATCATTACAAACGCGGATTGCAATCACTTCGTTTATCTATATATATATATATATATATATATATATATATATATATATAATGAAAATTTTGTCATCACGATAACTCCCGAAATAATACTCGAAATCGAACCAAATTTGGACAGTGAACTAATCTTGTAAATATCTTGGATGAGTTCGTTAACCAAGTTGCTCCGACTTTTTGTTTTCAAGTGGCAGCCACTTGAAAATTTCAAACCGACATTGTAAAAAGCATATTTAAAGCAAGATTTGCTTGAATTTTGTTGTAAATACAGGTCACATGAGGGTCTCAATGATGTTTATTAATGAAGTTTATCCGCCATTTTCAATAAAGTGGCAGATATTTTAAGTTAAACGGGACCACTTGAAATCAGGCTACCACTTGAAAATTTAAAATCCCTATAACTTCCGAAATAATACTCCAAATCGAACCAAATTTGAACAGTGTCTTAATTATCTTATAAATATCTTAGATGAGTTTGTTAACCAAGTTGCTCCGCCATTTTGTTTTCAAGTGGAGACCACTTGAAAATTTCAAATTCAAATTGTAAAAAGAGTATTCCGGATTTTTTTAAATTTTGATGTATACATAGATTACACAAGTGTCTCAAATAACTTTATTAATGAACTCTATCTGCCATTTTTAATAAAGTGGCGGATATCTTAAGTGAAGCGGGACCACTTGAAATTAGGCCACACTTGAAAATTTAAAACCATGATAACTTCCGAAATAATACTCCAAACGGAACCAAATTTGAACAGTGTCTTAACTTATGTTATAAATATCTTAAATGAGTTTGTTAACCAAGTTGCTCCGCCATTTTGTTTTCAAGTGGAGACCACTTGAAAATTTTAAATTTAAATTGTAAAAAGCGTATTCCGAAATTGTTTGAATTTTGATGTAAATACAAACCACACAAGGATCTCAATGAAGTTTATTAATAAACTATATCCGCCATTTTTAATAAAGTGGCAGATATCTTAAGTTAAGCGGGACCACTTGAAATCAGGCTACCACTTGAAAATTTTAAATCCCTATAACTTCCGAAAGAATACTCCAAATCGAACCAAATTTGAATAGTGTGTTAACTTATCTTATAAATATCTTGGATGAGTTTGTTAACCAAGTTGCTCCGCCATTTTGTTTTCAAGTGGAGACCACTTGAAAATTTCAAATTCAAATTGTAAAAAGCGTATTGCGAATTTCTTTTAATTTTGATGTATACATAGATTACACAAGTGTCTCAAATAACTTTATTAATGAACTTTATCCGCCATTTTTAATAAAGTGGTGGATATCTTAAGTTAAGCGTGACCACTTGAAATCAGGCCACCACTTGAAAATTTAAAACCATGATAACTTCCGAAATAATACTCCAAATGGAACCAAATTTGAACAGTGTCTTAACTTATCTTATAAATATCTTAGATGAGTTTGTTAACCAAGTTGCTCCGCCATTTTGTTTTCAAGTGGAGACAACTTGAAATTTTCAAATTTAAATTGTAAAAAGCGTATTCCGAAATTATTTGGATTGTGATGTAAATACAGACCACATAAGGATTTCAATGAAGTTTATTAATAAACTATATCCGCCACTTTTAATAAAGTGGCAGATATCTTAAGTTAAGCGCGGTCACTTGAAATCAGGCTCATACTTGAAAATTTAAAATCACGATAACTTTTGAAATAATACTTCAAATCGAACCAAATTTTGACAGTGATATTATCATATAATTATCTTGAATGTTTTCACTAGGCAACTTGTCCCGACATCTTGTGTCTAAGTTCCAGTCACTTGAAATCACACTGCCACTTGAAAATATGCCATCACGATAACTTTTAAAATACTAAACTGATTCAAATAAAAGCTGGTTAGTGAACTTTTGGTTCAAATATCTAGGATAAGTTCTCTGGATGACTTGATCCGCAATTTTATTTTCAAGTGGCGGCCACTTGAAAATTTGTCATTATGGTAACTTTAGTAAGACAGAATAAATTCGCTTCAAGTTTGGGTAGTGGATTTATCATTCAAATATCTCAGATAAGTTCGCTAGGCATCTCACTCCACTTTTTTTTACAAGTGGTGCCACCTGAAAATTTCTTATGATTATAATTTTTGAAATTCTGATTTAATTTAAGCTAGAACTGGACAATGAACTTATCGTACAAATGTACTGGATGATTACGATGGGCAAGTTGTTTTGCTATTTTGTTTTACAAGTCGCAGCCACTTAGACTGCCACTTGAAAATTTGCCATAATAATAACTTTTGAAACACGGCACTGATTTAAACCACAGTTGTACAGTAACCTATGCTTCAAATATCTTCGATGTGTTTGCTGGAACTTTAGAAATACTTAATCAATTCAAATCAAAGTTGAAAAATGGATTTATCATTCAAACAACAAAAATTTAGAAAATTCACGTAACTCATGAACCAATCACGTTATTGTGTCCATCTTTGGTATATCGATAATAAGTATTTTCTCGCCAAAAGTCGCCAAAAAAGTCGCCATAGGGGAAAAGTCGCCAAATTTGGCGCCAAATCCATTACATGCGTTACTGGATCTTTTTAATCCGTTTTTAAGGTAAAATTAGACTATTTTAATGCTAAAACAAACTAGAAATGCAGGAAACTAACATTTTATCAACTTACTGAGCCTCTTTGAAAGAATTTCTACAAAAAAAAAAAAAAAAAAAAAAAAAATTATTTTCAAATTTGCAACGATATCTTAGATGAGCAACTTTCTCTGCCATTTTTATCGAAGTGGGAGCCACTTAATTTTTCAACACGATGACTTTTGAGATTTTGAATTAATTCGAACTATGTGTGTACAGTAGACTTATCTCACAAACGCATTTCATATATTTGTCAACTTAACCCACCATTTTTTTTTCCTAGCGCCGGCCACTTGAAAATTTTAAATTCACTTAAAAGAGTATTTATGAACCGATTTGCTTAAAACTCCATATGTGCACAGCCTACATCAATATTTCTACCAAGTGCATTAATAATTTGTAGCCGCCATTTTGAAACAAAATGACGGCTTCTTGATAAGGAAAAAGAAATCAACCTACCCTTCCGAAAAAGCCGGAAGGTCTTGTTTTTTTTTTTTTTTTTTTTTTTTACTTTCCGAACATTATAATGAGGAATGTATTGTAATCATGTCAAAAATCCGTATTTGAAATTTTGATGTTTCTATACGTTTCGAGGTCCCCTGAGTCTGTTTCAACTATTTTTACGATGATGTATGTATATGTGTGTGTATATGTATGTATGTATGTGTGTATGTCTGTGAGTGAACCCGCTAGCGTCTAAACGCTTCGATCGAATAAGCTGAAAGTTGGTACGTATATTGTAAGTCACCATAGTACGAACCCTATTGATTCTGGTGAATCTAGCACTTATAGTTTTTTTACAGGGACACCAGGAAAAATTCTTTATCATTATGGCCTATGGAGCCAAATATTTAAAAGTGCGATAGCGTCTAAACGCTTTATTAATCTGAGCAAAAATATTGTACACATGTTATAGGTCACAGTTGCACGAACTGTATAGAGTTTGGTGAATCTAGCACTTACATTTTTTTTACAGGGATACAAAGAAAAATTCTTTATCATTATGGCCAATGGGACCAAATTTTTAAAAGTGCGATAGCATCTAAACGCGTTATTCAATTGAGTTGAAAATTTATATGAATATTATAAATCACTGTTGCACTAACCATAAGCATTTTGGTGAATATAGCATTTGTAGGTTTTTACAGGGACACAATGAAAAATTCTTTATCATTATGATCTATGGGCGCAAAGTTCAGTAGCGCTAAATAAAACAGCGTGTAATATGTGGAGAAAAATATTCAAACACTCTATTATGGTTTTCTCTCTTTTGTTTGTTAAAACAACTCCTCTTTCTTTACTTTATCTACAAAACTATTAATTACTCAATGTTCGGAAAGTCGAGTGGAGTCACTCCAGATTTTTTTACTTTTTCAATAAAAAACGTGTGACAAAATAAAATAATTTTAAATCATAAAATGCGTATAGGGTTCATGCAATTTCCTTCAATTTCTCGGAACAGTTAACATTTGTAATAAAACTGCAATAGAATTTACTATTTAGATTCTATCTTTGATGTAACTAATATTAGTAGTTTTCTTACAATTGTAATTTTTTCATTGATCTGGAATAGCATGCAGAAAAATCTTAGCCTCCCCCCCCCCCCCCAAAAAAAAAAAAAAAAAAAAAAGTTAAGTTCTGGATCCGCCACTGATCATATGGCTTACATTACACATATTATAAATTCTTTTTAGAGATAATGTAGACATAAAATTGACCTATCTTACGGCATGATTTTTATGCAAGAGTAAACTAATACGTATACGTCATAAAGACATATAAAACAAATATTTCGCCTCCTTCTTGAAGATAATCGTAATTGTTTTCTATTTCTATCATCTTTTTTATATCTAGAACTATATATATCTATATATCTAATAATATATGAAAACCTCTAATATTTTGAGATATTATATGAACTTTAAGATAAAATTTTACAATTTTATTATAAATATACCAACTTGATATCTATTATTGTAATTCTAAAACAATGGATAAACTCAGAGTTCGTATACCATATTGAAAATGCCAGCACTTGTCAGCACCTTTACATCACTGGGCGCGAAAAACCAGCGCGCGAAATCTTTCAAAGTACTGATGCGGTTTCGTTGTTTAGAAATAATTTTATAAACATTCCAGGTCCCATTTCCTGCCGACTTCATATTCTTCTCCTTTGTATTCCAAAATTCATATTGTTACATTCTTCTCGGTCATAAAGTCAACTTGCTTATAATATTAAAAATATTTGTTTCTTGCAATCATTCATAGACTTATTAGCTCTTATAGTTTTTTACAGAGACATAAAGAAAAATTCTTTATCAATATGATCTATGGGCTCTAATTATTTGAAATGGAACAGCATTATATTAAACAACATTCTATTTGGCGATAAAACTCAAACAAGCTATCATAATTTGCTTTTTTGTTTATTTGTCTTGCTTTAATTGATTTGTAGAACCGTTAATTAGTTAGTGTTCGAAAGACAAATGAAGCCTTGTATCTAAACACAGATTTCATGTATCTATAACACACATCCCTTTATTTTAAATTAGATAAACATATCTAATAAGATGCGGAAAAACTCTATTATTATTATTATTTATTTATTTATTTTTGTGTATGTGTGTATGTGTTATTACATAACTTTAAAATTAGTTTCATTATAAACTAGCAGGCTTTGCCCACTTCACTGGACACTATACTTAAATAAGTTGTCAAAATCCCATATCATTGTTAATAACCTACGTTAAAATTTCCGATGTGTTCGGTAGAGGTTTTCCCGCTTGCAACGTGAGAAGTCCGGGTCCACACTGCCTTCGGCAGCGACTTACCCACTTCTTATCGCTTCCCCAGCGGGTAAGTTCGAAATTATGTGAAATCCCACCAAAGTAAATAATGCGTACACTTGATCCACAGCCATACATCAAAATTCGCCAATCTAAGATAATTTAAAGCAAATTCAAAAGGAAAAACGAGATTTTACACATGTTTCTTGTCCCCCCCCCCCCCCGGGTGGTAGGGTAAAAAAGGAATTTTGTAAAATCCCGTTACAATAAGTGTCGGATACATATAAAAAATGTACGCGCCAAATTTAGCGACCATTAATCCCGTGGATTTCCCAAGACAAATTTAGCGCTAAATGTGTATCATATAGGGATGCTACACTAAGCTTTTCGTTAATATCAAGCAAATAGTTCGTGTACAGGGACAATCAAGATAATTCTAATACATTACGTCTATGGGGGAAATTGCAGGAAAATAGAGTTTAACGTCTATAGACTGCACTAAACCAAATGAAACGAATATATGTATTTTGTAATAGAGACAGTTAACTGGGGAAAAAAATTGTGTATGTAGGAGCCTCGCCTCCCCCCCTGGGGGGGGAAGTCCCCCCTCGAGGGGAGTAAATTTTCATGATGGGTATCTTTCAAAAGAGCTCGCCAATACCTTTAAAACGAATGGTTGAACCATCGATCTGCGATAATTTAAAACAAAGTTATCGATTTTTTTTACTTTTAACGAAAAAAAAAGCTTTTTTTTTTCTTATTGAGAATAAAATGGACTTTTTTGGATATTTGGTGTTATACTACTTCTCTAATATGGAAATCGTCTGCCTTATCATAAAAGACAATTTTTTTAAATAATAATTTTAATAAATTATTTTTCAATAACCAAATAAAATTCTATATAAATGTAGGTGCATTAATGAAACGGGGGGTTGAGGGGGGGCTACCGCCCCTCTCACACAGAACTAATTATCATATAAAACTCTTCAGAAGCTTAATATGAATTGTTTAACATAGGTTTACATAACAGTACTCGTTATCTTACCTATTAATCTGCAACCTGTATTTATAGTATTAAATTTCAGGGTAAGAGAAAGTCGTGTGAGTGACACACCAGATTATTTTAAATAACTACGTATTTTGAGATTCCGTGAATAATTAAACAAAGTTTTTAACAGTTGTTCTTTGTGAGTCTGTTATCAGTGTAACTTTAAAAACTAAATACCGGCAGGGAACTCAAGCGTTATATTTTAAAGTTCATATGAAATTCATACTTGAACAATTTGATCAATATTGATAAGTTTCAACGAGTGATACGGATTAAAGTTGTCAATAAATGTGATTGAAAGTTATTGTTGAACATAATTTTAAATTTAATATTAGTCGTGAATTCTATAGAAATGTAGATATTAGTTTCAAATGTGGGTTGAGAAGGGTGGTACTCCCCTCCGCCCTTTCCACAGAAAATTATTTGTCAAATTAAATTATTCGTAAAGCTAGCTTAAATTCTTTTTACTATAGAATTTTATACAGTACTTGATATTTTATTCCTCAATCTGAATTTCTCTTTATAAAATTTAAATATAGGGTAATAAAAAGTCGTGTGGGTGCCACACCAGATTATATACTTTAAAATAAAATTTATTATTGAAAATCTGCTTAATTTAGTAAAAAGTTTTATATAACTTGTTAAAAAAATTTTTGTATATTGTCAATCGTGGCATTATCAGTAAAATATCAGATTTATGTACAAAGTATTCATATAATATTAGTATTACGCGCAATGAAAAACTATTTAAAATAAAATGTGATCATGTATGTCCTATAAATAAGTCTCTGAACGATTGTCTTCTAAATTGTTATGTTACTCACATCCGTAATACAGGTGAAATCTATAATAATAATAATAATAATAATAATAATAATAATAAAAAATAACTGAATAAAAAACCACAACGCCTAGACGTATCTTCACCACAGAAATGTAAACATATTTTCTTCGAAACCACGAACGAGAGGCGTAGCCAGATAAAGGGTGTGTCAAAGAGGAAAATCGGCACAAATTTGTAAAATTTTTTGACTTTCTTTGCAAATTTAATTGATTTAAAATTTTATTAAAATACAGGATTTTTTCCCGCATTGAATTAAACTCTTTGAGATTGACGCAGCTTTTTAAATTCTGTTTTAAAAAATTGAAAGAGTTTTTTATAAGCCATTTAATGCATCAACCCAAATATTGCAATAAAACAGCTTTCTTAAAAAACAACTGTTATTTTTTCATAAAATCTACAAAAGCTGCGTCAGTTTACGAAATGAGAGTAATCCAATAAAAAAAACCGCATCTCAATCAATTAATATGTCACTGTTTTAAGTGCAAAGAAAGTTTTACATAGGATAACATTGGATTTTAGAAAAGGAAATGCTGAGTGAAGAGGGCCCTTAATTGCAGAAGCCTGAATCATTTATTTAATTATTTACGTTATTATCTGTCGCTGAAAAGTATCAGCTATATTGTTTCTGGAAAAAATGAGATCCAGCTATGGATCTTATACACAACAAGTAATTATATACAAATGTTAATCTTACATACAAAAAAAAATACAGACAAAACCATGACATCGCATATTTTTATATTTACTATATGCCATGAACTGAGAGTATAGTTAAAAGAAAAAAGCAGAATACAACTAAAATCATACCTTGAGCAATTTTCTCTTAATTCTATTATTTATTTGAATATTTTTGTGTGGTTCTGCATTTTCGTGATTACAAAGTACAAAACTTTGAATAAACACCATAAAATGTAAGAACTCGCAACAGTTGTTTCGTGTTGAGAGAAAACACAACCCTTTGTCAGGCGAACAAAGTAGGCACGAATGTTGCAAACAGAGGTAATGCACACAATAATTTTAGGTTGAAGGGCTTTCGTAAGGTGAACTAAATAGGCAGGAGTGTTACAAATAAAGTGGCAGTCTATCTACTTTGTTCGTCTGAAAAAAGATCATGTTTTGTTTTGACCTAAAACAATTGTTGCAAGTTCTTGCATTTTATGGCGTTTATTCAAAGTTTTGTACTTATTACTTTTAAACACCAGTTCTGAGGTGCCTTTTTATAATATTAATGATTAACCCCTTGGGTACGGATTTATTTGAGAAAATATTTACATGTGGAACGGATATAATTTTTGGTTGCTTGGAGTAGAATGTAAAAGCAGTACATTTTACGTAAGAATTTATTTATTTCTAAAATATTGGTGACATATGTAGTATTAAGATGTCTTCAAGTAATTAGAATTGCAAAACAAAAAAAGTGAATGACGTGTCTCAGACGTCAAATGTACCCAAGGGGTTAATCATCTGTCTGCCTTAAATTTCATTTTAAATATATTTTTTAACTTAATGTGAGGGAAAAAGGAAAAGAAAAATTAATTGGTCTAAATATACAAAAAGCATTTAAAAAAAAAAAAAAAAATGTATATCAATTTAAATAAGTTTTTTTTTTTTTTTTTTTTAGGGGGGGGGATCAACATAAAAATAAAGATTTCCTTTAAAAAAGAAGAAAATGAACATATTATATATTAGGGTTACACCGAATAGCAGTTTTGGCTGAATATCCTTCAAACCGGAATAGTAACTATTTGGCTGGCTGATTTACTCTTATATTAAGTTCTTATTCTTATCGTGTCAATCAGCCTAATTCTTTGCAAACTCTTTCAGCAATACCATTTACATTTAGTAATATTTTATTTTTTTTAATTATAAAAAAACTATTCAGAAACAGTGGTTTACATAAATGCAGAAAAATATTAGGAAATATTACTATACATAAGTAGTGGTGTAATGCTGAATTCACAGTAAAAAAAAAAAATAATAATTGTAAGGTTTCTTAACAAACACATGAAATTTCTTAAAAAGCAATATCTTGTCATCTCCACATGAAATGATAATGATAATAACATAATCCAGAAATGCAGCATTTAAAAAAAATCAATTTAAAAGTAACAACGTATTGTCTAACCTTTATTAAAACTGACACAAATGCAGTAACAGACTTACAACTCTCGAGGCCCAGGGCAAAATTTTCACTGGGGGCACCCTGACTGGAGCCCCTACTATTTAGAGGGCCCCCTCACACTTCTTCACTTAAATTTATTACTATAAAAAGGCACTGAAATAAATTTTAAGATTGATTCAGAAGCCAAACACACAACAAGAAGGCACTGGTACCATTTGTACTGCTTTAATTAGGCTTTACATTTTTTTTTTGAGTCGTCGCTCAATGGTCACATTTTGTACATTAAGGCTGTTTTGACAGAAATCTACGGTTTAAAGAACTGCAGGGAATTTTTCTGGTTAAAATAATGGCACGGCAACTTCACCAAATATATATACTTAAAGGTTAAGTTTTTCCGAAGGCTGCCTTATGACTTGAGGCCCGGGGCAGAACACCCCCTCCGCCCCACTTCTTGTATGCCACTCCAAAAATGCCTCTTGCTCTCGTATGAATAAATTGTGAAATAGAGATGTGATGTGTTTTGTGCATGTTGGGGTATTTCATATGCATTTTTCAATGACAAACTCAAAATTGCTATTTTATGACTTGTGTCATTTTTCTTGCCAGATTTGAATGTGATCTTTGTTTCATCTCTTGAAGTTTCCTAAATGGCAACATCATGTGAATTATGTACGCTCTTTCTTAACTCAACTTTAGAAACATGCATTGTTATACTGTTATTGAAAAAGAGAAATTTTGTTTGTCTGATATTATTATTAATGTAACTAATACTTAATTTTCTTTAATGTTACTTGAAACTAGATAAAACAATTGTCTTCATTTAAGTATTATTTATTTTTTAATTACTCTGAAAATTCTTAATGATAATTAAAAATAATTTTTTTTTTTTTTTTCAAATGATTAAAAATTTTTAAAAATTGAATTTTTATATGTTCAACTAGCTGAATAGTTTTAGATTTGGCCAAACCGAATATTCAGCGCATTACTAATATATATTGCATTAACTTGTTTTACCTTTTTTATAATTTTAAGGTTAAAATGGAGTTTTTATTCAACATCTTGAACTAATTATTCAGTATAAAAACTACTGAACTAAGCATTATACCCAGGTAGCACAAAAATATCGGCCAATATAAAAATTTGATATTGGCCAATGTAAAATGAACACCCCCTAAAAGATATCCAGGAATATTATTTTTTGACATTTATTAATGTTGGCCAATATTTACAGACATCTGTAAATATTGTATTTTGACATTATTAAATAACATTTTCAGATATTGCTTGATATTATATTTTGTTATTCCTGAATAATACTTTTAAATATTTAGCAATATCTATTTTATATATTTTCCAATATTGCTTCTGGATATTCAGAAATATTTTTGTCTAATATTTCTGAATAACATTTTTTCATACTTTTCAATATCAATTTCTTAGATTCGTGAATATTGTTTCCCAGTATTTATATATATTTTTTGGTGATAAAAAGTCGGCAGCAAAATTATCCGAGCACTAGCAATAATCCCTGTATTTGCAATTCATACTGCCTTGTTAAATAAACCAATGTCGAGTTACGTTCTTAGTCAGTCAAAGAACATGACCCGACAAGGATTTACTTAACAAAACAGTATTAAGTGTACTTTTTCGATATCAGAATTATTGGCTAATGCTCGGAAACTTTTGCTGCCGACTGTATATCACCAAAAAAAGTATATCAATATTGGGAAATCTGAATATATATTCAGAAAAAGGATTTTTGACTTTTTCTTTTTTTTCTAACGTTTCAGAACATCAGAATTAATGGCTATATGTCAGTCAATGAGCATTTTTTTTAATCAATTGATTTAATTTTTTTTAGCTCATTAAGCTAAAACAAAAAAAAAAGTTCAAAGAAAAACTTTCAAAAAACTTCATTTTTCAATGACAGATTGTTATACAACTAAGCAACAAAAATCCCATAGGATAACATAGGAAGGAAGAAACAGGGAATTTGATGTGCAACCTTAACAGCCCTCTTCACTTACCCTCGTCGGAATCCCGAGGCAATGTTATTCTATGGGAAATTTTCTTTACTTATAACTAATTAACTAATATATATTTTTAAATTCTGTTTTTACATTCAGAAAATTCCCAACTGTTAAATTGACACTCCTTTTTTAAAAATAAATTTTTTTCATTTTTAATATTTATTTTGAAATTGCAAAATGAAAAATTTCACATATTAAAAATTTGTATTTTACAGCTTTGAAATAAAATAGTAAAAATGAAAAAATATGTTTTCAAAAAGGAGCATCAATTTAACAGTTTGGAATTTTCTGAATGTGAAAACAGAATTTAAAAATATGTATTAGCTAATTAGTAATAAATAAAGAAAATTTACCATAGAATAATATTAGCTTCGGCTTATATGGCGACGGTGAGTGAAATGGTCCTTTAATGAGCCACTTTTTGCTTCTAGAATATACATTAGCATTGTAATCAGGAAAGAAAATGAAGTTAGATTTTGCTGTATCAATACCTTTTGATATCTTCTTAATTCCTCATTATTTGCTATTTATGCACAATAGCATAAGAGTGATTCTGAATAAAACAAAATTTTATGAACTATGCCTTAAAATGTTTTGAAGCTATTTCATAGATACATACATTTTTATTTAGAAATTTTATACATCAACCTTGAAAATTAATTTCTAGTAGATCAGAATGAAAGGCTGATTTTTAATACGAATTATGTGAAAAATACTAGAGCCGGTAATAGAACCCAGCCTTCTGCTTAAATAAACTAATGTATATCACCAAAAAAGCAGAAGGCCTGGGTTCAGTTTCCGGCTCTGGTATTTTTCACTCAGATAGTATAAATAATCAGCCTTTTACTCCAATCTATAAGAAATGAATTTTCAAGGTTGATGTATAAAATAACTAAATTAAAATTTTGTGGCCTATTGGAGTTGTGCTATGATCAATTTGCCACTTGAAATAGCTGCGTGTTTGCAGACTCGGTGACCTTGCCAACGTATATTATGTGAGAAATGCTGAGCTGGTTATCAGCCAGGGTAGCTCAATGGGTAGAGCATTTGCACGTTAAGCAGAAGGCCCAGGCTCGTTTAACAAGTCTGTTATTTTTCCCACAGGTTTTCCCCTTCCACTCCAATCTATCAGAAATACACATATATACTGTATATATGTTTAGTCTATTTTGAATACAAGCTATAAATTAAAATGTATAAAAGTAAATGAAATTAAGATTTTCTAAAATCTTTTGATTAAGTTATAATTTTTTTAAATTAAATAATTTATGCTTTCAATATTCTATTTACCTGTTCTTTAAAACTAGATTTAAATAAGGGCCTGAAATTTCAACTCTGATTACACTCGCAATAATAATAATAATATAATAGCCATAAAATAGATTTTTTTTTTTTTTTTTTTTTTAAGTATTTTGGGTTTTTTTCCCCTAATTATTTGAAATGCTTTTAAAAATATTTAATCTCAATTTAAAATCTATCAGCAAATTTTAAGGAAGCCAGGCAACACTTGGGTACAAATGAGATTGGTTATGCCTGAATAAGGAGAAATGGATAACACAAACATTCAAAATATACACACAAATAGATAACTTTACATTTTCTTTAAAATTAAAAAGTACTGAAAGTTGAAATTAAAATTAATTAATATACAAAATACACAAACAAAAGTTTGAAAGTACTAATGCATGCATTTATTTCAAAATATGTACAAAACAGAAAAATATTACAAATACAATATAAACAATAAAAATACAAAACTTTTTTTTTTTTTCAGAAAAAATTCCTTTTTTATTTACATAGTTTTGTATCAACACGTACAAATGATATAAAAGTAAATATATTATAGGCTGACTCTAAGCACACTTTGAGGAAGGCTCAACATCATCTTTGCTACCATCAGTGCTCGAATTCAACTCTTCATCATCAGACATGTGTAAAACAAGTCTACTGGAAACATTCACTTGACGTTGTCAAGATCTTTACCCACTAACAACTCCTTAAAAAAAAAAAAAAAAAAAAAACCTATTTTAGAAAAAAAAATTTTTGCCTTTTTCATTTTTTTTTTTTAACAGTTCAGCATATATAAATAATTATTTAGTCAATTTCTTTGTTACTATGCTTGCAGACAGTTTTTGACTGCACTAAAAAAAAAAAATTGTCCACAACTTTCGGACAGTCTTTGTCGGCTCTAATAAAAAAAAATTGCCCACAACTTTCGGACAGTCTTTGTCTGCAATTTACGGACATTTTTCGCCTGCGACAATGCGCTACCCATGTACGACATCTTAGTTAATGTGAAGCATCAATCTGCATCACTAAAAGAGGGGGAGGGTCTTATCCCTCTTACCCCCATGATGCTTTATCTAAAAAAATCATGGTCTGAACTAAAAAATTTTAAATTTGGAGTTAAATGGATGCTAATATGACAAAGACTGCAGGGTCTTGACTCCTCTTACCCCCCACGTGCTTTATCTCAAAAAATCATGGTCTGAAACTACAAAATTTGAAGTTTGGAATTGAATGAGTGCTAGTATGACAAAGACTGCATCATTAAAAGGAGGGAGGGTCTGAACTTCACTTACCCCCCACGATGCTTTATCTCAAACTGAACTATAAAATTTTAAATTTGGAGTTGAATGGGAGTTAATATTATATGAACTGCATCACTAAAAGAGGGGATGGTCTTACCCCTCTCCCCCATGCCTTATCGTGAAAAATCATGGATTGAACTTTAAAATTTTTTTTATTTGGAGTTGAATAGGTGTTAGTATGATACGGACTGGATCGTAGAAAGAGGGGGAGGACCTCCTCCCCACTTAAATGGAATTTTGAAATTTTAAATTTGGAGTTAAATGGGTGTTACCGTACTGTATGATACAACACCCATTCCACTTACATGAAATTTTAAATTTGGAGTTGAATGGGTGTTACTATGATACAAACTACATCGTTAAAAGGAGGGAGGCTCTAACCCCCCCCCTCCCCCCATGCCTTATCATAAAAAATCATGGCCCGAACTTCACAAAAATTTGAATTTGGAGTTGAATGAGTTTAAGGGGGAGGATCTTAACACATCTTACCATCTAAGGTGCTTTATCTAAAAAAATCCTTTTCTGAACTTTACAAAATTTTAAGTTTGGAGTTAAATGGGTGTTAATATGATAAAGACTGAATCATTAAAATAGGGAGCATCTCTCTCCCCCCCCATGAAGCCTTATCTTGAAAACTATAAACTTCACAAAATTTTTAATTAGGAGTTGAGTGTGTGGTAGTCTGCCACAGACTGTGCAATTGGAAGGAGACAGGTTCTGTTCCTCTTCCCCCAATTCTGCTTTATCAGTTACAGTCCTAACTTTATGAAATTTTAAATTTCAAGTTGGTTAAATGTTAGTATGACAAAGAGTGCACTGTTGGAAAGGGGAGGTGCTGATCCCCCTCTGTGACTTCTCAGTTACAGTCCAAATTTTAAATTGGACATTATTGAGTGTTGGCGTCACAGAAACCGCATAATTTAATAGACAGCATCTTGCTTAAAAAAAGATATTTTAACGGAGTTAAAAGCAGAAAAAGTGGAAAATAAATTAAAAATATTTGTCCAATCGTTAAGATTTCGGTACCAAATGAAAGGGGAATTTTTCCTGAATCTATGTGTGCAAGCGGCTTATCGGTACAACAATTAGATTTTTAAAAATTAACTAAAGTATGAATTTTTTGTGGCAACATCATTTCAAATGCCAGACAACCGTCTGCCATGAAAAAGGAAATGACTGTAACCAATCAAGATGTCATGATAATCAATACATTTCTACTACAATGATTACACTGAATTTGCAATGATTTTTAATAATATCTAGTATAAAATGTCCTTCATGTTCAAAATACTTTTCATACAACTTAAGTATATTGCATAATTCTACACATGAAACATATACTGTAAAAATGTTAAAATAAATTATGTGTTATATTCTAACAATACTTTCTATTAAGAGTTTAACTTAAGTACTTAAATTATCTAACTACTTAATTTCTTTCTATGTACTGTTTAAAAACATATGACAAATGATGTAGAAATTTACTATGACCTTGTGTTTATTAACAGAGAGAGAAAAAGAAAATACAAAACATCTTAAAAAGAATAAATTGATATTTAAAGCTTACTTTAAAGTTATTTTTCTGTATTTTACAATGTAAGCTTAGCAGTTATTGTTTGTTTTAAACCTAACAGACAAATTTCTTTAAAGTTTAAGAACAATAATAACAAAAGATTGTAAAGAAAAAAATTAGGCCTTTGACGGTTGATTTTCAACCTGACACCTGGAGTCTCGTCCATAGCTGCATTGTGTAGGGGTTTAGTTGTTTTCCAGGTGCCGGCCCCTTCCCTACACTAGGCTATGGATTCTTCGACTTCAGCTATAGTAAAATCCATACGTGTATTCATCTTTTATAGATTACTAATTTTAAAAATGAGGTCTTTTACCATATAAGTAAAATTTATAATTATATTCTTACATGTACAGTAACTTGTCATAATTCCTTATTAAAAAGTTTAAGTTATTATAGTTAGTATTTTTTTTTTTTTTTTTTTTTCAAAAAGTTTACAAAACACTATTTTTATAAATAAATAAAAATATTTTTTTTAACTAACATAATCAAGGTAGACATCAAATTAAATCTTATGAAATTCTCTTTAAAATGAGGAGTCCGAAATTTCTCTATCTCTTATAAAACATAATGTGTTTATTTAAGCTAAAAAATGCCCAATTTTCATAATTAAAAGATATAAAATATTTTTAAGAGCATTTTATCATTTATTTCAAAAAGAGGAATGATTCCTGAATGTTTAAAACTAAAACACACTTGGCATGGGTTGATTTTACAAACAAAAAAATTTGTAAAGCATGTGTAGCACAAAATGGATCCCGGAAAAATGGGTAAGGGAAAAATGGGTAACGGAAAGATGGGTAACGGAAAAATGGGTAAGTGGAAAAGAAGGTAATGGAAAAATGGGTAAGCGGAAAAAAGGGTAACGGAAAAAAGGGTAAGCGGAAAAGTGGGTAATGGAAAAATGGGTAACGGAAGAATGGGTAATTTGCGAATTGCTACTTGCGAATCATATACTGAAATTGCCCCAAATTATGCCATAGAGTTAAACTTTGTTTCGAAGACATTTCATCTTTGTTACTGATTATTTATTTCACCGTCAGTTAAAGATTTATTATTTTAAAAGGGCTGAATATAAAAAATCTTTCACAGGATCCTTTTCAGTTAAAAATAATAATAATAATAAAATAAATTAAGCTTTCATTTATTAATTTATTCACGTATTTACTATTTATGAAATTTTAATTACTTTTTAAAAGTAATCATAATGTTAAAATAATAATTATAATAATTGGAAAAAAAAAAAAAAAAAACAAGAAGAAGAAGAAAAAAAGAAAAAGAAAAAGAAATGAAAGAAAATGTTGGAGAGAGAGCAGCGTAGAATGGGACTATTTTTATTTTTCGGGCAGAGATAAATAAAAAAACTTCTTTTGAGCTAAGCGATGGCAGTTGTTTGACTGGAATTCCTTTTCTTAGAAGCGTTCTGTAGTTTTTATCATGCTTCGGACAGTCATTGAGTTACCTTCCCCTCTATAGCATAAATCAATTTAGGTAAAAATGGCAACGGAAAAAATGGCAACCGGAAAAAATGGAAACAGGAAAAAAAATGGCAACAATAAATATATAAAAAAGGGTAACAAAATAAAGGAAAAAGGATAATTTGAGAATTCTTTAGTGGCGAATTATATGCTAAAAACATCTCAATATTTCATCTTTGGTACTGATAACATTTTTCGCCGTCAGATATAAATGTGTGTATATATATATATATATATATATATTTATATTTTCCCTAAAAGGATGGATGGATTTTACTTCACACTAGTGCTGCGCAGATGGGCAATCCCTAAAAGGCTCTTAATATTAGAATCATTCATTTTCTAACTTTTTTCGGTCTTAAAGAAGAAATTTTAGCCTTTATTAATATATTTATTCACGTATTCAATATTTGTGCGATTTTATATCAATGTTAGTTATTTAAAAAATAAAATTAAATTAAATTAATGGTTAAATAAAAAAAAAAATAGTTGTGGATGGGTGGAAATTGGAGGCTAATTTTACTTTTTGAGCATGGATCTGCTCGATGGGATAAACAGAAAGGCTTTCTTTGTGTATACAATGACAGATTTAGAAAGGAAATGTTTTTCCTAGAAGCGTTCTCCAGTTTTTTCTTTCATCTGGCAATGTCATTGAGTTACCCTTTGCTTTTGTTCTTTTGTATTCTCACCTCACAGTTCACAATCATAATCTATGTAGTAACCTTTCTCCTTATAGCCCTACTTAAGACTACTATGTAACTACTCTTTGAACACTGAATAGATAAGGAAGATTTTAAAAGGCCAGAATTTGTGATATTTCCTTCCTTTCAGATACAGAAAGCCCCCTTTACATTCTTTACAGATGTTAAAAATCTTGCTTTCCTTTGTAGAAAAATCTTGTTGTCGTATAAAAATACATAAAGAAATTAACACAAACACACACAATATTATACAATGCACCTTTTTGAAAGGTTTGACATAAAATATTAAAAAGACATACAATCGAAATTTTAATATGCAATTTTCGTTCGTGCAAATTTAGTCTAGATAAGTGAATTTTTACGTAATATTATTATATAAAATAATAATTAAGAATAGTATTTTAAAATTTTTAACGTTTTCAGTGGTATATTTAGTTTATTATTTAATAGTAATATTTAATAAAGTATTATGAATTTATATTTTTTTAATATAATAATTAAATTTTAATACTTATTATGATTGCTTACCTTAAGTACAAATAATAATAATAATAATAATAAGTGATGATTACATTGAAGATAGACATTAATTACAAATCAAAATATCTTTTATAATCATTTGAAGCACTGATTCTCTATGAATAGTAAATTTAGCATCACAAATTAAGTTATTGCATTTTTATTTTCTTTTATATTCAATAGAAAGTATTGGATTCGTAAAAATTCCGGTTTTCGATGGAATTACATGTTTAGAAAGATCCAGAAAACGATTTGACCATTTTTAGAAAATATATGTCGGTCTGGGATCCTGGAAAAAAAGGGCACTTTTTCACTTCGCAAATTGCAAAATAAAAAATATCAAATAATGAATTTCAAATTACATTTTTAGAATTTCATTTGATTTGGTTCACCAATCATTTATTTTTTGTTTGAGAAAAAGGGGACGGGGAGGGGGAGTTAGCAGAAAACTGAAAGAAAATAATTTCTTTTATACCACCTTCTTACCGATTTTAATGAAACTTTCTATATTCACGTACAATTTGTGGCTATCACAATGAGTGTATTATATACAGAGTGGGAGGGGGGCAGATGGAAATAAAAAATATTCTTTTTAAAAATATCCTATTAATGATTTAAAAAAAAAAAAAAAAAAAAAAATGTATAATCACGTACAATCAAGGACCGATTTACTCACTTGGAGGCCCAGGGCACTCATGTTCAATGGGCTCTTTTCCTCGTGCTTTTATATTACAAAAAACAAAACAAATCACGTATTTTTGATTCACACGTCTAAAAATTCTCTCCAATTTTCATTTTATCGCTGCGAGCCTGGGATTTAGTTAGCCTGTAAGAGTTTGGAATTCAGTATCAGTAGTATGCAGTTGTATTTGTGTTTAGCGAAAGTATTGCAAATTTTTCAATGAAATGGTAGTTTCCTTGAAAGATCATACCATTGATTTATACAACAATGCAGTAACACCTCCCTCCATTGACGAAAAAACAAAAAACAACGACCACTGTAGCAAAATTTTTCATTTTTCATTTTAAATATATATATATATATATATTTAACGTATGATGGAATTTCTTGGAGGCCCCCTCAGTGTAAGGAGCCAGGGCACATGCCCCTAATGCCCTGCCTTAAATCAGGCACTATGTACAATTTGTGAAACAATAACTGTAAGTTTCAGACATACTTGGAAGATGGGGAGTTAAAGAAAGGGGGGGGGGAGGGCAGAGAAAAATAAAATGATTTTTAATATCACAGTTTTACCGATTTTAATGATACATTATTTAACTATTACTTACTTTTAATGAAGATCACAATGAATGTATTATATACCTGGGGGGGGGGGGGCAAGGGAGCGCAAAATATATTATTCTTTAAACTACCCTATTATCGATTTAAAAAAAATATGTATATACAATGTACTGTTTAAGAAAAATGACAGGTAGTATTACACATATCTGGATGATTTACTGCGGGGGGGGGGGGGGGGGCAGAGCGAAGAAAATTTTTGTTTTTGCATCACCATGCTACCTACTTATATGAAACTTTGTACAACTATCACTTTTATTTTATTAAAATTATAGTGAAAGTTACCTATAGTTCATAAGGTGGGAGGGGGTAGGGCAGAGGGAAAATAAAGTAATTTTTTTAAACAGCACTTATTATAGTTTGTTTATTGTTTTATTTACATTTTGTGTAACTATCAATTACTATTAATGAAAAATTACAGTGAGGTATGCAAAAATTCAATGAATGATTTAAATCTGTAAAAAAGTTACTCAAAAATGAATTTTCTTCTTTTAATCTGTCTCTTTTGTCCTCCCCCATGTAGGAAAAAAAAAAAAAAAAAAAACTTACACTGTCGTTGATGTTTAGCATCAGTTTTACAATGAGAAATTATGCAAAACGCCCTTTTTTCCGAAATCCGAAAATCCAATACATTGTTAATATCAGACATTAATTAAAAGTTAATATCAAACGTTGGTAAAAGATTATTCTAAAACAGAATTTTTTTTCTTTCATCTGTTCCCCCCTCCCGTCGTAGAAACAAAACATTTTTGCTATCGTCCATGTTTAGCGAGTATTTCACAAGTAACAATTAAGAAAAATGCCCTTTTTTCCGCAATCCGGAAAAAAAGGCACTTTTCTTAATTTCTTCTTGTAAAACTGGTGCTAAACATCAACGAAAGTGTAATTTTTTTAATTCTACATTGGGGGAGGACAAAAGAGACAGATTAAAAGAAGAAAATTAATTTTTTAGTAACTTTTTTACAAATTTAAACCATACATTGAATTTTTGCATACCTCACTGTAATTTTTCATTAATAGTAACAGATATTTACACAAAATGCAAATAAAACAATAAAACAAACGATTATAAATTTTTCATCTACCCCCCCCCCCCCCCCCACTTATCAACTATAGGTAACTTTCACTATAATTATAATAAAATGAAAGTGGTAGTCGTACAAAGTTTGATAAAAATAAGTAGCATGGTGATATAAAAACAAAAAAGAATTTCACTCTGCCCCCCTCCCCCTTAACAAATCATCCAGATATGTGTACACTCACTGTAATTTTACATAAGCAGAAAGTTGTAGATATATAAAGTATTTTTTAAACCGACAATGCGGTAGTTTAAAAAATAATACATTTTAATTCTATCTGCACCCCCCTTGTCTCTCCCCCAGATATATAATACACTCATTGTGATATTCATAAAAAGTAAGTGATAGTTATAGAATTATTTTATTTTCCTCTGCCCCCCTTCCCCCCTGTCTGACACTTTCTGTAATTTTTTCATAATTTATACATGATTATAAAAAAAAAAAAAAAATCAATAATAGGGTAGTTTAAAGAAGAATACATTTCCATCTGCCCCCCTTGCCCCCCAAGTATATAATGCACTCACTGTGATCTTCATAAAAAGTAAGTGATAGTTGTAAAATATATGATTAAAGTCAGTAAAATGGTGATATAAAATATCATTTTATTCTCCTTTGCCTTCCCCCCCTTCTTTAACCTCCCCCAAGTATGTCTGAGTCTGACACTGTAATTTGTTCACAAATTGTACGTGATTATACAAAGTTTCATTAAAATCGGTAAGAGTTGATATAAAAACAATTTTTTTTTTTTTTTCAATCTGCTGCTAGTCCCCTTCCCCTCTTCCCCCAGGTACTATATACTAAATGAATGTTGTATCAAATCAATTGAAATTTCAAAAAATGTAATTTGAAAGTCATTTTTTAAATTCATTACTTGATATTTATTATTTTGCGATTTGCGAACTGGAAAAGTGCCCTTTTTTTTCCGAGATCCATATTCTAGTCATTCGTTTTAGGCTTTATTTACTTAAAGGAAAAAAAAAAAATGAATTTCCTTTTGTGAATAAGTATAAAATTAAAAAATTTCACACTTTTAGGTAACAAAATCTATTCATGAATTAACCAGAAACTAGCTAGTCAGCATTTAAATATAACTGAATGATATATTTTTGTATAAAATTATTTTTAAACTTGTGATTACTGATTTAAAAAAAAAAAAAAAAAAAAAAGAATAAATAAGAAAAGAGAGAAAATAATAATAATAATCACAAAATATATAAAATCATAGTATTTATTTGCTTGTTTATTTACTCGTCATTTCTTAAGAAACATAAATAACAGAAGTAATATAGCCCCATTTGAAAAAAAAAAAGGAATTTCAGTCAAACGCCTGCCATCGCTTAACCGAAACAAAGCTTTTCTACT
This sequence comes from Salticus scenicus, assembly GCA_963930645.1. Lineage (NCBI taxonomy): Eukaryota > Metazoa > Arthropoda > Arachnida > Araneae > Salticidae > Salticus > Salticus scenicus. The sequence goes on from OZ005659.1 coordinate 71,627,151, forward strand.
TATATCTGCGCGAAAAATAAAAATTGTCTCTATTCTACACTGCTCTCTTTCCAACATTTTCTTTCATTTCTTTTTCTTCTTCTTCTTCTTCTTCATCTTTTTTTTTTTTTTTTTCAATTATTATTATAATTATTTTAACATTATGATTTCTTTTAAAAAATAATTAAAATCTCATAAATAGTAAATACGTGAATAAATTAACAAATGAAAGCTTAATTTTTTTTTTTTTTTTTTTTAACTGAAAAGGATCCTGTGAAAGATTTTTTATGTTCAGCCCTCTTAAAATAATAAATTTTTAACTGACGGTGAAATAAATAATCAGTAACAAAGATGAAATGTCTTCGAAACATAGTTTAACTCTATGGCATAATTTGGGGGCAATTTCAGTATATGATTCGCAAGTAGCAATTCGCAAATTACCCATTCTTCCGTTACCCATTTTTCCTTTACCCATTTTTCCGCTTACCTTTTTTCCGTTACCCTTTTTACCGCTTACCCATTTTTCCATTACCCTTTTTTCCGCTTACCCATTTTTCCGTTACCCATCTTTCCGTTACCCATTTTTCCCTTACCCATTTTTCCGCCTCCCGCACAAAATAGCCTGCCTTTAACTAATTCAATAAATATTATAGATTATATTTTAACAGGGCTTTGCACAGTACTTTTAAACCTTTTAATGCATAATTTTCTGCAAATTAACCTTTATTTATAGATACTGCATTAAAAATTAAATTAAATATACAAGTGGTAGATGATAAATTTGCGATTAAACTTACTTATATCTATTTACACTGTATTTCAATAAAACAACGATAATTCATAATCTAAACGTAATCTGTTTCTTTTTTAATTTAATTTAACAGCATCCAGCTTCAAATACGTTAAGTAAATATGTAAAATTAATATTTACAAGAGGATTATTAAAGAGTAAACTTTTAACAAAATTGTTCCATCATCATTCTTTTTTTTTTTTTTTTTTTTTTTTTCCAAAATAAAAAAGCCTTAATTAAATCAAATACAAAACTAATCTGTCTTTCTTTCCTTTTTAATTAACAAAAGATATATACATAATTAAACAGTTAAATATTTAAAATTATACATGTACAAGTAACAAGCAACATACTTAAGCATTTTATGCAAGTCCATTTCTTAAATATCCTAATCTGAAAACAGATGGACGAACCCCTTTTTACAAAACAATTTATATAATTCAAACTTCACGCTACTAAAATATATATTACAAGCTTTAAGAATATGTAAGTATCACACTCAAAATTTTGTTAAATTTGAAATATTGACGTTCAGGTTGACATTTCCGTGGGATTGCCTTATTACGAATCAACAGCTATATAATAAAATTAAATTAATGTCAGGCACACTTAAGATTAAAAATAAAAGAAAAAGATATGCATTCAACTTTTTCAAAAAATACTTCTATGTAGTTTTTTCATTTTAAAAGTTATAAATTTAATATATGTTTACAATAAATTTTGGTGAGTATTATATAATAAGACGATTAATATATATATATAAAATAAAAGTAGTCTTAAGGACACAATAATGAAGTTGCATCAATCCTATAAACAATACACCCGCGAGATATTCATCAAACAAAATCTATTCAATTTCAAAGTATCCAAATCAAAAGGAGGAATAACTTGAAAAAATATAAATATGTTTTAAATGAATAATTAAAATTTTTTCTCTCAAATCGCTTATACAAACAAAACAAGCTATCCTTCAAATACGTTTAGTTAAGCGGAATTCGTATTTGTCAGCAAAGCTGATTGGTTCCGTGGTGTAAACATTCCATGACGTACGCAAACCACTGACGAGATGCGCAGAACAAATGTCAAGAAGATTTCTCGATCTTTGAGGCTCCAAGGTCTTGTCTTCTCTGCGCCTCTCAGTCTTGACTCAGCAGCCGTCCGAGATGGAGGTGCCCATTGTTGCTCCCGCCAAGTGCGAGATTCGTTCCGTAATTCGCTTTTTGCATGCCAAAGGGACTCCACCTGTGGATATTCATCGTCAGCTGACAAAGGTGTATGGCGACAAGCAGGGTTGGCCAATTTTTGCCAAAGTGGAAAAAACCATGGTAAAAACCACGGAAAAAACCGCCCCGGCAAAAATAGTTTTTGCCACAATTTTTGCCAGTGGCAAAAATTACCAGTATTTCAAACAGAGTTTTAAGGATTTTAATTACACAATTTTAATGTTTAAATCATAATTTTAACAATTTAAAACCAGAGATTTAATTACACTCTTGATCAGCTGATTCTTTTGTAAATCATTAAAATAATGCATTCTAAAATTTCTTTAAAATGAAATTTTTTTAACATCAACAATTAACATAATTTTTAAAAATATTTAAATTACCTATCTAAAAAATATTCTTCAATAATTAATTACTAGAATATTTGTGTTTTTCAATGTATTACATATTTTTGTTTACAGTGGGGAAAAGTCAAATATTGAGTCAATTATTGACTCAGCTGTTTTAAAATTTGCCAGTCAGTCACTGATCATGCATTTTTTGGAATTGAAATATAAATTTCAAGTAAACTCTCTCTCTCTCTCTCTGAATATGTCTTACTTAAGATTTTTTTTTTTACTTCAATAAAATAAAAATATAATTTTGTAGTTTTATTTTTATGGTTATGTTCAGGGACTAACAAAGTTTCAATATCTTAGGCGCCAGAAATAGCGAATTATTTCTATGACAATACTCACAGCAAAACTTAATAATATTTCATAATTGTATAATTAAACATTATTTTACATTGAATAAATGAACAATTCAGTTAAAAATGTGAACTAAGGAAATTTTTAAGAAAATAACTATTTTTTATTTATGAAGATAAAAACAAACTATTGGGGGAAAAAATCCATAGAAATAAATATTATTTTTACCTTTACTATAATCATCAAATATATTGAGAGTGTTTAAGTTTTGGCTTTAAAATACTATTTGTCTATTAATTTTTCAGGACAGAATTCCTTTAAAGAGAATCCATTTGATAAATATCATACTATTTAAACTTTCTCGTTGTAAATTCAAACATAGTTTGCTTTAGATAGTGTTTATTAACACAAAGATGTTGACATGGAAAGTACCAGTATAGTAGTAAGAAGATTTATCAAATATGGGAATTTATCTTCCATGGAAAAACAACTTTCAAAAACAGAAATAATTTTTAAATTTTTCAGAAAAAATTAAACTCAAACTATTCATTCAATACATCATCAATGTCATCTTTTATACCAAGACAAGAAGGTGGGAGGAGAAACAAAAATATACATAAAAAAATATTGTAAATGCTTGACATTTTTTTGTCTGTTGTAACTGGTCACCAATGGATATTTATAGTCAACCTGGCACCCGGAATTTGTCGGGCATTGGTTATATATTATTGTTAATTAATTAATTATAATTACTTTTTAAATTACTTTTTTTTTTTTTTCATTGAGGTGCCAAAGTGTAAAGGGTGAAAATTGAAAGGGAATTGTGTTGTTCTAATTTTATTTTTCCACTTGTCCTAATTTTTTCCATTTTTGCCAATTTTTTCCATTTTTGCCGCTTTTTGCCTGGTTTTTTCCACTTTTTGCCACTGTCCTGGCAAAAATGCATTTTTGCCGGCAAAAACCCAACCCTGGCGACAAGTATATATCCGTTCAACACGTCCGAAAGTTGTGCAGGGAGTTGAGTGCCAGTCGGAAGGACGTCCACGATAAAGAACGGAGTGAAAGACTGTCAGTTTCGGAGGCGACTGTCGAGATGGTCCAACGCGAAGTGTTTCAAAACAGGAGGATCACCGTCAGTGAACTTGTTGCTCGGATTCTTGGGAGTTCTTACGGTACAGTGGAAAGAGCATTGACTAAAAAATCGGGATATCACGTTTCCTCAACGGGTTGGCGGCGGAGTTCTACGGCATTGGGGTACAGAAATTGGAGCACCGTCTGTAAAAAGGTGGCGATTACGTCGAAAAATAGAGAAAAGTGTCTGCTTTCCAACGACGTATACATTGCTATGAGAATAAACAATGTTGTCTAAATGTAAAATTGATTGGAACATTATTTCTGGATCAAACCTCGTATATATATATTTGTGTGTGTGTGTGTGTGTAAAATTATAAATAAATAAATAACATATAAAATTTATACTTATTTTTCGCTTTTTATATTAATAAAATTATAATTTATTGCATAATAATTTTATATCTTATATTATCTTTCAAATCTTTTCTTTAATATTAACATAATTTAAATTTTTCTGGGATTTTCGTTTGTCCGAGACAGAGACTGAGCTTTTATTGGTCGTTCTGGTAATCTGAAGTCTGTTATATATTGTGTTTTTATGAATATAAAACAAAGTAAAAAATACATGTTAGGAAAAAAAGTATATTCAATGAACAATAAGCATTTTTTTTTTCATAAATGACTATCATATTAGTTTTAACAAAATAGCTTCTATATTCTGTTGAATAAATTGTAAATACTTCCCGAAACTTGATGGGTACTTTCATAAACAATGTAATGTTTATAGACTTTTGCAACAGCATGGTAAATAAGGAAATATAATGTAAAACAAAATAAGTCAAAATCTCATTTTGATTCAATTTCAAAGAACTTCCCCAAATCTATTCAAATTTATTGAAGAAGAATTTCATTTTTTATCAAAAAGGAGTTTTGAAAATACATATATATTATAAGAAAATATTAACTGGAGATTTTTTTTAAAAATATTATTACTTTTTGCAAATAGAAATAAAAATCTACATCATGGCATTTCCTTATTTTTAAAGCGTATCAGTATTCAGTAATTGAAAAGGAAATATTTTGTTATTAATCTTAGTTCTTTATTGTAAGCATTTATTAGGCCCATCTTTAAAAAAAAAACGAGTTACGCTCGCTCAGTCGGAAGAATGGGTTCTTTGTTCTTTTCAAGCATGCTCCAGTTTGAAACAAGATGGCGGATAAAGTTCATTAATAAACTTTAGATTTTGATATGGGCTACGTTTACATACTAAGTTTTAAGCAAATCGGTTGATAAATATACGTTCTTTTTCTAAGTTAGAAATTTTCAAGTGAGCACCATATTTATAAAAAATCGAGAATGCCTGTACCACTTATAAATTAAAAAAAAAAAAAAAAAGAAGAAAGCTCACATGGACGGGGCTGATTTACGATGGGGCATTCATGGCATGTTTTCAGGGCTCTCAAAAATGTCTGTCCTTTTTAGAGTTTTTCTTCCATATATAAAAACTATTTCAATAGAAATTTAAACATTTGATCAAAATATCTAGTTATTATCCTTAGTAATCATCAGTATCTAAATTTTTCTCTTTCATTTATTTATTTATTTGGAATTTCAAGATTACAAAATATGAATATTTCCAAGATTCTCTGATTTCGAAACACATGTACTGAAATACAATGTCCCTATGTCTACACATGTACTGAAGAACCATTAACCAAAACGCATGTACTGAAATACTAGGAATTTGAAAGAGGATGGGGGGGGGGGGGTATTTTCATGTTACTAAAAAAATAATAATAACTTGATGATGTGACAGGGCTCCCTGATGTAACATGTAAGTGCCCCGGGACACCCAGGTGTATAAATCGTTCCCTGCCAATATGAAAATATGTATGAGAATAAATTAGAAAATACCTTCACTAAGGTCAAATTTTAAACACCAATATATATATATATATAATTGTATAAATATTGTAAACACTGTTTACTCATCAGCCGGTCAGGAAGAGATGTCTGGAAAAATCAGATGTAATATCTCGATATACAAGATATTTTAAATCAAATAATTCTCGTATCTCCTCACAATCACAGCATTACATCTATTAAAACACACATAGAAAAACATATTTAGAAAAAAAAATTCGTTGAAAAACCATAAACTGCATAAAAGGGTTAAAGAAAAAAATTATTCAAAATACGTGATTAGCTTTCAAACATATGGAGCCACGAAGATTGCAAACTAAGTAAATTTATAGTTGGAAATAAAATTTCAGTTTTAGAAACAATTAAAATATTTAAATTCTATTGTAATACATTTAAATACTAAAATTAAGATTATTATACTTAATGCATTATATTGCTTAAAATTTTGTACTAGTATAACAGAACATCTATCAAAAATAAATAAATAAGTAAATGAAAACTAAAAGTTATTTTACTGTTTAAATTTTACTTCATCTAAATGATAGTATATTTAAGTGTTTAAAACTGGACAAATATTTTTAAAAATCTGGTGTGAAACAACCACACGACTTCTATTACCCACTATTATGCGAATTATATGAATTTTTTAGCGATATTATATGCATTTTTTGGAATTTTTCAGTAAGGGAAACTTGATACACGTGTAAAGACATACACAGCGAGTTAAAAAAATAAGAGAGAAAAAAAAAAAAAGATTTTTTTTTTAAACACCAATTTTCGAGATCTAAAACTGGACTACATAATCAGGATGACCGTTAATCATCCCATAATAACAAAGTAATACATGAGAAAGAGTATCTAAAATGGATATATGTAACAATTTTCAAAAAAATCGTTAGAGCCGTTTTTGAGATACCAACTTTTACCAAAACTTGGCATAACTCGATCATTAACCGGAAAACATTAATTGCACACAAAATGATATTTAAAAGGGCGTTAATATGGCGAGTTTGAAAAAAATTCGTACAGCTGTTTTTAAAGGAACGCGCTTGCGAGACCTGAAATTGAGCTATTTATATAGGACGCCTATCAATTTTCCTGAACTAACTAGCAAAAAGACTTCTAATAGAGTTCGAAAGGTACATCTAATACAGTGTTTATATAGCAAATTTGAAGAAAATCGTTAGAGCCGTTTTTGAGATACGGACTTACGGCCCACTTCCAGTTTTTCATAACCCACTTCTGTTTTTACAATTTTCACCAAAATTTGAAAATTCATCTGTACATCAGACTTGTATCAATTCTGTAATTTCGTAATTCTATCTTTATTAGTTTCGGAGATATGATAGCCAGAAGATTCCCCACATACAAACACACACACTTACATACATACATACACACACAGTGACCAATTGCCAAAAACTATTTTTTGGATTCAGGATGCCTTAAAACGTATAAATCATGTGAAAAGTCGATATCGAATTTTTGGACCGAATACAATACTTCCATTACCTACGGTAGTAGGGTAATGGAAGTAAAAAATGATATTAGTAGAGAATATTTAAATATTACTAAGAAATACATAAACAGTTAAACGTTAAAATTTATTATTTTTCTCATTCTGTTATATATATATATAAGAGAGAATGATTCTTAAATAATAGGCAATTTTACTATAAGAACAAACAGACGATGATACATCATTAAAGATATTAAATTATAATACAAGATTAGATACTATATATACACACACATACATTTATCTGATTGATTTGCTACAGAATCAAACATGTTGCTCAGAGGAGCTGCTCCCCCTCCCTTATTCAACAACCCCCGTAACTCTCTATCTACACCTGTATGTATATATACTTCCTTGTAACTCATAAACTTGTGTTAATTTCTTGTAACCCATCATTACATGTATCAAATTTGATGCCAACGTACTTGAATAACGTAGTTTAATTTTTTGTTTATCTTCATGAACTAACTTTTATACCTGTGTTTACCATTTTCATACGGAAAACATGCTTTTAAAGATTCTAATAGCATATGTCAATTTCCTTTTGCTAAATGGAGTGTAACCATGTTAAAACGCAATTCAGTCTATAGACCGTAATGTTACGCAAATCTTTCGTATATCCCCATACACAAGCTATAATTATCAAATACACAAATAAAAATTATACTGTAACTCATACATATCTCATACTTGTAACTAACTCATAAATATCTATACCAAGTTTGACATCATTTCAAGATCCATGTGTTATCAAAATTTCTTTGTGTAGTCTTGTAGATAATTATTGACTCTATGCATACTTTTTTCGACAGAAAACAAGTATTATTTTTAAACATCTTAAAAATTTGTGTTCAATTAATTATATTAATGCAGTGTAACCACGTTAAATTGCGCTTAAACAAAATTATGTCTAATAAGTTATAAAGATAAGAAACACTTTGATATCATGTACACAAACCATAAAGATATACACACCAAAAAACATATAGCTACGTCTGTATGGTTCATGAACATGTGTATGAATTCGCAAGACAATCGTATGGAATTTTACGGTCGTTATCGTGGTGCACATAAATTTTGCCCATAGACCGTAACGATAAGAAATGCTTGGTGTGTCCCTGTATACGAACCATAAGCTGAATACACAAGTAAACTAGTTGGCATAGGTGGACTCTGCTCAGTTCCCCACCATATTTATGTTCTCATAAATTTCTAGTGTGAGACATATTATAATCATGTTAAAAAAATGAATTTGACCAAAACTTGATACAGTGATAGAACGAAATCCCCACCTAATAGGCTATCCACCGTTCACTTCGATATATTTATGTTATTCTAATCTATTAATTTATTTTATCAGGGTCAATTCTGTTGTTTAGTTTTCATACTACTATTTCCAATGCAATAATCCTCAAAATTCATATTTATATGAAAAATTTACAATTTCGCTATGTTGATAAAATCGTAAATTACGAATAATTTACGAAATTTTCCTTTTAGAATATTTGTATTCAATCATGTTCAAACAAATATCATAAATGTAAATTTGAAGTCGTCTAATGTATTTATGATCCTCAAAATGGAAGTTTATGCTCAATTTTGCCTTATTCTGACATGTTAAGTAAATCGTAAATTACAAATAACTTACGAATTTTTTAAATTGGAAAAATCATAGTCTATGATATTCATGCCAGTATCCTAAATAATATTTCGAAAGTAGTTTGACATCTTCACGATGAAAATATCCTTCAAGATTGACGTTTATATGAAATTTTGCTCTATTCTGCCATGTTAAGAAATTCGTAAATTCCCAATAACTTACGAAAATTTTATATTGGAAAATTCATAGTCACTAATATTCGTGCCAGTGTCCTAAATAATATTTCAAAAGTAGTCTGACATCTTTACGATGAAAATATCTCTCAAAATTGACGTTTATGTGAAATTTTGCCCTATACTACCATGTTAAGAAATTCGTAAATTTCCAATAACTTGCGAAATTTTCAAAGTAGCATATTTATAGTTACTGATATTTATTCCGGCATCAAAACTGATATTTTAAAACTGGTCTGACATTTTTACAGTAAAACGTTTCCATTTAATGCACGTTAAAGTGAATTTTTGTCCTATTCTCCCATGTTAAGAAAATCGTAAATTTCTAATAACTTACGAAGTTTTTTAATTCGAATGTTGCAAATGAATAGGGTTCTTGCCAGTGTCGAAAGTAATATTTTAAAACTGATCTGACCTCTCTGCGACAATTTGTTCGTGAGATATCGTGTACACAACTAACAAACTAACGGACTAACACACTAACAGACACCATACAAATTTTGTCATTTTCGGATTCCTCACACCTGAAAACGTGTAAAAAAGTCAAAAAAACGAGGTCGAAAATTTGCACGATTACCTAAGTTCCCTATACCTATAGTATGATGGGGAACTAAAATATACAGCCAATTGCATGTAGCATTTAAAATTGTGCACCAACTCGCAATTCATTCGGGTGATTTTTACGGCAGCTATCACATTACTAAAATTCTGTCCGTAGGTAATAATAAGAAATTCTTTAGCGTGTCCTTGTACACGAACCACAAACAGAATGCGCACTAAAAAATATACAGCTGTTTCTATATGATTCCTAAACATGTGCACCAACTTGTAAGTCAATCAGGTGATTTTTCCGACCGCAGTCGCGGTGCAGACAGACACACAGAAACCAAAATCTTTTTTTGGTCTCAACAAGAAGGCCTCCATTGACATTTCGGCAATAAATGACCGATCACTTTCGATTTTGGGTTCCATGGGGCGATTTCTCAAATATCTCAAAAATTACTCTTCCGTTTCATACTAAAACAAATAAGTAGTGGCATTTTAATTAGTCACAGTTAGTTGCTTTTAATTAATTAAATGAATTTAATATTCTATTAAATGAAAACTGTGACTGTTATCAGCAGGACTCCAGGAATTTGAAAAATCTACTCACCATCAAACATTTCTAGTAGCCAGTAAAAAAATATCCACTCGCCTTTTTTTTTTTTTTTTTTTTTTTTTTGCTTGAATATAGAAATTAAAATTCTGTGCTTAAAAACCCAGTATTTACTAGGCTAGAAGAATACATCAAGAAACATTTGTTTAAATTTAACATTAGGAAACCAATTGTATTATTTTCACTAAACAGAAACACCACTGGTATTGATGCATCATTACACTGGTACAACAATTCAGCTTCAAGTCGCTAAACACACACAAACAGGAACAGTGTAAACCAATTCCCTAAAACTGTGAGCTAATTTAATACTGAGTTGTGAAACATGCACGATGAAACGTGGTGTAAATCATCTAATGCTGCACTGATTCAACACAGTACACAGTGTCTGGAAACGTTGTGAAAGAAGAAATAATCAAAAGGGCGAGAGTTAGTTGAGAGTGCAACATTATTCTGATTCCGTGACCAATTTTTTCCCAAACTATTAAAGTTTTTTTTTTTTTTTTTTTAAGTTTCCTTAAGGTTGAAAACATAATCCCCAGTTAAAATGTACTAGTCGCCAGCGGCGACTAGGCGACTGTATTTTACGAGCTCTGGTTATCAGCATATTTCAACAACAAGTAATAGCAAGAAGTTCAAACTCAGTATACTAAATCTGTATCATATAAGAATGCTACACTAAACTTGATACCAGGGGTGAAAGAGTTCCGCTTTTTCTGCCACCAGTAAATCTATACAGAAATTTTTATCATACTTTTACAATTATTTATGTGATTATTTATGGTAGATATTTTTTAGGAAAATATTGGAGGCAAAAACAAAGCGGAACTCTTTAATCCCTGTTATATCAAGCAAACGGTTCATGCACATAAACAACCAAGAGAAACGAAATTTTTTATAGGCACAGTTTAACATCTACAAGGTGCACTAAGCAAAATGAAATGAACATATATTTTTTATATACATAAAAGCATGTTTCTTATTGAAAATCATTCGCCATTCGTTTTCAGGGCTACCCAAAAGAATTAGAATATAGTGGGACTATATTTGGAAATTGGTGGAAGTGTAATTAAGGTAGTATGTTTGTTATTAACATAGGACTATATTTAAGTATGCAGTTGATGTTACGATAATTTATAGATGGCATACAGATATTCCAATAAATAAGCAAAAACATTCTTTTTTGTGGAATGTAACAGGTGTAACTACTTTACTATATTTCACCATGTTCAGGAGAATCATTCCCACTTGCGCGATTCCCATTTGTGCGACGGGGTGAAAAATTCCCATATGCGGGACCAGAAATTGCAGAACCGGGCGTGCAGGTGATTTCTTCCTTTTTGATTTGATGATCTGAAAACGCCCGTAACTCCGTTCCGCGGCAACCACTACCACGCACGTAAAAAACAAAAAACAAATCACTAGACACCCCTACCTCACTGTGCATGAATCTGAGAACGCCCATAACTCGGTACCGCGGCAATCACTACCACGCACGTAAAAGCCAAAACACATCACGGGACACCCTACCTCGCTGTGCATAAACCTGAGAACGCTCGTAATTCGGTTCCGCGGCAATCACTACCACGCACATAAAAAACAAAAAAAAAAAAAAAAACATCACTGGAAACCCCTACCTTGCTGTGCATGAATCTGAGAACGCCCGTAACTCGGTTCCGCGGCATCCACTACCACGCACGTAAAAACCTAAAAAACATCACTGGACACCCCCACCTCACTGTGCATGAATCTGAGAACGCCCGTAACTCGGTTTCGCGGCAATCCCTACCACGCACGTAAAAACCAAAAAAAAAAAAAAAAAAAAAAAGAAAAATCACTGGACACCCCTACCTTGCTGTGCATGAATCTGAGAACGCCCGTAACTCGGTTCCGCGGCATCCACTACCACGCACGTAAAAACCTAAAAAACATCACTGGACACCCCCACCTCAGTGTGCATGAATCTGAGAACGCCCGTAACTCGGTTTCGCGGCAATCCCTACCACGCACGTAAAAACCAAAAAAAAAAAAAAAAAAAAAAAAAGAAAAATCACTGGACACCCCTACCTTGTTGTGCATGAATCTGACAACGCCCGTAACTAGGTCCCGCGGCAATCACTACCACGCACGCAAAAGCCAAAAAAAAAAAAATCACTGGACACCCCTACACCGCTGTGCATAAATCTGAGAACGCCCGTAATTCGGTTCCGCGGCAATCACTACCATGCACGTAAAAACCAAAAAAACATCACTGGACACCCCTACCTTGCTGTGCAGGAATCTGAGAACGTCCGTAACTCGGTTCCGTGGCAATCACTACCACGCACGTAAAAAAAAAAAAAAAAAAAAAAAAAAAAACATTACTGGACACCCCTACCTCACTGTGCAGGAATCTGAGAGCGCCCGTAATTCGGTTCCGTGGCAATCACTTCCACGCACGTAAAAACCATTATAAAAAACTTTATTAGACACCCCTACCTCGCTGTGCATGAATCTGAGAACGCCCGTAATTCGATTCCGCAGCAATCATTACCACGTACATAAAAACTCAAAAAGGCATCACTGGACACCCCTACCTTGCTGTGCATGAATCTGAAAACACTGGTAACTCGTTTTCGCAGCAATCAATCACGCACGTATATATGCTCCACGCACATGAGAACCAAAAAAAAAAAAAATCATTGGACATCTCTACCGCGCTGTGCATGAATCTGAGAACGCATGTAACTCGTACTTACTATTCTTGTATTTTTACTTTATTCGCGCAAATGGGAATTTTTCACCACTTCGCGTAAGTGGGAATCGCGCAAGTGGGAAGACACCGTTCAGGAAAACTCTTCAGGAATGAAAATCAATTCCTCATATTCATATGATAAATGAAGTATTTTTAAATTAAATTTTCAGCGCTTTGTTTATATATATAATTACGCGTTTTGAGATTCCCTGAATACTATAAAGTCGATTTTTTAACGGTTGATCTTTATATATACCTGTTATCAGGTTAACTTAAAAACAAAGATAAAAACAAATAATTGCAGGCAATTCAAATGTTGTATTTTGAAGTTAATAAGAGGTTGTTACTTGAAAAGTTTAATCAAGATTTATGTCTCAAGGAGTAATAAGGGTAAACAGTGTTTTTTTTTTTTTTTTTTTTTTTTTTTTATGTCGAATAAACTTTTAAATTTAATAATAATCTTGAATTCTATATAAATGTAGGTACTATATTCAAACGTGGAATTGAACCCGCCTCCTACAGAATTATATGTCAAACAAAACTGTCAGTAAACCTAGTTTGAATTTTTTTTAACACATTTTATATACAGTACTTGTTGCCTTACACCTTTATCAGAGATTTGTCTTTATAGTATTGAAATGAAGGGTAAGATAAAGTCGTGTGAGTGCCACACTAGATTATTTAATTAAACAATACATGTATAAAAACTTATTTAATTAAAAACCATAATTCGAATATTTTAATACAGTCTTTGAGAAAGTTAATAGGGAAAATGTGCTCCATCCCAGTAGAATAAAGGCCGTAGCCAAGGGAGGATTTTCAGAGTTCAATCCCCATCTCATCCTCTTCCCCGAAATTGTGCAGTTTTTTCTAAATTTTTGTAATTATATTTCATTTTTAACACTCAACATTGTGCACTAAAATTTGAACACCCTCCGATTTTTTTTTTTTTTTTTTTTTTTTTTTCTCTCTCTCTCTCTCTCTCTCTCTTTTTTTTTTTTTTTTTTTTTCTTATTTTCTGGCTATGGCTTTGAGCAGAGTGTACCGTATATAATGGAAATCAGTGAGTAGCATTTACGGTGGGCATGCCACCTGACAATATAGCTAATTTTATTACTGTAAGGATTCCTTTATGACTAAAGAATATATCTATTTTTCCATCAAATACTTAGACAGATAAGTAATGTCCTTTTAATCAGTTACATTCAATTTCCTTTTGTTAATTAAATAGTCAACACAAATTAATAAGAAATTTATTCATAATCATTTGTTATTAATTATACAACTGCCGCCACTGACTGATTGCTTACGATACCGATAAGAATCTCTGCCGGATATTTTACGGGCGCCCCAAATCACTTTGTAACGCCAGTCCGTAAATAAGAACTCAGAAACCATTTTTCATAAAAATGGCGACAACATCTAACAGATCGCCCTAATTGAATGCAATTTCCGCCTAAGAGCTTAGGCGTCGGTCCTGAACTAATTTCCAAGTTTTTTTCCCGCGAATTGATTTGTTATCTGATGCTGAGATTGATAAAAACTAATTTTTTATCTTCTTAACTAGGAATGTGATTTTTTTTTTTTTTTTTTTTCGTGTTAAATTGCGCGAAAGATCGTAAGATTTAATGAGTTTTGAGATTTTATTTATTATTTTTTTGCTTAATTGATAAGACATTGACGTGATATTGGATTTCCGCAGGAATGTTTTAAGTGGTAAACCGCGGAATGCTTTTTAAAAATATAATACATTTAATTTTTGCGATGTGATAGGAATATCTAGAAATGATTGGTTTTCACATCAAAATATTTTTTCATGACGGTAATTTCCTACAATATTGCCTCAATGATTTCCGTGAAATCCTTTATAGTTTTTTCTAAGGTATCAAAATCGCATAAATAATAAAACCACAAAAAAAAAAAAAAAATTGCAAATTAGAACACAAAAATTCAAATTAATATCGTGGTACTGGTGTAGGACTCTGTGTAAGCCTGACTGTCTACATTAGGGACCTAGGACTGGGTGAGATGTCCTGCTTGGGAAGTCTTTTAAGATGCCCCCAAGAAGGACATCTTGTAGAAGACTATGTATAATTCCAAACGGCAGAGCTTGATTATCGCATGGGCACTTGCCTTGTGCGCAAAAGTTTTAGGGGGTGACGAAATTTTACAGAATCTGATTTTAATTAATACGAAAAATTATAATAAACAGTATTCCTATTTTATTGAAGTAAAGTGTGTGCAACAAATTTGCCCTTATTCATGAAAACTTATTTACATCTGCATCCAAAGTATGGATATTTTATAAAAAAGCACCACAAAACTGGCGTTGTACAAAATATTACTTACAAACTTTGAATAAACACCATGAAATGCAATAAACTCGCAACAATTGTTTCGGGTCGAAAAAACACACGACCCTTCACCAGGCGAATAAAGTAAGCACGAGTGCTGCAGTCGTGCGTTGCCGCTTCGACTGCAGCACTCGTGCTTACTTTATTCGCCTGATGAAGGGTCGTGTGTTTTTTCGACCCGAAACAATTGTTGCGAGTTTATTGCATTTCATGGTGTTTATTCGAAGTTTGTAAGTAACAAAGCATGGATAGTTAGAAATAATTTATATTAATTTGTTGAGAATAAATAAAATTATCGTTAAAAATATTATTTAAACCAATAAAATTGTATTTAGGGATTTTCCAAAAAGAAAAAACAGTTGAAGAATTTTATCCATTCCTCTTCTTTATATGAAAAGAAAGAAAAGCCATGCGGTTCCCACAGATTATTAATACTTTCTATCTATGCATACTCGTTGCTTCATTTAAATTGCAATGTATTTTTGCCTACATGATCCCACAACGTACAGACAGAAGAACTGAAATACAGAGATATAAAATAACTAAATTCGTAAACATTGTTATAAAGTGTTGAAAACGCTTAGCAAAAAAGGAAATGGGTTCTGTTTCGTTTCGGGAGGGGGAGGGGGGGGGGTTGTAAAACAATCGGCAACAAGTTCAAAAAGTCGCCACGCTTGTATTGTATAATTGTCAACGTATAACGAAATAACATTTCTCGGTAACCCTACACATTTTTTTTTTTCCTTTCAAGGGCTTAAACTCTATTAAGCGAAATTCAAATACTCAAATTGTGATGAGTTTGTCTGTCTCTCAGCGCTCTGACTAGGGTAAATATGCATGTGTTTTCATGAAATTGTACATAACATTACAATTCATTACTACCTCATTCTAACAATATGTTCAAAAATGCGTCATTTTATTTGTATCAAACTCAATCATCACTCAATTATTTTGATTTTTTTTTTATATATCTAGGCGAGATTTCGTCGATGCAGGATTTTGACCGGTTGGGAGGCAGGATTTTTTCCTAGCTATATTTTGTCCACATGAGATTTTGTCCGCGCGATGTTTAGTTCACTTGATATTTTGTCCGGCGAGAATTTTTTGGACGCGAGATTTTGTTCCCAACACACCTCAATAAAAATTAACTGCCTCTTTTGTTTCATTTTGCCTGTAAAACTACTTTCACAGCAACAGGACAACTGAGGCAGGGAAAAGATTTAAACTTTATTAAAAAAGCACCACAAAACTGGCGTTGTAAAAAATATTACTTGCAAACTTTGAATAAACACCATAAAATGCAATAAACTCGCCACAATTGTTTCGGGTCGAAAAAACACACGACCCTTCATCAGGCGAATAAAGAAAGCACGAGTGCTGCAGTCAAAGCGGCAGTGCGCTTTGACTGCAGCACTCGTGCTTACTTTATTCGCCTGATGAAGGGTCGTGTGTTTTTTCGACCCGAAACAATTGTGGCGAGTTTATTGCATTTTATGGTGTTTATTCAAAGTTTGCAAGTAAAAAAAAATCTAAACGTTGTAATAATATGCTCGAACAGTGCCATACAAACTATTTTAAAGGATATGTCTTCTGTCTTCCATAGAAAACTTTTTAAAAGCAGTTTTCTTAGAATTTTCGTAATATTTTTGTTTTCAAAAACAATTGAAAAATTCGTGAACATAAATGTTTGTATTTAATAATTGTTATGAGAATTTTAGAGCTATTTTATGTACACTAAGGGGGAAAAAAATGCACTTGGATATTTTTAATTTTTCCACTGAAAAACGGCCAATTTAATCGTTTAATAAAATAAAATTAAAAAAAAAAAAAAAAAAAAATTAAAGACTTTTTCTATTAGCTTGATTCACACTAAAACGTATGAAAAGATTAAAATCAAGTGTTGCCACCTATAATTCATGCTTAAGTTAATTTTAAAAAATCCAATTGTCATGTTGAAAAACTGTTTGCACCACTGGTTTCAGAAAAATCGCCCCTTTCATTTGGTACCGAATTTGTAACGAGCCACGTACTTTTTAAAATGACTGAAAGGAATTAAAATTAAGTGTTGCCACCTAAATTTCATACTTTAGTTAATTTTCAAAAATCTAATGGTCGTGTCGAAAAACTGTTTACATCTCTGGATTAAGAAAATTTGCCCCTTTCATTTGGTACCAAATTTGTAGCGATAGGCCTGATATTTCTAATTTTTTTTTCCCCTTTTTCTGTTTTTAACCCGGATTCGGCAGAAGGTTTATGAAACAGAAAGTAAGCTGAAAAAAGTCTTTAATAATAATAATAATAATAATAATAATAATAATCAGCATATATAGTTACGCTCATCAGTGCCTGGCTCTGTCACGCTTTAGGCTTAAGAGATAGACTTAAGAGATGTCCTTGAAATCTGTATTCTAATTTTCATATATTGTAATCAATATTGTATGTTTCGTATATTGTAATTTCATAATCTGTATTATAATTAAAAAAATCTAATTATCTGATCGATAAACTGTTTAATCTGACGGATTCAGAAAAATTTCCCAATTTCCCCTTTCATTTGATACCTTATTTGTAACCAATTTTTTATTAGATTTTTTTTTTTTTTTTTAATTAATGGGCTCTTCCCAGTGTCGTCTGCTCAATCACGTGATAGAGGAAAACGAATAATCGAATTCTGAGAATCGAATTCAATTAAATATTGTTCTTAAGAACAAAAATGTCAATATTTAATAGAAAATAAAATAAAAGTAATATTGTGCATTTGTAAACAGTAGAATAGTTGCATTTGTAAATTTCATAATTTTTATACAACCTTTATGTGTTTATTTATTTTTACCTATAAGAATCGATTGTTGTATATTGTAGAGTAACTGTAACATTAACTGATCTAACAATAAATAATAGCTTCTTGTGGAATGTTTACGGATTATACATTGAAATTTTAAAATGTTTTCATTTAATTTAATTGCATAAAGGTGTTACAACAAGTTAATTAACTTAGTTACTGGTCTAAATAGATTTACGTAGTACGATATTGCACTGTCACTGATTTAAGTACGAAAAATCAGAGTATTTAAACATGGTCTTCATGAACATCAATAACAGGTATAAACTAAATGATGATTGTAAATGTATACAGCAAACAAAAGATGATGAATAATGATATAAAATGGATTAAAAATGATGATGTATAAAAAATAACACAGATTAAATACGATTGATCAAAAATAAGAATAGAAAATATGTTATTTCAGCAATCGCTCTAGATAAACAAGACTTCGTCTGCTATTTGTTTTTCCTCTATCATGTGACCTCTGACGTCAGGTGGGAAGAGTCCATTAAAATATGAAAATAACAGCTTTAAAATAGACATTTAAATTTTTCATTGTTGCCATTTTTTTTTTTTTTTTTTTTTTTCAACATATAAAAAAAAATATATATATATGCTTTCACGTGAAATATATATATATACATATATAATTTTAATTTGTTCATGCATATGAAAAAATGACGTCGAGATAAATAAAGTGCGAAAATTTCGCACGGGCTTGCTAGCAAATGAATTATTTGAAGTGAGAAATAAATAAAATTAAATGTTCATTTTTCAACGGGCGCCTTAGTCGCTCTACAACTAACTAGTCAGCATATATAGTTACGCTCATCAGTGCCTGACTCTCTCACGCTTAAAAAGGCTTAAAAGATTTCCTTGGAATCTGTCTGTGTGTGAACGCAAGTTGCCACCTTAAAATATTTAATCATTAAAATATTAATTATTTTCATACTTTAGTTAATTAAAAAAAAAAATCTAATTGCCTGATCGATAAGCTGTTTTGCATACCTCACTGTAATTTTTCATTAATAGTAACAGATATTTACACAAAATGCAAATAAAACAATAAAACAAACGATTATAAATTTTTCATCTACCCCCCCCCCCCCCCCACTTATCAACTATAGGTAACTTTCACTATAATTATAATAAAATGAAAGTGGTAGTCGTACAAAGTTTGATAAAAATAAGTAGCATGGTGATATAAAAACAAAAAAGAATTTCACTCTGCCCCCCTCCCCCTTAACAAATCATCCAGATATGTGTACACTCACTGTAATTTTACATAAGCAGAAAGTTGTAGATATATAAAGTATTTTTTAAACCGACAATGCGGTAGTTTAAAAAATAATACATTTTAATTCTATCTGCACCCCCTTGTCTCTCCCCCAGATATATAATACACTCATTGTGATATTCATAAAAAGTAAGTGATAGTTATAGAATTATTTTATTTTCCTCTGCCCCCCTTCCCCCCTGTCTGACACTTTCTGTAATTTTTTCATAATTTATACATGATTATAAAAAAAAAAAAAAAATCAATAATAGGGTAGTTTAAAGAAGAATACATTTCCATCTGCCCCCCTTGCCCCCCAAGTATATAATGCACTCACTGTGATCTTCATAAAAAGTAAGTGATAGTTGTAAAATATATGATTAAAGTCAGTAAAATGGTGATATAAAATATCATTTTATTCTCCTTTGCCTTCCCCCCCTTCTTTAACCTCCCCCAAGTATGTCTGAGTCTGACACTGTAATTTGTTCACAAATTGTACGTGATTATACAAAGTTTCATTAAAATCGGTAAGAGTTGATATAAAAACAATTTTTTTTTTTTTTTCAATCTGCTGCTAGTCCCCTTCCCCTCTTCCCCCAGGTACTATATACTAAATGAATGTTGTATCAAATCAATTGAAATTTCAAAAAATGTAATTTGAAAGTCATTTTTTAAATTCATTACTTGATATTTATTATTTTGCGATTTGCGAACTGGAAAAGTGCCCTTTTTTTTCCGAGATCCATATTCTAGTCATTCGGTTTAGGCTTTATTTACTTAAAGAAAAAAAAAAAAATGAATTTCCTTTTGTGAATAAGTATAAAATTTAAAAATTTCACACTTTTAGGTAACAAAATCTATTCATGAATTAACCAGAAACTAGCTAGTCAGCATTTAAATATAACTGAATGATATAGTTTTGTATAAAATTATTTTTAAACTTGTGATTACTGATTTAAAAAAAAAAAAAAAAAAAAAGAATAAATAAGAAAAGAGAGAAAATAATAACAATAATCACAAAATATATAAAATCATAGTATTTATTTGCTTGTTTATTTACTCGTCATTTCTTAAGAAACATAAATAACAGAAGTAATATAGCCCCATTTGAAAAAAAAAAGGAATTTCAGTCAAACGCCTGCCATCGCTTAACTGAAACAAAGCTTTTCTACTTATATCTGCGCGAAAAATAAAAATTGTCTCTATTCTACACTGCTCTCTTTCCAACATTTTCTTTCATTTCTTTTTCTTCTTCTTCTTCTTCTTCATCTTTTTTTTTTTTTTTTCAATTATTATTATAATTATTTTAACATTATGATTTCTTTTAAAAAATAATTAAAATCTCATAAATAGTAAATACGTGAATAAATTAACAAATGAAAGCTTAATTTTTTTTTTTTTAACTGAAAAGGATCCTGTGAAAGATTTTTTATGTTCAGCCCTCTTAAAATAATAAATTTTTAACTGACGGTGAAATAAATAATCAGTAACAAAGATGAAATGTCTTCGAAACATAGTTTAACTCTATGGCATAATTTGGGGGCAATTTCAGTATATGATTCGCAAGTAGCAATTCGCAAATTACCCATTCTTCCGTTACCCATTTTTCCTTTACCCATTTTTCCGCTTACCCTTTTTTCCGCTTACCCATTTTTCCGTTACCCATCTTTCCGTTACCCATTTTTCCCTTACCCATTTTTCCGCCTCCCGCACAAAATAGCCTGCCTTTAACTAATTCAATAAATATTATAGATTATATTTTAACAGGGCTTTGCACAGTACTTTTAAACCTTTTAATGCATAATTTTCTGCAAATTAACCTTTATTTATAGATACTGCATTAAAAATTAAATTAAATATACAAGTGGTAGATGATAAATTTGCGATTAAACTTACTTATATCTATTTACACTGTATTTCAATAAAACAACGATAATTCATAATCTAAACGTAATCTGTTTCTTTTTTAATTTAATTTAACAGCATCCAGCTTCAAATACGTTAAGTAAATATGTAAAATTAATATTTACAAGAGGATTATTAAAGAGTAAACTTTTGACAAAATTTTTCCATCATCATTCTTTTTTTTTTTTTTTTTTTCCAAAATAAAAAAGCCTTAATTAAATCAAATACAAAACTAATCTGTCTTTCTTTCCTTTTTAATTAACAAAAGATAGATACATAATTAAACAGTTAAATATTTAAAATTATACATGTACAAGTAACAAGCAACATACTTAAGCATTTTATGCAAGTCCATTTCTTAAATATCCTAATCTGAAAACAGATGGACGAACCCCTTTTTACAAAACAATTTATATAATTCAAACTTCACGCTACTAAAATATATATTACAAGCTTTAAGAATATGTAAGTATCACACTCAAAATTTTGTTAAATTTGAAATATTGACGTTCAGGTTGACATTTCCGTGGGATTGCCTTATTACGAATCAACAGCTATATAATAAAATTAAATTAATGTCAGGCACACTTAAGATTAAAAATAAAAGAAAAAGATATGCATTCAACTTTTTCAAAAAATACTTCTATGTAGTTTTTTCATTTTAAAAGTTATAAATTTAATATATGTTTACAATAAATTTTGGTGAGTATTATATATTAAGACGATTAATATATATATAAAAAATAAAAGTAGTCTTAAGGACACAATAATGAAGTTGCATCAATCCTATAAACAATACACCCGCGAGATATTCATCAAACAAAATCTATTCAATTTCAAAGTATCCAAATCAAAAGGAGGAATAACTTGAAAAAATATAAATATGTTTTAAATGAATAATTAAAATTTTTTCTCTCAAATCGCTTATACAAACAAAACAAGCTATCCTTCAAATACGTTTAGTTAAGCGGAATTCGTATTTGTCAGCAAAGCTGATTGGTTCCGTGGTGTAAACATTCCATGACGTACGCAAACCACTGACGAGATGCGCAGAACAAATGTCAAGAAGATTTCTCGATCTTTGAGGCTCCAAGGTCTTGTCTTCTCTGCGCCTCTCAGTCTTGACTCAGCAGCCGTCCGAGATGGAGGTGCCCATTGTTGCTCCCGCCAAGTGCGAGATTCGTTCCGTAATTCGCTTTTTGCATGCCAAAGGGACTCCACCTGTGGATATTCATCGTCAGCTGACAAAGGTGTATGGCGACAAGCAGGGTTGGCCAATTTTTGCCAAAGTGGAAAAAACCATGGTAAAAACCACGGAAAAAACCGCCCCGGCAAAAATAGTTTTTGCCACAATTTTTGCCAGTGGCAAAAATTACCAGTATTTCAAACAGAGTTTTAAGGATTTTAATTACACAATTTTAATGTTTAAATCATAATTTTAACAATTTAAAACCAGAGATTTAATTACACTCTTGATCAGCTGATTCTTTTGTAAATCATTAAAATAATGCATTCTAAAATTTCTTTAAAATGAAATTTTTTTAACATCAACAATTAACATAATTTTTAAAAATATTTAAATTACCTATCTAAAAAATATTCTTCAATAATTAATTACTAGAATATTTGTGTTTTTCAATGTATTACATATTTTTGTTTACAGTGGGGAAAAGTCAAATATTGAGTCAATTATTGACTCAGCTGTTTTAAAATTTGCCAGTCAGTCACTGATCATGCATTTTTTGGAATTGAAATATAAATTTCAAGTAAACTCTCTCTCTCTCTCTCTGAATATGTCTTACTTAAGATTTTTTTTTTTACTTCAATAAAATAAAAATATAATTTTGTAGTTTTATTTTTATGGTTATGTTCAGGGACTAACAAAGTTTCAATATCTTAGGCGCCAGAAATAGCGAATTATTTCTATGACAATACTCACAGCAAAACTTAATAATATTTCATAATTGTATAATTAAACATTATTTTACATTGAATAAATGAACAATTCAGTTAAAAATGTGAACTAAGGAAATTTTTAAGAAAATAACTATTTTTTATTTATGAAGATAAAAACAAACTATTGGGGGAAAAAATCCATAGAAATAAATATTATTTTTACCTTTACTATAATCATCAAATATATTGAGAGTGTTTAAGTTTTGGCTTTAAAATACTATTTGTCTATTAATTTTTCAGGACAGAATTCCTTTAAAGAGAATCCATTTGATAAATATCATACTATTTAAACTTTCTCGTTGTAAATTCAAACATAGTTTGCTTTAGATAGTGTTTATTAACACAAAGATGTTGACATGGAAAGTACCAGTATAGTAGTAAGAAGATTTATCAAATATGGGAATTTATCTTTCATGGAAAAACAACTTTCAAAAACAGAAATAATTTTTAAATTTTTCAGAAAAAATTAAACTCAAACTATTCATTCAATACATCATCAATGTCATCTTTTATACCAAGACAAGAAGGTGGGAGGAGAAACAAAAATATACATAAAAAAATATTGTAAATGCTTGACATTTTTTTGTCTGTTGTAACTGGTCACCAATGGATATTTATAGTCAACCTGGCACCCGGAATTTGTCGGGCATTGGTTATATATTATTGTTAATTAATTAATTATAATTACTTTTTAAATTACTTTTTTTTTTTTTTCATTGAGGTGCCAAAGTGTAAAGGGTGAAAATTGAAAGGGAATTGTGTTGTTCTAATTTTATTTTTCCACTTGTCCTAATTTTTTCCATTTTTGCCAATTTTTTCCATTTTTGTCGCTTTTTGCCTGGTTTTTTCCACTTTTTGCCACTGTCCTGGCAAAAATGCATTTTTGCCGGCAAAAACCCAACCCTGGCGACAAGTATATATCCGTTCAACACGTCCGAAAGTTGCGCAGGGAGTTGAGTGCCAGTCGGAAGGACGTCCACGATAAAGAACGGAGTGAAAGACTGTCAGTTTCGGAGGCGACTGTCGAGATGGTCCAACGCGAAGTGTTTCAAAACAGGAGGATCACCGTCAGTGAACTTGTTGCTCGGATTCTTGGGAGTTCTTACGGTACAGTGGAAAGAGCATTGACTAAAAAATCGGGATATCACGTTTCCTCAACGGGTTGGCGGCGGAGTTCTACGGCATTGGGGTACAGAAATTGGAGCACCGTCTGTAAAAAGGTGGCGATTACGTCGAAAAATAGAGAAAAGTGTCTGCTTTCCAACGACGTATACATTGCTATGAGAATAAACAATGTTGTCTAAATGTAAAATTGATTGGAACATTATTTCTGGATCAAACCTCGTATATATATATTTGTGTGTGTGTGTGTGTGTAAAATTATAAATAAATAAATAACATATAAAATTTATACTTATTTTTCGCTTTTTATATTAATAAAATTATAATTTATTGCATAATAATTTTATATCTTATATTATCTTTCAAATCTTTTCTTTAATATTAACATAATTTAAATTTTTCTGGGATTTTCGTTTGTCCGAGACAGAGACTGAGCTTTTATTGGTCGTTCTGGTAATCTGAAGTCTGTTATATATTGTGTTTTTATGAATATAAAACAAAGTAAAAAATACATGTTAGGAAAAAAAGTATATTCAATGAACAATAAGCATTTTTTTTTTCATAAATGACTATCATATTAGTTTTAACAAAATAGCTTCTATATTCTGTTGAATAAATTGTAAATACTTCCCGAAACTTGATGGGTACTTTCATAAACAATGTAATGTTTATAGACTTTTGCAACAGCATGGTAAATAAGGAAATATAATGTAAAACAAAATAAGTCAAAATCTCATTTTGATTCAATTTCAAAGAACTTCCCCAAATCTATTCAAATTTATTGAAGAAGAATTTCATTTTTTATCAAAAAGGAGTTTTGAAAATACATATATATTATAAGAAAATATTAACTGGAGATTTTTTTTAAAAATATTATTACTTTTTGCAAATAGAAATAAAAATCTACATCATGGCATTTCCTTATTTTTAAAGCGTATCAGTATTCAGTAATTGAAAAGGAAATATTTTGTTATTAATCTTAGTTCTTTATTGTAAGCATTTATTAGGCCCATCTTTAAAAAAAAAACGAGTTACGCTCGCTCAGTCGGAAGAATGGGTTCTTTGTTCTTTTCAAGCATGCTCCAGTTTGAAACAAGATGGCGGATAAAGTTCATTAATAAACTTTAGATTTTGATATGGGCTACGTTTACATACTAAGTTTTAAGCAAATCGGTTGATAAATATACGTTCTTTTTCTAAGTTAGAAATTTTCAAGTGAGCACCATATTTATAAAAAATCGAGAATGCCTGTACCACTTATAAATTAAAAAAAAAAAAAAAAAGAAGAAAGCTCACATGGACGGGGCTGATTTACGATGGGGCATTCATGGCATGTTTTCAGGGCTCTCAAAAATGTCTGTCCTTTTTAGAGTTTTTCTTCCATATATAAAAACTATTTCAATAGAAATTTAAACATTTGATCAAAATATCTAGTTATTATCCTTAGTAATCATCAGTATCTAAATTTTTCTCTTTCATTTATTTATTTATTTGGAATTTCAAGATTACAAAATATGAATATTTCCAAGATTCTCTGATTTCGAAACACATGTACTGAAATACAATGTCCCTATGTCTACACATGTACTGAAGAACCATTAACCAAAACGCATGTACTGAAATACTAGGAATTTGAAAGAGGATGGGGGGGGGGGGTATTTTCATGTTACTAAAAAAATAATAATAACTTGATGATGTGACAGGGCTCCCTGATGTAACATGTAAGTGCCCCGGGACACCCAGGTGTATAAATCGTTCCCTGCCAATATGAAAATATGTATGAGAATAAATTAGAAAATACCTTCACTAAGGTCAAATTTTAAACACCAATATATATATATATATAATTGTATAAATATTGTAAACACTGTTTACTCATCAGCCGGTCAGGAAGAGATGTCTGGAAAAATCAGATGTAATATCTCGATATACAAGATATTTTAAATCAAATAATTCTCGTATCTCCTCACAATCACAGCATTACATCTATTAAAACACACATAGAAAAACATATTTAGAAAAAAAAATTCGTTGAAAAACCATAAACTGCATAAAAGGGTTAAAGAAAAAAATTATTCAAAATACGTGATTAGCTTTCAAACATATGGAGCCACGAAGATTGCAAACTAAGTAAATTTATAGTTGGAAATAAAATTTCAGTTTTAGAAACAATTAAAATATTTAAATTCTATTGTAATACATTTAAATACTAAAATTAAGATTATTATACTTAATGCATTATATTGCTTAAAATTTTGTACTAGTATAACAGAACATCTATCAAAAATAAATAAATAAGTAAATGAAAACTAAAAGTTATTTTACTGTTTAAATTTTACTTCATCTAAATGATAGTATATTTAAGTGTTTAAAACTGGACAAATATTTTTAAAAATCTGGTGTGAAACAACCACACGACTTCTATTACCCACTATTATGCGAATTATATGAATTTTTTAGCGATATTATATGCATTTTTTGGAATTTTTCAGTAAGGGAAACTTGATACACGTGTAAAGACATACACAGCGAGTTAAAAAAATAAGAGAGAAAAAAAAAAAAAGATTTTTTTTTTAAACACCAATTTTCGAGATCTAAAACTGGACTACATAATCAGGATGACCGTTAATCATCCCATAATAACAAAGTAATACATGAGAAAGAGTATCTAAAATGGATATATGTAACAATTTTCAAAAAAATCGTTAGAGCCGTTTTTGAGATACCAACTTTTACCAAAACTTGGCATAACTCGATCATTAACCGGAAAACATTAATTGCACACAAAATGATATTTAAAAGGGCGTTAATATGGCGAGTTTGAAAAAAATTCGTACAGCTGTTTTTAAAGGAACGCGCTTGCGAGACCTGAAATTGAGCTATTTATATAGGACGCCTATCAATTTTCCTGAACTAACTAGCAAAAAGACTTCTAATAGAGTTCGAAAGGTACATCTAATACAGTGTTTATATAGCAAATTTGAAGAAAATCGTTAGAGCCGTTTTTGAGATACGGACTTACGGCCCACTTCCAGTTTTTCATAACCCACTTCTGTTTTTACAATTTTCACCAAAATTTGAAAATTCATCTGTACATCAGACTTGTATCAATTCTGTAATTTCGTAATTCTATCTTTATTAGTTTCGGAGATATGATAGCCAGAAGATTCCCCACATACAAACACACACACTTACATACATACATACACACACAGTGACCAATTGCCAAAAACTATTTTTTGGATTCAGGATGCCTTAAAACGTATAAATCATGTGAAAAGTCGATATCGAATTTTTGGACCGAATACAATACTTCCATTACCTACGGTAGTAGGGTAATGGAAGTAAAAAATGATATTAGTAGAGAATATTTAAATATTACTAAGAAATACATAAACAGTTAAACGTTAAAATTTATTATTTTTCTCATTCTGTTATATATATATATAAGAGAGAATGATTCTTAAATAATAGGCAATTTTACTATAAGAACAAACAGACGATGATACATCATTAAAGATATTAAATTATAATACAAGATTAGATACTATATATACACACACATACATTTATCTGATTGATTTGCTACAGAATCAAACATGTTGCTCAGAGGAGCTGCTCCCCCTCCCTTATTCAACAACCCCCGTAACTCTCTATCTACACCTGTATGTATATATACTTCCTTGTAACTCATAAACTTGTGTTAATTTCTTGTAACCCATCATTACATGTATCAAATTTGATGCCAACGTACTTGAATAACGTAGTTTAATTTTTTGTTTATCTTCATGAACTACTTTTTATACCTGTGTTTACCATTTTCATACGGAAAACATGCTTTTAAAGATTCTAATAGCATATGTCAATTTCCTTTTGCTAAATGGAGTGTAACCATGTTAAAACGCAATTCAGTCTATAGACCGTAATGTTACGCAAATCTTTCGTATATCCCCATACACAAGCTATAATTATCAAATACACAAATAAAAATTATACTGTAACTCATACATATCTCATACTTGTAACTAACTCATAAATATCTATACCAAGTTTGACATCATTTCAAGATCCATGTGTTATCAAAATTTCTTTGTGTAGTCTTGTAGATAATTATTGACTCTATGCATACTTTTTTCGACAGAAAACAAGTATTATTTTTAAACATCTTAAAAATTTGTGTTAAATTAATTATATTAATGCAGTGTAACCACGTTAAATTGCGCTTAAACAAAATTATGTCTAATAAGTTATAAAGATAAGAAACACTTTGATATCATGTACACAAACCATAAAGATATACACACCAAAAAACATATAGCTACGTCTGTATGGTTCATGAACATGTGTATGAATTCGCAAGACAATCGTATGGAATTTTACGGTCGTTATCGTGGTGCACATAAATTTTGCCCATAGACCGTAACGATAAGAAATGCTTGGTGTGTCCCTGTATACGAACCATAAGCTGAATACACAAGTAAACTAGTTGGCATAGGTGGACTCTGCTCAGTTCCCCACCATATTTATGTTCTCATAAATTTCTAGTGTGAGACATATTATAATCATGTTAAAAAAATGAATTTGACCAAAACTTGATACAGTGATAGAACGAAATCCCCACCTAATAGGCTATCCACCGTTCACTTCGATATATTTATGTTATTCTAATCTATTAATTTATTTTATCAGGGTCAATTCTGTTGTTTAGTTTTCATACTACTATTTCCAATGCAATAATCCTCAAAATTCATATTTATATGAAAAATTTACAATTTCGCTATGTTGATAAAATCGTAAATTACGAATAATTTACGAAATTTTCCTTTTAGAATATTTGTATTCAATCATGTTCAAACAAATATCATAAATGTAAATTTGAAGTCGTCTAATGTATTTATGATCCTCAAAATGGAAGTTTATGCTCAATTTTGCCTTATTCTGACATGTTAAGTAAATCGTAAATTACAAATAACTTACGAATTTTTTAAATTGGAAAAATCATAGTCTATGATATTCATGCCAGTATCCTAAATAATATTTCGAAAGTAGTTTGACATCTTCACGATGAAAATATCCTTCAAGATTGACGTTTATATGAAATTTTGCTCTATTCTGCCATGTTAAGAAATTCGTAAATTCCCAATAACTTACGAAAATTTTATATTGGAAAATTCATAGTCACTAATATTCGTGCCAGTGTCCTAAATAATATTTCAAAAGTAGTCTGACATCTTTACGATGAAAATATCTCTCAAAATTGACGTTTATGTGAAATTTTGCCCTATACTACCATGTTAAGAAATTCGTAAATTTCCAATAACTTGCGAAATTTTCAAAGTAGCATATTTATAGTTACTGATATTTATTCCGGCATCAAAACTGATATTTTAAAACTGGTCTGACATTTTTACAGTAAAACGTTTCCATTTAATGCACGTTAAAGTGAATTTTTGTCCTATTCTCCCATGTTAAGAAAATCGTAAATTTCTAATAACTTACGAAGTTTTTTAATTCGAATGTTGCAAATGAATAGGGTTCTTGCCAGTGTCGAAAGTAATATTTTAAAACTGATCTGACCTCTCTGCGACAATTTGTTCGTGAGATATCGTGTACACAACTAACAAACTAACGGACTAACACACTAACAGACACCATACAAATTTTGTCATTTTCGGATTCCTCACACCTGAAAACGTGTAAAAAAGTCAAAAAAACGAGGTCGAAAATTTTCACGATTACCTAAGTTCCCTATACATATAGTATGATGGGGAACTAAAATATACAGCCAATTGCATGTAGCATTTAAAATTGTGCACCAACTCGCAATTCATTCGGGTGATTTTTACGGCAGCTATACTAATATTCTGTCCGTAGGTAATAATAAGAAATTCTTTAGCGTGGAACTAAAATATACAGCCAATTGCATGTAGCATTTAAAATTGTGCACCAACTCGCAATTCATTCGGGTGATTTTTACGGCAGCTATACTAAAATTCTGTCCGTAGGTAATAATAAGAAATTCTTTAGCGTGTCCTTGTACACGAACCACAAACAGAATGCGCACTAAAAAATATACAGCTGTTTCTATATGATTCCTAAACATGTGCACCAACTTGTAAGTCAATCAGGTGATTTTTCCGACCGCAGTCGCGGTGCAGACAGACACACAGAAACCAAAATCTTTTTTTGGTCTCAACAAGAAGGCCTCCATTGACATTTCGGCAATAAATGACCGATCACTTTCGATTTTGGGTTCCATGGGGCGATTTCTCAAATATCTCAAAAATTACTCTTCCGTTTCATACTAAAACAAATAAGTAGTGGCATTTTAATTAGTCACAGTTAGTTGCTTTTAATTAATTAAATGAATTTAATATTCTATTAAATGAAAACTGTGACTGTTATCAGCAGGACTCCAGGAATTTGAAAAATCTACTCACCATCAAACATTTCTAGTAGCCAGTAAAAAAATATCCACTCGCCTTTTTTTTTTTTTTTTTTTTTTTTTTTTTTTTTTTTGCTTGAATATAGAAATTAAAATTCTGTGCTTAAAAACCCAGTATTTACTAGGCTAGAAGAATACATCAAGAAACATTTGTTTAAATTTAACATTAGGAAACCAATTGTATTATTTTCACTAAACAGAAACACCACTGGTATTGATGCATCATTACACTGGTACAACAATTCAGCTTCAGGTCGCTAAACACACACAAACAGGAACAGTGTAAACCAATTTCCTAAAACTGTGAGCTAATTTAATACTGAGTTGTGAAACATGCACGATGAAACGTGGTGTAAATCATCTAATGCTGCACTGATTCAACACAGTACACAGTGTCTGGAAACGTTGTGAAAGAAGAAATAATCAAAAGGGCGAGAGTTAGTTGAGAGTGCAACATTATTCTGATTCCGTGACCAATTTTTTCCCAAACTATTAAAGTTTTTTTTTTTTTTTTTTTAAGTTTCCTTAAGGTTGAAAACATAATCCCCAGTTAAAATGTACTAGTCGCCAGCGGCGACTAGGCGACTGTATTTTACGAGCTCTGGTTATCAGCATATTTCAACAACAAGTAATAGCAAGAAGTTCAAACTCAGTATACTAAATCTGTATCATATAAGAATGCTACACTAAACTTGATACCAGGGGTGAAAGAGTTCCGCTTTTTCTGCCACCAGTAAATCTATACAGAAATTTTTATCATACTTTTACAATTATTTATGTGATTATTTATGGTAGATATTTTTTAGGAAAATATTGGAGGCAAAAACAAAGCGGAACTCTTTAATCCCTGTTATATCAAGCAAACGGTTCATGCACATAAACAACCAAGAGAAACGAAATTTTTTATAGGCACAGTTTAACATCTACAAGGTGCACTAAGCAAAATGAAATGAACATATATTTTTTATATACATAAAAGCATGTTTCTTATTGAAAATCATTCGCCATTCGTTTTCAGGGCTACCCAAAAGAATTAGAATATAGTGGGACTATATTTGGAAATTGGTGGAAGTGTAATTAAGGTAGTATGTTTGTTATTAACATAGGACTATATTTAAGTATGCAGTTGATGTTACGATAATTTATAGATGGCATACAGATATTCCAATAAATAAGCAAAAACATTCTTTTTTGTGGAATGTAACAGGTGTAACTACTTTACTATATTTCACCATGTTCAGGAGAATCATTCCCACTTGCGCGATTCCCATTTGTGCGACGGGGTGAAAAATTCCCATATGCGGGACCAGAAATTGCAGAACCGGGCGTGCAGGTGATTTCTTCCTTTTTGATTTGATGATCTGAAAACGCCCGTAACTCCGTTCCGCGGCAACCACTACCACGCACGTAAAAAACAAAAAACAAATCACTAGACACCCCTACCTCACTGTGCATGAATCTGAGAACGCCCATAACTCGGTACCGCGGCAATCACTACCACGCACGTAAAAGCCAAAACACATCACGGGACACCCTACCTCGCTGTGCATAAACCTGAGAACGCTCGTAATTCGGTTCCGCGGCAATCACTACCACGCACATAAAAAACAAAAAAAAAAAAAAAAACATCACTGGAAACCCCTACCTTGCTGTGCATGAATCTGAGAACGCCCGTAACTCGGTTCCGCGGCATCCACTACCACGCACGTAAAAACCTAAAAAACATCACTGGACACCCCCACCTCACTGTGCATGAATCTGAGAACGCCCGTAACTCGGTTTCGCGGCAATCCCTACCACGCACGTAAAAACCAAAAAAAAAAAAGAAAAGAAAAGAAAAATCACTGGACACCCCTACCTTGCTGTGCATGAATCTGAGAACGCCCGTAACTCGGTTCCGCGGCATCCACTACCACGCACGTAAAAACCTAAAAAACATCACTGGACACCCCCACCTCACTGTGCATGAATCTGAGAACGCCCGTAACTCGGTTTCGCGGCAATCCCTACCACGCACGTAAAAACCAAAAAAAAAAAAAAAAAAAAAAAAGAAAAATCACTGGACACCCCTACCTTGTTGTGCATGAATCTGACAACGCCCGTAACTAGGTCCCGCGGCAATCACTACCACGCACGCAAAAGCCAAAAAAAAAAAAATCACTGGACACCCCTACACCGCTGTGCATAAATCTGAGAACGCCCGTAATTCGGTTCCGCGGCAATCACTACCATGCACGTAAAAACCAAAAAAACATCACTGGACACCCCTACCTTGCTGTGCAGGAATCTGAGAACGTCCGTAACTCGGTTCCGTGGCAATCACTACCACGCACGTAAAAAAAAAAAAAAAAAAAAAAAAAAAAAAAAAACATTACTGGACACCCCTACCTCACTGTGCAGGAATCTGAGAGCGGCCGTAATTCGGTTCCGTGGCAATCACTTCCACGCACGTAAAAACCATTATAAAAAACTTTATTAGACACCCCTACCTCGCTGTGCATGAATCTGAGAACGCCCGTAATTCGATTCCGCAGCAATCATTACCACGTACATAAAAACTCAAAAAGGCATCACTGGACACCCCTACCTTGCTGTGCATGAATATGAAAACACTGGTAACTCGTTTTCGCAGCAATCAATCACGCACGTATATATGCTCCACGCACATGAGAACCAAAAAAAAAAAAAAAAAAATCATTGGACATCTCTACCGCGCTGTGCATGAATCTGAGAACGCATGTAACTCGTACTTACTATTCTTGTATTTTTACTTTATTCGCGCAAATGGGAATTTTTCACCACTTCGCGTAAGTGGGAATCGCGCAAGTGGGAAGACACCGTTCAGGAAAACTCTTCAGGAATGAAAATCAATTCCTCATATTCATATGATAAATGAAGTATTTTTAAATTAAATTTTCAGCGCTTTGTTTATATATATAATTACGCGTTTTGAGATTCCCTGAATACTATAAAGTCGATTTTTTAACGGTTGATCTTTATATATACCTGTTATCAGGTTAACTTAAAAACAAAGATAAAAACAAATAATTGCAGGCAATTCAAATGTTGTATTTTGAAGTTAATAAGAGGTTGTTACTTGAAAAGTTTAATCAAGATTTATGTCTCAAGGAGTAATAAGGGTAAACAGTGTTTTTTTTTTTTTTTTTTTTTTTTTTTTTTTTTATGTCGAATAAACTTTTAAATTTAATAATAATCTTGAATTCTATATAAATGTAGGTACTATATTCAAACGTGGAATTGAACCCGCCTCCCACAGAATTATATGTCAAACAAAACTGTCAGTAAACCTAGTTTGAATTTTTTTTAACACATTTTATATACAGTACTTGTTGCCTTACACCTTTATCAGAGATTTGTCTTTATAGTATTGAAATGAAGGGTAAGATAAAGTCGTGTGAGTGCCACACTAGATTATTTAATTAAACAATACATGTATAAAAACTTATTTAATTAAAAACCATAATTCGAATATTTTAATACAGTCTTTGAGAAAGTTAATAGGGAAAATGTGCTCCATTCCAGTAGAATAAAGGCCGTAGCCAAGGGAGGATTTTCAGAGTTCAATCCCCATCTCATCCTCTTCCCCGAAATTGTGCAGTTTTTTCTAAATTTTTGTAATTATATTTCATTTTTAACACTCAACATTGTGCACTAAAATTTGAACACCCTCCGATTTTTTCTTTTTTTTTTTTTTTCCTTTTCTCTCTCTCTCTCTTTTTTTTTTTTTTTTTTTTTTCTTATTTTCTGGCTATGGCTTTGAGCAGAGTGTACCGTATATAATGGAAATCAGTGAGTAGCATTTACGGTGGGCATGCCACCTGACAATATAGCTAATTTTATTACTGTAAGGATTCCTTTATGACTAAAGAATATATCTATTTTTCCATCAAATACTTAGACAGATAAGTAATGTCCTTTTAATCAGTTACATTCAATTTCCTTTTGTTAATTAAATAGTCAACACAAATTAATAAGAAATTTATTCATAATCATTTGTTATTAATTATACAACTGCCGCCACTGACTGATTGCTTACGATTCCGATAAGAATCTCTGCCGGATATTTTACGGGCGCCCCAAATCACTTTGTAACGCCAGTCCGTAAATAAGAACTCAGAAACCATTTTTCATAAAAATGGCGACAACATCTAACAGATCGCCCTAATTGAATGCAATTTCCGCCTAAGAGCTTAGGCGTCGGTCCTGAACTAATTTCCAAGTTTTTTTCCCGCGAATTGATTTGTTATCTGATGCTGAGATTGATAAAAACTAATTTTTTATCTCCTTAACTAGGAATGTGATTTTTTTTTTTTTTTTTTTCGTGTTAAATTGCGCGAAAGATCGTAAGATTTAATGAGTTTTGAGATTTTATTTATTATTTTTTTGCTTAATTGATAAGACATTGACGTGATATTGGATTTCCGCAGGAATGTTTTAAGTGGTAAACCGCGGAATGCTTTTTAAAAATATAATACATTTAATTTTTGCGATGTGATAGGAATATCTAGAAATGATTGGTTTTCACATCAAAATATTTTTTCATGACGGTAATTTCCTACAATATTGCCTCAATGATTTCCGTGAAATCCTTTATAGTTTTTTCTAAGGTATCAAAATCGCATAAATAATAAAACCACAAAAAAAAAAAAATTTGCAAATTAGAACACAAAAATTCAAATTAATATCGTGGTACTGGTGTAGGACTCTGTGTAAGCCTGACTGTCTACATTAGGGACCTAGGACTGGGTGAGATGTCCTGCTTGGGAAGTCTTTTAAGATGCCCCCAAGAAGGACATCTTGTAGAAGACTATGTATAATTCCAAACGGCAGAGCTTGATTATCGCATGGGCACTTGCCTTGTGCGCAAAAGTTTTAGGGGGTGACGAAATTTTACAGAATCTGATTTTAATTAATACGAAAAATTATAATAAACAGTATTCCTATTTTATTGAAGTAAAGTGTGTGCAACAAATTTGCCCTTATTCATGAAAACTTATTTACATCTGCATCCAAAGTATGGATATTTTATAAAAAAGCACCACAAAACTGGCGTTGTACAAAATATTACTTACAAACTTTGAATAAACACCATGAAATGCAATAAACTCGCAACAATTGTTTCGGGTCGAAAAAACACACGACCCTTCACCAGGCGAATAAAGTAAGCACGAGTGCTGCAGTCGTGCGTTGCCGCTTCGACTGCAGCACTCGTGCTTACTTTATTCGCCTGATGAAGGGTCGTGTGTTTTTTCGACCCGAAACAATTGTTGCGAGTTTATTGCATTTCATGGTGTTTATTCGAAGTTTGTAAGTAACAAAGCATGGATAGTTAGAAATAATTTACATTAATTTGTTGAGAATAAATAAAATTATCGTTAAAAATATTATTTAAACCAATAAAATTGTATTTAGGGATTTTCCAAAAAGAAAAAACAGTTGAAGAATTTTATCCATTCCTCTTCTTTATATGAAAAGAAAGAAAAGCCATGCGGTTCCCACAGATTATTAATACTTTCTATCTCTGCATACTCGTTGCTTCATTTAAATTGCAATGTATTTTTGCCTACATGATCCCACAACGTACAGACAGAAGAACTGGAATACAGAGATATAAAATAACTAAATTCGTAAACATTGTTATAAAGTGTTGAAAACGCTTAGCAAAAAAGGAAATGGGTTCTGTTTCGTTTCGGGAGGGGGAGGGGGGGGGGTTGTAAAACAATCGGCAACAAGTTCAAAAAGTCGCCACGCTTGTATTGTATAATTGTCAACGTATAACGAAATAACATTTCTCGGTAACCCTACACATTTTTTTTTTTCCTTTCAAGGGCTTAAACTCTATTAAGCGAAATTCAAATACTCAAATTGTGATGAGTTTGTCTGTCTGTCAGCGCTCTGACTAGGGTAAATATGCATGTGTTTTCATGAAATTGTACATAACATTACAATTCATTACTACCTCATTCTAACAATATGTTCAAAAATGCGTCATTTTATTTGTATCAAACTCAATCATCACTCAATTATTTTGATTTTTTTTTTATATATCTAGGCGAGATTTCGTCGATGCAGGATTTTGACCGGTTGGGAGGCAGGATTTTTTCCTAGCTATATTTTGTCCACATGAGATTTTGTCCGCGCGATGTTTAGTTCACTTGATATTTTGTCCGGCGAGAATTTTTTGGACGCGAGATTTTGTTCCCAACACACCTCAATAAAAATTAACTGCCTCTTTTGTTTCATTTTGCCTGTAAAACTACTTTCACAGCAACAGGACAACTGAGGCAGGGAAAAGATTTAAACTTTATTAAAAAAGAACCACAAAACTGGCGTTGTAAAAAATATTACTTGCAAACTTTGAATAAACACCATAAAATGCAATAAACTCGCCACAATTGTTTCGGGTCGAAAAAACACACGACCCTTCATCAGGCGAATAAAGAAAGCACGAGTGCTGCAGTCAAAGCGGCAGTGCGCTTTGACTGCAGCACTCGTGCTTACTTTATTCGCCTGATGAAGGGTCGTGTGTTTTTTCGACCCGAAACAATTGTGGCGAGTTTATTGCATTTTATGGTGTTTATTCAAAGTTTGCAAGTAAAAAAAAATCTAAACGTTGTAATAATATGCTCGAACAGTGCCATACAAACTATTTTAAAGGATATGTCTTCTGTCTTCCATAGAAAACTTTTTAAAAGCAGTTTTCTTAGAATTTTCGTAATATTTTTGTTTTCAAAAACAATTGAAAAATTCGTGAACATAAATGTCTGTATTTAATAATTGTTATGAGAATTTTAGAGCTATTTTATGTACACTAAAGGGGAAAAAAATGCACTTGGATATTTTTAATTTTTCCACTGAAAAACGGCCAATTTAATCGTTTAATAAAATAAAATTAAAAAAAAAAAAAAAAAAAAATTAAAGACTTTTTCTATTAGCTTGATTCACACTAAAACGTATGAAAAGATTAAAATCAAGTGTTGCCACCTATAATTCATGCTTAAGTTAATTTTAAAAAATCCAATTGTCATGTTGAAAAACTGTTTGCACCACTGGTTTCAGAAAAATCGCCCCTTTCATTTGGTACCGAATTTGTAACGAGCCACGTACTTTTTAAAATGACTGAAAGGAATTAAAATTAAGTGTTGCCACCTAAATTTCATACTTTAGTTAATTTTCAAAAATCTAATGGTCGTGTCGAAAAACTGTTTACATCTCTGGATTAAGAAAATTTGCCCCTTTCATTTGGTACCAAATTTGTAGCGATAGGCCTGATATTACTAATTTTTTTTTCCCCTTTTTCTGTTTTTAACCCGGATTCGGCAGAAGGTTTATGAAACAGAAAGTAAGCTGAAAAAAGTCTTTAATAATAATAATAATAATAATAATAATAATCAGCATATATAGTTACGCTCATCAGTGCCTGGCTCTGTCACGCTTTAGGCTTAAGAGATAGACTTAAGAGATGTCCTTGAAATCTGTATTCTAATTTTCATATATTGTAATCAATATTGTATGTTTCGTATATTGTAATTTCATAATCTGTATTATAATTAAAAAAATCTAATTATCTGATCGATAAACTGTTTAATCTGACGGATTCAGAAAAATTTCCCAATTTCCCCTTTCATTTGATACCTTATTTGTAACCAATTTTTTATTAGATTTTTTTTTTTTTTTTTTTAATTAATGGGCTCTTCCCAGTGTCGTCTGCTCAATCACGTGATAGAGGAAAACGAATAATCGAATTCTGAGAATCGAATTCAATTAAATATTGTTCTTAAGAACAAAAATGTCAATATTTAATAGAAAATAAAATAAAAGTAATATTGTGCATTTGTAAACAGTAGAATAGTTGCATTTGTAAATTTCATAATTTTTATACAACCTTTATGTGTTTATTTATTTTTACCTATAAGAATCGATTGTTGTATATTGTAGAGTAACTGTAACATTAACTGATCTAACAATAAATAATAGCTTCTTGTGGAATGTTTACGGATTATACATTGAAATTTTAAAATGTTTTCATTTAATTTAATTGCATAAAGGTGTTACAACAAGTTAATTAACTTAGTTACTGGTCTAAATAGATTTACGTAGTACGATATTGCACTGTCACTGATTTAAGTACGAAAAATCAGAGTATTTAAACATGGTCTTCATGAACATCAATAACAGGTATAAACTAAATGATGATTGTAAATGTATACAGCAAACAAAAGATGATGAATAATGATATAAAATGGATTAAAAATGATGATGTATAAAAAATAACACAGATTAAATACGATTGATCAAAAATAAGAATAGAAAATATGTTATTTCAGCAATCGCTCTAGATAAACAAGACTTCGTCTGCTATTTGTTTTTCCTCTATCATGTGACCTCTGACGTCAGGTGGGAAGAGTCCATTAAAATATGAAAATAACAGCTTTAAAATAGACATTTAAATTTTTCATTGTTGCCATTTTTTTTTTTTTTTTTTTTCAACATATAAAAAAAAATATATATATATGCTTTCACGTGAAATATATATATATACATATATAATTTTAATTTGTTCATGCATATGAAAAAATGACGTCGAGATAAATAAAGTGCGAAAATTTCGCACGGGCTTGCTAGCAAATGAATTATTTGAAGTGAGAAATAAATAAAATTAAATGTTCATTTTTCAACGGGCGCCTTAGTCGCTCTACAACTAACTAGTCAGCATGTATAGTTACGCTCATCAGTGCCTGACTCTCTCACGCTTAAAAAGGCTTAAAAGATTTCCTTGGACTCTGTCTGTGTGTGAACGCAAGTTGCCACCTTAAAATATTTAATCATTAAAATATTAATTATTTTCATACTTTAGTTAATTAAAAAAAAAAAAAATCTAATTGCCTGATCGATAAGCTGTTTAATCCGACGGATTCAGAAAAATCGCCCCTTTCATTTGGTACCTTATTTGTAACGAATTTTTGATTAGATATTTTAAAATTAATTAAAATATGAAAAAAAAACATAGCTTTAAAATAGACATTCAAATTTTTAATTGTTGTCTTTATTTATTTATTTATTTTATTTATTTATTTACTTTTCAGTATAAAATAAAACATGCTTTCACGTGGGGAAAAGAAAAAAAAAGGTTAATAAAATATTAAATTTGCGTCTATATGATGTCGTGGGGATCTAAAAAATTACGTCTATAAAATAATAACAATTTTAAATTTTCAAGGTAACGAAGAGATAAATAAAGTGCGAAAAATTCGCACGGGCTTGCTAGCAAATGAATTATTTGAAGTGAGAAATATAGGGCAGTTCCTTGTTTGTAAACAAACATCTCAACTTTTATGAGTGGTTGGCAAAAAGGCTTGGGAAAAGCATAGCGATGGCGGATCACCAACGGAAAATCAATGGTGGGCGGGGCGCGGGAAAGTCGAGCGCGCTTTTTTGCCAACCACCAGACGTCACGAGGAAATGCTCTATATAAAATGAAATGATCATTTTTCAACGGGCGCCTTAGTCGCCCTACAACTAACTAGTAATAATAATAATAAAGATTAAACGGATAGTCATTTTGCCGGTACCGCATATCTGTATCCAGCAGACATTAGTGTTTCAAATATTCGATATGTGGCAAAAATCACTAAAACTGTTACATCCCTACATTTAAATTTTAAAATTAGTGACTTAAAAAAAAAAAAAAAAAAAAAAAAATGTATCAAGTGCGTTTTTTTTTTTTTTTTTTTTTTTTTTGTCCCTTACTGTAGATTAATAATTATAATAATTTTAGTAATATACAAATCCTTCATTTGTACTGTTTACATTTCTAATAGTCACTCTTTTGCACAATTCCGGAACACTAAATGCTTAGATACAACTTTTACTCCGTAATGAGGATCAATTTAAAAAATAAATTATAATAAATAATTTATACTAAACAAAACAAATAATTTGCGATACTTACAGATGAATAACATTGCAGAAGGTTGGATGAGAACTTTTGTCAGGAAATAAGAAATACCTAAGGCTATAAAAAATTATAAGACCAATAATACAGGAATATATTTTAGAGTGAATAACAATGCGAAAGCATTATTTTGAAAGCTCCAATGAAAACTGCTTAAAACCATTTAAAAATAAGACTTCTAAGTATAAATAATAAAAATAATAATAACAATAATTAACAATCAGCCGCTTAACTCGTATTATTTTGAGTGGCAATTATGTTTATGGTGCTAAATGCTTTCTTCTATATAAAGCTTCTACTCTTAGGATGCATTATGCATTATATCTTG
This sequence comes from Salticus scenicus, assembly GCA_963930645.1. Taxonomy (NCBI): domain Eukaryota; kingdom Metazoa; phylum Arthropoda; class Arachnida; order Araneae; family Salticidae; genus Salticus; species Salticus scenicus. Next base: position 71,668,262 of record OZ005659.1, read on the forward strand.
CCGTTAAAAAAAAAAAATCTTCATACAGATTTTTTTTTTTTTTTTTTTTTTTGGCACATTATATTTGTAGCCATTTTTTACTGTTCCCCCCTCCCCCCTTTTTCTTTAACAATATAACTTTCTTTAAAAATTTGTCAGCTTATACAAGTTTTCACAGCTGGGAGAGAAAATTAACTCTAAAACGGAAAGTCTATAAAAAAGACAGCAGTGCAAGTGTGAATTCGTATAACAATTAAGAATCTTATACCACCTTTGTTGAACGGTAAAAAAAGAAAAAAAAAAAAGTTGGACCAATGTAGTGGACAAAACTGTTTTTACAAAAGAATTATATATAGTGTTTCATAATGGTCATTTAACTTTCTCACTGAAGTGAAAACTTTTGCTAACAAAAAAGGGATGTGCTGAATTTGGGTGGCGGTTTATAACTGCCTGAAGCGGTGAACATCAAGAGGTGTCCAGCAGATTAGAAAGGTAAAATGTCTTTTGTAAATTTTTTCACACGTGCATTTATATAACACCTGCACATACCTAAAATTGACCAGGGGGTTTAGCAGCCAACACACGTGTAAACCCAGGTGTTGTCAAAAAACTTCCACCAACGGCGGTAGTTTTTGTTTTGGCTTGCTTTATGATACATGTGAAGATCAAGTTGTTCCCTTTGCTATGAATCATTGTTCAGTGTAAGAAACATGCCTTTTCAGCCAACTTTTTTTCCAAGGAAGAACTTTCGGAAGCGATTGTGAGAATTTTTCATGCTGAAAATCCGTTCTGGTCAAAGAATGCGAACGCGGAGGGGGGTATTCCACTCATCAGCTAATCCTTGGTAAACAGTTTATGAGAAAGATGCTAGGTTAGAAGAGAGAGGGCTTGTCAAGCACTTTAACAATCATATTTCTTAGTTTGTGTAAGCATTTCCGGAATGTTGACAAATATTTCATACGGCCATTTTTGAAAAATCTCGCAGAATACGGGAATTTTATTTGACATAACAAAACATGCACTGGGTATCAAACCATCTGAACTTTTTTTTCTTTTTTACAGAATTTTGCGATTATATTTTTCAGCGTAGAAAGTGTCGTTTTACTAAAAATTCTTCGTATAGGACGATCTTTATTTCTCAAAGAATGTGTAATATTTTATTGGACAGCCAATTTTGGCCATAAAAGCGACCAAATAATTTGAAAAAATATATAATTATCAACTAGCAAACCCGTGTGAAATATTCGCACTTTATTTCTTTTCTTATTTAACTTTCAAATTTGAAACTCATAAATGTTATACCAATTCCACCACCTAATTAAAATTCTAATTTACTAGAAGCCAAATTATTAAAACCTTATTATTAAAACCAAATTAATATTGCCCAATAGTGAAACCAAAATCATTCAAAGAAAGGTTTCCAAATAAAATCCATGGTTCACTACCCAATTTTCATACTTCCACAGGCAGTACAGTTTTAATATAGGACTCCCACGACGCCTTTTAAATTTTTGTCGTCATGTTGGCGACAACTTTTTATTATTTTTGGTATGTATATATATATATATATATATATTTATTATTATTATTTTAATAAATAAATAAATAAAATAATTCCTATTTTGATTATATTTTTTATGATTGTGTTTTTTAGTCAATTTATGACACAAAAGTTCATATTCTGTATATATCTTTAAAATATTGCTAGGTTTAAAATGGCGCTTGCAAAGATTCTGAAGAAACAACTGTTAAAAATATATTTTTTCGTAAAATAATCTCATCAGACAAATGTCGTAATTTTTTCTTATTAGTCCATGTGCTTAAATATTGTCCATGTATAAATATTATTTTTTTATACTCGCGTATCGTATCGTTTTGACAAAAAATAATTGAAACTGGTCCCCGTTAGAGAAGTATTATATAGATTTTATTACTTGCTCGTTTATAACATAAAACGATATTTTCTATTACTTTTTCTTCCTTTTTTCAGCATATGCGCTTTTTTCTGTAAAATTTGGGTAATAACATGCCTTTCTTTAGGTAGTACTTTCTCTGTATAAATGAGTCTATAATAATAAAAGGAAAGGTTTGTCTGTCTGTCTGTCTGTTCTTTTATACGTTCAGCCCCTACTGCACGCAGAAGTACAAGAATTGACATACTGATGCACTGGAGCCTTTCCGAGTTCCTCCTCGAAACAGAATTTAAAAATTTTAATTAGTTCTGGAGATATTAATTAAAATGTCCACTCATGTCTAATCTAAAAGCGATCTCAATGACTGAGAATTCACCGCCATTGCATAAAAAAAGATATTTTAACAGAGTTAAAATTAGAAAAAGTGGAAAATAAATTAGAAATATTTGTCCGATCGTTACCATTTCGGTACCAAATGAAAGGGTTTTTTTTTTTTTTTTTTTCTGAATTTAAGTGTGCAAGCGGCTTATCAGTACAACAATTAGATTTTTAAAAATTAACTAAAGTATGAATTTTTTGTGGCAACATCATTTCAAACGCCAAACTACTGTCTGAGATGAAAAGGGAAATGATTATAACCGATCAAGATGTCACGTGTTCTGTAGTGGGGAGAAAAATTGCAATTTTCAATTTTTTTCAAATTTTCATTCACGTTACATTTGAATTAATATTCGGCCTAGACAGCATATTATAAAGCTACTGTTCAATTTTCATGAAAATATCTGGATAAACAAAAAAATTAGATTAAATTTTGTATTATCTTATACTATTAAGTGAGCAATATTTGTATATATATTTCACTGTTCTCGAAAACGGTAGCTCGGACAGTCACGAGATTTAACACAAAGGTGCCCCCCCGAAGGATCATTGTGCACATCGAAGTCAGAATTTCGAATTTCTGTTTAGTTTTCTTTTAATTAATAAAAATATGAAAATAATAAGCTAATAATAGAAAAAAATTAGCCATTTAAATTGAATCCATAATTTAATTGTTGCCAAAAAAAAAAAAAAAAAAAAAAATACGAGTTTATTTATTTTTATTTTTTTTTTTCAACAGGAAAATAAATACATTTATCTAATCTAAACTACACACTACTGATCGCAGAGCTTCCAAATTTGGCATATAGGTATCTGGGACCCTGCAGATGTGCACCTCATCGAGAGTTTTTCGAATTTCGAATTTGAATTTTTTAAATTAATGTTTTTTCGATTTTAAACATTGGCTTTTAAGTTTCCTTTTTCATGAATTTATTCTTCGATTGTAATCGTCTGCATATCTTAGCAACGGCTTTATTATGCAATTTACTTTTTATTTAATACATTTATTTGAGGGCGAATCTTTTTTCTCTTTTTAATTTATTATATTTATTAATAATAAAATGGTAATGCAGTAGAAAAAATTAAATATATTAAATTTAAAATTTAAAAACGTATTTATAACAGTTATGTTTATGTATAATTTTTGTAGTATAACAACAATTATTTTTCATTTGTTAATTTAATTTCTTTAAAAGTTTTTTTTTCTAATTTATAGTATTTGTCAGGAAATAATGGTAGTATATAGTAGAAAGGATTAAACTGATTGGAATTTATTTGTTTTTTATGTATTTAATTCCTTCTAAAAGAAAATCTACTTTTTATTTTATTTCATTATATTGGTCGGAATCAAATTGTAATAGAGTGTAAATAGCATGAGCAATAAAGTACTTGGTTCGAAAACTAAAATATTTAATAGACGCTGAGATACAGTTATCTTTAAAATCGTAGTTCTTAAATAATGGCAGACCCACCTATCGCCAATAAATACCCATATTGAAATACATAGGAAAGAGATTTCTGCAGGCAGTGGGAACCTGCTCCCGATACAGTGCGGGCAGAGAAAGAGCTGCCGTAGTCAGCGAGTACCCGATGCGAGGTCTAGACCGATTCTAATGTAATTATTTTAGTTTTTATTTATAATGTGATGTCAAAAATAAATAATGATCCAATTCTTTTGGAGAATCATTTAAATATAGTGGCCAGCGAAGCGGGCGTAGCCTGCTAGTAAGTAATAAAAATGAATGATGAAATCTTTCAAATTTTGTTTTTGTGTTGGCTTTAGAAGATTCTTAATCTCAACCCAGATAATTTACCATATATATATTAAGCAATGAGTGCCCTAGAATAATTTTTAAATCAATAACTTCAGTTTTACTAGTAAAAGTAATTTGCAATTTCATTATTAGTCTCTGAAAATAATTTTAACAAAATAATCTATGATAAATTACTCTTTTACTTACAATATAAATAATTAAAATTACAATAATATTGTTAATTACAATTGAAACAGAAATAATTAAGGCTGTTTTACTTACATTTTTGAAAACTGTGATTTAAAGAAACAACTAAACTCATCTCTACTTTTACTTTTCTCTTTAATTTTTATGAATTAATATGAAGAACGATTACGGATTTAGTTATTAAGCATTAAAAGAAAATGGAATTTTTTTACCTCTTTTGGTACTTTTTCTCTGAAAATGTAATCCTTCGTTTACAAAGAAAAGTAATCGAATTTTACAAACATAGCTTTTATTTTCTACGAAGATGTTCTAAACCAAGCTGGGAAGAATACCAGAAGATAGCTGTCGCCACTTTGATTGGAGTTTGTCTAATGGGTTTCATTGGATTCTTCGTTAAATTGATTGCCATTCCTTTGAATAATATTATCATGTCATAAATGTCAGAATTTTGCTACTTTTTTTTTTTTTTTTTTTAAGGACGGAAGTCAAATTAATGTCATACATATTTTATCTTGGAAAATTGTTGTTGAATATATTTTACTGCGAATGTTCTCTTTTGCATTTTGAGTAATGTATTTTCTATTAAACTTTCACTAATGTGTTAAATAAAATAATAAGTAGCTTTTAATTTTTAATTTGGCGAATAAAACTGATAATAAATTATAAAATCAAAGAAAACATCGTATTTAAACTTGAAATAACTATAATAGTATTTTGGATTTATAAATCTTAGTTATTTTATACACACCATTGCTGTAAAAAAAAATCGCTGTGTTTATTGCTACTGAAAGTTGTTAAATGACAAATAAAGCATATATTTGAGACATTGAATTATTTTTAAATAATCGATAACTTATAGTTTATTTTTTCAAATGTCTAAAATCAATGTGGCACAGAACACTCTTACTTCCGCGACAGCCATTTTAAACCTAACCGCATGTTCAAAATAAAACTATAAAGTACTGCAAAAAATTAATGAAAAAAAAAAATAATAATAATCAAGTAAATTATCTGTTTTCAAAGTGGTCTGACTAGATGATTTTATGGAAAAAACAATTTTTGTAAATTGCAGCTTTACTTGTATAAGCTCTATGTTAAAAATACAACACAATATGAAATATTGTTATAATTAAATAAAAAATAAATAAATGCAATAATCAAAACAGACACTCAAAAATTTCTCGGAACAACTTTAGTATACCCCCACAACGATATTTGGCGATTTTTTGTTGGCGATTATCGCTAAATCATAAATCTAAAAATCATAAATGATAAAATCATAATCTAAATCATAAAACATAAAATCATAAAGCCAAAATAAACAACATATAGGCTGCCATATTATATCGCAAACAGTCCAGAACGACATAGTTATCGTTCAAAACGGCACCAAAGAAAAATCGCCAAATTCAGCTGTGGGGATATACTGAAGTTATACCAATTAATCTCTCTCTTTTGTAAGAAGAAATTATGCAATATATATATATATATATATATATATATATACATTTTTTTTTTTTTAACATATCGTCAATATGGCGACGAAAATTAAAAAGTCGCCAAGGAATCCTCCAATAAACCTGTACCTTGATTCTTGATATTACACACATGCTTATGGTAAGTCCGAATTAATTTTTGCAATAGCGAACGGTACAGGGATTGGGTTCGAACCTGTGTCTTTGGCATAGAGCTCCAGTGCTGAACTGAGCCATCGGTCAAAAGCTGTTTATTCCAGCTCAGTGGTTTATGCTTTATCCTAGCCAATGAGATAGTAACCCTGTTATCCTTCGACTGTTCTAGCAATTGCCACTTGCCTCCTAGATATAGGAAAAGCTCCCGTCGAGCATGCGTAGAAAACTTCCTTAACGTCACTTTATTTGGCCATTAATTACTCTTTTGGCGAGTTTTATTAATTAGGAAAGAGCATGTTTGTTTACAAATTATTCCGACTAGAAGCTGGCGGGCCTCCAAACTCTCTTCCAGGGCCAATTTAGTGCGAATTTTATTGAAATGAAAGGATATTTAATCAGTGTTGTTAACTTTTTATTAGAAGGGTATTTAGAAACGTTTATGTATATTTAAGTAAGTATGAAGAGTATTAGAGGTAAGTTTTTTTCTATAGTAAATACGCTTCGCGTACAGGAAAAAAAAAAAAAAAAAAATACCCTTATCTCAAACTGCATGAATCTCAAATATGTATGAAATTATATACAGCAATTGCAGCAATTAGTAATACCACGTCTGTACGCTTCGCGTATTTATTTTTACATTTATTTCTATTTCTTACGTAATTGTGCCTAACAATATTTTTTGCTTTCTTTTGGAATACCTTTCTTAAATTTGAGATTTAAAAATTTTTAATACTTTTTTTTCGTTTGAGGACCGCTATGCTATTTCACACAATTGGCGATTCATTCGTTCGGCGAGGGTCAACGATATTGCTACTTAAGAACCAAACCATCTCATATTTTCTTCTCCCTCTCTCTCGGCCAATTTATGAACTGTTTGTTAATTTCATTATTACTATTCATTTATTAAATTTTTTATTATTAATCTATTATTATTATAAAATGGTTTATTAGTATTGTTAAATTATTTATTATTTAAATTTAGACATTATTATCAGTATAATTATTTTTATTTATTTATAGTTTTTCAGAATTTTTCCGATTTAGATATATATATATATATATATATATATATATTTTAAACATAATTTGGTGGTTTATCGAGGGGCCATGAAAGTAATCGCCAAGTAAGGATCATCAAACAGAAAAATATCCCCCCCCCCTCCCCATTAAACTCATTCTATCTATAGAGTTCTAACAACCACGTGACTTTCTTCTTAGCAACCGTACTTTGCTGAAGGACAGCGCTAATTTTTCGATGCCTTCGGAAGCGTAGTAGTCGAATTTTTTAATGCTTTTACAAATACATTTACAACACTGTGTTACAATAAATTTGTAACACTATTCCGCAATGATAAAATGGGTCAATGGGGTCAGTTGTCCCTCAGCAAACATGCTCGTGACGTCATCTGTTAGAACTCTATATAATACTTCTCTAACGTGGACCAGTTACTATTAATTTTTGTCGAAATGGTACGTGGTGAAAATAATAAAGTACTCGGATAAAATAAAATAAAAATGAACAAAAGCAGGCGCACTCAGCTCAATGAACTAATAGGGGAAAATGACGACATTTGTATAGGGCAGTTCCTTGTTTGTAAACAAACATCTCAACTTTTATGAGTGGTTGGCAAAAAGGCTTGGGAAAAGCATAGCGATGGCGGATTACCAACGGAAAATCAATGGTGGGCGGGGCGCGGGAAAGTCGAGCGCGCTTTTTTGCCAGCCACCAGACGTCACGAGGAAATGCTCTATAATGACATTATTTTATGGAAAAATGTATTTTTAAAAGTTGCTTCTTCAGAACCTTTACAAGCGTCATTTTAAACCTAGCATTATTTTAAAGATATATACAGAATATAAATCATTATCATAAATTGACTAAAATACGCAATCATAAAAAGTATAATCAAATTTTTTTACTTTCTTTTAACAAAAAATTATGCAAAAAATAAATAGAATGTCATTGCACTCTTGGCGATAAAAATGTAAAAGGCGTCATGGGAGTCCTATACTAAAACTGTACTGCCTGCGGAAATATGAAAACTGGGTCATCAACACATGAATTTTATTTTGAAACTTTTCTTTGAATGATTCTGGTTTCACTATTGCACAATATTTATTTGGCTATAATAATAATAATTTGGCTTCTGGTAAATTAAAATTTTAATTGGATGGTGAAATTGGTATAATATTTACGAGTTTCAAATTTTAAAGGTAAATAAGAAAAGAAATAAAGTGCGAAATTTTCGCACGCGTTTGCAGGTAATTAATAAGATGCTTCCAACATCTGGAGTTAATCGTCAATTGCTATGAAATAATTCTAAGCGTCAGTTTCTTTTATAGCAGAGTATTCTTCCTTTATATGAATCGCTTAGAGACATTATCTTACAGAATCTCTCCCAAGTTGTTTTGGTAGCTCTGGGAGCTAAATGTTTAAAAAAAAAAAAAAAAAAAAAAGTTTCTGGTATTATTAAAAATCTCAAGACAACAAACAAAAGTTTTCCCATGAAACCATCGATGATGCGCTATCTCAATGGTTTTCAAAGTGCAGAACTCTGCCTGTAAAACTTGTTACACAGCAATGATACTATACGTGCGCGAAAACTTTCCGTAGCGCTTGAGTTATCTTTGGTAGGACAGAAATCATAATTGCAACTTCGAATCAGTGGGGCTATTATTTTCTTATTTAAGCCAAATAATAATAACTAGCATGTCTACCCGGCGCTACTTCGATTGAAGTAGTACATATATATATATATATATATAGAGAGAGAGAGAGAGAGAGAGAGATAGGTAGATAGATAATCAGAACGTACAGTAGAAATATACTACTATCAGTACATACAACTGGAATTTAAAGATGATTTAATATCAGTATTCAAACAATTAATGTGATCAAAAACAAAGACCACCCAAATCAAACCAAAAAAGAAATAAAGTCAAATCTAAATTAATTAAAGCAAGTTTATATATATATATATATATACTAGCAGACCCGGCCACGCGTTGCTGTGACTAAGTTATACGTTGAATTATACGGCTGTAAACTATTTAGTACAGTTAAATTATTATTTACGAACAAAGACGAAAACGTTGTAGCCGATGTAAAAACCCACAGGGTTGAGATTTGAAACTTAGGTCAAAATTTGGAAGCGATTGATAAAAATTTTCGTAGTGTTGATATTAAGCACAAATTAATTTTATTGTAGGGTCCTATAAATTTTAATGGAGAAGTGATATATATTATTTCTAATGCTACTTTGGATAAAATTGTTAAAATGACTAATGTATAAATTAAATTCTATTAAAATTCTATTAAAATAAAAGTATAAAAGAAACAGACGATTTTAAAATCAATTTTTATGGAGGAGTGAAATATAATATATGCTATAATGGATAATTTTACTATTAAATGACCTCATCATTTTAAATATTTTAAAGAGGGCAACAGCTGTAGTTATAAAAGGGAAAACAATAAGGCTAAACCAGAAAAATAAGTAAATTTGATAAATATTTTAAAACTTTAAAATTGGAAATCTTATGAAATATTGGACATTTAAAGTAAATACATGTATCATTTTAAATACAAAAAGATTTTGGAAAAGTTTAGTGTATTTTAACGAAGTGATGAGAAGTTTTTGAGTATGTTAAAATTTTAATAGTAAATTCAAGTCAATAAAGATGGGAAACATTGAGGATTAAGATAAGAATAATTATAAGATTTAAAAAAAAAAAAAAAAAAAAAACTTTTTATATACCATGCTTTTAAATTTTAATATACTAATAATATACAAATTAAAAGGAAAATGATAAATATTCTATCATAGTTTGAAGTCAAATTTGTTTTCAAATGTCTAAATAAAATATCTGATGTAAGATACTAATATTTTGCAGCGGAATAGATTTCATTTCTGTCATCCTTGGCGAAAAAAAAAGAATATCGCCAAATTATCTGGCGAAAATATTTAATTCCTTTCAAAAATCATGGTTATTTTAACAACTTATATTAAAAGAGTAATGAATAATATGAAACAATATTTCGTACAATACATATTACATGTCATACATACGTACAATGAATAATACATATTACATTTCGTACAATGCATACATCTGGCATGTATATTTTCGTGTTACGCTTTTGATCGCCAAATAATAATAATAATAATAAAAAAAGCCAAGGGCGACAGAGTTTAAAAATTTAAAATTAAAATTTTGTCAATTTGACAGCAAAATAATTCAATCTAACACCCGCGATAACTAATACATATCTATACCCAAATATAAGGATTAAAATCGGGAAATAAATTTCCTCGATTTTTAATCATTTCTTACAAAAAATCCAGTGGGCAATTAACATAGGAAATCTTTTTCTTGGCTGCACAGACGGTCAGTGAGTCACACTTCGCTTGCGTATAGAACTCATAGATATAGTATAGCATATATAGAATAGAGTGATCATTGGGGAGAAAAAAGTTATTCCTTTTCATTTGGGAAAAGACGACGTTTTTACCAAAATATGGCCGTCTTTCCCCGAGTGAATACGCACGGGAATACATACTAATATTTTAGCAAATAAAATTTATGAATAATTTATTTGCTAAAGGGGAATGGAAGACTCCAGATACAGTTTCAAATTCATATTTCTTTCTTTCTTTTCTTTTTTTTTTTTTTTTTTTTTTTTTTCAATACCACTTAATGGCTGTTTCCAAAGCTTTTATTTTTTATCTTTTTTCGGCATCAAAAATCTTTGTACGATAACATGGGGATGAGAGATCTATATATATTACTATATCTATGATAGAACTACATTAGCACTTTATCAATGTGTATAAAATCTTTAAATTGATTATGAAGTCAATTTTCGTGAGATGCATAATTTAACTTTTTATAATTTTTTAACGTTCACGTTTGATTAAATGTATTTATTTTTATGTCGAAAGAAAATGAACTCGTATTTTTTTTTTTTTTTTTTTTTTTTTTTTTTGGCAACAATTAAATTAATGGAACTCACAGATATTTTGGAGCAACTTTAATAAAGGTCTATAATTAACAAATAATTGCAATAAAACAATATTGTGACAATAAATTGAGATAAAAACTATCCTATCTCTCAAGTTGGATCAAACTGCACACAGTGTGCAAAATTTCATCAAAATCAGTTCCTTAGTTTAGGAGTTTACCCCGGACAAACATCGTGACACGTAATTTATATATATATACAGATTAAATTATAAAGTTTTGATCAATGAAGCACAAATAAGTAAAAAACAGGATTAATTTCACTGTATTATCTTCATTATAATATGAATTCAATTTACACTTCAGTCTAAGTAACACGTGGCCGGCTATGCTAACACCAAAAATTTAAAAAGTGGAAATAATTGAATTATACGAAATTTATTAATAGGTTAAAAAGTTGAAGATTCTTTGTGTAGATGGCAGCACCAAATATATTTCAGCTTTCATTTCAACCCAGTCGAAAGGTATCGACATCTGTTAGAATCATTTGGAGTTAACAGATAATTGTGACTGTCAAATAATAACAGACAAATAATTAGCAATAAATTAAAATTGCGACTATAATTTGAGATTTAAACTATCCTATCTCTCAAGTTGGATCGAACTGCACATGGTGTGCGAATTTTATTATAATCGGTTAAGTGGTTTAGGAGTCCATTGAGGACAAACATCGTGACACGAGATTTATATATATTAAGATATATATATATATATTACAGAAAAAACAAAAACAAAAAAAAAAGTAAAGAATGAATGAGATGGAATCAAAAATAAATTAAAATAAAAATTTTCCAGCTTCATAAATAAATGGGGTACTTTTTCATTTCGCCGGCGCAGGTGATATAGTCGGTATAACCGAGGTATAAAGTAGGCGATAAAGACTAATAAAACAAATTAGTCTTTCAAATGTAGGAGGTTTTTTGGTTTACCTCGTATATATATATATTATATTATATATATATATATATTTGTGTGCTGTTATTGTTTTAGTTCTATTAATTGCTAAATTTTAAGATTAAAATTTATTATGTTATCTATTATATATATATATATATATATATATATATATATATATATACAGAATAATTTTACAAAAGATTAATTTAGAAGACGACTTTATCGTCTGCGCCAGCGAAATGGAAAAGTACCATAAATGGATTCCAAACCCAACCCAGGAGATCTATAAAATATGTTAAGGTATCTATAGAACTTCTGTCTAAATAATAAGTCTTCGCATAAGAAAGGTGCATTTTCAGAGGCATAATTTTTCTATTTATGTATCGATACTAAACAAAGGAATAAAAAGAAGTTATTTATTTACCGTTGAGTTTTAGTATCAAAATTATTTTAACGTTAAAATTGACAGAAAATTTTAATGGAACAAAAAAGAAAGCAGTAAAATAAAGTAATGTACTCTCTCAGTAAAATCCTAGTTATAAAAATTTGAACTCATTATGAGAACTTAAACGTATAAAACAAAAAATAAGCAATTAATTTCAATAGAAAAAAAGTTTTCAAGATTTTTTTTTCCCCTCCAAATTCTCTGTCATCTGGTTGGTTGATTGGGTTTTACGTCACACTAGTGCTACGCATATGGGCAATTGACGACGGTCTGGGACTCACCCCTAGAGGTGGTCGGACGTGCCATCGCAATTTTGATCCTACACGGAAGGGATGGCTCTCCCGCTTCGGTGACCCCCAGAGGTATAATTTTTTACGGGAACATGGAGGACATTGCGGCCACGACAGATTTTACGTGCACCACCCACCATTAGTGTACACGATGGTCTTTGGCCGACACGAATACCGAACCCGCAATCTTCCAGTTACGAGGCCGGCGCTCTACTGACTGGGCTACTGCGGCCACTCTGTCATCTGGAAAGGTAAGTTTGTGAATTTCATCGTTTGAAATTTCGTTCAAAAGTGATAGCAGCCGCAAGACCGTTAAAAGGGCCAGATAAAATAGAAGTAATGGTCCGATTTTTTCAGAATCTGTACCATTAGATAGGGGTAATTTTTCTGAATCCAGGAATACAATTCGCTAACCGATGCTATAATTCGAATTTTTTTAACTAACTAAACTAATATTTCTAATGGCAACAACTGATTTCTCAATGGATCATCGGTATCATCCTGGACAAATCTCTAAGAAAATAAATTATACAAAATCCTTTGGTGTTAAAATTTTCACGTGACGTAAATAAATAAATCTAAAAGTTCAGCGGGTGATATCCGCTAGTATACAATAATATGTTCATTAATTATTAACAGACTGTTCGATTGTTGAATTGTTGGCTAAAAATTTTTTTCTTATTCATATACATTTTTAATCTCCTTACAAAAGATAACTAAATTAGGAATTATACAGACGTAGGCTTTCTGAAAAAAGTTTTGCGGACGAAAAAACGATGGTAATAACATCATCAATATCTAGACATCTAGAGAATTTACAATTTTGATGGTGCTGTCATCTATCAGATTACTTAAGACCTAAAAATATTTTAATTATTTCTTAAATGTTTTCGTTTGTCGTAGAAAATATGCAATGATTTATAAGCAGAAAAAATCGTGAAAACTATTTAGCCTTCATAAAAAGCAAAAAAGATGCCTTTCCTTTCCTTTTTAAATAGTACTAGCAGGCTTTGCCCGCTTCGCTGGTCATTATATTGAAATGAATCCCCAAAACAGCATATCATTGATAATAATAAAATATCTTAAAAAAAAAAAAAAACATTGAAATCCGTCAAAATCTAATTTTAAGTTGCCCAATGCCTTCGGCAGTCCCTTACCTGCTTTTTACTCCCCCTCCCTCGCGGTTACAGTTGAAAGTTTTACAAAATCTCATCAAAGTGCATATTTCGCACACTTAATTAACATTCACACACCAAAATTCGCCATTCTTAGGTAATTTGGACGGATTTAAGCTTCAAAATGTGGTTTTTGCCCCGCCCGCCCCAAGAGGAAGGAGGGGCGGGGGTAAATTTCCAAAATTACTTTATATTTCATGTTGCATACACATACCTGACCGACACATAAAAAAAAATTGAGATCATGAAATTATTTAAAGCTGAGCTATGCTTTAAAACTTTTTTTTTTTAATCTCTCCTCCCGTTCTTAAAGGAGGAAAGGAGGAGTGAATTTCGCAAAATCTCTTCATACTATGAGTTAGATACATATAATCGTCCCTTACATAAAAAATGTCCAACCTTAGATAATTTAGTGCAGCGTTACGCATGAATACATGTTTTTATGTTTTTACCCCCCATTCTCCAAAGGGCGGTAGGGTGGAATTTCATAAAATCCCTTTGTAGTGTGTGTTCAGTTCGATTTCCCCGTGTGTTGAGTACCCTTCTTCCAAAATCTTTTCCCTTCCCTCCCCCCTTAAAAATCCAAAATTCCAAAATCGCAGAAAATAATTTTTTTGTACTGAAGTCTGGTCTTTCCATCTGCAATTTATTCACCGTTAAGTAATTTGGAGCCGAGTTAAGCCTTCTGCCCCCCAAGGAGACGGTGGGGGGGGAGGGGTATTTTGCAAAATTCCGTCTTAGTTGGGGGTCAGGCTCCGAAATCCAACCTGGTCACTAAAATTTGTGACCCTCTTTCCCACAGAATCGTCATGGCAGTGTTGAGTCAGTGAATCATTGAGTTTACTCTTTTATATGTACAGATTTGATTATATTTTTTATGGACTACTTGGCTTAAGGTTGTTGTCACAAAAATAGAGTCCTTGGCGAAAAATGTCCTATCTACTTCAGTATTAAAATTAAAAATATACCCAGGATTATCAACTAATAAAGCTCTTTAATACAGATCTGAATTAGCTTTCATTTTCTTATTATTTAATTTTGATAATGACGTTATGTTGTCATGTGCCTAAGAAAACTTAATATGTATTATTATTTTTATTATTATTCGCGTGGAATATTTTTTGGCAACAATTAAAAATTAAAATAAATTATTTTAAAATTTTATTATAGAAGAAATTTTTATATTATACAGAAGATTAATTAAAAATTTACATTTTTTCCGGTATAAATAGTAGCCTATGTCTTATTCCAGACTATTACCTATCTCTATACAAAATTTCATCCAGATCCGTTTAGCCGTTGTGGTGTGATTGAGTAACAAACATCCATCCAAACTTTCGCATTTATAATATTAGTATAGATTATAGTTATCGTGTGCATGTGTTAGATTGAGTTATTTTGCTACCAAATTGACAAAATTTTAATTTTAAATTTCAAAACTCTGTCGTTCTTGGCGCTTATTGTATTTGGTGATCAAAAACGTAATACGAAAATATGTATGCCAGATGTATATTTTCGTAATATGCATTGTACGAAATATTGTTTCATATTATTCATTACTCTCTTAATATAAGTTGTTAAAATAACCATGATTTTTGAAAGGAATTAAATTATGTTCGCCAAATAATTTGTCGATATATATATATTTTTTTTTTCTGCTAAGGATGACCGATATCAAATCTATTCCGCTGCAATATCGTGTCTTATATCACATACTTTATTTAGACATTTGGAAAGAAATTTGACTTCAAATTATGATAGAATATTTATCATTTTCCTTTTAATTAGTGTATTAGTTGGATATTTATTGTGTAAATATCATCCTTTGAAATGAAATGTTTGTGTTTTCAATCGAATATAGAAGTTTGCCATTTTTTTCCCCTAGAGTTTTGATATTAAAAATGCAAATTTTGTCAATTTTACAACAAAAATAACTTAATCTAACGCATGGACATGATAACTAATACATATCTATACCTAAATATGGGGATTAAAATCGGGAAATAGTTTTCCTCGATTTTTAATAATTTTTTACAAAAAATCCAATGGGCGTATATTTTTCTAGGACATATTTTTCTTGAATCCACAAACGGCCAGTGACGTCATCACTTCGCTTGCGTATTAGCACTTTATCAATGTGTAAAAGAAATTTTTAATTAAAAATGACGTCAATTTTTGTGAGATGCATAATTTTTTTTTTTTAATTTTTTATCGTTCACTTTTAGATAAATGTATTTATTTTCCTGTTGAAAAAAATAAATTCGTTTTTTTTTTTTTTGGCAACAATTAAATTATGGATAAATTTAAATGGCTAATTTTTGGCTATTATTAGCTTACAAAATTGCTATTTTATGCATAAAAATCGCAAAAACAAATTTTTTTTTGGAATAAAAGGTAGCCAACTTTTTAAGTTAGGGTATAAGCTATCTCCATTACAAATTTCATCGAAATCCGTCGAGCAGTTTTGGCGTGAAACTCAGTCAAATAAATTCACGGACATAACTCTAGAAAACGTTTGTATGGGAAATAGAAAAGGGTTGTTTTTAGGGTTTTCCCGGAAATTATTCGATTTTTTCTCGCCTTTTAAACCTTCCCTCGACCTCCACGAACATTTCAAGACTAAGATAAGATAAATCCGTTCAGTCGTTCTCGAGTTTTAGTGAGACTAACGAACAGCAATTCATTTATATATATATAGATTACAACAAGGCATCCGTATTTAAATATTCATTAACTTTAGAACTTTACTAAAATATAAGTAATTTAAAACTTTACCAAAATATAACTTTGCTAAAATTTTTATTTAATAAATCAAACATGTTGAAAATGTTCAAAGTAAATTTTTTTATATCACCGTGTGGGTATCATAAATTTTTAGGTAGATTCCTTATAGGAGATCTACCTATTGCAATGGTTCTCATGACATGACTTCTGGAAAATTTGTTCATATCTTCACCGATCATGACCCCTAGAACCCAAAACCACCCTCAGTTCAAAAGTTTATATATATATATAGGTATATATATATTTATATATATGTATGTATAACGCTTTTTCCCATGTTAAGTTGTGAACACGATAACTGGAGTAATTTTTATTTAAATTTAACCAGCTCAGGATATGTTGTCAGGACAGTGAAAATCTCGGTCGAGTTCGTAGATGGGGTGTCCAGCTCAAAGGGAGTGGAAATGGTGGTGGGGGGGGGAATTTTCATATGCCCATAATTTCTTTAATATTGAAAATAGGAAAAAAATTCAAATCAGTCGAATTACCGCCTTACCCTAAAGAACAATTTTTGTATTTAAACTTTTTCGATAGCTTCAATTGCTTAAAAGTTATAAGCTAAAAAGTGATTTTTCGTGAATTGTGGTGAAGCCGACATTTTCTATAGCTTTCATTGCAAAAATTTATAATTTGATGCTTATGTCATGTGCAAACGATAATAAAAAAGATCACTGAAAATATAATAAAATTTTAATCACGTGTTTAAACAATATAACAACAATGTACTGAGAAAAATGAAATAAAATTTTATCCGTGATTTTAAAGAAATAAAATAAAAGTTAATAAATCTATATATATAAAAATGAATGTTTGTCTGTATGTTATTTATAAAATCGTAAACGGCTTGAACGATTTCGATCATTCTTTTTTTGTTTTTTTCCTTATAGGTCAGGGATGGTTTAGGAAAAAAAAATTGAAAAAATCTTTAAAATTAATTAAAATATGAAAATAATAAACTTATTGACTTACATTGACTTAATATAAGCCATTTAAATTTTTAATTGTTGCCAAAAAAAGTTTACGAGATATATTTATTTATTGTTTTCAGCATAAAATGAAATATGCGTTCATGCGAAAAATAAGAAATTACTAAATGTTAAATTGGTCGATGAGAAAATGACACATTATAATTTTAAAATAAAATAGTAATATTACAAATCTAACTTATTTCTTCTGAATTTTATTTCACAGCATTTTTTTTATATACCTCAACTTCAGATTTTTTTTTTTTTTTTTAGTATGGCGGATGAAACACGCTTGGCATAAACGCTAATTCAGCAATATATTAAAGGTATTTTCTTATTGATAATCCTTGACAATTTTTTATAATTTTGATGCTGAAGTAGATCGGACATTTTTCGCCAAGGAAAAGATAGAAAGAAATACGCAAGCGAAGTGATGACATCACTGGCCGTTCGTGGATGCAAGAAAAATATTTCCTATGTTAAACGCCCATTGGATTTTTTGTAAAAAATTATTAAAAATCGAGGAAAAATATTTCCCGATTTTAATCCACATATTTAGGTATAGATATGTATTAGTTATCATGTCCATGCATTAGATTAAGTTATTTTTGTTGTAAAATTGACAAAATTTGAATTTTTAATTTCAAAACTCTAGAAAAAAAAAATGCCAAACTTCCATATTCGATTGAAAACACAAACATTTCATTTCAAAGGATGATATTAACACAATAAATATCCAACTAATATACTGATTAAAAGGGAAA
Organism: Salticus scenicus; assembly: GCA_963930645.1. NCBI lineage: Eukaryota > Metazoa > Arthropoda > Arachnida > Araneae > Salticidae > Salticus > Salticus scenicus. The sequence goes on from OZ005659.1 coordinate 71,686,466, forward strand.
TGATAAATATTCTATCATAATTTGAAGTCAAATTTGTTTTCAAATGTCTAAATAAAGTATCTGATATAAGATACTAATATGTTGTAGCGGAATAGATTTGATATCGGTCATCCTTGGTAGAAAAATAAAATATCGCCAAATTATTTGGCGAATATAATTTAATTCCTTTCAAAAATCATGGTTATTTTAACAACTTATTTTAAGACAGTAATGAATAATATGAAACAATATTTCTTACAATGCATATTACGAAAATATACATCTGGCATGTATATTTTCGCATTACGTTTTTGATCACCAAATACAATAAGCGCCAAGAACGACAGAGTTTTGAAATTTAAATTTAAAATTTTGTCAATTTGACAGCAAAATAACTCAATCTAACACATGCACATGATAACTAATACATATGTGTACCCAAATATGGGGATTAAACTCGGGAAATAATTTTCTTCGATTTTTAATCATTTTTTACAAAAAATCCAATGGGCGATTGACATAGGAAATCATTTTCTTGCATCCACGGACGGTCAGTGACGTCACACTTCGCTTGCGTACAGGAACAATAATCGCATAAATTATATTTTGGTCTAAAACGGCAACAAAAATTTAAAAGTCGCCAAGGGCATTAAGGCTGTACCATGATCAAGTTTACATACTAATTTATTTATTTTTCTATATACCAACTACTATTAACTAAGCATGAAGTATATATAACCACAAAATAATAATTGTCTCGTGCGATGGAAGTTGCCGATCATAGCATATTGTGATATTATATGTGGCTTGAAATTGCTGTCATTCTATGGTTGATTGATTAAATCAAATAAATATAGGAAATAACTTGAGAGCAAATATTATGTACATCACATATAATGTTGTTCATATGTAACTGGGATTCAGATATAAAAGAGCTACTTCAAATTTTTCGATATTGTCCGTATCGAAACTGTTATGTATGATAAGCAACCAAATGGAAGCCCACGGGTAAGCCATTGTCGCAGGCAATAGGGACAGGCACCGGAGATTGCGAGGACGAACAAGGCGCTGCCTAAGGCAGCGGAAACCCAAAGCAAGCTTTTGACCGATTTCAGTTTTTTTTTCATAAAGCATATAGAAAAGAGTTTGCCAACGAAGCGGGCAAAGCCGTCCAAAATTGTTTAAGAACTAAATATTGCAGCGGAATAGATTTGATATCGGTCATCCTATACACGATATTGCAGCGGAATAGATTTGATATCGGTCATCCTTAGCAGAAAAAAAAATATACATATATCGACAAATTATTTGGCGAACATAATTTAATTCCTTTCAAAAATCATGGTTATTTTAACAACTTATATTAAGAGAGTAATGAATAATATGAAACAATATTTCGTACAATGCATATTACGAAAATATACATCTGGCATGTATATTTTCGTATTACGTTTTTGATTACCAAATACAATAAGCGCCAGAAACGGCAGAGTTTTGAAATTTAAAATTAAAATTTTGTCAATTTGACAGCAAAATAACTCAATCTAACACATACACATGATAACTAATACATATATGTACCCAAATATGGGGATTAAAATCGGGAAATAATTTTCTTCGATATTTAATCATTTTTTACAAAAATTCAATGGGCGATTAACATAGGAAATCATTTTCTTGCATCCACGGATGGTCAGTGACGTCACATTTCGCTTGCGTATAGGAACAATAATCGCGTAAATTATATTTTGGTCTAAAACGGCAACAAAAATTTAAAAGTCGCCAAGGGCATTAAGGCTGTACCATGATCAAGTTTACATATTAATTTATTTATTTTTCTATATACCAACTACTATTAACTAAACATGAAGTATATATAATCATAAAATAATAATAATTGTCTCATGCGATAGAAGTAGCCGATCATAGCATATTGTAATATTATATTTGGTTTGAAATTGCTGTCATTCTATGGTTGATCAATTAAATCAAATAAATATAGAGAATAACTTGAAAGCAAATATTATGTACATCACGTATAATGTTTCTCATATATAATTAAGATTCAAATATAAAGGGCTACTTCAAAATTTTCGATACTGTCCGTATCGAAATTGTCATATATGATAAGCACCTAAATGGAAGCCCACGGATAAGTCATTGTCGCAGGCAATAGTGACAGGTATCGCAGAATGCGAGGACGAACAAGGTGCTGCCGAAGGTAGCGGTAACCCAAAGCGAACTTTTGAGCGATTTCAGTATTATAATTCAGTATATATATATATATTTAACTCTTTATTTTTTAGAGATTATTTATATAGAAAAGAGTTTCCTTTAAATATAGTGACCAGCGAAGCGGGCAAAGCCTGCTGGTATGTAAATAAAATCAACATATCTTAGGGCTAAGCAGATTTAGACTTAGCTTTATGACATAGATGCTATAATGTAAAAGATAAATGTCATCGTTAAAAAAAAAAAAAAAAAAAAAAAAAAAAATCGTGTAAATCGATGCTAAACGAATTAAACCGGCATGATAGAAAAAGTAATTAATTTGGGGACATTTAGGTATTATCGCTTTAACAAATGAACTAGGGACGATTTTAGAATTTTCCGTTGAAGTTTATTTTCATCAAAACTTAAATTTAAATTAAAGTATTTCATTACTCGAATTCCGTTATTTTGATAAATAAAATTATACCATTAAAAAAAAATAAATAAATAAAGAACACTCTTTTATTGAAAAGTGAACTAATAAAGGTTTTAGAAAACTATTACATACTTTTAAATCTGTATTAAAAAAAATTAATTGTTGCCACTCGACATTATACAAATACATCCAAATCCTGTGTCACATACGATAGTTTTGTATAAGTACATATTTTTTGTTTGCCCCTGGAACCTGCCCCTGATAGGAAAAGTGCCTGGAAACACTTGTATCTAGTATTGTCATTGATTATGAAGTCGTGTGCAAAATTTCAGGCCCTTCGGACGACAAGAAGTTGCCGAAAATTGATTTGCAAAATTCCGTTTCATACATTAATAGTTGCATCATATCAAGTTAATAAAAGTGTGTTAATTAAAAACCATCTTAAACGCTTTAATTAATCATTTAAAATATATAATTACAAAAATACGTCAATCTTAATACAAATATCGTCTGTGGTGAATAGTTTAGGCAAGAATTTAAAATTTACGATAGAAAGTAATACGTTACAGCTTCCTTTGACTTTTTATCTTGTCGAAATAAGATATTGGTCTGTGAAGAGATATGAGGTTTTCTCGTGGAAAGAAAATATAATGAAGCCAAAGCTGCCTATCTCCACCGCCAAGCTCGCCAAATTTTGTCGTCAGACAACAAATTATGTCGCCAAGTCAAAACTTTCGTCGTCAACTATCACATTTTGCCGCCAAATCACAAATTTCATTGTTAAGTCGCAACTTTTGTCACCAAAATTTCGCCAAATCATACAATTTACTAAATTTATAACAATTAACATTGAAATTCAGCGGTGCGAAATGGTCCAATGTTAACTAATGGTAATGTTAATGTTCCAGCTTATATCAACCAAAACAGTTTCACTTTACAATTTTTATTCATATGACAATAAGAATCACAAAAGCACAATACAAAACTCTCAATAATTCAATAAAAATTACAATGAAATAACTATCCAAAAACCGCTACCACTTAACTGTATTTCACTTGACGATAGCAACGCCAGGTCGCCAGGCTTACCAGTGCTTGACCATAGTAAGGTCACAAGTGCATTTTCACGTTTCTATTACTTCTTTAAAAGAAAGATATTGAACAACAGTTATATGGATTTTAAATAAAAATTATAATTTTGATTAAGCTTGGGTAGGGAGGGGGGGGGTGTAGACCAATACCCCCCTCCGGGATTCACCATTGCTGGGATTGTATATCTTTAAGACTTCTATATATTGAATGATTATGAGCTTGAGTTCTAAAAAATTGAAACATTTACAGACCAATAAATCTAGCCTAAAATTTTAAGTAGAATGAACCCCTTTTGTAGTTGAAAATTAAATTTCTTGAAAACAGAATAGCGGCTTAAATAATACAATGTATGAGAACAAAGCCATTGGTTAAATATTAATCCATATGTAAAATTTCTTTACATGTGTAATATTAACGTAAAGGAATCTACCTTTGCCTTTAAACTTGCCGAAAAGGGATTTTTTTTATCTTTGTTCCAGCATTAAGTTTTTTAATTTCTAATTTTACTGGCATATTCATTTTACAAAGTCAGTTGAAGCATAAATGTCGATAAGTTTTATTGAAAAGAACATATTGATGTTTAGAATTTTTTTTATTTCCGTCTAATTTATTGGGAGAATTTTTACTCTTCGCTATTTTATGTTGCTGAAAAAATCTTTCACAGCGAAAATATCAGCTTTTTTTTTTCTAATATCGCATTCTTCGCAAAGTGAGAAACTCTTATTTAAAACTAGTATGTTGTGGCCACCACAAGACTTTCTTCTATATTTTTCTGTACAAATTCACTCAGTAACAATATTAAAAAAAAAAAAAAAAAAAAAAAAAAAAAATATCTGTTTTTTTTTTTTTTTTTTTTTTTTTTCGTGAAAAGTAAAAAAAATCGATAACTTTGTTTTAAATTATCACAGATTTATAGTTCAACCATTCGTTTTAAAGGTATTGACGAGACCTTTTGAAAGATACCCATCTTGAAAATTTACTCCCCTCGAGGGGGGGACTTCACCCCTAGGGGGGGGGGGAAGCGAGGCTCCTACACATACAAAAAGTTTTTCCCAGTTGACTATCTCTATTATAAATAATTCTTGTAAATTTCATAATCATTACTAACTAGTATGTTGTGGCCACCATAAGACTTTCTTCTATATTTACCTATACATATTCAATCAGTAACAATATTTAAAAAAAAAAAAAAAAAAAAAAAAAAAAAAGTACGATTTTTTTTTTTTTTTTTTTTTTTTTTTTTTTTTTTTTGTTAAAAGTGAAATAAATCGATAACTTTGTTTTAAATTATCACAGATTTATAGTTCAACCATTCGTTTTAAAGGTATTGACGAGACCTTTCGAAAGATACCCATCTTGAATATTTATCCCTCCCGGGGGGGTACTTCCTCCAGGGGGGGAAGCGATGCCCCCCATGCAGAAAATTTTTTTCCTAGTTACATACTACTATTATCAATAATTCATATTAATTTTACAATCACAAGTTTAAAACAACTCTAATTATGCACATTTATACGAATTTTTGTCCTATGCTGCCATGTTAAAAATTTAGATAAAATGCTATCACAGCGCCACCTGTTGAGCTATTGATCCCCAAACATAATCAGCACCAGTTTATGTCGAGGACCAACTAAATACCAAGTTTGGTTAAATTTCGTTAAAAAAAAAAAAAAAAAAAAAAAAAAAATTGCGATATTTTTCTAAGTTTTTTTTTGTTAAAAGTAAAAAAAATCGATAACTTTGGTTTAAATTATCACAGATTTATCGTTCAACCATTCGTTTTAAAGGTATTGACGAGATCTTTCGAAAGATACCCATCTTGAAACTTTGCTCCCCGGGTGGGAACTTCCCCCCCCGGTGGGGGGGGGGCAACCGATGCCCCCACATGCACAAAAATTTTTTCCAAGTTAACTATTACTATTATCAACGAGACCTTTCGAAAGATACCCATCTTGAAAATTTACTTCCCCCGGGGGGGGGGGATTTTCCCCCCCGGGGGGGGGAACCGATGCCCCCCCATGCACAAACTTTTTTTCCTAGCTAACTACTACTATTATCAATAATTCATATTAATTTTACAATCACAAGTGTAAAATAACTCTCTTTATGCCCATTTATACGGAATTTTGTCCTATGCTGCCATGTTAAAAATTTGCATAAAATGCGATCACAACGCCACCTATTGAGCGATTGATCCCAAAATCTAATCAGCACCAGTTTATGTCAGGGTGCAACTAAATACCAAGTTTGGTTAAATTTCATTCATTGGTTCGTGAGATACAGCGTCCACAAAAAAATGATACAGACAGACAGACAGACAGACAGACAGACAGACATTTTCTAAAAACTATTAATTCGTGTTCTCCATATCCCAAAACATGTAAATCCATCAAAAAGTGGACTTCGAAAATTTTCGCGAATCCAATACTTTCTCTATATTACATATAGAAGAAAGTAAAAATTAATTCTCTTTATGCATATTTATACAAAATTTTGTCCTATATCACCATGTTAAAAATTTAGAAAAAGCGGGATGGCAACGCAACCTGTAAGACAATTATTACAAAAAGTTAATAGGCACTAATTTATGTCAAGCTGCAACTACATACCAATTTGTATGAAATTCTGTGCAGTAGTTCCTGAGATACAGTTGCCACAAAATTTTGTCACACACACACACAGACAGACAGGCATTTTCTAAAAATGGTCAAATCGTGTTTTACAGCTCTCAAAACGTGTAAATCCATCAAAAACCCGAGGTCGAAAATTTTTACGAATCCAATACTTTTTTCTATTGAATATAGAAGAAAGTAATAAGAAAATTAAACAAGAGATTTCGCTTTTTAATGTTTTCCAACCAAGCTGAAGTTTTTTTATTGCTTCGGTTTGTCTATCTGTCCGCGTTCTAACGCCCGTAAATATTATTAAAATTTCCTTAAACTAATATATTTTATTAAAGTTCACTATGAGATGATACTTATCAAAGAAATAGAAATAATGTGAGTGTTTTGTGTATAGGGATACAAAAAAGAAAGCCTATACACTTCGTTCTCTGAGAGGCATTTTTATAAATTATATTTAAATAACTTTGTGCTGCACAAATAATAATGAAATTGACATACATTATTCAGGTGCATATATATGTTTTTTTTTTTTTTTTTTTTTTTTTTAAAGTGCTAGAGACCTATTTCAGTCGGTACAGTTGTCGAATTTTTATAGGTCACTCTTAATTAGGGCTAGAGGCCTATTTCAGTCGGTTTATTGAATGGGGATTTATTGAATGAGGTCCCCCCAAGGCACAACTTTGACATGAGTCCCCCCCAGGCACAACTTTGACATGAGTCCCCCCCAAGGTACCCCTATTTCAGTCGGTACAGCGTTGTCGAATTTTTATAATACACTCTTAGTAGTGCTAAGGGCCTATTTCAGTCGGTTTATTGAATGGGGATTTATTGAGTGAAGTCCCCCCAAGGCACAACTTTGACATGAGTTCCCCCCCAGGCCCAACTTTGACATGAGTCCCCCCCCCAAGGTACAACTTTGACATGAGTTTCCCCAAGGCCCAACTTTGACATGAGTCCCCCCCAAGGTACAACTTTGACATGAGTCCCCCCCCAAGGCACACCTTTGACATGAGTCCCCCCCAAGGCACACCTCCCCCTCATTGGGAAAAAGAGAAAAAACGTTGTTTTGCGGGTATAAGACAGTTTGGACTTCCAACGTTATTTGTTACAATATCTGCAGCTGAAACACATTGGTTTGATTTAATGAAAACTTTATCATGGAATTTAGATCGTCACAAATTAACTAAAGAAGAATTTCTCGATATTAACAAGTTTAGCAGTAGGCCTCTGGCACTAAATTAAAATCTGTCAATGTCAGATTTTCATGTTTTAAATAATGAAATAATGTCGTGTCTGTATAATTTTATTTATTTTTTTCCACTGTATAATATAGTATGACTTACATTAAAGTTTGAAAAGCGACAGAAAAGTATTCAGATACATTAAGGGCTATTTGGAAATTGCCGTGCTTATGACTTCAAATACTCTGTACTCTGTCTGTCCGTCCGTCTAATTATATGCGCTCTAACGTTTGTATATATTTTCAGAATTTCTTCAAACTGACATATGTTATTCATGTACACCATGGCATGTTTCCCAATAAAAATCTATTATACAGTCGGTAACAAATGTATCCGAACACTAGCGAAAATTCCTATGTCAAAAAAGTACGCTTAATACTGCTTTTTTAAATAAATCCTTGTCGAGTCATGTTCTTAATCAGTCTAAGAACATGATTCGACAAGGATTTATTTAACAAAACAGTATTAATTCTACTTTTTTTACAAAGGAATTTTTGCTAGTGTTCGGATACTTTTGTTACCGACTGTACCTCTGGGAGTTACCGAAGCAGGAGTGCCATCCCTTCCATGGAGGATCAAAACTGTGATGGCATGAGTAAAATTCGATCCTAGTTTCTGCTTGATTGGAGACACAATCACTTAATATTAAATAAATTCAGACGTGGCTTTGAAATAAAACACCTCGTACTTAAAGACGAAAACATTTAATAAGACACTACTAAAAAAAACGCACAAAACATAGATAAACATTTTGAACACTAATAAAAATATTCTTCTCTAATTAACTAAACATGTCATTCTCTCGTTCCATCCAAAAAAACCGTTCTCTCTTCCTTGGCTGTTGCCACCTATCTCCTGTCAAATACCACTTCATGACGTCATGGAACTTTACTCGTCCCTCCTTTTTGAGCTCATACGTCACAGGAGTGACTATGATGCTACCAAACTTAGATACTGTTTCATGATATAGAGAGTTTCTACACAAATGTTCACATTCATGATAATGCTGAATAGTTTTTGATATAATACTAAGAGTTTCTAAGAAAATGTTCATAAAATAAATGTTCATATATGTAAATCCTAAAAGTTTATATCAAGAGTTTATTAAAAAAAAATGCATATATCATAAAATCTTTAGGAAGAGCTTCTGCATATGCCCAAAGAGAAAAAAAAATTAAATGCATAGTATATTCAGCAATAAACAACAACAGCAATACACACAAATAATTGATCTAACATTAAATATCTTACAAACAACCCTTATAATATGCACATGAATTATATAGTATATCACGAGGTAAATTAAATTTGAATAATTAGATATAACTGAAATACTATTAAAAATATTTTAAGGAAGTCTAGATAAAGAATCGGCATTGCCATGATTTTTCCCCTTCCTATACGTAATTTTTAGATTATATCTTTGCAAAGCTAAAGCCCAACGTGCTAACTTTGCACCGTGTGGCATTGTTTGGGTCAGAAAAGTCAGAGGATTGTGATCGGAAATTACTTCGACTTCTGCACCGAAGAGCCAAGTATCAAACTTTCGTAGAGCAGTCAGCACACTGTAAGCCTCTCGTTCGATCGTTGACCATTTGACTTGGCACGGAGGCAGTTTTTTACTAAAAAAAGCAATCGGATGTTCTTTGCCAGAATCGTCCGACTGAGATAAACATGCTCCTATAGCTTTGTTCGAAGCATCAGTGTACAATTTGAATGGCTTTGCTATATTAGGCGTATATAGAGATGGCATATTCATTAAATGGTGTTTCAAATTTTGAAAGGCTGTTTCTTGGGCATCAGACCAGGGAATTTCATTAGGTACGCTTTTCTTTGTTAATTCAGTCAAGGGAAGAATTTCTAACGCAAAATTTGGAATGTATTCCTGGTAATAATTAGCCAAACCAATTACACTACGAAGTTCTTTTTTGGTGATAGGCCTGCAAATTTTTCTTATAGCTTCGATTTTTTCGGGATCGGGTGTATGTCTTCCTGATCCAATAATATGGCCTAAAAATTTCACTTCATTCTTTCCGAAATCGCATTTCTTTAAATTAACTGTAAGACCAACTTCTTGGAATGTTTTGAGAACTGCTTTCAAATGTGTTATATGTTCACTCCAAGTGGTAGAGAATACTGCAACATCGTCGATATAGGAACGACAATAATCTTTATGACACTCTAAAACTTTGTCTATAGATTTTTGAAATGCACTACCAGCGTTCTTCATACCAAATGGCATGACATTCCATTGGAAATGCCCTGAGTGGGTAGTAAAAGCAGAATAAACGAAAATCAACACATAACCTAACAGTTCCATCCTTTTTGGCAACGCAAACTAGAGGATGAGCCCATTCGCTGTTACTATGTTCGATTAGTCCAAGTGTAAGTAATTCTTGAATCTGTCGATCCACTTCTTTTTGCATAACTATCGGTATTCTATATGGACGTAGTCTTTTAGGACAGCAGTCTCTAGTAACGCGGACACTGTGTCCTTCTACTTTAGCTATTCCGGGTTTAGTGCTGAAAACATTATTATATTTGCATATTACATTTTTCAAATCATTTTTCTTTTCAAAATTTAAATCTAAACTATCAATATGATCCGCTATTTCTTTAGGGGTTAAGCATCCATTTCCGAGTGGTGCATAATGAACATCACCAAAATCTTTATCTTCATCAAATATTAGGCCAACATGGTCAATTCGAGCAACGTATGGTCTGAGCTTATTAAAATGCAGTTCTCTTCTGGACCCATTCTCTAATTCAACTAAGGCTGAATGTGGTCTAGTGATTTCAACAACAGTAGCTGGGCCAATCCAAGTTTTAAGTAATTTATGCGAAGATGAAGGAACTAGTATTAGTACTTTATCACCAACATTAAACTGTTTATCTCTTGCTCTCAAATTATACCGCGAAGTATATCTTTCTTGAGAATCCTGAGCATATTCTGATGCAATTTCATGTGCTTTTCTTAGTTTCTCAACTAGTTCTGATATATATTTTCCAACTGATGCGGAAGCTGAAGTGGGAATTTTCCTCTCACCAGTCCATACGTCTTTCAATAGTGACAATGGTCCAGGAGGCAAACGCCCATAAACTAACTGAAACGGAGAAACACCTGTCGTACTATGAGGAACTTCTCTGTAAGCAAAAAGTAGATATGGAAGATGCAAATCCCAGTTAGATCCATATTCCTGTATATTTTTATTTAACATATCTTTCAATGTTCGATTCCAACGTTCCACTGCACCCATACTTTCTGGATGACCTGGCGTTGCAAACCTCGAAGAAACTCCAAGAAGTTCCACAAATGCTTCACTTAATTTAGCAGTAAAATTAGTACCTTGGTCTGTACATATTACTTTGGGGAACCCTGTCTGTGTAAATATTCTCATCAGATTATTGCAAGTTGTTTTAGCATTGATGTTGGTCATGGGAATAGCTTCAGCCCATCTAGTACATAAGTCAACTGTACAAATCACATATTTATGTCCTCTTCGAGACGGGGGTTCTAAAGGTCCAATACAGTCCAAATTCCAGACTTCAAATGGAATTTCTGGCCTAACAATGGGTTGTATCGGTATACGATCCCTATAGGAAACTGTTCTGCGTAATTGGCAGGTTTTGCAACTATCACAAAATTTTTTAACGTCTCCTTTGAGACTTGGCCAATAAAATGAATATTTTATTCTCTGCTTTGTTTTCTGTTCGCCTAGATGACCAGCCAATGGTATTTCGTGTGCCATCCTAAGAACTTCTTTTCTTTTGCATGTGGGCAGAACAACTTGATCAACATTTTCTCCACATAAGCATTCTGAATGGACAAGAACTCCATTACGAATTTTAAATGAATTCTTCCCATTTTTAGCATAAAACCAGGATTTCTTTAAATCTTTATCATCTAATTGTAATTTTATAAAATCTTCTTTATTTCCATTGCTTTCATCATCGGTAATCTCAGCATTAAGTTGAAGAGACGTTGAGATGTTTTTCTTTTCTTCATGTTCTTCCTGATTTTCTTTTTCAATGCTCTCATTTAATTTTGCAAGTACATGATTCATACATCCATTTAATTCTACATTCTCCATTAAAACTTCATAGGCAGTTGAACAAATTAGCATATCATTCACAAGTTTCTTCGACACTGCACAAGTTACAGGTACATTGCCGTGTTTCCCATCATCTATCTTTAGGTCAAAAATCTTTAGAGCAGCTACTTCTTTTTCACCGAAAGCCGAAATGATTTGGATTGTTCCATCCCCTTCTCCAAAGTCGGTATCGACCAAATCTGCACGTAAGACTGAAATTTGTGCTCCAGTATCCACTATTGCCTTCAAAACCTTTTCTCCACATTTGATATTTACGTATTTCAAATCATCAATTCCATCTTTAATCGGCATAGAGGTTGACACAGGAATTGACACCTTAGCAGTTACAACTTCGTTCGCTGTCTTTGTCTTAACTTCTTTGGCTTCAACCACATTACTTACGGCATTACGAGTTGATGTTTTCTTGGAATTCTTGGGACAAACTCTAGATAAATGCCCCACAGATCCACACGTAAAACAAGTAGGTTTAAAACTTGTATTTTGATCAGTTCTTGAAGGAAATGATGTCCTAAATTTCCGAGATGGCTGTTCGTCTTTTTGTTTGTTGCTAAAGTCTCTAAAATCAGGTTTGTAATTACTAGTTGTTCTATGTTTCATATCACCCAAACCGGATCCCTTAGCATTCAATCGTACACTTTCGTACTCATCCAACTTATCAGCTAAAACACCCGGAACAAGTAACTTAGCCCAGTCATCGACGAAATGTTCTCGGATATCACCTGGAACGCGTCTTTTTAACTGATCCGTAATCATAAGATTCTTCAATCCTTCAAAATCAGGGCCGCGGTAGCCCAGTCGGTAGAGCGCCGGCCTCGTAATTGGAAGATTGCGGGTTCGGTACTCGAGCCGGCCAAAGACCGTCGTGTACACTAATGGTGGCTGGTGCACGTAAAATCTGTCGTGGCCACAATGTCCTCCATGTTCCCATCAAAAATTATACCTCTGGGGGTTACCGAAGCGGGAGAGCCATCCCTTCCGTGGAGGATCAAAATTGTGATGGCATGTCTCCGGACCACCTCTAGGGGTGTGTCCCAGACCGTCGCCAATTGCCCATCTGCGCAGCATTAGTGCGACGTAAAACCCAATCACCAATCACCTTCAAAATCATTTACTGCAACTCCTTCAAGCCATTCCTCAAAGTAGCTTGTTATTTCGAAAACAAAGTCTCGCCAAGATCGAGTAGGGTTTCGCTGATGTTTCACAAATTTTTGTCTGAAATGTTCAGGGCCTAATTTAAATCGTTTTAATAATAAACCCTTGATATAATCATAATCGTCAAATTTTTCTTCTGATTCACGAGCTATTAATTGAGTGATTTCTTTTGGCATAAGAGCTAAAAGAGCTGACACCCAGTTACATTTATCTAGATTAATTCTCTTGGCTTGACGCTCAAACAAAGTCAAGAACAGCACTATATCTCCATCTCTCATTTCGAATTTTGGAACGATTTTTGTTAAATCTTGCGTACTACTCTTAGCTTCAGAAATCGGTGCTACTTTAAACTTTTCAGCTTCCAAACGGATTTTTTCTAACTCAAATTCATATTCGCGTTTTTGTTTTTCAATCTCTTGCTCTTGGAATTGCTTTTCAGCGTCTTGTTTCTCATGGAGCTTCCTATCTTCGATAATAATGTCGAGCTGATTCTTAGTAAACTCTTCGTCAGATTCTTTATCTTTGGTAATTAATTTGCGTAAATCGCTTACAGTCATTTCATTCGTGACCTGAAGCTCCACAGCCAACAATTTCAAATCCTCTTTCTTTGCGCGACCCAAATATGCCATCTTATACACCTAAAATTTTCTGAACCAGAAACTTAGCAAAAATTCCTCAAGGTGGTGCTGATTAAAACACTTTGTTAAATATTAATGGAAATAAAATTATATACCATACGCAAAACCCATAATTTATACCTAAAGCAATTGATATCTATATAAATTTCTTTACTTAGCTTATGAATCAATTTGACTTTAAAAATACATGAATGATATTTTCACACATTAGAAATAATTTAAAACACACTGTCGTGCATATTTACATTTCCTTACGCAATGAAATATAAAATAAAATTCTTTTCTTATTTATCCAATTTATTTTTTATTGAAACCAACACTTTTATTTCATATGAAATGAATAAACAAACAATTCTATCATAAGCTTACTTCAACGTTTGTAAAAAAAATAAACAATAAAAAAAAATGTAATCTTTAACACTTTTTATATAATTACCAACGAGATATATAAAGTAGAGTGATAAATGGTAACCCTTGAGAAGGTCCAAGATGAGTCATGTGACATGCTCTCCTTGCACCTGCGTATTCGGTGGTTCCCTTGGTAACAGCTTATTTTCAGTAAATTTCTATGGCAACGGTTTGGAGATTGTTCTTCGCATAAGCCAATGTTTTTGTTTACTTTCGTAGATTAATATCCTTTTGTTCTAAATCATTTTGATTTTGATTTTACTTATTTTTAATGGACAATATTCCTGTGACGTCACCGTAGGTAAAATCGCCGAACACGTGGCCGATATTTTGTAAACAAATTAGATTCAAGATGTCATTTTATTGTTACGCATAACATTTTCCTAAATATTTCTGCAGTGAAACTTAATAATAATGTTCAAGCAAGAACAAAAGAGAAATGTAATCAACTGAATCGAATGATAAAGTTAAGACTATTCTATATCGTAAAATTGCAGAACATTTTATGTATACGCACACACACATACATATATATAATGAATAAAAGATTAATAAGAACATTTTATACACACACACATATATATAGACATCAAAGCTGAAATAATTAGAATTTCAATCACTTTAATAAAGGAATTTACAAAATGGAACATCCATTTAAATATGTTAACATCGCCACAGTTCACACGGCAACTTTTAATATTACATATGTTGATTAATATTAAAGTATATTACTAAAACTGGATTAAAAACAAAACAAAGTTATCACTATATCACTCTTACTTCAATTTCATGTAATCTGTAACTCTTATAAATAATACTGCAAGATAAAAATTTGCAAGCCACAATGCTTTGTTATGGTAGAGTTGAGGATTGTTTCCCTAACCAGCTGATATTCTTGTAGCCTCGAACCCAAAGTGGGAATATGGTCCATTTCGTGTAGTTGAACTTTAACGGACAAAATATTTAAAAATAGTTGAAAAATTATTATTTGTTGTTAAATTTAGCTCTTTAAAAGTTTAAATTTTCTTTTATAAACACTTTTAAACTTTGTTCGGAAACGATGAAAAAAAAGATATTTTATTATTTATTAAAATGTGAAATATGTGTAAAATTATTTAAAAAACAATTTATCTCAGTCATAGGACTGTCGTGTTACCTAATAATAATGATGATAATTCGTCGAACTGATATTTTAATTGCCAAAATAGCGATAAAGGGCCAAACACAGCAACCTATTGGAGCACGTCACGTGATTCATCTTGAACCACGGAAAGCTAATCCTTCATCCATTGAATCAGCACTCTAATTTATATATCTCGATGGTAGCTATATATGCTGATGTATTAGTTTTTGTGTTGCCTGCAAAATTGCATCCGAAGGAGAAAATATGGTTTGAATGCTTTCTCCTCATTTTAGTAAATGAATGTTTATCTACATACTAAAAATTTGCAAGAACCTCGATTTTTTAAAAAATAACATTTACGTTTAAGTTGTTCTATCAAAAGTAGCCCGTAAATATATATATATATATACAGGGTGTCCAAGAATTACCTTTACAACTTTGAAATTTAATAACTTTTGAAATAAAAAAGATATTCACATTCTATGTTCTGCAGTTATTAGTGCAACTCATAAAGTTTTTTTTCTGTTTAGGTTAGCCAGTTGTAACTGAGCATGTGGACCCCACAGGAGAAAGCACAAGGTGTGGCATGGTTCATTGAGAGCAAATCGGACACACAAGTTCAACACAATTGCAGGACCAAATTTGGCAAGGCGCTACCATCCAGACCACCATCCGTGCATGGCACACCAGCTTCATGACCACAGGCTCAGTGTTACATAAAAAAGGAGCAGGATGACCCAGCACAATTGATGAAACTGTTGAGCGGGTTCGCGAAGCATTCGAGCGCAGTCCAAAAAAATCAGTTCGTTCGGCTGCTACAAAATCAGAAATACCCAGATCAACAGTCCACAAGGTGCAAAAAAAATTTTATGAGTTGCACTAATAACTGCAGAACACAGAATGTGAATATCCTTTTTATTTCAAAAGTTATTAAATTTCAAAGTTGTAAAGATAATTCTTGGACACCCTGTATATTGTAAAGTTAAAATAATTTAAAATGTTAGGACGCTAATGTTAAATTCTCGTGACAAATTTTTATTTATATTTTTCAAAATTCCCATTCAACTCATTCGCGATTGTAATGAAATGCTCGCCCTCTGGTGGGCTAAGGTGAAATTACAATTAACATGCTTTAATTCGGCTTTTCATCAAGCCGCCATTGCTTGCCGATGTTTAGTTTCACATATATTTATTGAATAAAAATGAATAAATCCGGTAAAAAAGATAACACTTACTGTTGTGTGCTACAGTGTAACTCCAAAGGATCAAGAAATCCAGAATTAAGCTTCCATTTATTTCCAAATGACAAATTTAAAATTTCAGTTGCTTCGGCTAATGGAAGTAAAGAATTAATCAGATGATTTGAAACTAATATTTGTTCAACTTCTGTTAAAAATCTACTTCCGATCGAACTTTGAATAAACTGAAATATTTTTTTCCAAAAGCAATCAATTTTCCATGATGTGATGGCAGAGAAATTATATTAAATTACCCCCGAAATCGCCGACCAACCCGAAGGTTTATGGCCGGCCCGAAGGCCCAAGGACGGTCGGAAAAACAGGAAATATTAAGTAGAATAACAAAAAGAACAATAATAAATACACGTGGCTATTATATTTACTAACAAAAAAAGATGAAAAAGCGCCATCTATTCAAAAACAAATTTTGAGCTATGGAAAAAAAATATTAATATATTAAAAGAAAATTTATGAAGGATAAATTACGTTTCTTTTTAACAGTTAAACGAAGCACACTCCTAAAAATAATATTACTTTTAAACAATCTAAAAAAGACAGTCTTCTGAGCAAGCGCATATAAACAAGTAATATAAAAAGGAAATTTTTTAAGTCAATTCCTACTTACAAACACTACCGAAAAAGTCTTTTTTTTTTTTAATAATTCTGAATTAGGAAATAAAAAACGCGCGCGAAAAAGGAAGTAAAAATAATTATAAGATATAAAAAACTTTTTATATACTATGTTTTAATTGTTTTGATTAACCATAGAGCTCTTACCAATGTGCATAAAATATTTAAAGTGATAATGGCGTCAATTTTTGTACGATGCATAATTTAACTTTTTATAATTTTTTAATGTTCACGATTAATTACATGTATTTATTTTTATGTCAAAAGAAAATTAACTCGTATTTTTATTTATTTATTTCTTCTTCTTCTTTTTTTTTTTTTTCTTTGAAACAGTTAAATTATAGCTAATATTTTAATGACTATTGTAACGCTATTAGTATATTATTATTTTTCTATCTTAATTAACTATAAGAAAAGTAATCAAAAATTCGAAAATCGGACTTCAGAGTATTGTGTTGTCACCGTGTTCTGAGCAATCCTGAAAGTTTAAAATTTCTAGCTAGTCGGGAAGTTATTTAAAAATCGATTGCAAGATTTGTACAAGAGGGAGAGTGTCAACTAATAGTAGGAATTGAAAAAGAGAATTGATTAACCTTTTGAAACCAAAATGTAAGTCTTATAAATGTATGTTAATTTATTAATGAAATTTTGTAATTAAGAACAGTAATCAATGAATGACATTTAATTATTAATTAAATTTTTTATAAAGTGAAATTTCATGTTAACTTTTAATATTTCGGTAAATTCTTCTTCAATATTTTTTTTTCCTTCGTGTATGTGAGTATGCTAGTTACAATTAAGATCGCGCAAATCTAAATACACTCATCTCCGAAATATGTTACAGATCATCATACATATGTTATAGGTCACCATAGCACAAACCCTATTGATTTTGGTGAATTACAGTTTTTTTTTTTTTTTTTTTTTTTTTTTTTTAACCTTAGCAAAAATCCTATTGATTTTGGTAAATCTAGCACCTATAGATTTTTTTTTTTTTTTTTTTTTTTTTTACAATAATACATTTTTTTTCTTTTATCTTTATGGCCTATGGGCTCAAACTCTTTAAAGTGTGATAGCATCTAAATGCCTTATTTACTGCCTTAATGCCTCATTAATTGCCTCGAACGGACTGAAAATTTACACACATGTTATATGTTACCGTCACGCAAACTATATAGATTTTGGTTAATATAGCATTTATAGTTTTTTACACACACTATAAGAAAAATAAGGGATTCAAAGAAAAAATCTCTGTCATTATGATTAGGCACAAATTACACTGTTCGGCATGAAAATTGCCTCTGACACCATTTCAGCATATTCTTATGTAAAATGACCTCCTGAATCCGAATAGGACGCCCATTTCGCCCTATCACCCACCGCTTTTTTAGGAACGGCCCCCTATTTTTATCATTTTTTGTTGATAAAATTTTGACGGAGATTTGACACTGAAATTACCTTATCATTACATATCTTATATTTTTTTTACTATGTTACTAATGTTATTTTTAAAAGTTTATATTTGTTTTTAGGTGTTGAAATAATTATTTTTCATTCTTCAAATCAAATTCATGGTCATAAAATTATCGAACAGGGGAAAAAATGGGGGAAGGGGAAGGGTGTTTCTAGAAAACGGTGGGTTACTGGGCAAAATGGGAGTCACATTCGGATTCAGGAGATCATTTTACATAAGAATCAGCAAAAATAATATCAGAACTCGATTTTTTTTTTTTTTTTTTTTTTTTTGCAGAGCAGTGTTGTTTGAAGCGCAGTAGCGTAAAATTAAAAAAAAAAAAAATAGAGAAAAATACTCAATCATCCCATTATAATTGTTACTTTTATTTATTAAATGACTTGTTTTACTTTATTTATACAACCGTTAATTACTTAATGTTCAGTAAGTCGAGTAGAGTCACTCCAGATTTTTTATTTACAACAAACAAAAAAATTGCGGAATATGAGAGTATAATTTACACCGAATGTCTTTACCTAGACCCACACGTAATACTATAAAATTCTTTAGCTTTACAAATTCTTTAAATATTTTATAAACTTAACAAATATTTATGATTTCTTGTTAATTTAATTAAAAATATACATAAATTAAATGATTACTCTAAATTTGATAGTTTTAAACATACATATGTGAGATTCAATTGAGGCGAAAATAAAAATTTAAGTTACTAAAAAGAAGTAAGCTGCCCTAAATAAAGCAAAAAGTAATTTTACTTTTAAATCAATATACACTGAGTATAAAATGTTTCAAAATAGGGAATCGATATTTAAATTATTGTCACATTTCAATTTCATGCTACTTTAAAACATGCTAATATAGTTAAAAAGTTTATAGAAAATTCTTTTGTAAAGTTGTTTAATTTTTTATTAATCAGATATTACTTTTTTATAGCATAAACTTATTTTAATAAATAAATGTTACTTTATACTATACACTTTAATTATAATATCAATTTTAAATCTGTATTTTACTTTTCTCTAATTAAAATGTTGGAAAAACATAATGTATTTAATGGGAAAACTTGACATTTCTGTTCAACTCAGCTGAGCCATCTGTTGGTCAGTTCCTATGAAACTAAATACGGTTTTTTAGCCAGAAATCTGTGAATTGAACAGAACTTTAGTATCACATAGATTATGTTTATACAACCAACTCTGAAAAATAAAACACATAGGGTAAAGGCACCAGAGATTGACACTTTTAGAGCAATCTCTGAGGTTTTTAATGTTCTAGTCATGAGAAAATATTTTTAGAAATCTTAAGTTAATATATATATGGTATGAAAGACATTCAGAACCACATATATGTTAAAATATATACATTTGATAACAATTTTTTTTTTTTTATGAATTTTTATTTGACACCCACTCAATGTTCCAGTAATTGACACTGCCAGTTTTTCATTTTATTAGTAATTGGCACCCTATGTTCCAGTGCTTGACACTGCTAGTTATTCATTTTACCAGTTACCAGCACCCTATGCTCCAGTGTTTGACGTAAAATGTTAAAATTCTTATATGTAAAATATATAATTTTATTATTTTTCTTATTAATTATTTCGGGATAGATGTCAATTACTGGAGCATGCCAATCACTGGAGCACCTACCCTATCAGCAAAAATTACAGCAAACTTATTAAATTACAGCAACACAGTAATTTAGTAACATTTTAACCATATCACACTTTGTTGTAATCTTTCGCAGAAATTTCTGTCATGTACATACTATACTAGCATACACGTATTGTTTACTTTCTTCCATACATATAAAAAGAAAGTATTGGACTCGTGAAAATTTTCAAACTCCATTTTTCGAAGAATTTACTCGTTTTGAGATGTCTTGAACATGATTTGGCTGTTTTTAGAAAATGTCTGTATTTGTGCGTATATCACAAATTTTGTGGGAGCTGTATCTCACGAACCAATTAACGAAATTTAATCAAATTTAGTATTTAGTTGGACCCTGACCTAAACTGGTGTTGATTAGATTTGGGTATCCATCGCTCAACTGGTGACACGATTGTAAAATTTATATGAATTATTGATCATAGTAATAGTAAACTAGGGAAAAAGTGTGTGCATGCTTCCCGTCTTGGGAGGAAGTAAATTTTAGATTATGAGTATCTTTCGAAAGAAATCATAAATACATTTTAAACGAATGGTTGTATCATAGATATGTGACAATTTAAAACAAAGTTATCGATTTTTTTTCCCATTTTTAACGGGAGGGGGGGGGGGGAACTTTGAACAAAATTTTATTTTTTCTCATCTTTGTACAAAACTGACATTCTTTCGGTGTTTAGTATTATAGGGAAGAGTGAGGATGAATGGGACATTTTTCATGTTTTTATTGATAACGTTGGCCATATGTAATTCAGAATTTTGTAACATGGCTCATAAGTACACTTCAATAATCAGTTACATATAAATATACTAACTTTATTAAAAAGTTATCATTTTTAATTAATAATATTTTTTTTTTACTCGCATGTGCATTGTTCCATTCATCCCCATAAGTGGGGATGAATGAGACATGATTGGGTATGAATGAGACAGGACTGGAGTTAACAAAGAAAAGAAAACAGAATGGAAAGTAGATACATTTTTTAAGTTGAATTGGTTTATGTGATTTTATTACACACTATGAATTTACTAAAATTAACATAAACTTATGTATTGACTCAAATTAACATCAAAAGGCAAAAGTCCTTTTGTTCGTGCAGTTCCTAGTGCTCTAGGTTTGGTAATTTAATCTAATAAGACCTAATCTAAAAATAAATAAATAAATAAGACACTAGAAAGAGATAAATCATTATAATAGAGTACAAATTATCCAGACATTTTTTTTCCGACTGATTGGGAAAATCAGCATTCTAATCTGTATTACATTAATAACGTGCAGGATTTAATTAATTAGCTTGAGTGAAATTGTCATTTTAATCAAATTATTATTAGTTTACCATATTTATTTTTTTACTTATTGATTTAAGTTGCATTGAATATTCTAACTTATAATTTTTTTAATCATAATTATTATAAATAAAAATCAGAACAATTAATTTCAATTTTTTTTTCTAAGTCCACAAAATTAAGAATCCTGACAATCAGTATGGCTAATTTATGTTTTAATATAATTATTGTGTAAAATTTTAAATTAGTACATAGTGGGGAATGTCCCATTCATCCCCATTTAAACTGTCGCATTCATCCCAACCATCACATGATCATATAAAACAGTAAATAAGCTTAATGAACAATTGTCAATACTCTTCTTGAATATCATAAACACAATAAAATGCTATGCCTTTTCACCATATGAGAGTTATATTAACTTTAAGCAAATAGTTAAGGTCTTAACTACTACCTAATTGAATCAGCAAAAACTTACCTTGCCAGCTGAAAAAGACACTTTAATTTTTTTCTGCCCTTCTATGGATAGCACAATTCTGAAACTACACTTGATGAATAATCTCAGTGCTGCCATATATCAGAAAAAAAAAATGTCAAATTTCTGGTACTTACAAAACATAAAAATCTAACTATTGTCCCATTCAACCCCACTCTCCCCTGCTATTTTAAAATAAAAATCTCCTGCATTCATTATGAAAAATGATTTTAATAAATTATAATTTAATAAATAATTTGAATTGCAAAAATTTGTATCGGATTTTACATTAAAAAAAAAATTCTTGGGGTTGTCGCTCACAACATACTCATATATATATCTGTAGAAGATATGGTCTACACATTTCTTGAGCTTTATGAGGGAACTCTTGAGAAAATGATCTCCATTGGTTGGACACAAACAAATCTTTCAGAAATTTTTTCTCTTCAGTTGTAATCGTTTCTGTTTCTACTTCTTTTGCGTTTACATTCGACGATTCTTCATTAGTTTCATTTTCAGAAACTTTTTCGAGATAATTTATAAAATTTTCGATAACTAATGAGTAACATTTAATTTTGAGAGGTTCCACATCAAATCTATCAGCAGCAGCGTAGACTTTTTGCACCGATTTTGTAGATAGTTTTGGAAGTTCTCCTGTATATATGTAGCGAAGTACTATCTCCAGAATATTCGATTCAAGATTTTCGATTTTTCCAACATTTTCCTCAGATTCCTTCATATTACAGCGAAACATGCCGGCGAAGAAGTTAGATCTGGCAGAAAGGACAGATTTATGGACGTAAAAACGTTTTTCCTCGCACTTCAAAACGAAATCGCTGTTCTCTTCATTATTAAATAATTTTCTGAAATCATCAACAAGGCTTTTCACGCAAAGAGATACAGGAATAACGCCGTCAACTGAAAAAATAAAAATATAAAATGAAATAAATAAATAAAAATATTATAATAAAAACAAACAAAAAAAAAAAAAAAAAAAAAAAACACTATATTTAAAAGGGACTAATGTGCAAGTTGTACCTGACGGGACTAAAGTGAAGAAAGTTGTACCTCAAGGGACTAATGTGAAAGTTGTACCTCAAGGGACTAATGTGAAAGTTGTACCTCACGGGACTAATGTGTAAGTTGCACCGAACGAACAAACTATTTCTTTCAACGAAAATGCCTACTAACCCTGGACGATAGGTCTAATATATCGTATCATATTATATATCGTATTTATCGTAATATAACTCAATACTTATTTCGCTTCCTTCTTCGACTCGGTTTAATACGCACTTTTTATATGCATGAGCAGCCCCCGAAAAACAAAAACATTAAATCATTAAATTCATTTTTTTACTCATTTTTATTTCATATTATTTCACGCGCACTTTTTATTTCCTAATTCAAAATTATTAAAAAAAACTTTTTCGATATCGCTTGTAACGATACTGATTATTATTAATTTTCTTTTCTTTTTCTTTCAATAATAATAATAATAAAAGATTTTGATGAAATTCTGGCAAAAGCAGAATTTAGTTTAGGGCGAAGGACTATTAGTTTTTTTTTTTTTTTTTTTTTTTTCAAATTATAACATCGTTTTCAAATTATTCAATTATATTTTCGATAAATTTTAGATTTCGACAAATGTCCAACTATCGAAATCGACAACGCAAAAATCCCAGATTGAGACTAATAGGCCCTCAGTCCTAATAAAAATAAAATAAAATAAAATAAATAAAAGACAAAAACAGATTTTTATAAATAGTTTCTGTTAAATAGTTTACTTAAGTTATTGATACACTCATTTTAAGTAAAAAGAGTAGTTTAATGAACGTAGAATATTTCAGGGCTGTAGTCAGAAAAAATTTTCGGACGGGGGGGGTTCAAGCTTCATTTTTAACTCAACATAATTCTGAGCGTTAAAAAGAAAGTTTATCGGCCCTCTTCACTTACCGTCGTCGGAAGCCCGAGCCAATGTTATTCTATGAGGAAATTCTCTTTACAAATAACTTATTAACTAATACATATTTTTAAATTCTGTTTTAACATTCAGAAAATTCCCAACTGTTAAATCGACGGACCTTTTTTAAAAATGTATTTTTTTTTTAATTTTTAATATTTTATTTTGAAATTGCAAAATGAAAAAAAAATTCACATATTGAAAATTCGTATTTTGCAGCTTTAAAATAAAACATAAAAAATTAAAAAAAAATATATTTTTTAAAAAGATCCGTCAATTTAACAGCTGGGAATTTTAAGAATGTGAAAACAAAATTTAAAAGTATGTATTAGTTAATAAGTTATTTGTAAAGAAAAGGCTTCCGGCGGCGGTGAATGAAGCGGGCCCTTAACTTGAAAACTTTCAAGAAATCTGTAAAATTTCGAAGCTATTTGGACCCCCCCCCCTCCCTCTTCTTGGCTAAGGCCTTGAAACCGAATGTACATGAAAATTGCTAACACACACCCCAATATCAACGTAAGTGCTTTGGAATAATTCTGCATTTTATGGTAACAAATGCTAACCCGGGGGAAAAATACTGTAACTGACATCTAGAAACTAAATTGTATCTCTAGTAAATATAGTTCCATGTCATCCCTATAAATTCTAGCTCCCTTTGCTAGCGAGTTCTAAAAACCCTTAATAGAATTCTGGATTTTTTCCTATATTATCATAGCCAAACCTATTTAAAAATCTTTGCAAATAAATGCAAACTCAAGAGACAAGTTTTAGTAACTATAATTTTGTTTTATAACCTAGCTTTAGAAAATCAAGCAAGAATTTCTCGCAATACACAGGATTCATAATCTCCATAACATTCGTAATATTGTTTTCCCACCTAAAAAAGTATAGACTAGAAATTCTCGATCATTTTGTCTATCCAGATTATTTGTTTACTTTATACGCATAGCTCATAAATTTATATTTCTAGGTTGGGGTTCCAGAAAATGACTACTTATTTGTTCTAGATGAAGACGGTATATACAGTGTCTCACAAAAGTGATGGGACACTTGTGCTTTACAAAAGGAAACTGTAATACGATAAATAAATAAACATGTACAAAAAATTTTGGGGTGTGTTTTATATTTAAAGTTAGTAACGATTATTACATTATATACATTTTGTCAAAATATTAAACTATTAATTTAATAAATATACAGTTGTTTAGAAAGGAGCAAAAAATGGCTCACATAAGTGATGGGACACTTACTTTTCCATCAAATATTTATCCAAAAATTTTACTTTTTAAAAGGTTTTAATATTTTGTTGGATTTCCTTTTACTTTTAAAACATGATTTAATCTTCTTGGGATGGATTTGACTAATTTTTCTGTGATTTCTGGAGTGATTTTACCCCATTCTTCTTGAAGCACCGATTTTAATTGTTGTTTTGAAGAAATGGTGTGTTTGCGAATTCTTGATTCCAATTCTTGCCAAATATTCTCTATGGGATTTAAGTCTGGAGATTGTGGTGGTTTTTATTATTTCAGGACAGTTATACAGCAGCCAGAGTCTAACGTTCAAAGCAGTGTGCTTGGGTTCATTATCCTAATAGAATTTAAAGTCGTTATGAAGGTTCAATTTTCGTGCTGAAGATTTAAAATTTTGCTTTAAAATGTCAATATACTTGTACTGATCCATTATACTGTCAATAAAAACAAGATTACCGACTCCAGCGGACGAAATACACCCCCATACCATAACTCCTCCTCCACCATGTTTTATTGTTGGCACCAAGTTCTCTTTACGAAATTCTTCCCTGGGTTTTCTCCATACCAAGATTCTACCGTCAGAACCAAATATATTAAATTTACTCTCATCAGCAAACATAACTTTATTCCAGAAATCAGAATTCTTATTTATGTTGGATTTTGCGAATGCCAGTCTGAGTTTTCTATTCTTTTCACTTACGAAGAAATTTTTCCTGGCTACTCTACCGTGATATCCAGCAGATCGAATTACTCTTCTAATAGTCTCAGGATTAACAATTACTCCATATAATGCTTGTAAATCAGCAGCAACTTTAGGAGCACTCATTCTTGGATTTTTTTTTAATAATTCGAACGATAATTTGCTTTATTCCATTAGATAGCTTTGATGGTCGGCCAGGTCTTCTTTTATCCTGAATCATGATTCTTTTTATATCGTTTAATGATGTTGAAAACTGTTGAATGACTCAAGTTAACTGTTTCAGCAGTTTCTCTAATAGATTTTCCACGTTCAATATGCAAATTAATAATTAATTTTCGAATTTCAGGCGAAGTTTCTTTTCGTTTAGCATTCATGGCTGCACAGAGCTAAAAAACACAAAAATTCCAAAGCAATCTGGAGAAAAATACTGCAGACGATTTTATAAATTATTGCCAATCCGCGATTGTAATGAAATGCTCGCCCTCTGGTGGGCTACGGTGAAATTACAATAAACATGGTTTAATTCGAATTCCATATAGCCGCCATTGCTAGCTGATGTTTAGTTTCACATATATTTATTGAATAAAAATGAATAAATACGGTAAAAAAGATAACACATACTTTTGTGTGCCACAGTGTAAATCCAAAGCATCAAGAAATCCAGAATTGAGCTTCCATTTATTTCCAAATGACGAATTTAAAATTTCAGTTGCTTCGGCTAATGGAAGTAAAGAATTAATCAGATGATTTGAAACTAATATTTGTTCAACTTCATTTAAAATCTACTTCCGAATCGAACTTTGAATAAACTGAAGTATTTTTTCCAAAAGCAATCAATTTTCCATAATGTAATGGCGGAGAAATTATAGTACGAATATTAAGTAGAATAACAAGAACACTATTGGAACACACGTGGCTAATGTTTACTAACAACTGCAGTGTTCACAAAGCGCCGTCTATCGATCATTACAAACGCGGATTGCTTTTGAGTAAAAATAAAAACCCCAAAAAATATTTTTATTGCTTATTTCAGACGATTTTTGTTGCATATCTAACGGTGTCCCATCACTTATGTGAGCTAATTTTTGCTCCGTTCTAAACAATTATATTTTTATTAAATTAATATTTTGACAAAATGTATGTTATGTAATAATTGTTACAAAATTTAAGTATGAAATACACCCACAAAAAATGTGTACATGTTTTTTTAATTTATTTTATTACTGTTTCCTTTTGTAAAGCACAGGTGACCCATCACTTTTGTGAGACACTGTATGTATATATTTTCTCATTGAAAAGTAAAAGTAAGTAGTGTGATTGTCACACCAAGTTATGTTTTATGAACATAGACGATTGAAAAAATGTGTTTAACTTATTCAGTGAAGTGCTACATATTCTGTAAAAATATTCCTTCATGTACTCTAAAATTTATACAATGCTCTTGTAAAATAAACGGTAATACAAAAAAAAAAAAAAAAAGGCAATGAGCAGCCACAAAATATCTTAAAATATACCTCAAAATATATGCCTGGTCTCAAAATGGTTAGAAATAGAGAGAAATATACAGAATAATGTCTTACCACATGTTTGACTTTTGAAGATATTTTCCAAATTTCCAATTGGTGAAATCACAATGGAAAGAATTATATCTTTTATTTGCCCTACGCTGCTATAAATTTGAGAAAGAGAACTGCACCAAATACACCATTCCTCTTTATTCTTGAAGGTATATTTTGAAATATCAGTTCGATAGCGGGCACCAGTGCGAGAACATACAGCAGAAACTTCTGTACTAAATTGCCAGATTGGTGATTGTTCTTCACAGTTTTCACTTTCACATACCAAGATCAGAATCACTTTTTGCTCACCATCTCCCATAAACAAAAAGCGAGAGAACTTTACTTGCCATTTCAAACCTCCGATTAGTATGGTGGGGGATGTCTTTGAGTGAATCGAAGTGAAATTCTCTACCTTCCAAAGGAAATTCGGTGTGCTGACGCATACAGCCATTTCTTTAAAAAATGGTGAAAATGTGTTTGTAATCCTTACTGCTCGTAAAATTTTGTGTTAACCTGTGGAAAAATTTTAACATAATTAAAATTAGTCATCCTAATTCACAAATGCACACACATACACACACATACATATATATACCGTAAAATCCCGAAAGTAACCCCCCCCCTTTTTTGAAAAGCAAAACGGATAAATTTCAGGTGTGTGTGTGTGGGGGGGGGGGGGGGGGTATAACCAAGATTCTTTAAAAAAATTAAGGAAAGGGAGGGGAGGTTATATTCGATGGAGGGGGTACTTTCGGGATTTTACTGTACTTACTTAAAAGGAAATATTAAAGGTAATTTCTTACATTAAAGGTAAAAAAAACAACTGTGTAATGATTCCATTGATAACATGAACATGCATCCGACACTTTATGAAAAATCAGTTAAATTAGAAATAATATATAAATATTAAAACTTAATTCAATGCCAACCTTAACTTGCAATGCCGGCGTACCGTAGGTGCGCCCGAAGATTGGATGTAGCTTTGTTGGATGGAGGAAAAAAAGAGGGGGGGGGTTACTTTCAGGATAACAGAGACATTTCACTTTCAGCGAGAAAAGGGAGGGGGGGGGTTATAGTCGATGGGGAGGGGGGTACTTTCGGAATTTTACGGTATGTATATATATATATATATATATACATATATGCTGTTTATTTGCAAAATCAGCCATATCGAAAAATTTTAATTTTGGGGAAAAGCTGATTTTTTGCCCAACTAGCCAAAATAAGATTGGAACTAAAACTCTTTTGTTTTATAAAATCATTAGGGCAGTGTTTTTGGGGCTGGGCCACGTGAAGGGAGGAAGTTATTTAAGTTTTTATTTTGGATTTGGCTGCCTTTGCAACTTATTTTGGAGCTGGCTGGTTTTGCAACTAACCAGAACTTAATTTTCGCTAAATTTATTGTGAATATTGGATCTTTATAAAAAAGATCCAATATACAAAGAAAAGAATATATTTATTTAAAGGGTTGCAAATGCACAAAATATTTTGTTCAATTTAATTTTATTTAAAAATAACTGATAAAAAGGAAAAAAAGAAAAAGAAATCTTATAAATCTAACTGATATTCATAACAAAAACATCACTCTAAAAAATTCTGAAAATGTATCACAAAAGGTCCCAAATTCATTAATCAAGAACTATTCTTTCTAAATATGATGCTATTTTGTTTTCAATTAATATTATGTTATCACAAAGTGATAGTACATTATAGATAGGCTTTTGTTTTCTGTTCCTTTTTCACGTCGTAGGACCACTTTTCTCTTCCTTGATTTCTTAAAAGGTACTTCTTCTACAAGCTTCTCCATAGTCGAAGGAAACACATTATTCAGTTAATTGAAACTTTGTGTGCACCAAGAAAGAGAAGCCACAAGTGAAAGAAAAACGATAACACTAACCTAATCAACATGTGTGGTGCTGTAATCGGGTGAAGCAGAATCGTGATCTGGCAGACCGGTTTTGAAATCACGAGTCTTAGAATTTGGCAGGTTTTACAGCACATCGTGATTTTCAAAAGCAAATAACAATGATAGGAATCGGCTTTGCCATGGTTTCTTGTTTCCAAATGGTGAAAACGTTTACTTAGAACTGAAAAAACTGAAAAAAAAAAAGGTATTTTTCAATTTTAAGATGTTGGCCGGTTTTGCATTTTAAAAATTTCAAGTCGTATTCCTATACTGTATGAATTTAGAATACTGAATCAGATGTTCCTGCTAATATCTGTCTTTTGAGTTGCAATGTAAACGGACTGTGTATATCCGCGGACAAACCGCAAAAGAAAAAAAACAGATTTTCCCATACTGGGGCCTCAAAACATGTAACTAAAGCAAAAACTTAGTTACTAAAAATTCAACAGAAAAAACAATATTTTCGCTGTCATATAAGGACAAGAAAAAATCAGAAATTCAGGGAGAAAAGGTAAAAAATTATATTAACCCTTTAGCGTTCCTCACTTTCGCACTGAAACCAAGCATATAAAAAATTTTATACAATAGTTTTTCCTTGTTTTAATCAATTTTTAAACTTTTGTTTCTTCTTTGTTCGTTAGATGGCAGCACTACTCTAAAATTAATGTTCCAAAGGAGGCCATGTGCAAAAGTACTTAAAAATTTCTTAATTCCAATAATTTTAAAAATATATACATGTTAGTTATTTTAAATAATTGTATGTGGACTAACTTACATTCCGTCTAAATTACAAATTATAACTTTCAATTTTTTATAAAAATAAAGAGATGTTTTAGAAAAATTAATTACAATTTTTTATTTCAAGGAAAAATTAAACTCCGATAACGGTTGAATTCTGTCAAATGAAAGGGGGAAAAGTTTCGTAAGAATTGGGAAAAAAATTATCTATTAGTACTTATAACTTTCATTTATAAGTAGTACTATAAATACTATTAGTTTCTTAATAAGATGCTAAGTATTTAAGTTTTTGTTTGATTTTTTTTTTTTTTTTTTTTTTTTTGTAACTTTCATAAATTTATTGAACTGTTTAACATGAATAAATTTCATTAATTTCTGACAATACTTTCATGTTGTTGCAATTTTCACAAACATGAGTGTATAAACAAATGTGTGCGTATACATGTGTATATACAGGGTGATATCGAGGTCATCGGACGAACTTGGAGGGGAGGTAGAGAACATCACAAAGATTCTGAATTGTATTGGAACCCATGTCCCCTAACGTTTTTTTAATCAATCCTTTAAGAACCGAGTGATTTTGCGTGAATATGGGCGTGGCTCCCCAAAGTTGCTTTTTTTTTTTTTCTTTTTAAAGAGCTTTTGCATTCTGTTTTTATCGATGTATTTTATCGCAGTGATTGCAATAATACGAACATTATGTACGATTTTGCGAAATAATGAAGCATGCAAGATTTTAAAATTTACACAGTAGGCGGAGTTAGTAGTGCGCAGTAGTCTAAAACATCCAGTTTTTAAAGGGCTAAAATGGCATATGGGGACATGGGTTGCTATTCAATCCTGAATCTTTGAGATGTTCTCTACCTCCCTTCCAAATTTGCCCCATTTGTCAGAATCACCCTGTATATCTTTATATATACTCTCTTATAAACACGGATAGATAATTTATATTTACTAAATGTTTTGTATTTACTTAATTTTATTGCATAATTTCATGTACAGTAATTTTCTTATTAATTTAAATATATAATTTTATGAGCTAAATATATCCAATTTTACATAAATATCTTTTTTTTTTTTTTTTTTTTTTCCCTAGGAAATATTTTGCAAGGGTTTGCTGAAGAAAGATTAATAGGTTGTTACAGTTCATTGTTTTCACTGTAAAATCAAAAATTTCACAAAAATTATAAATGCTATTTTTGTTTTTCCCTTTTAGTTCCCCATTCTACTACAGGTATGGGGGACTTAGGTAATCCTGAAAATTTTCGAACTCGGTTTTTTGACTTTTTTACACATTTTCAAGTCTGAGGAATCTGAAAATATCAAAATGGGTTTGGTGTCCGTCTGTAGGGTGTCTGTTAGTGTGTTAGTATGTTAGTCTGTGTACACGATAGCTCATTGACAAATGATCGTAGAGAAGTCGGACCAGTTTCAAAATATTTTTTATGACACTGGCAAGAACCCTATTCATCTGCAGCATTCAAATTAAAAAATTTCAAAAGTTATTCGAAATTTACGATTTTCTTAACATGGGAGAATAGTACAAATTTCACTTAAACGTGCATGAAAAGAAATATTTTTATCGTAAAGGTGTAAGAACAGTTTTTAAATATCAGGTTTGATGCCGGGAGAGACATAATTAACTATAAACATGCTACTTTGAAAATTTCGCAAATTATTCGAAATTTACTAATTTCTTAACATGGCAGAATACGGCAAAATTTCGCATAAACGTCGGTTTCGAGGAGTATTTTCATCGTAAAGATATCAGAGTACTTTTAAAATAATCTTATGATACTGGCATAAATATCCTTGACTATAAATTTTCCACTTTAAAAATTTTGTAGGTCATTAGAAATTTACGATTTGCTTAATATGGCAGAATAGGCAAAATTTCACATAAACATCCATTTTGAGGGATATTTCCATCGTAAAGATGTCAGAACACTTTTAAAATATCATTTAGGTTACTGGTATGAACATTCCTGACTATGAATTTTTTAATTTAAAAATTTCGTAAGTTATTTGGAATTTACGATTTTTTTAACATGGTAGAATAGGGCAAAATTGAGCATAAACGTCCATTTTGAGGATCATAAATATATCAGACAACTTCAAAATAACATTTATGATACTTGTTTGAACATCATTGACTTCAAATATTCTAATACTAAAATTTCGTAAGTTATTCGAAATTTAAGATTTTATCAACATAGCAAAATTGGGCGATATTCCATATAAATATGCATTTTGGGGATTATTGCATTGGAAATATTAGCATGAAAACTAAACTACGAAATTGACCCTAATAAAATAGATTAATAGATTAGAATAAGATAATACCATTGAATGGTGGGTAGCCAAGTAGGTGGGGATTTCATTCTATCACTGTGTCAAGAGTTTGATCAAATTCATTTCTTTTAACATAATTATAATATGTCCTGCACTAGAAATTTATGAGAACATATATATGATGGGGAACTGAACAGAGTCCACCTGTCAACTAGTTTACACCATATTAATGCTCATATATGGCTCTAATAGCCATATTTGAAATTGGTTTGGCAATTTTTAAAAGAAAGAATGTAATGAACGTTATTTTATAATACTAACCTTTGATATGAATTCATAAATCAATATAAACAATAAACAAGTCCTTCCGGCTTATTCGGAAGGGTAGGTTGATTTCTTTTTCTTTATCAAGTAGCTGTCAATTTGTTTCAAAATGGCGGCTACAAACTATTAATGCACTTGGTAGAAATATTGATGTAGGCTATGCACACATGGAGTTTTAAGCAAATCGGTTCATAAATACCTTTTTATGTGAATTTAAAATTTTCCAGTGGCTGGCGCTTGGAAACAAAATGGTGAGTTAAGTTGACAAATATATGAAATGTATTTGTGAGATAAGTCTACTGTACACATACAGTTCAAATTAATTCAAAATATCAAAAGTCATCGTGCTGAAAAATTAAGTGGCACTTCGATCAAAATGGCAGAGAAAGTTGCTCAGCTAAGATATCGTTGAAAATTTGAAAATTTTTTTTTTTTTGTAGAAATTCTTTCAAAGAGGTTTAGTAAATTGGTAAAATGTTAGTTTTCTGCATTTCTAGTGTGTTTTAGCATTAAAATAGCTTAATTTTTCCTTAAAAACGCATTAAAAAGATCCAGCAACGCAAGTAATGAATTTGGCGCTAAATTTGGCGACTTTTCTGCTATGGCGACTTTTTTGGCGACTTTTGGCGAGAAAATACTTATTATCTATATACCAAAGATGGACGCAATAACGCGATTGGTTCACGAGTTACGTGAATTTTTTTAGATTTTTGTTGTTTGAATGATAAATCCATTTTTCAACTGTGATTTGAATTGATTAAGTATATCTAAAGTTACCGTGATAACAAATGTTCAAGTGGCCGCCAGTTGGAAACAATACAGTGGAACATGTTGCCCAGCAAACATATTCAGAATATTTGAAGCATAGGTTCACTGTCCAACTGTGGTTTAAATCAGTGCCGTGTTTCAAAAGTTAATTTTATGGCAAATTTTCAAGTGGCAGTCTAAGTGGTTGCAACTTGGAAACAAAATGGCAAAACAACTTGTCCAGCGAAATCATCCAGTATACTTGTATGATAAGTTCCTTGTCCAGTTCTAGTTCAAATTAAATCAGTATTTCAAAAATTATCGTCATAAGAAATTTTCAGGTGGCACCACTTGGAAAAAAAAAGCGGAGTGAGATGTCCAGAGAACTTATCTGAGATATTTGAAGGATAAATCCACTACCCAAATTTGATGCGAATTGATTCTGTATTACTAAAGTTACCATAATGACAAATTTTCAAGTGGCCGCCACTTGAAAATAAAATTGCGGATCAAGTAACGAAGTGTACTTATCCTAGATATTTGAACCATAAGTTCCTTATCCAACTTTTATTTGAATCAGTTTAGTATTTTAAAAGTTATCGTGATGGCATATTTTCAAGTGGCAGTGTGATTTCAAGTGGCTGGAATTTAGAAACAAGATGTCGGGACAAGTTGCCCAGTGAAAACATTCAAGATAATTATATGATAATATCACTGTCAAAATTTGGTTCGATTTGGAGTATTATTTCAGAAGTTATCGTGATTTTAAATTTTCAAGTGGGAGCCTGATTTCAAGTGGTCCCGCTTAACTTATCTGCCACTTTATTAAAAATGGCAGATATAGTTTACTAAGAAACTTCATTGAGATCCTTATGTGGTCTGTATTTACATCAAAATTCAAATAATTTCGGAATACGCTTTTTACAATTTAAATTTGAAATTTTCAAGTGGTCTCCACTTAAAAACAAAATGGCGGAGCAACTTGGTTAACAAACTCATCTAAGATATTTATAAGATAAGGTAAGACACTGTTCAAATTTGGTTCCATTTGGAGTATTATTTCGGAAGTTATCATGGTTTTAAATTTTCAAGTGGTAGCCTGATTTCAAGTGGTCCCATTTAACTTAAGATATCCGCCACTTTATTAAAAATAGCGGATAAAGTTCATTTATAAAGTTATTTAAGACACTTGTATAATCTATGTATGCATCAAAATTACAAAAAATTTCGGAATACGCTTTTTACAATTTGAATTTGAAATTTTCAAGTGGTCTCCACTTAAAAACAAAATGGCGGAGCAACTTGGTTAACAAACTCATCTAAGATATTTATAAGATAAGGTAAGACACTGTTCAAATTTGGTTCCATTTGGAGTATTATTTCGGAAGTTATCATGGTTTTAAATTTTCAAGTGGTAGCCTGATTTCAAGTGGTCCCATTTAACTTAAGATATCCGCCACTTTATTAAAAATAGCGGATAAAGTTCATTTATAAAGTTATTTAAGACACTTGTATAATCTATGTATGCATCAAAATTACAAAAAATTTCGGAATACGCTTTTTACAATTTGAATTTGAAATTTTCAAGTGGTCTCCACTTGAAAACAAAATGGCGGAGCAACTTGGTTAACAAATTCATCTAAGTTATTTATAAATAAGTTAAGACACTGTCCAAATTTGGTTCGATTTGGAGTATTATATCAGAAGTTATTGTGATTTTAAATTTTCAAGTGGTAGCGAGAGTTCAAGTGGCCCCGCTTAACTTAAGATATCTACCACTTTATTAAAAATGACGGATAAATTTTATTAATAAATTTCATTGAGACCCTTATGCCTTATGTGGTCTATATTTACATCAAAATTCAAACAATTTCGGAATACGCTTTTTACAATTTAAATTTGAAATTTTCAAGTGGTCTACACTTTAAAACAAAATGGCGGAGCAACTTGGTTAACAAACTCATCTAAGATATTTATAAGATATGTTAAGTCACTGTTCAAATTTGGTTCCATTTGGAGTATTATTTCGGAAGTTATCATGGTTTTAAATTTTCAAGTGGTAGCCTGATTTCTAGTGGTCCCGTTTAACTTAAGATATCCGCCACTTTATTAAAAATGGCGGATAAAGTTCATCAATAAAGTTATTTGAGACACTTGTATCTATGTATCATGTATGCATCAAAATTAAAAAAAATTCGGAATATGCTTTTTACAATTTGAATTTGAAATTTTCAAGTTGTCTCCACTTGAAAACAAAATGGCGGAGCAACTTGGTTAACAAATTCATCTAAGTTATTTATAAGATAAGTTAAGACACTGTCCAAATTTGGTTCGATTTGGAGTATTATTTCAGAAGTTATTGTGATTTAAAATTTTCGAGTGGTAGCTTGATTTCAAGTGGTCCCACTTAACTTAAAATATCTGCCACTTTATTAAAAATGGCGGATAAACTTCATTAATAAACTTCATTGAGGCCCTTATGTGGCCTGTATTTACAACAAAATTCAAGCAAATCTTGCTTTAAATATGCTTTTTACAATGTCGGTTTGAAATTTTCAAGTGGCTGCCACTTGAAAACAAAAAGTCGGAGCAACTTGGTTAACGAACTCATCCAAGATATTTATAAGATCAGTTCACTGTCCAAATTTGGTTCCATTTTGAGTATTATTTTGGGAGTTATCGTGATGACAAAATTTTCATTATAGATAGATAGATAGATAGATAGATAGATAGATAGATAAACGAAGTGATTGCAATAGGTCGATTTCTAAAGAAATCAACCTAAAACTAATATTATTTACCTGGAATCGTTTAATTATTGTTTGTTTATTGATAACATATATAGTACAGTCAAATTAGACCAAAAAACACCAAACAAGGGAAAAAATTTATAAAGTTTTGAAACTTTGGAATAACATTCCTGGGGGCTCTAGTAATGCAAAACAAAAAAGTTCCCCGTTCCTGGGGGGGAGCTTCTCCCCCATTCCCCCCCTTTTCCCCTCTAGACTATATAGTTCTTTCATATTAGGAAAAACTGATATAATAATTTATAAACGCTTGAAATTTTAGGATAACATTCATGAAAAGTCTAGTAATGGACAAGAAAAAAAATTTTCTCCCCTGTGGGTATGCTCTCCCCCTTCCCCCCAAAATTGTTTAACTCCTTCATATTTTCATCTTTTTTTACTTTCTTCAATATTCAATAGAAGAAAGTATTGGATCCGTAAAAAGTTTCGACCTCGGGTTTTTGATGGATTTACACGTTTAGAGAGCTGTAGAACACGATTTGACCATTTTTAGAAAATGTCTGTCTGTCTGTCTGTCTGTGTGTGTATGTGTGTGTGTGTGTGCGAGACAACTGTATCTCAGGAACTACTGCACAGAATTTCATACAAATTGGTATGCAGTTGCACCTTGACATAAATTAGTGCCTATCAACTTTTGGTAAAAATTGTCTTACAGGTTGCGTTGCCATTCCGCTTTTTCTAAATTTTTAACATGGTGATATAGGACAAAATTTTGTATAAATGTGCATAAAGAGAATTATTTTTTATTAATCATTATGAAATTTACAAGAATTATTTATAATAGAGATAGCCAACTGGGAAAAAATACAGGTTGCGTTGCCATTCCGCTTTTTCTAAATTTTTAACATGGTAATATAGGACAAAATTTTGTATAAATGTGCATAAAGAGAATTGTGTTTTATTAATCATTTTGAAATCTACAAGAATTATTTATAATAGAGATAGCCAACTGGGAAAAAATTTTTGTATGTGTAGGAGCCTCGTGAAACCCCTGGGGGGGGAAGTCCCCCCCTCGAGGTGAGTAAATTTTCAAGATGGGTATCTTTCGCAAGGTCTCGTTAATACCTTTAAAACGATTGGTTGAACTATAAATCTGTGATAATTTAAAACAAAGATATCGATTTTTTTTTACTTTTTAAGAAAAAAGAGCTTAGAAAAAAATCGTTTTTTTTTTGTTTTGTTTTGTTTTGTTTTTAACGAAATTTAACCAAACTTGGTATTTAGTTGGCTCCTGACATAAACTGGTGCTGATTAGATTTGGGGATCAATCGCACAACAGGAGACGCTGTGATCGTATTTTTTCTAAATTTTTAACATGCCAGTATAGGACAAAATTTCGTATAAATGTACATAATGAGAATTATTCTTAACCTGTGATTCTAAAATTAATATGAATTATTGATAATGGTAGTAATTAATTAGGAAAAAAATTGTGCATGTGGGGGCATCGCTTTTCCTCCTGGGGGGAAGTACTCCCGTGTAGGAGCCTCGCCCCCCCCCTGGGGGGGAGTACCCCCTCGAGGGGAGTAAATTTTCAAGATGCGTATCTTTCGAAAGGTCTCGTCAATACCTTTAAAAAAAATAGGTTGAACTATAAATATGTGATAATTTAAAACAAAGTTATCGATTTTTTTTTACTTTTAACGAGAAAAAACTTGGAATTTTTTTTTAAATATTTTTACTGAGTGAATTGGTATAGGAAAATATAGAAGAAAGTCTTGTGGTGGCCACAACATACTAGTTTTCTTTTGTAATTAACAAAATTATCTTTCATCATATTAGCACCTTCAGTAACTGTTCATAATAACCACTTTTAATACAATAAAAGTAAACTGTTTCACCAGTATCGTATTCCTTTTTTACCGCTACGTTTCATAAACTGTGTGCATGTTTCCATTTAAATTTTGGATTTCCAGTTTTCAAAATCCAGCATAGAATTAAAAGTCAAATCTTGTAATTTCAAACCAATATTATTGTCGTCTGAAATATGTCTTTGGAATGTTGACATTAAAGGAAACTTTTGATCACATATCGGACAAACAATTGTCGCACGATCATATATAATTTCTTCGTCGGGATGAAATTTTTTAAGATGTCGATAGTAATTTTTACGAGCTGTAAAATTTATATTACACTTCGCACATATTTCATTCATCTTTTATTATCAAAAACACAACAAGCAGAAAAAAAGTACTAAAAATGTTAATTGAATTTGAAAAATGGCGCTGCTAGTAAAATGAAAAGCTAGCAAAAATCAGAGAAAAAGTTCGCGTCAGGCTTTTTAACGTTTCCGTGAAATTGTCGTCAGACACTTGCCAAGGGAAAAAAAACGCCAAATCAGAGAGCATGCGTGGTAAAAGGGAGTTTTTCCGTCATCTAGCCATTATTAGTTAAAGCGAAGAGACGGTAGCCAAATTAGCGACAAGAGCGCCAAATGTGGTTGCGTTTTACTTCACAAATCAAACACGAGAAACACAACATGACATTCTGTTGGCATCGTTGAAATTTGAAATTGCGCTTAGGCCGTCGCTTTTTCTTAACTTGACCCAAAATAGAAATACGAAAATATACACGCCATATATAAACTTTTGTAATATATATTGTTCGAAATACTTTTTTAATAATCTTGATTGCTCTCTTAATACACCTTATTAAGATAACCACGATTATTTAAAGGAATTAAATATGTTCACCAAATAATTTGACGATTTGTTTTCTTTTTCGCCAATGACGACAAATATCAAGTCAGCTCCGTTCTTTTTTTTTTTTTTTTTTTTTTTTGTAAGAAAAATTGAAAAAAAAAAAAAAAAAAAAAAAAAAAAATGTAATTTTAAGTGATTTTCTTATTTATTTAAAAAACATTCGACAAACTACGACAAATAATTTTAAATTCACAAGAGAAACTATGCGTTGGGTTTTATTCTACGCCAATTTTGAGAGCATTTTCAGGGATGAGAAATATCCTCCCATTTTGCTACTACTATTTTTATACGATAGTCTCTAATCTATGTAGTCTATTTAAACACAACACATTACTATACAAATTCTCTAGAAATTTGTGTATGAAAATAGTGGTAGCAAAAAATGAGAAATTTCTCATTCCTGTATGTTTCCTGAAAAAGGGCTTGCTGTACGTCTACTGACCTATATTAAATCTGTACCAAATTCGTATTATTGCATTTTTAAGTAAATTTATGGTAATATTCTGCAATGTTTGTTGACTGGAATGTGTGCTTTACCCCACTACTTGGCGTCTTATTTGCATTTGGCGATAAGGATGCTAAACTTGGCAACATAGATGTTTTTCAGTCGTTGAAAGATCGATCTAAGAAATGCAGCAATCTCACATTGCCAAATTGATGATTTTTGAAAAAGTTTCCAAGCAGTGGACTAAAGCACATTTTCACCGCATATATTTTTTTAATCTGGTGACACTCGTTAAAACTCGGTTACTTATGTAACTATTCTTGAATTTTCGGGTCTAGTCAAGAATGAGCGACGGCGGCGTTGCGCAATTTCAAAATTCAACCATGCTAACGGAACATCGTGTTGTTTTCCTTGTTTGCGATTTGGTGAGAAAATGACAACCACATACGCGCTTATCGCCTGTTTGGCGATAGTCCCTCATTCTTCACTAGACTTGAAGTTTCATTATTTTTTATAGCATTTGATAATTTCGTGAATTTCACTGTGCCGCTAGCGTTAAAATATCTATCGCGGTAACGAAAGTAAATCAATCCTTTTACATAAAATATACAAGTTATTTTAACGAAAGTTTTTAAATGTCGCTAAGGAAGTTCGGAGATTTGATATCTGTTGTTCTTTGCGACTTTTGTATTTGGTGATCAAAAACGTAATAAGAAAATGTACATGCCAGATGTATATTTATGTAACATATATTGGTACTTACGTATTATCGCAACCAGGCCAAAATTCGCATAAATCGCCAAATTTGGCGACCCTACTTACGGCAACCCTACGTGTTATACGTGGTTTTTCGTAAAGAAATTATTTTGCTTACTGGTTAGATTGAATGCCGTGAAATACTTTAACTAATACTAATAACTTAACTAATAATAATAATAACTTAATAATAATAATAATAACTAATAATAATAATAACTTAATTAATACTAATAACTTAACTTTCTTACTCAAACTTACAAATCGCGCCAACCTGGTTGCGATAATACGTAAGAACCGCAAAATGTTATGGCATACCGTTTGGACTCCATAGCAACTATTGCAGAAAACGACATTTCCCTGTGGAAGCCAAAGAAAATCACCAAAACTGAGCTGTTCACCAAGATTCAAGATGTTCCCTAATTTGAGTGCTTATTTGGGTACAACTATAGTATTTCCCCTCAGCTGAATTTGGCGATTTTTCTTTGGTGCCGATTTGAACGATAACGATGTCGTTCTGGATTGTTTGCGATATAATATGGCAGCCTACA
This sequence comes from Salticus scenicus, assembly GCA_963930645.1. Classification (NCBI taxonomy): domain Eukaryota; kingdom Metazoa; phylum Arthropoda; class Arachnida; order Araneae; family Salticidae; genus Salticus; species Salticus scenicus. The sequence goes on from OZ005659.1 coordinate 71,726,990, forward strand.
TGCTATTTATTTTGGATTTATAATTTTGATTTATGATTTGTAATTTAGCTTACGATTTTATCATTTATGCTATATGATTTATGATTTTAGATTTATGATTTAGCCATAATCGCCAACGAAAAATCGCCAAATCTAGCTGAGGGGAAATACTATAGTTGTTCCCTTATTTGTCAATATATAAATATGTATTATTATTAAAACGTTACGTAAGGATATATGCTACAGATAATAAAATAAAAAAACTAGATAAAATTTAATATACGTTTCATATATATAGGAAATTTCTTTCAATAGCTCTCTGGAAATGCTACATATTTATTTTAAACTTATAAAAATCGCTTACCAAAGGAATTTCCTTCAAAATTTACCACAGCTGGTTTTAAATCTTAAAAAAATAATGTTTCCAAAATTTATTTTGATAAACAAATAATTTTACGTGAATAATTATATAATTTCGCGTGCAAGAATAAGTTAATATGTAATATACAATATACTGAATATATACCCGAAAATTGTAAACTTAAATATTTCATCCTATATTATGCTGACCAGATGTCCTCACTTTCTGAGGACAGTCCGTTTTTGAAAGCCATATTTCTAGGTTTAAAAAACTTTTACAGAAAAATCATTTGTCATGATTATTAGCATTTTCGTCTCTATTTACAAAAAAATATAAAAGTACATTCCTAATTAGTAGGCTGACCAGATAAAAGTATCTTTATAATAGAGAAACGTTAAAAATTGCTACAATTATCCAATTTTGGATATATTTTTTCATTCCTAATAAATAAGGACTAAGATTAAAGTATTATTGATTAATAATTTACTTTCTACAAATTTTTAAATCTTAGAGAAATGCCTTCAAAATAAAGGAAGTCCCCAGATGTCCCCATTTGTCCCCAGAAAATGGGGACATTTGGTCAGCCTACTAATTAGAGAATTGTAATAAATATTAACGCTTTTAATTTATAAAGGTATTCTAATCTGGTCACCATACTATACGCAAGCGACGTGTGATGTCACTGACCGTTCGTGGATGCAAGAAAAAGATTTCCCATGTGAACCCATTGGATTATTTGTAAAAAATAATGAAAAATCGAGAAAAAATATTTCCCGATTTTAATCCCCATATTTGGGTATAGGTAGTATTAGTTATCGTATGCATGTGTTAGATTGAGTTATTTTGCAGTCCAATTGATGAAATTTTAATTTTAAATTTCAAACTGTCATCCTTGGCGTTTTTTACTTTCTTCTATATGTAATATAGAGAAAGTATTGGATTCGCGAAAATTTTCGACCTCCTTTTTTTGACGAATCTACACGTTTTGGGATGTCCTGAACACGAATTGATAGTTTTCAGAAAATGTATGTCTGTGTGTCTGTCTGTCTGTCTGTCTGTGGTTTCGTGTTGTCACCGTATCTCACGAACCAATGAATGAAATTCAACCAAACTTGGTATATAGTTGGACCCTGGCGGGGCATTGTGCTGATTAGATTTGGGGATCAATAGCCCAGCAGGTGGCGCTGAGATCGCATTTTATGTAAATTTTTAACATGGCAGTATAGGGCAAATTTTCGTATTTTTCACCGTATCTCACGAACCAATGAATGAAATTCAACCAAACTTGGTATATAGTTGGAACCTCACGGGGCATGGTGCTGATTAGATTTGAGGATCAATCGTCCAGCAGGTGGCGCTGTGATCGCAAAATTTCGTATTTTTCACCGTATCTCACGAACTGATGAATGAAATTGAACCAAACTTGGTATATAGTTGGACCCTGACATGGAATGGTGCTGATTAGATTTTGGGATCAATCGCTCAGCAGATGGCGCTGTAATCGCATTTTATGTAAACTTTTAACATGGCAGTATAGGAGAAATTTTCGTATAAATGTACATAATGAGCGTTATTTTAAACTTGTGATTGTAAAATTAATATGAATTATTGATAATAGTAGTAGTTAACTATGAAAAAAAATTTGTGCATGTGGGGGCACCGGTTCCACCCTGAGAGGGGGGGGGAAGTACCCCCCGGGGGGGTAAATTTTCAAGATGGGTATCTTTCGAAAGATCTCGTCAAACCTTTAAAACGAATGGTTGAACTATAAATCTGCGATAATTCAAAACAAAGTTATCGATTTTTTTTGACTTTTAACAAAAAAAAAAACTTAGAAAAAAAATCTTTTTTTTTTTTAAACGAAATTTAACCAAACTTGGTATTTAGTTGGTCCCGACATAAACTGGCGCTGATTACATTTGGGGATCATTATCTCAACAGATGGCGCTGTGATCGCATTTTTTCTAAATTTTTAACATGGCAGTATAGGACAAAATTTCGTATAAATGTACATAATGAGAATTATTACTTTCTTCTATATGTAATATAAAGAAAGTATTGGATTTGCGAAAATTTTCGACCTCCGTTTTTTGACGGATCTACACGTTTTAGAATGTCCTGAACACGAATTGATAGTTTTTAAAAAATGTCTGTCTGTCTGTCTGTGGTTTCGTTTTTTCACCGTATCTCACAAACCAATGAATGAAATTCAACCAAACTTGGTATATAGTTGGACCCTGGCGGGGCATTGTGCTGATTAGATTTGGGGATCAATCACAAAGCAGGTGGCGCTATGATCGCATTCCTTCTAAATTTTTAACATGGCAGTATAGGACAAAATTTCGTATTTTTCACCGTATCTCACGAACCAATGAATAAAATTGAACCAAACTTGGTATATAGTTGGAACCTGACGGGCATGGTGCTGATTAGATTTGGGGATCAATAGCCCAGCAGGTGGCGCTGAGATCGCATTTTATGTAAATTTTTAACATGGCAGTATAGGGCAAATTTTCGTATTTTTCACCGTATCTCACGAACCAATGAATGAAATTCAACCAAACTTGGTATATAGTTGGAACCTCTCGGGGCATGGTGCTGATTAGATTTGGGGATCAATCGTCCAGCAGGTGGCGCTGTGATCGCAAAATTTCGTATTTTTCACCGTATCTCAAGAACTGATGAATGAAATTGAACCAAACTTGGTATATAGTTGGACCCTGACATGGAATGGTGCTGATTAGATTTTGGGATCAATCGCCCAGCAGATGGCGCTGTAATCGCATTTTATGTAAACTTTTAACATGGCAGTTTAGGAGAAATTTTCGTATAAATGTACATAATGAGCGTTATTTTAAACTTGTGATTGTAAAATTAATATGAATTATTGATAATAGTAGTAGTTAACTATGAAAAAAAATTTGTGCATGTGGGGGCACCGGTTCCACCCTGGGAGGGGGGGGGAAGTACCCCCCCGGGGGGTAAATTTTCAAGATGGGTATCTTTCGAAAGATCTCGTCAATACCTTTAAAACGAATGGTTGAACTATAAATCTGCGATAATTCAAAACAAAGTTATCGATTTTTTTTAACTTTTAACAAAAAAAAAAACTTAAAAAAAAAAATCTTTTTTTTTTTAAACGAAATTTAACCAAACTTGGTATTTAGTTGGTCCCGACATAAACTGGCGCTGATTACATTTGGGGATCATTATCTCAACAGATGGCGCTGTGATCGCATTTTTTCTAAATTTTTAACATGGCAGTATAGGACAAAATTTCGTATAAATGTACATAATGAGAATTATTACTTTCTTCTATATGTAATATAAAGAAAGTATTGGATTTGCGAAAATTTTCGACCTCCGTTTTTTGACGGATCTACACGTTTTAGAATGTCCTGAACACGAATTGATAGTTTTTAAAAAATGTCTGTCTGTCTGTCTGTGGTTTCGTTTTTTCAACGTATCTCACAAACCAATGAATGAAATTCAACCAAACTTGGTATATAGTTGGACCCTGGCGGGGCATTGTGCTGATTAGATTTGGGGATCAATCACAAAGCAGGTGGCGCTATGATCGCATTCCTTCTAAATTTTTAACATGGCAGTATAGGACAAAATTTCGTATTTTTCACCGTATCTCACGAACCAATGAATAAAATTGAACCAAACTTGGTATATAGTTGGAACCTGACGGGCATGGTGCTGATTAGATTTGGGGATCAATCGCCCAACAGTGGCGCTGTGATCGCAAAATTTCGTAATTTTTCACAGTATCTCACTAACCAATGAATAAAATTTAACCAAACTTGGTATTTAGTTGCACGCTGGCATGAACTGGTGCTGATTAGTTTGGGGATCAATAGCTCAACAGGTGGCGCTGTGATCGCATTTTATGCAAACTTTTAACATGGCAGCATAGGACAAAATTTCGTATAAATGGGCATAATGAGAGTTATTTTAAACTTGTGATTGTAAAATTAATATGATTTATTGATAATAGTAGTAGTTAACTAGGAAAAAAATTTTGTGCATGGGGGGGGCATCGCTTCCCCCCCGAGGGGGGTAAATTTCCACAATGGTTATCTTTCGAAAAAACTCGTTGATAATAGTAGTAGTTAACTAGGAAAAAATTTTTGTGCATGTGGGGGTATCGGTTCCCCCCCCCCCGGGATGCCAAGTTTCAAGATGGGTATCTTTCGAAAGGTCTCGTCAATACCTTTAAAACGAATGGTTGAACCATAAATCTGTGATAATTTAGAACGAAGTTATCGATTTTTTTTACTTTTAACGGTTATAAAATTTTGAATTAATACTCTTGAGGGTTATCCCCTCCCCCTCCCTCTCCCGGAGGATACCTCTTTTCCTCCCGAATTTGTACAACTTTTTCAGATTAAGAAAAACCGAGAAAATAATTTACAATGCTTTAAAATATTAGGATAGCACTTATGAATTGACTTGCAATGAAAAATAGAATAGGTTTCCCTTCTTGGGAGGCGGGGGGGTGAGGGGGGGGGGAGCTCCCTCCTTTTCCTCAAAATCCCGTTTTTCTTTTTTTCGATCTAAGGAAATCCAACCGTGACTTTTCAGTTTTTCATTTTTTACACAAAATCGATAAGTTTACTATTACAAAAAATAATTCTTTTTTAAGACCTTTAAAATTGAAGGTTATTATCCTGCTTTAAAATTTTAGGATAGCACTTATGAATTGACTAGCAATGGAAAATAGAATAGGTCTCCCTTCTTAAGCTGGGGGGGGGGGGGGAAGCTCCCTCCTTTTCCTCAAAATCCCGTTTTCCTCTTTTCGATCTAAGGAAATCCTACGTGACTTTTCAGTTTTTCATTTTTTTACATAAAATCGTTAAGTTTACTATTACAAAAAATAATTCTTTTTTAAGGCCTCATATATGATATATATATGATATATGCCCAGTGGTAGAAACACCGCGACACGACGACATAGTCGCGGACACAGAAAAACGGCTTGCGGTCAGTTTTTGTCTGCACTGATAAAAAAATTTGCCCGCAACTTTCGGATAACAATTCACTTATAAAAATTTCTGTATCAAAACTAAAACTTTTATTATTTATAATTATTTATATTGTTTGTGTCAAACATTGCTATAAAATATTTAATTGAATGAGATGAATTGAATGAATATGTTACCGCTAAAGTGCAGAAATCAGTTAATCTGCAGATTAGCTAGGTAATCTGCACATTAACTAGGGTGATCCGTTAAAGTGAGGAAAATTGTTTTATTTCTCAAATTACCTAGGTAATAAAAGGATTACCTAGATAATCTGCACATTACCTCCTAGGCACTAGTTAAAGTGAAAATAAGATATCTGATGTTGTAATTTTATAGCGCGCTGTGTTGTATTTGTTTTTTCATTCGGAAAAAAAAAAATAGTTTTCTTTTCTTTTTTATTTATTTCTTTACTTATTTTAATCTGTATGTGTTTTAATTTTTATATCTTTTAAAGTTATATTTGTTTTATTTTTTATTTATTTCATCTTTTTTATTCTGTCAATATAAGTTTGAAGATGTTATGCATTTTTAATATGAAATATAATAGCTTTAATAGCTTTCAATAAATTCTATTTTATAAATGAAGGTTAGAATTGTAATACAGTAACGATTTCTTTTCAAAATAAAAATATTTAACAAGTAAAAAAAAAAAAAAAGTTTTATTAACAACTTATATTGCTATTACTATTTAAATACTAGAAATATTAAATTATATAAAATATTACTAGAAATATTAAATTAGACAAATCAAAGCATTATTTAAGAAGTACTTCAAATAATTAAAACTGCTTTAACATTTTTTAGAATGCATGAAAATTAAAATGACAGTTTTCAATGCTTTATTAAACTATATTTTTCAGCAGGCATATATCTGCACAAGTTTAGCAAATATATTAATTTTACAAAAAAAAAAAAAAAAAAAAACCTTTATTAACACTTTTTATGTGATAAACTACAACGAAATTATCTGAAAAAGCGAACAAAATTTAAAATAAATAAAAATATAATCATGATATATAAAATATGTACAGGAAACTTGAAAAAATGTAATGAAATGCTAAAAAATGTACAGAAATTTCATATTAAGTATTTATTAAATGCCATAATATTTTTCAAAGTTAATCATTAATATATCTTTTTTTTTTCAGTAAGTAATAGCAATTTAAATCAATTTTAAAATAAATTAGTTTTAAAAAGTTATGGTTTAATAGTTTTAGTTCGGAAGGAAATAATTACTGTAATGTAAATCTAATATTCATAATTCAAAATGGAGTTTCACGAGAGACAGCTTTTAATAAAGATTACATTTCATTAATAAAATGCAGACCCTTATCAAACTTATATTGACAGAATTAAAAAAGATAGAAATAAAATCAAAATTAAAACAATCATAACTTACTTGTTACTTTAAATGTTGTGTTAGTAATAATAATAAACCTAATCATGGCTTCCATTCTCTACATTTTGCGTTTGCCATTTATCGGTTTATCATCATAGCATAGCGGAAGTGCGGAAGGGAAGGGGAAAAAGTTTTAGTTATGTTTGAAGGTCATTCGCGTATCTGTATCACATGGCTATTTGACGTCATAGTGAATGTAAAAAAAACTAAGGCTCGAAACAAACATTTGAACTTTAACGATACTGAAACCGTTAATCTGCAGATTACCTAGTTAAAATGCGGAAAACTCTTTATTCCGCTCTTTAACGGGTTATTTTAGTTAATCTGCAGATTAGCTAGGTAATCTGCAGATTAACTGATTTCGCGTTTTAACGGTAACAAATACACATACAATTGTTTATACTATATATTGTTCTGTAGTAAAATTGTATTTTTGTATTGTTGCACGAGATCACCGCTGATGTCAAGCCCCCCTCCCCCCCCCCCCCTCAGCTTTCAGGCTTTTTCAGTGTAAGCCATTTTCTTTCCTGATTACATGCAAATTTTGCAGACAGATTAGACAGATTATGAAATTTTAAAAGCTTGTCGCAGACAGCTACAAAACTTTCTGCCACTAGGGATATATATATATATATATATATTTCATATATATAAATACGATCAATCTGTTCGGAGTAATTGGCAACGGAGGAAAAAAAAATGAGTACTTGATTTTGGTATGTTTTATATACTTTTTACAGATGAGAATAATGTTCGCTCTTCTTTCAACTTGGTCAGATACAAAGAACGGGTTTTAAATATTTTGAATTTGCTCAAAGCTTAGAAATTTCTGGTATTGAAGCAAACATAGCAAAAGATGATGCAGATGCTTTGATAGTTAGGAAAGCAATTGATGCATCTGATTTAAACAAGCAAGTCATTATTGTTGGACAAGATGTGGACCTTATAGTTTTACTGATAGCACTTGCCCCAGAAAATAAGGACATTCTATTCATGAAAGAAGGAAAAGGAAATATCAAAGCAAGATTTTATAGTTCCAAGGATTTGCAAAGTTCATCTGTTATTAAAAATGTCAAGGATTCTATTCTATTTCTTCACGCAATGAGTGGTTGCGATACCACTTCGGCCATGTTTGGAAAAGGGAAAGTGCAAGTAGTTCAATCGTTTAACCCACAGACTAAGGAATCACTGTCTGTGGTTTAACCGATCTCACCACCTCCATGATGTACCCAAAGTGTTCAACGATCCAAGATCGACTCGTGATTCAATTGAAAAAGCTGGTGAAAAATTTATTAGTGAGATGTACAGTAAAGTTTAAAATAAAATAAAAATAAAATACGCATCTATACCTTCTGAAATGAAAAAAATGAACGATCTCAGAAATCGATGTTTTAATGAATTAGTAGGACAGGCAAGCAATGCTGTCATCCTATCGTGCTTGCCCCCTACCACTGATGCTGCATTTTCATCGGGTTTACCTGCAAGTACAGATGTGGTTGGGGAATCGCTTGGATCCAAAGACCTGGGGCTGGAAAGTATCTAATTCATACTCGTCTCCTGTATATCTAAGACAAGCGCCTGCTTCAGAAAAAATACTAAATTTGATTTCATGTGGCTGTATGCAAAGTGGTGGAAGGAAGTGCAAATGTGTAAATGCAAATTTATTGTGTACAGGAATGTATACAAATTGTCGCGGGCAAACCTGCACCAATAAAGAACCCATTGACATGATAGAGGAGTTTGGAGATAACTTTCATGATGAACTTGATTACTTTTCATTTGATGTTCAGACGATTTTGTAAGTAATAAATTATTGACTTACATTAAAATTATTTTATCTACATTTTACTTAATTATTGCTAGATTTATTTTACCTAGTTATTACTTGAATTTCATTTTTATTATTTCAATTTATTTTATTTTTACAATTTAGTAGCTTTTAAAAACTTAAAGGAAAGATAAATTTTCGTTTATGTATAATGAAGAGGACATTTTGTGCAGAATTTTTCAAGGCATATTTTTCATTTATTTATTATTACAATAGTAGCTGTCTTTGAAAATCAAATAATTTTGTATTAATTAAAAAAAAAAAAGGAAAAAGGAAAACTTACGGAAAATTTTGAAGTAGTTTTTATGGGGGGAAAGGGGCCATAGAAATAGCATGGGAAGAAAACCAAAAAAACTCACAATGTCAAGTGTTAAAAAAAAAAAAAAAAAAAAAAAAAAAAAGGCTCGCACCGGAATTAATAACTGGACAAAATTGACAAGAAAAAGACATTGAACAGCGGGAACGGGGGGGCTGGGGCGTTAAATATATCGTTGAGGATCAATACGACTCGCCTAGTATGTGTAAAGTCCCCTCTTTGAGAGGGGCTTCCAACCCTCTCAAAGAGGGGACTTTTCTGTTTCCCATTGAGATACCCCATATGATTAATGTCCCAAAGTTTTAAATCTGTGTGCGTCTTTCTAACTATTTTTTTTTTTTTTTTAATTGAAGGAACTGCAGTATTTTTTTTTTGGGGGGGAGGGGATGATCATCCTTCCTACGGAAGGTTTTTTGTTTTCATTGAAACCTTTTCAAGCATACTATCTAAAAAATTTCAAAATTATATAAATAATTTCTATTGTCTTACTTTCAATGGATTATACAATTATGGGGTGAAGAGACAGAGGGAGAAGCTCTTGCTCCAGAAGTGGGTGAATTATTATTATTATTATTATTATTATTATTATTATTAGACCACTCAACAATTTTGTCCACGAACTATAAAATTCTACAAATTATTTCCCCATTTGTTTTAATTTCACCAAATTATGCGATTTTTTTTTGGGGGGGGGGGCGAGGGGGAGAAGGAAACTTTTGTATTTTCTATTATTAGACACTTCAAGAGAACTTCCCCCAAAATTAAAAACTCTTATATAACTTATTTTTGTATTTTTCTTAATTTCAGCGAAATTGAACTATTTCTTTATTGGTGGTTGGGGGGGATGGGGGGGTTAGGTGAAGGAAGAGAGTTCCCACTGCATGGTGGAATTTTTTAAAATTTTGTATCCCATTACTGAGCACCTCAAGAATATGTTATGCCAAAATTTCAAAACTGTATTTAACCATTATTCTTATTTTCAATATGTTATATATACTAGCAGGCTACGCCCGCTTCGCTGGCCACTATATTTAAATGAATCTCCAAAAGAATTGGATCATTATTTATTTTTCACATCACATTATAAATAAAAACTAAAATAATTACATTGGAATCGCTCTAGACCTCGCATCGGGTACTCGCTGACTACGGCAGCTCTTTCTCTGCCCGCACTGTATCGGGAGCAGGTTCCCACTGCCTGCAGAAATCTCTTTCCTATGTATTTCAACATGGGTATTTATTGACGATAAGTGGGTCTGCTATTATTTAAGAACTACGATTTTAAAGACAATTGTACCTCAGCGTCTATTAAATATTTTAGTTTTTGAACCAAGTATTTTATTTCTCATGCTATTTACACTGTATTACAATTTGATTCCGACCAATATAATGAAATAAAATAAAAAGTAGATTTTCTTTTAGAAGGAATTAAATACATAAAAAACAAATAAATTCCAATCAGTTTAATCCTTTCTACTATATACTACCATTATTTCCTGACAAATACTATAAATTAGAAAAAAAAAAAAACTTTTAAAGAAATTAAATTAACAAATGAAAAATAATTGTTGTTATACTACAAAAATTATACATAAACATAACTGTTATAAATACGTTTTTAAATTTTAAATTTAATATATTTAATTTTTTCTACTGCATTACCATTTTATTTTCAATAAATATAATAAATTAAAAAGAGAAAAAAGATTCGCCCTCAAATAAATGTATTAAATAAAAAATAAATTGCATAATGTAGCCGTTGCTAAGATACGCAGGCGATTACAATCGAAGAATAAATTCATGAAAAATGAATGCTTAAAATCGAAAAAACATTAATTTAAAAAATTCAAATTCGAAAAAATCTCGATGATGTGCACACCTGCAGGGTCCCAGGTACCTATATGCCAAATTTGGAAGCTCTGCGATCCGTAGTGTGTAGTATTTTTCATGTTTAGATAAATGTATTTATTTTCCTGTTGGAAAAAAAAAATAAACTCGTATTTTTTTTTTTTTTGGCAACAATTAAATTATGGATTAAATTTAAATGGCTAATTTTTTGCTATTATTAGCTTATTATTTTCATATTTTTATTAATTAAAAGAAAACTCAACAGAAATTCGAAATTCTGACTTCGATGTGCACAATGATCTTTCGGGGGGCACCTTTGTGTTAAATCTCGTGACTGTCCGAGCGACCGTTTTCGAGAACAGTGAAATATATATGCAAATATTGCTCACTTAATAGTATAAGATATTTGTTTTTGAGGGGGGGGGGGATAAGGAAGCTGTTACCCCAGGGTGGGAATTTTGTTTTGTTTTCAATTATTAAATTACTCAGGAATGTTGTACCAAAATTACAATTCTGTATGAATTAATTTTCTATTTTTTTTTTTCCCTTTCTTTATTTTAACGAATTATACAGTTTTTTTTTTTTTTTTTTTTTTTTTTTTTGGGGGGGGGGGGGTAAACTCCTACCCCACGGTGGGGAAATTCTATGATTTGCATTATTAGACTCCTCAGGAGTGTTATGCCATAATTATAATACTCGATAAATTAATTCCCTATTTTTTTCTTCGTTTCAACGAATTATACGTTTTTTTTTTTTTGGGAGGGGGAAGGGGGAAGCTCCCCCCTCAGAGTGGGGAACTTTTTTGTTTTGAATTATTAGACCCTTCATAAGTAAAATTCCAAAGTTTCAAAACTTTATAAATTTTTTCCATTATTTTTCCTAATTTGACTGTACTAATATGAGATTTTTATTCTCTTCTCGTAGTCCGCTTCGTCAGATACACAACTAATTAATTAAAACTAGTACTGGTTAACAGAAGTTGCAGCCAGGTACAACCATTCACCAGTATAAAACCATAAAATAGCTTTTAAAAAATCTTACTAAAAACTAGTATGTTGTGGCCACCACAAGACTTTCTTCTATATTTTCCTATATACGTATTCAATCAGTAACAATATTAAAAATAAAAATAAAAATAAAAATAAAAAAAGATTTTTTTTCAAAGTTCTTTTTTTGTTAAAAGTAATACATATTCAATCAGTAACAATATTTATAAAAAAAAAAAAAAAAAAAAAAAATACGATTTTTTTTCTTTTAAAAGTAAAAAAAATCGATAACTTTGTTTTAAATTATCACAGATTTATAGTTCAACCATTCGTTTTAAAGGTATTAACGAGATCTTTCGAAAGATACCCATCTTGAAAATTTAACCCTCCCCCCCAGGGGGCGAAGCTATTACTGTTATCAATAACTCATATTAATTTTACAATCACAAGTTAAAAATAACTCTCATTATGTACATTTATACGAAATTTTGTCCTATATCGCCATGTTAAAAATTTAGAAGAAATGCGATCACAGCGCCACCTGTTGAGATATTGATCCCTAAATGTAATCAGCACCAGTTTATGTCGGGGACCAGCTAAATACCAAGTTTGGTTAAGTTTCGTAAAAAAAAAAAAAAAAAAATTCTAATTTTTTTTTTTTTTTTTTTTTTGTTAAAAGTAAAAAAATCGATAACTTTGTTTCAAATTGTCACAGATTTATAGTTCAACCATTCGTTTTAAAGGTATTGACGAGATCTTTCGAAAGATACCCATCTTGAAAATTTACCCCCCCCCGGGGTGGTACTTCCCCCACAGGGGGGAAAACCGGTGCCCCCACATGCACAAAATTTTTTTCGTAGTTAACTACTACTATTATCAATAATTTATATTAATTTTACAATCACAAGTTTAAAATAACGCTCATTATGTACATTTATACGAAATTTTGTCCTATACTGCCATGTTAAAAGTTTACATAAAATGCGATCACAGCGCCATCTGCTGGGCGATTGATCCCAAAATCTAATCAGACCCTTTCCATGTCAGGGTCCAACTATACACCAAGTTTGGTTTAATTTCATTCATCGGTTCGTGAGATACGGTGAAAAATACGAAATTTTGCGATCACAGCGCCACCTGCTGAACGATTGATCCCCAAATCTAATCAGCACCATGCCCCGTCAGGTTCCAACTATATACCAAAATCTAATCAGCTCAATGCCCCGCCAGGGTCCAACTATATACCAAGTTTGGTTGAATTTCATTCATTGGTTCGTGAGATACGGTGAAAACAATAAACCACAGACACACAGACAGACAGACACAAAGACAGACATTTTTTAAAAACTATCAATTCGTGTTCAGGACATCCCAAAAGTGTAGATCCGTCAAAAAACGGAGGTCGAAAATTTTCGCGAATCCAATACTTTCTCTATATTACATATAGAAGAAAGTAATAAATAAATAAATGAAGACATGAAGAATTTAATTTTGAATTACTTTAGTATTGATTCTGTATTAGTAATTCATTACTTTCCGAGCATACATATGTAAGGAAAGTATTGTAATCATGATTTGCGAAATGGATTGTATATATCTCACATACCTCAAAAACGAAATGATTGTAGAATGTTGCAAATTTATTTTCGTGTCTGTCATGACGTATGGTTGCACACCTTCGACTCTAGTCTTGGCATGAGCTCCCTTTTAGAGATATCTACAATTTTTAATTATATTTATAAGAGTGCGGGTTAACACAATAGTGTCTAAACGTTTGTTCGAATGAGCTGAAAGTTGATAAATAAATTATAGGTCACCGCAGCATGAACTGTATAGATTTTGCTGAATCTAGAACATATTGTTATTTTATTGTGGCACAAAAAAAAAAAAAAAAAAAAAAAAAAAAAATAATAATAATAATAATAATAATAAGGAACTTTAGGTTAAAAAAATTTTTTTACGTTTGATAGCGTTAAAGACTTTATACTGTTGAACTCATTGATTTCAGGATTCTCTTAACAACCGTTAATTACTTAAAGTTCAGATAGTCGAGTTGAGTCACTCCACATTGTTTAAAATGTAATATTTTTTAAGTTGATTTCTTTAGAAATCGACCAATTGCAATCATTTCGTTTAACTATCTATCTATCTATAATGAAAATTTTGTCAGCATGATAACTCCCGAAATAATATTCCAAATCGAACCAAATTTGGGCAGCGAACTTATCCTATAAATATCTTGGATGAGTTCGTTATCCAAGATGCTACGCTTTATAGTTTTAGTGGCGGCCACATGAAAATTTCAAATCCACATTGTAAAAAGTGCATTTAAGACCGGATATGCTTGAGTTTTGATACAGACCATATAAGGGTCTCAAACAAGTTTATTAATGAACTTTATTCGCCTTTTTTTTTTAACGAAGTGACGAATATCTTAAATTAAGTGGGCCACTTGAAATCAGGCTACCACCTGAAAATTTAAAATCACGATAACTTCCGAAATAGTACTCCAAATCAAACCAAATTTGGACAGTAAACTTATCTTATAAATATCTTGGATGAATTTGTTAACCAAGTTGCTCCACCATTTCGTTTTCAAGTGCAGACAACTTGAAATTTTCAGATTCACATTTTAAAAAACGTATTCCGAATTTGTTTGAAATTTGGTGTATACATAGGCTATATTAGGGTCTCAACCAAGTTTATTAATGAACTTTATTCGCCATTTTTAACAAAGTTGTGGATACATTAAACTAAGCGGAGACACTTGAAATCAGGCTACCACTTGAAAATTTATAATCACTATAACTTCTGAAATAATACCCAAAATGAAACCAAATTTGGACAGCGAATTTATCTTATAAATATCATAAGTATCTTAAATGAGTTAGTTAACCAAGTTGCTCCGCCATTTTATTTTCAAGTGGAGGCGACTTAAAAATTTCAAATTCACATTGTAAAAAGCGTAATTAAGACCGGATTTGCTTAAATTTTGATGTAATGGTCTCAACCAAGTTTATTAATGAACTTTATCTGCCATTTTTAATAAATTCGCGAATATAAATTAAGCGGGCCACTTGAAATCAGGCTACCACTTGAAAATTTAAAATCACTATAACTTCTGAAATAATACTCCAAATCGAACAAAGTTTGGACAGTAAACTTATCTTAAAATATCTTGGATGAGTTTGTTAACTAAGTTGCTCCGATATTTTGTTTTCAAGTGGAGACCACTTGAAAATTTCAAATTCATATTGTAAAAAGCGTATTCTGAATTTGTTTGAATGTTGATGTATACATAGGCCATATAAGTGTCTCAACGAAGTTTATTAATGATCTTTATCCACCATTTTAAGTAAAGTGGCGATACATTAAACTAAGAGGAGCTTGAAATTTCAAATTCACATTGAAAAAAGCGTATTTAAGACCGGATTTGCTTGAATTTTGATGTAATGGTCTCAACCAAGCTTATTAATGAGCTTTATCCATCATTTTTAACAAAGTGCTAATGTTATAAACATAAACTAAGCGGGACAACTTGAAATCACGCTACCACTTGAAAATTTATAATCATGATAACTTTTTTAATTTTGATTCAATTCGAACCAAAGTTGGACAGTGAACTTATCATATAAATATCTTGGGTGAGTACACTGGACAACTTGTTCCGACATTTTGTTTCCAAGTTGCAACCACTTAAAATCAGGCCACTTGAAAACGTGCCTTCACGATAACTTTTAAAATACTAAACTGATTCAAATCAAAGTTGGATAGTGAACTTACGGTTCAAATATTTTGGATAGTTCGTTAGGTAAAATGCTCCACCATTTCATTTCCAAGTGGCGTCCACTTGAAAAATTTTCATAATGATAACTTTTGTAATACTGAATCAATTAGCATCAAATTTGGGTAGTGGATTTATCATTAACATAACTCAGGTAAGTTCGCTAGGCATATCATTCCGCTTCTTTGTTTCCAACAGGGGGGATCTGCTACTATAAGAACTACGATTTTAAAGATGACTGTATCTCAGCATCTATTAAATATTTTAGTTTTGAACCATGTATTTTATAGCCCATGCTATTTACACTATATTACGATTTGATTCCGACCAATGTAATAAAATAAAATACAAAGTAGATTAAAAAAATAAATAAATATGTATATCTATATTAATAAAATCAGAGTTTTGTCTGTAAATTTGTCGGAATCAAAAAATTTTGCGATATCTTCACGTTTTACACCCCATGAAAGCCGAAAATGACTTCAGAAAATTTTGCCTGTGTGTGTGTGTGCGTGTGTGTCGTCGTGTCCGAATGTCGCTTTTTTTGTCCAGGCATCACTTGAGAACGGCTGGACGGAATTCAACGGCGCTTGGCAGGATTTTAGGTCTTCACCCAACTTAAAATTATATCTATCAACTTTTCAGAAATTCCCCCCCCCGTTACCCCCCTAGGGGGTAAAAGACTAAAACACGTTTGTCCGGGCATCACTCGAGAACGGCTGGACGGAATTCAACGGCTCTTGGCAGAAACTTAGGTCTTCACCCAACTTGAAATTATATCTACAGAAATTTTCAAAATTAGGATTAGTGTTTAAATTGTGGGAAAAAAACGCCTGCGCATGCGCCATAAATTTTTTTCACTAAAATGCTTTGAATGGAAAAATAAAATATCTATATATTAATAGGCAAGCATAAAATTTGTAGTCCCTTTTTAACATATTAATTATGGGAGTAGAGGGTTGAAAATGGTATCATTCGAAAGGTATGGTTAGCCGGAAGGTGCGAATACAAATATTATTTTCTTACGATGTCAAGAAGGTATTTAAAAATACATTTATTTTTCATGCATTTTTCTCCATTTTTCCCTTTTATACACGTATTCCTTTACATTAAAAAATACCTAAAAGTAGAAAGTTGTTAAATCTGGCAATTTCATAAAGCTCAAATTAAACCATAGACACAGTAATTTATATCTACAAAAAGACACTTAAAATGTACAAAAAAGCCAAGCTCAAAGAAAGAGAATTGATTAAAGTTGTGTCTAAAAAGGGTGTGATATCAAATTCCCAAGCTTACATTCAAATACTTATTTAATATTCCCTTTTAACTAAATTTTCACATGTGAATCAAGTGCCTTATGATATGTTGATAGAAATCCTTCTTTCCTGTACTAAATACATCATAGCGTGTTTCTGAAAAATATTATTATTTTTATTTATGTATGATGGGCTTGGCGGCCATCTTTCAAAGTTTTACGTTAGTTTGAATTCTATAAATCTCATCAATTATAGGATGAGTTGGTTGATTGGTTGGTTAATTGAGTTTTATATCGCACTAGTGCTGCGCAATGAGAAATAATTATAGGATGGGAGTGCGCCAAACTTAACACTGTTAAAACTTAAATTGATTCAACTTGTGTGCTTAACGGGGCTTTTGCGATGTTTTTAATGCATTTTTTTTTTTCTTTTTTAATCTGAATATTTCAACCCCTGTTGAATGGAATAACCATATTATTTTTACGAGATATTTATTCCAAGAAGCTAAATTCAAATTGGGTAAATATAACGGGGGGTGGAAGCTTCTATGCTTCCCCCCCTCTCCTTCATGTTTTTACGTTAATTTAAATTTTTATATTCTTTATTCCCGGCATTTATAGGATGGAAGTGCACTTAATACTAAATAATTATAAGAAATCATGTTATCGAAATATTTCCGTCTCTGATGCTGAATGGAATAGCAAAATTAATTTTATATGAGATATATTTTAAGAAACTTCTTTCAAATTGTGTGAATGTTTATTCATTACTTGAAAGATGGCCGCCAAGCCCATCATACATAAATAAAAATAATAATATTTTTCAGAAACACGCTATGATGTATTTAGTACAGGAAAGAAGGATTTCTATCAACATATCATAAGGCACTTGATTCACATGTGAAAATTTAGTTGAAAGGGAATATTAAATAAGTATTTGAATGTAAGCTAGGGAATTTGATATCACACCCTTTTTAGACACAACTTTAATCAATTCTCTTTCTTTGAGCTTGGCTTTTTTGTACATTTTAAGTGTCTTTTTGTAGATATCATTTATTTTTTTTAAATAGTTTTTATATTTACTGGAATTAACCTGATACTTTACATCAGGTATGTCCTGGATTTCAACTCAGCTTTTGTGCGATGTTGTTCTTTATGTTAAACTGTATTACAAAGTTTTCTTTGCGTTAAACTTTCCATAATTCTGGTTGCTAGACATTATCCATGGGTTTTCTATGCAGACTAGTATGTCGTGTTCATCACAAGACTTTCTTCTACATTTTCCTATACATTTTAACGCAGCACAAATTATTTATTATTTTTTTCATTATGAATGCTGAATATTATCAACTCAGAGAGGTATTGTTGCACAAAATGTCCAACGGAAGTAAATTTTCACCATGCAGATGGCATCCTTTCAGTTCTAAAAAAACATTGTAGTATATGAGCTCCACTTATCGGCCGATAGGCATCGAGATTGAATCAGCATAATGTCTCATAATGGCCTTTTCACATATTAAGTTTTGTTTCATTATATGCAACAGAACCTTTCCTTAAATTGCGAAAATCGCTGTATAGCAGCGCCACATGTTGAGATATTGGTACAAAAGTTGATAAGCACTATAATTTGTAACAATGTAAATTTATGCAATTCCATGTATTAGTTACTCAGATATAGCCTTCTCTGAAATTGCGGCAATCACTGTATAGCAGCACCATGTTGAGCAATTGACACCAAATATTTATAAACGCTATTATACATCAAGGTTCAATTGCATATAAATTTATATGTAATTCTGAGCAGTAGCTCCTGATATCTAGTTGGAACAAAATTTTCGCCACACACATAGAACACACACACGCAAATAGAAATTTTCTAAAAATAGTCAAATTGTTTTCAGGAGCTCTTACAACGTGTAAATCCATTAAAAACCGAAAGTCGAAATTCATTTCAATAAAATGACAAGCGAAGCGGGCAAAGCCTGCTAGTATACTATATATAGAAGGAAGTAGAAATCTTTATGCACCATAATTATCATTGTCAGATTGAATTGAAGGATATTAAAATTGGATACTATATCGTGTACTGACTTTCTTATTCTAAGGTATGAAAAATATTAAAAAACCAGCAATTCAAGCTATAGATTTGAAACAAATGTTATTCAAAAAATCCCTTTTCGGCAAGCTTAAAGGCAAAGGTAGATTCCTTTACCTTTATGCTATTACCTTTATTCCTTTACTCTATGTTACAAATGTAAATAAATTTTACATATGCATTAATACTTAGCCAATGGCTTTGTTCTCACACATTGAATTTTTTACGTTGCTATTCTGTTTTCAAGAAATTTAATTTTCAGTAAAAAAAGGATTTTATTTAATCTACTTAAAGTTTTAGGCTAGATTTATTGGTCTGTAAATGCTTCAATTTTTTTTAAATTCAAGCTCATAATAATTCAACAAATAGAAGTCTTAAAGATATATAATCCCAGCAATGGTAAATCCCGGAGGGGGGCTATTGGGCTACACCCCCCTCCCCACCCAAGCTTAATTAAAATTATAATTTTTATATAAATTCCATATAACTGAGGTTCAATCTCTTTCTTTTAAAGAAAAAATAATAGAAACGTGAAAATGCACTTGTGACCTTACTATGGTCAAGCACTGGTAAGCCTGGCGTTGATTCTTATTGTCAGATGAGTAAAAATTGTAAAGTGAAACTGTTTTGGTTCACATAAGCTGGAACATTAACATTAGTTAACATTGGACCATTTGGCATCGCTGAATTTAAATGTTAATTGTTATGAATATAGTTAATTGTATGATTTGGCGAGATTTTGGTGGCAAAACTTGGGACTTATCAATGAAATTTGTGATTTGGCGGCAAAATTTGATAGTTAACGACTAAAATTTTTGACTTGGCGACAAAATTCGTTGTCAGACGACAAAATTTGGCGAGCTTGGTGATGGAGAAAGGCAGCTTTGGCGTCATTATATTTTCTTTCCATGCGAATACCTCATATCTCTTCACAGACCAATATCTTGTTCTGACGAGATAAAAACTCAAAGGAAGCTGTAAGTTATTACTCTCAATCGTAAGTTTTAAATTCTTGCCTAAATCGACATTCTAAACTATTCACCACAAACGATATTTGTATTAAGATTGACGTATTATTTTAATTTTATATTTTTAAATGATTAATTAAAGCGTTTAACATGGTTTTTAATTAACACACTTTTATTAACTTGATATGATGCAACTATTAATGTATATAACGGAATTTTGCAATCAATTTTTGGTAACTTCTTGTCGTCCGAAGAACCTGAAATTCTGCACACGACTTCATAATAAATGACAATACTAGATACAAGTATTTCCAGGCACTTTTCTCATGAGGGGCCAGGTTCCAGGGGCAAACAAAAAATCTATACTTATACAAAACTATCCTATGTGACACAGGATTTGGACATATTTATATAATGTAGAGTGGTAACAATTGTTGTTGTTGTTGTTGTTGTCGTGTGCCACTCGGAAATTCCGAGCCCCGGTAGTGGAACTACCGGACTTATTTTAAGGCAAGAGGGTTGCGTCTTCCGTTATTAGGAACGCCTCATTGGGAGGAAGTACGACTTCTAGTTCCATAAGCTGGTGAAAGATGGCAGCACCAGCCAAACTCGAATTTTGATCCGGATCAGAGCGAGTTTGACCCATGTTCCGGTACCCCCAGAGGTATAATATTTGATGGGAACTTGGAGGACTTTGCGACCACGACGGAATTTAACGTGCACCAGTCGCCATTAGCGTACACGACGGTCTTCGGCCGGCTCGAGGACCGAACCCGCAATCTTTCGATCACGAACTCGCTGCTCTTACCAACCAGGGTAACAATTGATTTTTTTAAATAAAGATTTAAAAGTATGTAATAGTTTTCTAAAGTCTTTATTAGTTCACTTTTCAATAAAAGTGTGTTCTTTATTTTTTTAAAAAATGGTATAATTTTATTTATCAAAATAAGGGAATTCGAGTAATGAAATACTTTAGTTTAAATTTAAGTTTTTATGAAAGTAAACTTCAACGGAAAATTCATTAAAATTGTCCCTAGTTTATTTGTCAAAGGGATAATCCGCGTTTGTAATGGTCGATAGATGGCGCTTTTTCAGGTTTTGTTGTTAGTAAATATAATAGCCTAGTGTATCTATTTTTGTTCTATTTGTGTTACTATTTAATATTTGTGCTATATTTTCTCCGGCATTACATCATGGAAAATGGATTGCTTTTGGAAAAAAATATTTCGGTTTATTCAAAGTTCGATCGGAAATAGATTTTTAACTGAAGCTGAACAAATATTAGTTTCAAATCATCTGATTAATTTTTTACTTCCATTAGCCGAAGCAACTGAAATTTTAAATTTGTCATTTGGAAATAAATGGAAGCTTGGATTTCTGGATTTCTTGATCCTTTGGAGTTACACTGTGGCACACAACAGTAAGCGTTATCTTTTTTACCGGATTTATTCATTTTTATACAATAAATATATGTGAAGCTAAACATCGGCCAGCAATGGCGGCTTGATGAAATTCGAATTAAAGCATGTTTATTGTAATTTCACCTTAGCCCACCAGAGGGCGAGCATTTCATTACAATCGCGGATACCTAAATGTCCCCAAATTTATTACTTTTCTATCATACCAGTTTAATTTGTTTAGCAACGATTTACACGATTTTCTTTTTTCTTTTTTCTTTTTTTTTTTTACACGATGACATTTATCTTTTACATTATAGCATCTATGTCATAAAGCTAAGTCTAAATCTGCTTAGCCCTAAGATATGTTGATTTTATTTACATATTTATTTATTTATTTATCAACTTTTATTTTATTTGTTTAAAATCGCGGATAAAATTTTATTTCATTTTTCTCAGTAGTTTAGTACATTGTTGCAATTGTGACGTCATATTTTCTGTTAAATTAAACTTTTTTTTAATCAGATTATTATATTGTTTAAAAACATGATTAAAATTTTATTATATTTTCAGTGATCTTTTTTATTATCGTTTGCACGTGACATATGCATCAGATTATAAATTTTTGCAATGAAAGCTATACAGAAAATGTCGGCTATATAGAACAATTGACGAAAAATCACTTTTTAGCTTGTAACTTCTAAGCAATTGGAGCTATCGAAAAGGTTTAAATACAAAAATTGTTCTTTAGGGTAAGGCGGTCATTCGCCTGATTTGAATTTTTTTCCTATTTTCAATATTAAAGAAATTATGGGCAAATGAAAATTTCCACCCCCCACTATTTCCACCCCTTTTAAGCTGGATACCCCATCTACGAACTCGACCGAGATTTTTACTGTCCTGACAACATATCCCGAGCTGGTTAAATTTAAATAAAAACTACTCCAGTTATCGTGTTCACAACTTAACATGGTAAAAAGCGTTATACATATATATATATACATATATATATATATATATATATATATATATATATAAACTTTTGAACGGAGGGTGGTTTTGGGTTCTGGGGGTCATGATCGGTGAAGATATGAAGAAATTTTCCAAAATTCGTGTCATGAGAACCATTGCAATAGGTAGATCTCCTATAAGGAATCTACCTAAAATGTATTCATTTCTGTTTTCAGGCATATAAAATTTAAAACTGTACAAAATAATAAAAGCAAAGATTCTTTGGTTAAAAAAATAACTTATAAAAAGAAAAAGCAGCTCAATTTGAAATTAATATTTTTCGGGTAAACTGAGATGAAGCAATTTCATATTTGGCGATTTATGTCTCTTTGGCGATATTTAACAGTTTTTCAGCAATTAAGATAGGAAATTTTGATTTTTAAAAGCTAAATTTTATAAAAGTTCCTAGATTAAGTAATTGTCTATCTGAAAAACCAGTTTTCAAAGAATTCTGCACATTTATGAATTCTCTAGCTTGTTTTAAAAAAAATTTCTTGAAGAAGAAATTTTTTCAAAAAGTTGTCAAAACATCTAATTTTACGCTAAATTGAAAATGCTCCCATTTTTTTACTTATTAACTTAGAAAGTTCGTTTTTATCTCAAATTAAAGATCTCGTTGATACGAATATTTTACTTTTTGTTTCATTTTACTGCGATATTTGGTTCGTCCTATATTTAAAACTTTACGGGAAAAAAAATTGCCGATTTAACATGGGAAAGTTGGTTTCCGTATAATAAGCATTTAACGATCTTGGGTTACTTCTGTCGATTTTATCATTGGCGCGTTCTGCTTTGTGTTAGTGGTAGTTTGTTTGTTTTGCTTTTCTCTGAGCTTGGCTTGGCAAAACGACCGTTTCTGCTTGATAATCTAGCTTCACTATACGCAAGCGAAGTGATGACGTCACTGTCTGTCCATGGAGCCATGAAAAAGAATTTCTATGTTAATCTTCCATTGGATTTTTTGTAAAAAATTATTAAAAAATAACGAAAATTATCTGCCGATTTTAATTCCGATATTTGGGTATCCGCGTTTGTTATGATCGATAAATGGCGCTCTCTGAACTGCAGTTGTTAGTAAATATAATAGCCACGTGGATTAATAATTGTTCTTTCTCCGCCATTACATCATGGAAAATCGAGTGCATAATATGATGATATGCAGTGGTGTGATAATTTCACCTTAGCCCGCCAGAGGGCGAGCATTTCATTACAATCGCGGATAGTTATATAGTTATATATAAGTTACTGTCTACATGTGTTTGATTGAGTTATTTTTTCTGTAAAATTGATAAAATTTTAATTTAAAATCACAAAACTTCAGAAAAAAATGGCAAACTTCCAGTTTCGAATGTAAACATAAACATTTCATTTCAAAGGGTGATATTTAAACAATAAATATTCAACTAATATACTAAATAAAAGGAAAATGGATTTGTTACTAACTGCTGCATGTATAAGTAGACGAGACGATACGGAAAAAATTCCGATTTCCGTTTCTTGCTGAATTTACATGTTTTGAGCTTTCTTTACGTTTCAATTAACTGAAATTGGCTACTTATTTTTTTAAAAAGTGTCTTTATTGCTAGCTTTTGTGGGTAGAAGAAGCAAGTAGAAGATACATAAAAACTTTTGATTTCCGGTTTTCGATGAATTTACACGTTTTGAGATTTCCTTGCATTTTAATTAAGTGAAATTGACTACTTATTTTTATTTTTTAAAAAGTGGATTTATTATTCTTTCCTCTGCATATATAAGTAGAAAATATAAGATTCAGAAAAGTTTTAGATTTTCGGTTTTCGATAAAGTTACACGTTTTGAAATTTCCCGAACTCAATTCGACCATTTTTGAAAAATATCTTTTTTTTTTTTTTTTTTTTTTTTTTTTTTCAAACACTGTACTTTATGAACCAATCGAATTAATTTAACAGAATTTGATACTTGGTTGGGCCTTTGTTTGACATGGTATCAATTAACTTCTGGGCTGTATCACACAACAAGGGGAGTTTTCAAGTTGCGATTTTCTCTCATTTCAGAAAAGGCTAACATCTACAGAGAGAAATAGTTATATTAAGTAAAACTCTGCTGATTCAGTTAGAGTGAATATCGGCAAACTATTGCCGCAGCTGTGTTGCAATTGCATTCCGTTTAGGACAAGGCAATAACTTTGCTTTGCCTCGCTTTGCAAAAAAAAAAATGGTCGAGTTTCGACCACTGGGCGATACTAGTAAAAATAAATTTTTAAGTAAAAGACTTTTGTATTCGCGTGATTTGCACTACAAATTATGAAAAGATTGAAATGAAGTGTTGCCATCTAAGTTTCATACTTTAGTTAATTTTAAAAAATCTAATTGTCGTATCGAAAAACTGTTTACACCCCAGGATTCAGAAAAATCACCTCTTTCATTTGGTACTGAATTTGTAATGATAGGTCTGATATTTCTAATTTATTTTTCCCTTTTTCCGTTTTTCCGTTGCCACTTAAATTTCATACTTTAGTTATTTTTTAAAAATCTAATTGTCGCATCGAAACACTGTTTGCACCCCTGGATTCAGAAAAATCGCCTCTTTCATTCGGTATCAAATTTATAAATATAGGTCTGATATTTCTAATTTATTGTACCCTTTTTCCGTTTTCAACCCAGATTCGATATGGAACAGCTTTAGTATTGAATCCCTTTGGCAAAATTTGAAATTCGGCACCGAAGTAGCTCGGACGTTTCTCGCCAAGATCTTTAATTGCACAATTGAGATAGCCAATTCAGTTCATCGCAAAAATGGCTTAAAATATTTAAAATCACCAAAGGGTTCCCATACTAAAGGTGTGCTTTTTGTATTTATTTATTTATTTATATTTTTTATTAAAGATATTTGGTGCGTAAATTGTATGCATCCGGCACTTATTGTAACTGGATTTCACGAAATTCGAAATCCCCCCCCCCCACCTTCTCGGAGTCGGAGGGCAATAAACATGTGTAAAAACATGTTTTTCCGTTTGAATTCGCTTTGAATTATCTTAGAATGGCGAATTTTGGTGTGTGGATATTGATTAAGTGTACGCATTATGCACATTAGTGGGATTTTGAAAAACTTCGAGCTCACCCGCTGAGGGTGGGGAAGTAAGAAGTGGGTAAGTTGCGCCGAAGACAGTGGGGGCCCAGACTCCTCACGCTACGATCGAGTAAACCTCTACCAATAACAGCGAGAACTTAGGTTATTAATAAAATTATGGGATTTTGACCACTCATTTAAGTTTAATGTCCAGCGAAGCGGACAAAGCCTGCTAGTATATATATATATATATATATATATATATATATAGAAACAAATAAATTTTATCAATTTAATCCTTTTTACTACGTATATAATACAATTCTTCCCGATAAATACTGTAAATAAAAAAAAATAATAAATAAAAGTTTTTTCTTTTAAAGGAATTAATTAAAAAATGAAAAATAAGAAGTTGTTCCACTATAAAAAATTAAGCATAACTGTTATAAATACGTTTTTAAATTTAAAACTAATTATACTTTTTTCAATAAATATACAAAAAAAAAAAAAAAAAATCGCCTTTAAATGAATGTATTAAATAAAAATAAGTTGCGTAATAGCCGTTGCTAAGATACGCAGACGATTGAAGCAAAAGAATAAATCTATGAAAAATAAAGCATTAAAGCCAATATTTAAAATCGGAAAAACATTAATTTAAAAATTCAAATTCGAAATAATCTCGATGAGGTGCACACCTGCAGGGTCCCAGGTACCTATATGCCAAATTTGGAAGCATTGCGATCAGTAGTGTGAGCACCAGAGCGCAGACAGACACACACACAGACACTTCTCTTTATTTATATAGATTATTTATTTATTTTGTGTATGGAACAGCTTTAGTATCGGATTTGGCAAAATTTGAAACTTGGCACCGAAGTAGCTCGGACGTTTCTCGACAAGATCTTTAATTGCACAATGGAGATAGCCAACTCAATTCATCGCAAAAATGGCTTAAAATATTTAAAGTCACCAAAGGGGTCCCATACTAAAGCTGTGCTTTTAGTTTTTATTTATTTACTAGCAGGCAACGCCCGCTTCGCTGGTCCCTATTTTTAAATGAATCGCTATAATTACTGAATTCTCAAAATTGCATTAATTTTTATCACGTGAAAAAAAACAGAAAAAAAATCTTATTAGGAAAAATGTCGCACCTTGTTCTCACTGCCTTCGGAAAAAATTCCCAAAATGCTCTAACTCTCATTTCTATTATTTTCCCCTTCGCCCCCCCCCCTCCCGTCTATCCTAATAATTTTAAAAATTCGAAAATATCCGCAATCGATTTGTAGGTATCGAAAACCTCTATATACCAATTTTGAATGCTCTAACTCTATTCTATTTGTTTTGCCCCTTCGCCCCCCCTTCCCGGCCCTCCTAACAACTTTACACTTTCGAAAATATCCCCATTCGACTTGCTGGCCTCTAAAACCTATCTATACCAATTTTGAACGGCCTAACTGTATCTCTATTTCTTTTTGCGCACCCCCCCTCCCTTCCCGCCCCTCCTAATAATTTTACAAACTGTTATTCTCTCGGGGCCTCGCAGAAGAGATCTGGAGGAACAGGCCCAGGAAGCCCTATCCCTTTTCAGTCAACTACTCAAAGATTTAGACCTCCAGCTTTCCCCCTCTAAAACTCAAGCCCTAACTCTGGCCTTTCCCAAATCCCTCCAGAGGAACCCCAAGATGCGGATCGATGGCGTCAGTGTGCATCACGTTAAACAACTTAAAACGCTGGGTATTTTCCTGGATGACCACCTCAACTGGCTAGCACATACCAAATATCTCAAAGTGAAAACGCTTGCTATGTATCACAATTCCATGAAGATGGTGGGGAAGAGGTGGAGTATCTCCACCTCTCTCCTTAAAATCTGGTACACCACCATAGTGGAAAAGATCTTCACTTATGGCGCTGGCATTTGGGGTGGTCACCTTAGAAAACAAGCAATTCTCCATCTTAACTCTGCTCAAAGACCCTTCCTCCTGCAAATAGCAAGAGGCTACAAAACAATTTCCACTGACGCCCTCACCGTAATCACTGGGATTCCTCACGCCCACCTGCAGGTGTCCCAGACCTATATCAAAACACGAATCCTACAACTAAAAGATCTAGAACTCTCCCAAACAGTTTTTCCCAATATCCCAATTCAATCCCTAACCTGCAGCTGGACTATTCACCCTGGAAAGGACGTAGCCTCCTACATTACTAATACCTCTAAAAATAGTTTCTCTCCCTCTGCTCCAGTGGCGATCTTTACAGACGGTTCGAAGACAGAGCACGGCGTCGGTGCAGCTTTCTGCGTTCTAGACGCGGATGTGGTCCTCCACCGCTGGGCGGGCAGACTTGAAGACTTCAACACCGTCTTCCAGGCTGAGATCCTTGCCATCAAAAAAGCTCTGGAGTGGGCCAATAGCCAATCCATCTTCGAAGAACTCAGCATCTTCCGCGACAGCCTCTCGGGACTGCTCGCCATAGCTCGTCACAGGAGCAGACACCCTCAGATTCTCGAAATCAAAAATCTCCTAATGTCTCAAAACCTTAAAGTCTCCCTAGCACACGTTTCTGCCCACAAGGGAGTTGTGGGCAACGAACTGGCGGATTCGTTGGCGAAAGGGGCCACAGAATTTGCTTCAGTTGACTTCTCCCTCCCCGCTCCATCTTCATATGTAAAATCTCGGCTTAAACAACTATTTCACCTAAAGTGGCAAAGCCTGTGGGAAGAGTCAGACAAAGGTAGATACACCTTTGACCTGATCCCACGGGTCAGCGCCAACTCCTGGACTCTCACCCCCCCCCCCCATAACCGCATTTCTCTCAGGCCATGGCCCCTTCCCATCGTATCTGTTCAAATTTCATTGCCGGCGATCTCCCTTGTGCCCCTGCGGCGAAGAGGGAACTCCCAGTCATTATTACTACCATTGTCATTTAACCAGTAACTTTCATCTCAGAAATCCCTCCCCCCGTCCAGTCAACTGGCTGGACAATATATTAAATCGTAAAAGCCTAATTAATAAATTAAATAATATCTTCTCCCTCTTAAAAGAAATAGTTAACCTAACTGATTAAGTTCCAAGTACATGATTACCTGTGTGGTTGATATCGATTTCCTTTCAATTCTTATTTTCAACCGCCCATTGTCGCGAGGGGGCTTCTTCCCCGGCGGTCCTATGCAACAGGCCAACTGCCCAGTGTCGCGATGGGACTTAGTCCCGGCAGTTAGGCAAAATGTAACTTACTAGTCATTAACAAACTGTATAACTCTTTCTTGCCTGTACCAGCTGAATGCTCTCTGTCGCGAGGGGCCTTTGCCCGGCATTCACTATCGCCCTATTGTCGCGCAAAAGTTATTCTTGGCGATTTTGTAAATTTTCTTTTTTGCTAAATAAACGTCAGGCAGGGCTGGAACTGCTCTGATGCTCCTCCTGCGTGCAGGGGGTTCTCTTCGGGACAGCCCTACTTGGACCTCGGTCCTTGTATAGCTCAACACCGCTCTTCGAGCGATGAGCCGGGGCTGCTCCCCTGTTCAATCGATGTGTAAGTATCGAAAACCTCTATATACCAATTTTGAACGATCTAACTCTATTTTTATTTTTTTGCCCCCCCTCCCTCTTCCCACCCCCCATCTCTCCCCTCCTAATAACTTTACACTTTCGAAAATATCCCCATTCGCCTTGCAGGCCTTTAAAACCTATCTGTACCAGTTTTGAACGGCCTAACTGTATTTCTATTTGTTTTTGCCCATAGCCCCCCTATACTGCCCCCCTTTCCCCCCTTCTAATAATTTTACAAATTCGAAAATATCCGCAATCGATTTGTAAGTATCGAAAACCTCTATGTACCAATTTTATACGATCTGACACTATTTTTATTTTTTTGCCCTCCCCCTTCCCTCCTCCCCAAAAAAAAAGAAAAAAATCGGAAAAAAATCAAAAAATGAGTTTTTGGAAATATTTTCAAGAAGACGTATGGCGGTTTTTTTTTTACATCTTTGAGCTATTATTTTTACTCGAAAATCCGTATTTTTCTAAATTTGCCTCCGAAAATTATTTATACCCCCTTCTCCCGTTAAAAATCCAAAATTCCAAAATCGCAGGAAATGATTTTTTTTGTATTCAAGTCTAGTCTCCCCAACTGCAATTTCTTCACTGTGAAGTAATTTGGAGCCGAGTTATACTTATAAATGTGTTTTTGCCTTATGCGCCTCCAAAAATCATTTATACCCCCCTTCCCCCCTTAAAAATCCAAAATTCCAAAATCGCAGAAAATTTTTTTTTCTATTCAAGTCTAGTCTCCCCATTTGCAATTTCTTCACCGTGAAGCTATTTGGAGCCGAGTTGTGCTTATAAAGGTGGTTTTTGCCTTCTGCACCTTCGAAAATCATTTTCAGCCCCTTTTCCCCCTTAAAAATCCAAAATTCCAAAATCGCAGAAATTGATTTTTTTGTATTCAAGTCTAGTATCCCCATCTGCAATTTCTTCCTCGTGAAGCAATATGGAGCCGAGTTATGCTTATAAAGGTGTTTTTGCCTTCTGCACCTCCGAAAATCATTTTCACCCCCTTCCCCCCTTAAAAATCAAAAATTCCAAAATCGCAGAAAACGATTTTTTCGTATTCAAGTCTAGTCTCCCCATCTGCAATTTCTTCACTGTGAAGTAATTTGGTGCCGAGTTATACTTATAAATGTGATTTTGCCTTATTATGCGCCCCCGAAAATCTCATTTTTACCCTCTACCCCCCTTAAAAATCCAAAATTCCAAAATCGCAGAAAATGATTTTTTTGTATTCAAGTCTAGTCTCCCCATCTGCAATTTCTTCACTGTGAAGTAATTTGGTGCCGAGTTATACTTATAAATGTGTTTTTGCCTTATGCGCCCCCGAAAATCTCATTTTTACCCCCTATCCCCCTTAAAAATCCAAAATTCCAAAATCGCAGAAAATGATTTTTTTGTATTCAAGTCTAGTCTCCCCATCTGCAATTTCTTCACCGTGAAGCAATTTGGAGCCGAGTTATGCTTATAAAGGTGGTTTTTGCCTTCTGCCCCCCCGGGGGGGAACGGGGGGGGGGTATTTCGCAAAATCCCGTCTTAGTGAGCGTCAGGGTCCTAAAATCAACCTGCTCACCAAAAATTGTGACTCTATCTCCCATAGGATCGCTACAACCGTGTTGAGTCAGTGAATCAGTGAGTGAATCAGTCAGTGAGTTTACTCTTTTATATAAATAGATTTCTGTGGTCACGAAATTTGGTGCTTAAATTGTTTGTATGCATCCGGCACTTCATTGTAACTGGATTTCACAAAATTCGAAATCCCACCCCCTCCCTTCTCGGAGTCGGAGGGCAATAAACATGTGTAAAAACATGTTTTTCTATTTGAATTCGCTTTGAATTATATTAGAATGGCGAATTTTGGTGTGTGGATATTGATTAAGTGTACGCATTATGTACATTAGTGGGATTTTGCAAAACTTCGAACTCACCCGCTGAGGAAGGGAAAGTAAGAAGTGGGTAAGTTGTGCCGAAGGCAGTGGGGACCCAGACTCCTCACGTTGTGAGCGAAAAAAACCTCTAACAATCACAGCGAAAACTTAGGTTATTAATAAAGATATGGGATTTTGACAACTTATTTAAGTTTAATGTCCAGCGAAGCGGGCAGAGCCTGCTAGTATACTATATAGAAGGAAGTAGAAATCTTTATGCATCATAACTATCATTGTCAGATTGAAGGATATTAAAATTGGATACTATATCGTGTACTGACTTTCTTATTCTAAGGTATTGAAGCGATGGTATTGTTTCAATAAATGAAGATAACGCTTCTCTGACTCCTTTAGAATTGATAATTTACTATTTACACTCAATTAACGACGATAAAATACAATATTCTGTACATTTTTCGGATCACAAAGAAAATAGCAACGGTGTTGTTATTGTTTGAAAAGTTCTAACGTTGCCATACAGTTCTGACAAACTTAAACTGAGACTTGAAGTCCGATACGATTAGTCGATGCGACACTACACACCCCTTCCCAGTGAAAACGATTACACAAGATAGACAGACTGTAGCGAAGAACTATTGACGTTGTTGTATAGAAATACATGAGAACAGTTGCACAGTTGTTTAGAAACAAAGACTGTTCTGTTTCCATGGGTTATTATTGGTCGCGGCTTCATATCTTGTATTATTTTCTGGAGGTTTTGGGAAAATTCCGATTGTTTCATATGAGGTATTGTTGAGAAGAATTCTCCTGGTAACGCCAAGGTGGTTCCGTAAACAAGTTCTGCGGATGAGCATCCTAAGTCTTCCTTGACAGCAGATCTTATACCTAAGAGAACAAAAGGCAATGCTTCCAGCCATGATTTTGCTTCTAGCAGGTGGCATTTTAGGCTAGCCTTTAAAGTCCTGTGTTGGCGTTCAATCAAGCCATTAGCTTGTGGGTGATACGCAGTTGTGGTATTCGTATGAAAACCGAGATATTTTCCTAAGGCTTGAAAGAGTTGACTATCAAATTGCCTGCCTTGGTCAGAGGTTATTCGATTCGGGATTCCAAAGCGAGAAAACCAGGTGGAAATCAAAGCTTTAGCGATTGATTCAGCTGACTGATCTTCTCAAGGCACTGCTTCAATCCATCAAGTGTAACGATCGATGATGGTGAGAAGGTATCTGAATCCTTTGCAAATCGGTAATGGACCAACCAAATCTATGTTCAAATGCTGAAATCTGTGGGGAGGTACTTTGAATTCTCCCAAAGCTGACTGAGTGTGCCTATGAACTTTGGATCGTTGGCATGGTAAACATGCTCTAGTCCATAGCTGGCAGTCTTTATTCATATTGGGCCATATTAAACGTTTTGTAATCAATTTAGTTGTGGATCTTATTCCAGGATGAGACAAATTATGTATGGATGAAAATATTTTTCGTCGAAATTCTGCAGGTATGTATGGACGATTATAGTTCGTAGAAGTATCACAATAGATTTTCTTGTCGCTGTCCGCTATGGGGATCTGTAAAATTTTCAAGTTTGGATTACTTCTCAGTATTTCTAACTCTTCATCTTCTTGAGAGTTTGCGATAGTTTGTACAGGTGGTACGGAAATCCCTAACAGCACACCTATCCATAGTATATCCTGAGGATGTCCCTTGGATGTACTTTCATCCATAGGATATCCTGAGGATGATTTGTGGATGAGATGTGTTGTTAGGGATGGTTTCAATACGAAAGAGGGCATCAGCAACGGTATTTTCATCTCCTTGGATGTACCGGGTATCGGTTGTGAACTGGCCAATGTATGACAGTTGTCTAGCTTGCCGAGGTGAGGCTTTTTCCAAATCTTGTTGGAAGGCAAGTGTGATTGGCTTGTGGTCTGTATATATTGTAAAAGGTCGTCCTTCTAAGATGTATTTAAAATGCTTCACTGCTGTATAGATGGCTAATAGCTCTCTATCGTAGGCACTATACTTTCTTTGGGTTGGTGTCAAAGAGCGTGAAAAGAAACTCAAGGGTTGTTTTGCATTGTTCACCACTTGGGCTGCGTTACGAAGACCAAATGTCATGTATGGAAACTCGAATAAGCCGAAAGGCGTGAGAATTGCGGTTTTCGGTATATCTTCCTTACGAACTGGAATTTGTTGATACGCTCTAATGAGATCAATGGAAGAGAAAATTGTTGTTCCCGCTAAAATAGAACTACAGTCTGTTAAAAATGGAAGAGGATATCTATCAGGAATTGTGACGTTGTTTAACGCTCTGTAGTCACCGCAAGGTCGCCAGTCCCCCGTTTTCTTCATAGCGAGATGGAGTGGACTGGACCAGTTACTCGTAGAAGGTCTGCATAATCCCATTTGGAGCATGAATTCAAACTCCTTTTTAGCAGCCTTAAGTTTGTCGACCGATAGCCTTCTGACTTTGGCGGTAACGGGTGGGCCTCTGGTTTCGATGAAGTGTTCGGTGTTATGATTTTTAATTTTATTGTTAATTCCACTCAGTTTGAGCAAATCTGGAAAATCATTGATAATATTTTTGTATGGATCGTTAACAGCATTTAAAATTGGGATATTATTATTGTTTTGAAAGCAAGGGATTCCATTAATAGTTAAAAATATAATGCCATCTATTAACTTACGGTTCTTAGTATCGACCAAAAGGTTAAAATGGGCCAGAAAATCCATACCTAGGATGGGTCTATTCACTTCTGCGATTACAAAAGGCCATCTAAATGATCTTCGGAGTCCAAAATCGAGCTTTAGTAGCTTTTGGCCATATGTTTTGATTTTTGTGCCATTTGCCGCGAATAGCTCTAATTTCGAGATATTTTTTTTATCAGCAGGTAATGGTGGGATAACCGACAGTTCTGCCCCGGTGTCAATTAAAAATTGGGTGGCTGTTTCTTTGTCGCTTACGAAAAGACGACTCAGCTCAACCCAATGTCTCTCCGTCGTCAGTGAGAGACGGGGTGTCAGTTTTCCGAGCTACCTGTCTGTGCTGCTGATTGGTAGTTGCATGGTTGTTTGCATTTGAAAGAGTTATTCCCAAATTTCCTATGATAGTAGCAAATATCATGTCTACTATCGCTGGGACTCCTGCCTCTTGATTTAGAGCGGTACCGAAAGTTGCTACGCCGTTGTTTGGATAGAGCGGAAACTTGCAAAGTGAGTTCGCTAACCTGTTTTTGTAGGCTCTCTATTATTCCACTGCTCACGGTTATGGACGAAGTTGCGGCTATCTGAGGAGTAATGGGATGTAGTTCCCAAATCTTGTCGGCCATAGTAGCCAATTTTGGTAAATCATCGCCACTGACAGTTATAATTCCACGCATATTAACTGGTAAGCATTGTAACCACAATGTTTTCAGAAAAGTGTCAGTCACTTTGTCACCGGCCAAATTGCGCATTTCGCAGAGCAACTGTGACGGCTTTTTATCTCCTAATTCAAGTTCACTCAGTAACTTCTGAGTTTTCTGAGTCTCCGAGTCAGCATACAAGAAAATTAACCTGTCCTTTATAGCCTGGTATTTATCCAGTTGAGGTGGGGTAAGCAGTATATCGGATACTTGCGACAAAATATCCGGTTCAATGGAACTAATAACATAATCATACTTAGTTTGATCAGCAGTTATGTTCGCATTTCGAAACTGAGCTTCCAATTGGAGGAACCATATCTTCGGATCCAGTTTCCAGAAAGTAGGACCTTTGACGCTAACTCTAGGGACCGCAGCCTTTGTTGCAGTTTCATTTTCTTTGTTCTTCTCGTCGTCTGACATATTCAACGCGGGTCACCAGATGAAGCGATGGTGTTGTTTGAATAAATGAAGATAACGCTTCTCTGACTCCTTTAGAATTGATAATTTACTATTTACACTCAATTAACGACGATAAAATACAATATTCTGTACATTTTTCGGATCACAAACAAAATAGCAACGGTGTTGTTATTGTTCGAAAAGTTCTAACGTTGTCATACAGTTCTGACAAACTTAAACTGAGACTTGAAGTCCGATACGATTAATCGATGCGACACTACAGTATGAAAAATATTAAAAAATCAGCAATTCAAGCTACAGATTTGAAACAAATGTTATTCAAAAATGTATTCATTTCTGTTTTCAGGGATGTAAAATTTAAAATTGTACAAAATAATAAAAGCAAACATTCTTTGGTTAAAAAAATAACTTACAAAAAAAAAAAGCAGTTCAATTTGAAATTAATATTTTTCGGATAAACTGAGATGAAGCAATTTCATATTTGGCGATTTATGTCTCTTTGGCGATATTTAACAGTTTTTCATCAATTAAGATACGAAATCGTGATTTTTAAAAGCTAAATTTTATAAAAGTTCCTAGATTAAGTAATTGTCTATCTGAAAAACCAGTTTTCAAAGAATTCTGCACATTTATGAATTCTCTAGCTTAATTTAAAAAAAATTTCTTGACGAAGAAATTTTTTTCAAAAGTTGTGAAAAGATCTAATTTTACGCTAAATTGAAAATGCTCCCATTTTTTTACACTGTAAAAAAAAATTTCAGTATTTTACAACAAAAGGTGCTGGCACCGCTGCTGCCAGCACAGTTGCTGTAAAATTTACAAGCTGCTGTGATTTATGGTGCTGGAAAATTTACTGCACTTTGCTGTGAATTTTACAAGATGCTGTTTTTAGTAGTGCTGTAAAATTAACTGCACTTTGCTGTGAATTTTACAAGATGCTGTTTTAAAAAGTGTTGTAAAATTTACAGCAAAGTGTAGTTAATTTTACAACGCTTTTTAAAACAGCATCTTGTAAAATTCACAGCAAAGTGCAGTTAATTTTACAGCACTACTAAAAACAACATCTTGTAAAATTCACAGTAGAGTGCAGTAAATTTTACAGCACCATAAAAAACAGCCGCTTGTAAATTATACAGCAACTGTGCTGGCAGCCGCGGTGCCAGCACCTTTTGTTGTAAAATACTGATTTTTTTTTTTTTTTTTTTTTTTTTTTTTTTTTTTTACAGTGTAGGCAGTGATGCCAGATTGCGGATTTTCGAGACTTCTGGGGGCAATTTTGGGGACCAAATGTTTCTGGGGACTTTTTTGGGGAATTCTAAAATTTTTGGGGACAAATCTGGAGAGTTCTTCAACTTTCTGTCAATGTTGGCAACGTAATGATTTATCCCTACGACTAGAGACTTTCAATAGCTTTATTGTTATTTGGGGATTTTTTTCAAAAATTGTCTTCATTTGGGGAAAAATCTGGGTTTAAATCATAGAAAAATCTGTTTGATATTTTTTCTATATATATATATATATATATTCTTTTTTTGAAGAAATTTTTATTTTCCCAAAGAAATCAAGCTGGGGATTTTTTTCAAAAAAAAAAAAAAAAAAAATCCCTGATTTGGGAAAATTTGAAGACCTGTTTGGGGAAATAATTTTCAACCATCTGGCATCACTCAGTGTAGACAGGCGCCGCGCGCCATCAACGTTCAATTGCAATTAGTTGCTAATATGGGCTGTTATTTTGCTGTTAATCAATAAAATTGTTCGCATGTTTTCCAAACTTTCGCACTTTTTTGACTGGATAAGTGTTAGTAGCAATACACACTGAGAATGAGATGTTTTTCAGCTTTAGAGGAAAAATGCGTTCATTCATTGTAATTGCGATTATTTTTTTAAGTTAAAGAGTTAAATTTTAAGAGATAGAATTTATTATTATTATTATTATTATATAGATTAAAAGATATATGTATTGCACAACTTATGATAAAGAGTTATTAATTAGTTAAAGAGTTAAAGTTAATTTTTTTAACTGTAACGAAGCTCGATATTGTAAAGTTGTTGTTGGTAAGTATGTATCTAAATACAACAAAGATGAGATATTTTCTAACAATAATCACTACAGTAAGTGATCAAATTATTAGATTTTTTTTTTTTTTTTTTTTTTTTTTTTTTTTACATTTTTTAGAAAAAAAAAAATACTAGACGAAGAGGTCTGAAACTTCATTTTTGCAAAGAACATTTAAAAGTTCATTGTTTCCACTGTCGATTTAGTCGAGAGAGGAATTAGAGGACCAACCACATATTGAAGAAGAGTGAAAATACTTTGATTCACTCTGTATCATAAAAAAACTACAAATGATTTTACTTTAACACTTTATTGCACATACCATGTACAATATATATGTTTTGGTGCGGAAATTGCACAATTATTTAGGTGAATATATATATATATATATATATATATATATATTTTTTTTTTTTTTTTTTTCAGAAATTACTAATTTTTTTGACAAGTTTTTTGCTTGTAACTAGAACAGATTTCCGTAAAATTTTACCAAACATACAAAAAAATTGACAAAACATTAGAAAAACATTATTATGAAACATAAAATTAACACGTGTAATACTCGTTGAGATATGGGCATTTTTAGTAAATATCATTTTATTGCGCATGCGCGAATGATATAAAAAGTTTTACTGCATACGTTGAAAGCTAAATATATTGAGCAACTTTTGTCAAAAGCTCATTTGAATGGTTTAAAAATTAACCAAATTGTTGGCAAAAGAACGAGCTAGATTTTAGGTTTTTTCCAGAGTTGAAATTTCATAAAGGATTTTCACATACCACGCAGTTAATTTGATGATCCAATTATTTCAACCACATTGCGAAAGTTCTTGTTTGTATAAAACCTCTTATAGGCCTATAACTTTATCATTTTTTTTATTTATTTACTAAGATTTATGATATCATAAGGGGTTTTCCCAAAAAAGAACTTTTGCAACGTCATTAAAATAATTGGATTTTCAAATTAAATGCGTGGCATGGGTGAAACTCATTTTGAAATTTCAACTTTGAAAAATACCTAAGATCTAACTCGTTCTTTTGCCGACAATTTGATTAATATTTACTCTATTCAAATGAATTTTAGACAAAAATGTATCAATGTACATCTAGCTTTCAAACTGTGCAATAAAAAATTTTATATCTTTTGCGCACGCGCAGTAATATTTATTAAAATACTCATATCTCAACGAATATTACACGTATGGATTTTCTGTTTCATAATATGTTTCTCTAATGTTTTGGCAATTTTTGTAAAATTTTATGGAAATCCGTTCTAGTTATAAACAAAAAACTTGTCAAAAAAATTAGTAATTTTTGAAAAAAAATAAAAAAATATATATAAAATATCTGTCTAAATAATTGCGCAATTCCCGCACCAAAACATACAAATATTGTGCACAGTATGTGCAGCAATGTATTAAAGTTACAAGTTATTTGTAGCTTTTTATGATACAGGGTGATTTAAAGTATTTTCGCTATTTTTGAATTTGTGGTTGGTGCGCTAACTGCACTGTGGGCTAAACGATAGTGGAAACAATGAGTTTTTAAATGTTCTTTGCATGCATGAGGTTTCAGGCCATTTCGTCTAGTTTTTTTTTTTTTTTTTTTTTTTTTCAAATAATTCGATCACCTACACTATATTAGTTAATCGCAAAAAAAACAAAGTAAAAATACAATAAAGGTTTTCGTGATGGAAGCAGTGGTAGGAAAAAAAAAAAAAGTGCTGAAAGTTATCCCTGATACATGCTTAAATTCTTATAAATGAGTAATTGATTTCGCATTAATATACTAATAGATAGATTTCCTATATAGTATAAGACATGAACAAAAAGTACTTGCTTCTAAAGCAAAATAGAAATACGTTGAAAGTTGAAAGATTGACTTCTACAATTTCTAAATTTAAAATCGGAGATTGACTGTAAATATTACGCTGGAAAGTTTTGATTTTAAATAACACAAATTTACACATAATTGACTATACTTGTGCTGGAAACAACAAATGTAGAAACTACTGAATGTAAAAAAAAAAAAAAAAAAAAAAAAAATCTTCAGTTTATTTCTGGCTATTTGTAATTTAACGAATCTGCTGTAAATTCGTTTAGACTGGACTACCAGGTTCAAAACCAGGTCATGTCCACTGGCACAGCCGTACGGAATTTTCTGTGTTTTTTCTCCAAAATTTACAGGAAAACTGCTATGG
Organism: Salticus scenicus; assembly: GCA_963930645.1. Classification (NCBI taxonomy): domain Eukaryota; kingdom Metazoa; phylum Arthropoda; class Arachnida; order Araneae; family Salticidae; genus Salticus; species Salticus scenicus. The sequence continues at coordinate 71,765,805 of OZ005659.1, forward strand.
AGTGTACTTCCCTCGAACCTAGGTCCCAAGGGCAGACAAACAGCTTCAATTCTCACATTATAACCGAAATGTTTAAATTAGTCCACAAATAGATACAGAATAAAATATTGGAAATTTTTATTAGGTTCATTTGGTTATTATTTATACACAGAATTCCTTTTTTAGAAAAAAAAAAAAATATATATATATATATATATATATATAGTGTTTTTTTTTTTTTTTTAATGAATTGATCACACTAAGGCCAGGCCATTATGAAACCTGAATCCATTACTTTTTGACACGCTTAAAAAAAAAAAAAAAAAAATCCTTTTTATTCGTAAATACAAGAAATAGGCAAGTATTTCTTTTTCATGCACTAAAATATCTCACAGCATTTTTTTTTTTTTTTTTTTTTATGTTAACGTAAAGACTAATAATTTTTGATAGAAGTGTGTGAAAGTGTTTTTTAGGACAGCCTGTACCTAAAAATGGGACAATAATTTAGGACAGTCGGAAATATAAGGAAAACAGACCATCTATATATATATATATATATATATACTTATATAATTGTTTTACCAGTACAAAGTGTAGAATATTACCTCAATAAATTTGTATATCCATTATTCTTGAATGTAAAACCTTTTAAGTAATAATATGATGAAAATGTAATGAATAAATCTTTAAAAATCGTCATTTTAAAAATTAAAAAATATATATTAAACGGTAATTTAAACTAACGATAAAGACACATATGTATTTATTGGACTTTTAAATAATATATCGTCTTTAATTTGAATTAAAATATTCAAAAGAATTTATATAAACACCACTTATGCATGGTGTCCTATTTTTAGGACGATGGTGAAATATGGGTTAAACACTTTCACACACTTTTATAAAAAAAAAATTATTAGTCTTTACGTTTACATTTAAGAAAAAAAAAAAAAATGCTGTGAGATATTTTAGTGCATGATAAAGAAATACTTGCCTATTTCTTGTATTTACGAATAAAAAGGATTTTATTTTATTTATTTATTTATTTATTTTTTTTTTTTCAAGCGTGTCAAAAAGTAATGGATTCAGGTTTCATAATGGCCTGGCCTCAGTGTGATCAATTCATTAAAAAAAGAAACCTACTGTGTGTATATATATATATATATATATATATATATAAGGAATTCTGTGTATAAATAATAACCAAATGAACCTAATAAAAATTTCCAATATTTTATTTTGTATCTATTTGTGGACTAATTTAAACATTTCGGTTATAATGTGAAAATGGTAAGTTTTTTCATTTTGTGTGTATACACAGACATTGAAAAACATTTTTTCAATGCTTGGTAGGATATGGGTTAAACGGAAAAAAAAAAAAAAAAAAAAAAAAGGGAGAGGTGGAGATTTCTTTGTGTCAGCCAAAATACTCTTAAAAGCGATTACAGAAATTCTAAATGATTTTGACGGGTTCATATTTAATTGCAGTTTTACTTTTAATCGTAGCTATGACTGCTAAAGATGCGATATTGTTTATTAACTAATGCTTAGAACATGAAAATGCTACTTTTTTTTTTTTTTTTTTTAATGTATATAATGTTATTATTGCGTAAAAATAAATAAATAAACAAGGGAATAAACAAAAAGCAAAAAATGAAAGAAAAGGAAGAAATAATATTTAAAGTTAAGATTTTTTTTTTTTTTTTTTAAATCTTAAAACGCAAAAAAATTTAAAAATCTCTAGCACCAAGTTTATATATGTCTCCTATTAAACATACAATAACACGCATTAATTTTAATGATAGACAGTTATAAATTTATAGTAATTCGCTTGCACTTTGAGACAGATGAAAAAAATAAAAAGCAAGCCTTTCATTCAATATCTACAGTAGATAAAACATAAAAGTCATATTTGTGGTATGGGCATCTGGTTCATTTTCAACTTTCATCCAGTATTTGTTTATCTTACTAAGCGAGAATTCCTCATTTTCGTTTTGACATGCTTAGTTTATAATCTGCGTTAAAAGATGTTAATTATTTTATTTTATTTTTTTAATGGACATACATGTATATAGATACAGTATAATTGATTATCCGCAAAGTTGAGAGCCATGGGTTTCGTACATAAACCGCAAAAAGGCTGAATATGAAATTGAAATAACATAAAATGCATTCTAGCTTAAAAACTTGAATATATCGTATATAAAACATAATACAAACAATGAAAATATTCATAAAAAGTAAAATTATTTGTACAGTCGAACCTCATTAACGTGAATTTTATGGGGGATAAAATTTTTTTTCATGTTATCAGTAGTTCATGTTATCAGTAACTAATCTTCATTTTGACGGGGATTGTGGAAACAGTTCATATTAAAAGTAATTCACGTCAACGAAGTTTGACTGTACTTCATATACTATAGGATATAAAAAACATAAAGAAAAAAGTGCACTTAAGATGAAGTCATGGTTCAATTTGTAATCTAATTTATGCACTAAATTAAACAGTACCGCAGACATGCAAACATTTAATTTATTCCACAGCATTGTGAATAACCGCCACATTTCCACACCACTTTATTTGTAGAAAAATGTTCTCCAATATTTAATTACAATTGAATATTAAAGAAAGTACCCGCCAGAAAAACTGGTGTAAAAAAAAAAAAAAAGCGGTCACGTCAATGTTTTGAAATAAATTGAAATGTTGACGTGTTTGGTAGCGTATTCTACTGGAGAACAAATAAAGCAAAAACCACATAATTCTTCATATTTACTTTTTTTTTTAAGCTATCATTTGTATCTGTTTATTGTTGATGATAAAAAAAAAAACCTTTCTTCTGATTTCGCCCATTTCCCGCGCCACGAATTATCCGCAACGTGTGTAATCCGTTTGCCGATAATCGGGATAAATCGAAATGCAGTAGTCGGTCGATACAGGTTTTTTGTTTTTGAGCGCATTTTAAACACAAATTATATTGTACGGGGGGGGGGGGGAGAAAAGTAAATCCTTTTCTTTTAGCAATTTTTCTATAAGTAAACTAATCTAGTTCTGGACATCCGAAAACATTTAAATCCATCGAAAAACGGAGATCGAAAATTTTTACGAATCCAATATTTTTTTTCTCGTTTATATTGATTTTTCAATATAAACGAGAAAAAAAAAAATTCTTATTTATTTATTTATTTATTTATTATTATTATTATTATTTTCATTTGGTCAAAATATTTAAAAGGCGTAATGTCAATAAATAATGTCAATCAATAAAAATAAAAATAGCACATTCCTTTCCTTAAAATATGAAATTGCGTTCTTTAGCAGCGGTTACATATATTAATGTTTTAAAATTTCTTTTATATACTATTTCTATTTGGTGCCAAAGGGAAAAAGAAAAAAAAATGTTTTCATTTACTCTATTTTGTCCGAAAGAAATAGATCTGTCGTTCTAATAGCTTATTTCATGACAAAAATTCAGGGCTGGAAATTTACGTCTTTTTTCAAGATATTTTCAAAATCGGAATGGCAATTTTTATCATAAAATAAACCAAAAAATTATCGTTACTAAATAATGGCTGGAAAATGTCCTGAAAAAAAAAGGAGGGTATTTCAAATTCTACAGAAATTAAAAATTCTGGAAACAGTAAACGTAATATAATTTTAAAAAGCAGATAAATATAATATAAAATCTAATTTCAATAGGTATATCTGTTATAGCAGATATCGATTTTGAAAATAAATAAATAAATACATAAAATAAAATAAATTCAATAAATAAAAAAGAGAGAAAAATCTTCCGGGATTCAAAAACCCCACTATCGGATCACAGTTAATTAACAGCAGCGCTACATGTCGGCCGATATACACATAAATTTAAACTAGCGTAGTTGTCTGACCAAATTTTTCAAAGGTCGTTTGGATGGTGAGCAAACATCCAGGTTCAGATTATAAAACGGGCATAGAATGCAACTGGTGCCAAATTTCGGCTGATTGTCGAAATTTGCTACAGGCAGAATACTTTATCACTAGAGGTACCTAAAATTGACGCGATCATGTAAAAGTCGTTTTATTTTCTAAAATTACATTAATATTGTTTTTAAATATGTTTAATTATTTGCTGTTTTACCCAATATTACTAATTTTTCATTATCTGAATAATTATTTCGAAGCACTTAAACTCAAGTAAGTGTATCGATAGTAGGGAAAGTGCGGAAAAAAACCATTAAATGAAGACTGCACGTAAAAATTACGTAACACTAGTGTTCTAGGGTTAAAAATTAATTTGTAATCATAAACATATTGAATTTGTTATAATTAATTACTTGATAAATAATTAATATTTTTTGTTGATTTTCATGAGTGCAAGTTTATACACGTTCATATAAAAAAGTGCATTTAGCACTTTCTTGGCCAGCATATAACTTGATAAATGTAATTGTATGAAAAACTGAAGTGTATGAAAATTTAAAAGGACTATACTGAATGATTAATAAGAAACATTTTTTTTAAAAATTAATTGTAAATCGTTAAGACAAAAGTTATAGAATAGATTAGACATGCTACAATATGTTTATAACTAATGCGTTTTAACGAAATATTAATTAATCAATACAAAATATTAATATAAAAATTAATAACTAACCTTTCTGATGAACGGACACTGCTCATTCCATGATCTTCTAGTCTTTCATTCATCGTTCATCTGCATCTCAGTTCAAAGACGCAGATGTTATGTTTCCACAAGCAGATGTTCCTGTCTAAAGTCCACAGGAAGTCGATTTTTACAGCATTTAGTGCTTGAATTTATTTCACAGCATAAATACTTGAAAATAAACCGCAGAAAGTGCAGGAAAAATTACAACATTTTTTACAGTGTAGGCGGCAGAAATACAAATCCGCCACTGGAATTACGTATATTATATTAAATTATTAATAATAATAATGACCATCTTCTGTCAGGAACGATTCCGGTTTAGACCGCTTCAAAACAGAGACTTTTGGTAGCCTTTTTTTCCTCCCTTAGAAATGCCATGTATTTTTATTTTTATTTTTTTATTAATCTGCATAAATGTTACATCATTAGAAAGATCTTTCAAAACTGAACATTTTTTGTGCTTGTACTATTCCCTTAATCTCAATATGTAAAAATATTTCAACGAAAGTTTATAACTACCATTGCAATTCTAAAATACCCATGGAGGATGAAATTAAAATCTGTATATATATATAAATTACGTGTCACGATGTTTGTCCGGGGTAAACTCCAAAACTAAAGAACCGATTTTAATGAAATTTTGCACACTGTGTGCAGTTTGGTCCAACTTGAGAGATAGGGTAGTTTTTATCACAATTTATTGTCACAATATTTTTTTATTGCAATTATTTGTTGATTATAGCCCTTTGTTACAGTTGCTCAAAAATATTTGTGATTTCCATAAGTTTAATTGTTGGCAATAAAAAAAAAAAAAAAAAAAAAAAAAAGAGTTCATTTTCTTTCGACATAAAAATAAATACATTTAATCAAGCGTGAACTTTAAAAAATTATAAATCTCACGAAAATTGACGTCATAATCAATTTAGATTTTATACACATTGATAAAGTGCTAATGTAGTTCTATCATAGATATAGTAATATATACAGATCTATCATCCCCATGTTATCGTACAAAGGTTTTTGATGCCGAAAAAAAATTTTGGAATCAGCATTAAGTGGTATTGAAAAAAAAAAGAAAAGAAAGAAAGAAAAAAGAAATATGAATTTGAAACTGTATCTGGAGTTTTTCATTCACCTTTAGTAAATAGATTATTCATAAATTTTATTTTTTTAAATATTCGTATGTATTCCCGTGTTTATTCACTCGAGGAAAGACGTAAAAACGTCGTCTTTTCCCAAGTGAAAGGAATCACTTTTTTCTCCCCAATGATCACTCTATATCACGGATTAAAAGAGTAATCCGTGCTCTATATATACTATACTATATTTATGACTTCTATACGAAAGCGAAGTGTGACTCACTGACCGTCTGTGCAGCCAAGAAAAAGATTTCCTATGTTAATCGCCCATTGGATTTTTTGTAAAAAATTATTAAAAATCGAGGAAATTTATTTCCCGATTTGAATCCTTAATTACCTTTTAATCCTTTGGGTATAGATATGTATTAGTTACCGCATGCGTTAGACTGAGTTATTTTGCTGTCAAATTGACAAAATTTTAATTTTAAATTTCAAAACTCTGTCGTCCTTGTCGTTTTTTTTTTTTTTTTTTTTTTTGTATTTGGCGATCAAAAGCGTAACACGAAAATATACATGCCAGATGTATGTATTGTGCGAAATATAATATATATTATTCATTGTACGTATGTATTTGTATGACATGTAATATGTATTGTACGAAATATTATTTCATATTATTCATTACTCTTTTAATATAAGTTGTTAAAATAACTATGATTTTTTAAAGGAATTAAATATTTTCGCCAGATAATTTGCCGATATTCTTTTTTTCGCCAAGGATGACAGAAATGAAATCTATTCCACTGCAACATATTAGTATCTTATATCAGATATTTTATTTAGACATTTGAAAACAAATTTGACTTCAAACTATGATAGAATATTTATCATTTTCCTTTTAATTAGTATATTAAATTTAAAAGTATGGTATATAAAAACTTTTTTTTATTTTTTTATTTTTTTTTCAATCTTATAATTATTTTTATCTTAATCCTCAATATTTCCCATCTTTATTAACTTGAATTTACTATTAAAATTTTAACATACTCAAAACCTTCTCATCACTTCGTTAAAATATACTAAACTTTTCCAAAATCTTTTTCTATTTAAAATAATACATGTATTTACTTTAAATGTCCTATATTTCATATGATGTCCTATTTTAAAGTTTAAAAATATTTATCAAATTTACTTATTTTTCTGGTTTAGCCATATTGTTTTCCTTTTTATAACTACAGCTGTTGCCATCTTTAAAATATTTAAAATGATGAGGTCATTTTATAGTAAAATTATCCATTATAGCATATATTATATTTCACTTCTCCATAAAAATTGATTTTAAAATCGTCTGTTTCTTTTATACTTTTATTTTCATAGAATTTTAATAAAAATTAAGTTACACATTAGTCTTTTTAGCATTTTAATCCAAAATAGCTTTAGACATATTATATTTCACTCATCCATAAAAATTGATTTTTAAAATCGTATGCTTCTTTTATACTTTTATTTTAACAGAATTTTAATATAATTTAATTTATATATTAGTCATTTTAGCATTTTTATCCTAAGTAGCATTAGAAATAATATATATCACTTCTCAATTTATAAGACCCTACAATAAAATTAATTTGTGCTTAATATCAACTCTACGAAGATTTTTATCAATCGCTTCCAAAGTTTGACCTAAGGTTCAAATCTCAATCCTGTAGGTTTTTACATCGGCTAGAACGTTTTCGTCTTTATTCGTAAATAATAATTTGACTGTATTAAATACTTTTCTGCAATATAATTCAACGTATAACTTAGTCACAGCAACGCGTGGCCGGGTCTGCTAGTTACATTATAAATGCATATGTATGTACACTCTTCATTAACCCATTTTCTAAAATTTACAAGTAATTGTTGTATAATAAGTTCTCTTTTGACTTTTTATAATCAGAAAATGCGATCAGATAAAATTCACATTAGTAGTTTTAATGTAAATTTTAGATAAAAATTACATTTTAAAGGGATTTAAAGCTTTTAAAAGTGATCATATAATATAAATGCAATTTGAGGCCCCTATTTTTCTTGATTTTGGGACTCTTTCTAGATTTTCGAGGGAAGTATGTGCTTCTTGTGCCTATTTGGTAATCAGGGCCTGCATATTTTATCAATAAAATTCGTAAATATTTTTTTAAATAATAAAGTCAATAAAGATAGATTAGATTAGTACACCATCTTATAAACACGTATTGAATACTTTTTTCCGTACCCTTTGGAAAACGAAAACAAAAAACAAGTCTAGCATTTGTGCTCCAGTTACAATTGTAGCTCAGAAAACCTGACGACCCAGTCTGCGACTGCGCATGACTAGTAAAAGTGAAAGTTGTTAGCATTTTAAGCGCATGTTTTCAAATGCGAATATAAACAAATTATATAATTATTTTAATTTGATTCTTTTATTTGAGATTTGAGCAAAAAAACATATACTACGTGAGTTCTTTGGTTTCAGATTGAAGAATCAAATCTTAGAAATTTGAGTTATGGCTGAGAATAGTATTTACTCAATTTTACAAATTTGTGATAGTGGTATGTAACTTTTAAGTTTTTAAATTTCTTTTCCAAAGCATTTAACTATAACTGACTAGAATAAACGCTACGTACTGCTTGGTAAACTACTTATGCTCTTTTTAAAACTGGTTTATATAACAATAATAATTGTTTATCATTGTGGTTGATATTAGAGCTGTACCGAGTACTCGATATATACTCGGTACTCGGCCAAATATGGACTAAGTATTCGGCCAATACCGAGTAGTTGTAAGAATTTCATTATTTTTATGTATTAATGAAAGAAATGTATTCATAAAAGTTATTAATTAATAACTAAACTAAAAAATTATGAAAATATAAACATAGAGTCATTAAACTTTTGCTGCAAACAGCTTTCTACAGTTAAAACGGGCAAGTAGATTACCACCAAACTCGGTATAGAGACGATTCATGATATGAGCTTATCCATTTTAGTTACAAGAATTTAAGTATAACCATCTTGTATGTGTGTAATATGCATTCTTTTTTTTTTTTAAATAAAAACTTAGTACATAAAATTGTATTTATAAAACAGACAAAAATTAAATTTAGAAAAAAGAACCCTTATATAATACTAATGTAGTAGATAAAACTTTAGTTTCATATTTGTGTAAATAAAAGTAAGACACTTTTAAAACTGTAAGAAAAGATTGATTTTTAATTTTAAAAATAATAATTATAAAAAAGGTAAATACACTAAAATGTTATTAAAAATATATATTATCAAATTTGTTGTTCTGCAAATTATGGCCCGAAACCACCTATCTTGCTTGCTCTTCTAGAATTTGAAGATTATTGAAGAGTATCATGTTTGAAATGATAAAATATTTATGCTGTTTGCCATTTAACTTAATTTTGTGTTTCAAAAGGCCTTTTTAAAATTTCAAGATGTGCAAAATTCTTCATATGTACGTGAATTACTTTTTCTTACAACTACTCGATATTCGATACTCGGCTACTCAGTACTCAGCCGAGCACTCGGTTACTCAGCCAATGTGCTACTCGATGCAGAACTAGTTGATATAGTTTCTTCAACAGCTTCATAATCAGAATCTTTGTGTGTCCCTTTTGTCTGAATCATGTTTATTTTATTTTTACAAATGTGAAAGCATTTAAGAATTTCGAAGTTTCGTGTAAAATATTGTAAAAAATAAAAAAGTGGTTAAAAATGGGAGTAATGTGTAAGGGTGTCATTGAGCAATACTAGTGCTGAGAATACTTTTATGGAACAAATTCTGAATTCTAACATACTTTTAAATAGTTTTACATTTAAATTCAACCATTAAAAATTGAAATTAAGTCGGACTTAATGATTAACAATTCCCGATATTTTCAATGGTTTCATAATTTTTGCCTCAGGTATTTGAATAAAAATTGCATATTATTATATAGAATAGGGGTGCACAACCTTTTTGGCTGGTGGGCCACTCGCGCTGTTGAGTGGGACATGAAGGGCCACAAACGAGGTAATATAAAAAAATGAAACTGTGCAGATGTATTTCCTGTATAATATATACATATATATATACGTGCGTGTGTGTTTCTTAAAATATATATAAAAAAATTTTAATCAGCGAGTCAAGTGAATCTCAAAGTGTAATAATCATAAAGTTATTGAATAGTAAGCAAGAGAATTAAATGAATATATCATATAAAATACAAAAAAGGATAAATAAAATGTATTGTTTTGAAGAGAGCGGGAGGGGGGTGGGGAGGTTATACTGGGAATCTCCAAAACACCTAGCAGAAATGTAAAGGCAGATAGAGGATACCAAAATAAGTCGTTTTAGTGTAGGTAAATGGGTATGAAAATACCGTTTTGAGGTATTAGATGGCACTGGTGGGATCTATAAGTGAAAAAGCTTCTCAGGGTTTTAATTGTCATTTTCCACATGAATTTCAAACATTGCATTGCATCACCTTACTGTTCTGTCGTAAGAGAAAGAACATGGTCTGCAAAAGTCTTAATTAATTTAATGAGGATTTGGTTGCTAAACATTATGACAGCAACCAAGGACATTGCCAAGGAAAGGGGCACTTGTATTGTAGCTAAGATATTTCTGAATTAAATAAATTTTTATTTTTGACCCTTTAAACAAATTAGGAAATCAGCCTCAGCCTCCTACGTGCCTCCTGCTGACAATATCTGTAGTTACGTCTCTGTTAGCAAGAAGTTAACTACCATAATAGTTACCATTAGCAACTGAATATACTGCTGAAAATATGTGATATATCTTATATTTTTGCAAATGTAACCCCAATATATGCACGACCACTGAAAATCTTGGTTTTATCTATACATTCTTTTAGTTTAGCCGCTGCCCCATTTTTGTTTGCAACTTCATAAATGATGGCCATCATTATCTCGGTTGGTGTTTTTTTTAGCTTTACAAAATAAGAACCCACTGGACTTGTATTTCTTTTTCATGTCGCCGGGCAGAAATAAATTTGACTAACTGCACATTTGAAGTTTTTCAATGGAAATTAATTACTATTATAAATTTATGCTTCTTCATCATTAATTTTAACACACATAAGGGAAAGATTTAAAAAAAAAAGGGGGTAGGAGCTTTTATTTACGATTGTTACATTTTTCAGCTTTTAATCTTCTCAGGTAGATAAAGATCACTTACCAGTAGATTATTCCATGATTTTTCCAATAAAAAATGAAGGAACATACTGTGGGTTACATTATTGAGAAATAGAATGGAAAACTCAGCTCTCAAACAGAAATATGCATATAAACCAACAATTCCCCCCCTCCCCCCTGCAAACATAAAAAAAAAAAAAGTTTTTGTAATATACCAGTTTTGCAAATGCAATAAATAAAATATTTTTTCTTTCTTTCTTTTTCATTTTTTCTCTCATGCTGTCATGCTAATGATTAATGCGAGTTATAATGTCTGTCCTTCCGCGGGCTGCAAATTGATGGCTAGTGGGCCGTATGTGGCCCCCGGGCCGCAGGTTGTGCACCTCTAATATAGAAATATTTTATGAAATTATCTAGTTTTTGCTTTGTAGTGAAATTCTTACCAACATATTTTAGAAAATGCTAAAAAACTAATAGTAGTTTGTTTAAACCCTAGTGAAAGAGAAAAAAATAAATAAATATTTTGGTTCTCATATACTAGTACTATCATTGGGTCTTTCTGTCTGTGCAAGTCACTAAATAGTTTGGTGGTGGTTTTCAAACAGAAAAATACCTTATATTAATATAATTATCGCAATAGGAAAAACTATACAACATGGAGGTTGTTGTTGTCGTATGCCACTCGGAAATTCCGAGCCCCGGTAGTGGAACTAACCGGATTTATTTTAAGGCATGAGGGGTGCGTCTTCAGTTATTTAGGAGCGCCTCATAGGAAGGAAGTGCGACTTTAGCTCCAGAAGCTGGTGAAAGATGGCAGCACCAGCCAAACAAGAGGAACTCGAATTTTGATCCGGATCAGAGCGAGTTAAACCCATGTTCCGGTACCCCCAGAGGTATAATTTTTGATGGGAACTTGCAGGACTTTGCGACCACGACAGAATTTAACGTGCACCAGTCGCCATTAGCGTACATGACGGTCTTCGGCCGGCTCGAGGACCGAACCCGCAATCTTTCGATCACAAACTCGCTGCTCTTACCGACCAGGCTACCGCGGCCAACATGGAAGTTAATACTGCAGATTGTTTCAAGCTCTGTAGATTAATTTAACATCTCAAACAGAAATGCTAGGAAAATGCATTAATGTAATGGAAATAAAAAATACAATTATAATTTACATTATGTCTCTAGATTACTGTACTTGTTGCATATTCTTAATTTACTTTCTTTGTAGATGCAAATTTTACAAATTTTGTGAATTGCTAATACTCCTTGCGATGCCAGACTAAGTCCGGCATTCCTGGATAGACACATTTTGTGTGCTACAAATACATAAATATACAGAAAATTCTGAATTTTTGTAATTAACATTTCTGCTTTTATTTAGTTTTTGTTTCAATACTATTTACTTTGTGTCAAATGATGTTTCCTTAACAGGAAATATCTATCTGTTGCTCCTTTTTATACCTTGTTAGTTCCCCATCATACTATAGGTATGGGGAACTTAGGTAATCGTGAAAATTTTTTATCTCAGCTTTTTTGCACATTGGATGTTTGTTAGTCTGTTAGTTAGTTTGTTAGTCTGTGTACTTCATATCTCAAAAACAAATTGTCACAGAGAAGTCAAATCAGTTTTAAAATATTACTTTCGACACTGACAAGAAACGTATTCATTTGCAATATTCAAATTAAAAAACTTCATAAGTTATTTGATATTTAAGATTTTCTTAACATGGGAGAATAGGGCAAAATTTCACTTAAACGTGCATTAAATGGAAAAAGTTACTGGAAATTTATGAATTTCTTAACATGGCAGAATAGGATAAAATTTTACATAAACATCAATTTTGAGGGATATTTTCATCGTAAAGGTCTCAAACTACTTTTGAAATATTATTTAGGATACTGGCATGAATATTTGACTATGAATTTTCTAATTTAAAAATTTGTAAGTTATTTAAATTTTACAATTTACTTAATATAGCAGAATAGGGCAAAATTTCGCATAAACATGCATTTTCAGGGATATTTTCATCATAAAGATGTCAGACCTATTTTAAAGTGACATTGACGATACTGGCTTGAACATTATGGACTACAAATATTCTAATTCGAAAATTTCTTAAGTTATCCTTAATTTAAGATTTTATCAACATAGCAGAATTAAGCGATATTTTATATGAAATTTGAGAATTGCTGCATTGGAAATAGTATGGAATTGCATAAAAAATAAACTATGAAACTGACCCCAATAAAATACAGTGCGTGTCGAAATGATAGGTCCACCAGTAGAAACGAAAGTTATGTTGGTAAAAAAGGTTTTATTGTGTACAAAGTACTATTTTATAAACTACATTACTTCATTCATGTAAAATAATACATGAATAATATACAAATAATAGGACTAATAAGGAAAACAAAAATTACATGAAAAAGCTGTTTCAAAAAGATAGGTCCACTGAACCAAGCATCAAATTACTGTTGAATTAATAACAAATTTTTCCACCTTGTTTCAGAATAAGCCCATAAATCCTATTCAGCATGGTTTCTACAAGTTTTTGCAAACACTTTTTCTCGATTTTTGACCATTCAGAGGAAATAGCCTTTTTCAAGTCTGCAGTACTGTTGTACTGCCTTCTGCCTGCATACACTGCTCTTGCGAGTATATCCCACATGTTTTCTACCGGATTCAGGTCGGGCTGCAAGGTGGCCAATCGATAACATGGACACCATTATCCAGAAACCATCCGAAAGTGGACTTTGCAGTGTGCACAGGAGCATTGTCCTGTTGGAACATGAAAAATGGGCCCCAATGTGCTTTTCTTGTGGAAGAAAATATTGTTCAAGCAGCTGTTGATAGCTTGCAGTAAAGGGCAAAACTGGGAAAATTCATTAGTGGCCAGTGGCCGGTACAGTCAGTTTCATTAGTAGCCACTTTTTACTTTCCGAACACTATAGTGAGGAAAGTATTGTAATCATGTCAAAAATCCGAATTCGAGATTTTGATGTTTCTATATGTTTTGAGGTCCCCTGAGTCCGTTTTCACTATTTTTACGATGATGTATGTATGTATGTGTGTATGTCTGTGGGTGAACACGCTAGCGTCTAAACGCTTCGTTCGATTAACCTGAAAGTTGGTACGCATATTGTAAGTCACCATAGTACGAACCCTATAGATTTTGGTGAATCTAGCACTTATAGTTTTTTTACAGGGACACAAAGAAAAATTCTTTATCATTATGGCCTATGAGAGCAAAATCTTAAAAGTGCGATAGCATCTAAACGCCTTATTCAATTGAGCAAAAATTTTATACACATATTATAGATCACAAATACTCAATATGTATAGATTTTGGAGAATCTAGCACTTATAGTTTTTTTACAGGGACACAAAGAAAAATTCTTTATCATTATGCCTATGGGGCCAAATTTTTAAAAATGTGATAGTGTCTAAACGCCTTATTAATCCGAACAAAAAAATTGTACACATGTTATAGATCACAGTTGAACTAACTGTATAGATTTTGGTGAATCTAGCACTTACAGTTTTTTTACAGGGACACAAAGAAAAATTCTTTATCATTATGGCCTATGGGACTAAATTTTTAAAAGTACGATAGCATCTAAACGCCTTATTGAATTCAGCTGAAAATTTATATGAGTATTATAAATCACTGTTGCACTAACTATAAGCATTTTGGTGAATCTAACATTTATAAGTTTTTACAGGGACACAACGAAAATTTCTTTGTCATTATGATTTATGGGCTCAAAGTTCAGTAGCGTTAAATAAAACAACGTGTAATAGATGGAGAAAAATACTCAAACACTCTATTATGGTTTTCTCTCTTTTGTTTGTTTAACAACTACTCTTTCTTTACTTTATCTACAAAACTGTTAATTACTCAATGTTCGGAAAGTCGAGTGGAGTCACTCCAGATTTAAGTTAGTGGCCACTTTTCACGTGATAAGACTATTTCTTTCAGACTGCAAAAAGCATTGTCACCATTTTGTGGTATAATTACCACAAGAAAAATATGAAAATAAGAAATACATATAATAATAAAATTAACACAGGGACACTGAAATTGTAATTTGTAATTACGCTCTTTTTAAAAATCCTAAATTGCACATCCTAAATTAAAATCTGCTTAGGTCTGTAATAATAACAGCAAAAGTTTTTATCTTTCAGATAATTCAGTAGTACTTTTTTTTTTTTTTCAATTTATTTAAGTGAAATAAGCTGTTATCATTCACAGTTTACATTGATATTTTCTAGTAAATGAATCAGCTGATTCATCATCATTACAACCTTTCACATGGTCATGTGTAAATACAGTTAGCAGCTTTATTATTTTTTCTTATTGCTAAAGACACACTTTTTTAAATTGTTTTATTTCAACAGAGTTAAAATATTTCCTCTTAAAAAGTATATATATGGAAACTTAGCTGCTTCATTAAAAACAATTTACTCAGCTGCCAAATTTGTAGCTTTAAAAATAGGGAGATTTCTACTTTAAAATGGGAAGGAAAAAGGAAGATTTCTACTCAAAAGAAAGCAAATACAAATTTTTTTGAAAAATACACATTTAAGCCAAATAAATTTTGATACACACATTCGTCAGATATCTTAAATGGGTTAAATATACATTAAATACTGTGGAGGTAATAATGGAAAAAGATTGTGCTTTGCAGGACATTTGATCATTAACTGCTAGTTGAAATGGAGCGCACATGTATGTTGGGGGGGGGGGGGATACATCTATATACTTCTTTTATAGGTTCTAGAATCTAATCACGAAAGTTTAAAATGAATATTTACATTTATGTTATGGAGAGAGATTGTAAATCACAAGGTTTCAGTGGAGCACGTAATTGCCAATCGTTGGACGGGGGGGGGGGGGGGGGGGATTATGAGTAAGAGATATTAAACAATTCTACTTCGTTACAGATTCTAGAATCTAATAAAGTAAGTTTAAAATAGATATTTATATTTTTGCAGCAAATGGAGAATGATTAGAAATTATAAAGCTTTCTATAAGCTGTGTGATCACAGACCGTTAGGGGAGGGAAAGGGGGTGGGTCCAAAAAATTATATGAGTGAGATATATGAAACAATTCTACTTCCTTATAGGTTGTAGAATATAATAAAGCAAGTTTAAAATGAACTTTGACATTTATGCCATGGATGGAAAAAGATTGGAAATCACAAGGCTTCGATTGCCTATCGTCGCTCGATTTTTAGAATCTTTTAATGATCACAAAAAGTGGCGACTTTAGTGGCGATCGATGCATAATTTTTAATCGCCATCTTTTTTTATTTAGTCGCCATGTGGCCGGTGGCGACCGTTAATTTTGCCCTTTAGCTTGCAGCATTCAAACGATTGTCTACAAATGCTATCAGTTTTTCCTGCACCTCCGAATCCGGCCCATACCATAACAGAACCACCACCAGCTTGCCTCTTCAAAAATATCTGTCTATCGTTACGCAGATCGTGCCAGTAGTACTGCCAGCCATCTGGACCATCCAGGTTGAATTTCTTTTCATCACTGAATATCACACGATGCCAATCTTATTTCCAGAACACCACTTCATGTATGAATTTCAATCTCTTTTCTTTGTGCTTTTTAGTCAATTTCGGAGCCGCTTTCCTCTTCACGTAAACTATATTGCCGAACTTCTTTACCACTCTATGGACTGTAGATTTTGATATTGGAGGGTTTTGTTGTCTGGCCACAGTGGATAAGCTCATATTTCCAGATTTTAACTCCTTTACGATAGTCCTTCTTTGTCGGGGTGTCATTTTTGATGGGTGGCCAGATGATTTTTTACTGCCATAAGCATTTCTAAGTCGCAAATAATTGTTTACAACATTATGTGATTTGTTTAAAAGTTTACCTATTTCTTTATTTGATTTTCCACACGTTTTATATGCATCAATTTTCCCCTGCTCAACCAGCGAAAGACTGGAACGACGACCCATTTCGTTTGATTACAACGTGATGTTCAAATCTATTTAAATACCTCCACAGCAGCCAGCATAATCCCGTAGTAAGACTAAGCAATGATATTTATGCAATTTTTTTGGAAATAAACGTGATTGGTGCAAAATTTCTGAAAGTGGACGTATCTTTTCGAAACGGTCTGAAAATGAAAATTTGCATAAAATAAAAAGGAATTATTTTTTTTAAAGAAATTTCTTCATTAATAGTTATAACAATTACTGATTAATTATCTCTACCAAAAAAGTGATTCTTATTCTCAATTAAGAGACGAAATTTTGAAAAATGCGGGTGGACCTATCATTTCGATATGCACTGTAAATTAATGGATTAGACATAAATGCATAGATATGTATAAATGCATAGAGTTCAATGGTGGGTAGCTTATTAAGTGGGCCATTTCAATTTGTCACTCTGTCAAGTGATTGGTCGAATTCATTTCTTTTAACATAAATATAGTATGTTTTGTAGTAGAATTTTATGAGAACATACAGTGAAATACATTTAACATGAAAAATCGGTTAACATGAAATGATATAGCGGTCCGGAGAGTGTGCTATGCTATTTAATACATTTTTGTTTCTTTTAACATGAAACAAAAATCGTTTAACATGAAAAAAAACTCGCTTTCGATATTCATTGACATGTTTGCAACAACAGAGACGCCAACATTTTAATTTATTCCGGAGCATTTTTAACTCTGCCTTTATTTCCATACCACATTTTTCTTAAGAGTAATATTTCATTTTATCGTAGTTATATATTGAAGGAAAATAGTCTGTAAATAAAGTGGTGCGGATTAAAGGCAAGGATAAAAATGCTGCAGTCCGGAGTAAATTATAATGTTGGCAACTATGCTACGATATTTTGCCGTCAATGATCATGTGTGTACAGCACCAATGATTTTTGACATTGTTCATAATTAAAATATGATTCCACTTATGTAAATTTTGATGACGAATCGGACAACTGAATCAACGATGCAGTTCCTGTCCCCTCTGCTTCAGAAATGAAGAAAATAATGAGTATCTGCAGTTCCTTAGATGCACATTCGAATTGAGAAATGAATAATACAATGGATGATCTCAATCAATTTTTGAACAATATGGTGCTGAAAAGGACACTTAAGTAAAAGATATCTGAATTTTTTTCAAAAAACAATAATATTTTTACTTGATTTTTATCCTAATGGATGCAAGTTAGTAGTAGTTTTACAGGAAATGGAAATAAAAATTGATGACATGGGAAACATTGGCGAATTTTGTACTTTTTCTACGAATCTTTTTACACAAAATTCTTTTAACACGAAAAAATATTTTGGTCCCCTTAGTTTCGTGTTAAACGTTTTTCACTGTATATATGATGGGGAACTGAGCAGAGTCCACCTATACCAACTAGTTTTTAATTATTATTTTAATATTTTTGAATAATAAAATAATTTTAATCCATTTTTTTAATTCTATTTATTTCATTTTATATGTTATTTATTCCAGCTTTTCCATGTGGGGGATTTTCACATAGTATGGGAACTGAAGCTGCTGTGCAACATCACATAATAAATGATAAAGGTGTGCTTTATTTCTTACTTTTATTAAATTTCATTTAAGTGATAAAACTTAAAAAATCAAAACTCCCCCCCCCCCAAAAAAAAATAAAAATAAAATAAAATAAATAAATAAATAAATAAAACTTCCAGTTCATTTGGAAGGGTAGGTTGATTTCTTTTCTCTTATCAAGTAGCCGTCATTTTGTTTCAAAATGGCAGCTTCAAATTATTAATAGACTTGTTAGAAAATTGAGATGGGCTATATACATATGGAGTTTTAAGCAAATCGGTTCAGAAATACCTTTTTATGTGAATTTGAAATGTTCAAGTTTCCGGCACTTGGAAACAAGATGGCAGACCAAGTTGGCAAACATATATATCAAATGCATGTGTGAGATAAGTCTACTGTACAAATTTAGTTCAAATTAATTCAGAATTTCAAAATTTACCATGTTGCAAAATTAAGTGACAACCACGTGGTTCAAAATGGTGGAGCAAATTGCTCAGTGAACTAATCCAAGATATTTGTAAGATAAGTCCATTATCCAACTTTGGTTCGAATAAATTCAGTATTTCAAAAGTTATCGTGATAAGAAATTCTCAAGTAGAAGCGTTCAAGTGGCTGCAACTTGGAAACGAAATTGGGGAAAAACTTGTCCACCAAAATGATAGATATTTGAATGATAAATCCATTTTTCAACTTTGGTTTGAATTGATTAACCCGGGTTTGATCGCACTGGGTGTGTCACACCCAGGGGCTCCTTTTCGCACTTCTTTCTCCCCACCTTCTTTTCGAAAATAGATGAGTCTTTGTGTAGCTGCCTCAAAGGTCATAACCTTGGAAGGGGGGAATCGGCGAAAGAATTCTAAAAATAAATCTGTTGAAAAATGTGGAAAAATGTGTTGAAAAAACTTCTCCTGTGGATACTTGGAATCTCATTATATCTTCTGATATGATATAGAAGTTAGTAGATTGGACTAACATTTTTATTGAATCAATTCGAGAGCGTTTTTCTCGGGAAAGAGACGCAAAAGAAACTAATGAGGCTGAAAACTAAATTTATTTGTGAGAAATATGAAAAACATGTAGTATGTATGGAGCATATGGCATGTATTTGCAAGAAATGTACAGAATAATTGTAAGTAATATTTTTAATATATGTTTAAAATCTGTATTGACGTTTATTCTTTTTTTTTTTGCTTTATGTTTTGTGTAGATTTTATAGTAGAAAATAGGAAGAAACTATCATGGGTATGACATACCCAGCGCGTGTAAACCCGTTAGTTTTTCTCGCGCGTGTAATGCCGGGTTAAGTATTTCCAAAGGTGTTGCAATAACAAATTTTCAATTGGTCGCCAGTTGGAAACAATATAACGGAGCAATTTGCCCAGCAAACTCATCCGTTCACTGTCCAACTTTGGTTCGAATCTGTGCAGTGTTTCAAAAGTTATTGTTATGACAAATTTTCAAGTGGCTGCAACTTGGATAGAAAATACGAAGCTACTTGCCCAGCAAAATCATCCAAGATA
The DNA here is from genome assembly GCA_963930645.1 of Salticus scenicus. Taxonomy (NCBI): domain Eukaryota; kingdom Metazoa; phylum Arthropoda; class Arachnida; order Araneae; family Salticidae; genus Salticus; species Salticus scenicus. Next base: position 71,785,752 of record OZ005659.1, read on the forward strand.
TTTTAATAAGTTCACTGTCCAACTTTAGCTCAAACAAATTCTGTATTTCAAAAATTATCGTGATGAGAAATTTTCAAGTGGTACCGTACTTTTAAATGGCCACCACTTGAAACCAAGAAAACGGTGAGATGCCCAGCAAGCTTATCTGAGATATTTTAATGATAAATAAACTACCGAAATTTGATACGAATTGATTCAGTATTACAAAAGTTATCATAATGACAAATTTTCAAGTGGCTGCCATTTAGAAATAAAATGGCTGAGCAAATTACCAAATGAACTTATCCAAGATGTTTGAACCATAAATTCACTATCCAACTTTTGTTTGAATCAGTTCAGTATCTTAAAAGTTATCGTAATGGCACATTTTCAAGTGGCATCCTGATTTCAAGTGGTTGCAACTTGGAAAGAGAATGTCGGAACAAGTTGCCCCGTGAACTCATCAAAGATATTTATACCTATGATAAGTTCACTGTTGAACTTTGGTTTGAATTGAATCCAGTAGTGGCACCAGAAATTCCCCGACGGGGGGACACCACCTCCCCGACAGGGGGACACTACATAAAGAGAGTTTATTATATAAGTATTTATCAAAATCTGCAATACTGTTAATAATATTACTGTTAATATTTGTACCATTTCATTTGTTAGTACTCCTCGTGGTTTTGGAGATTATCATGCCACAGACAGACATTTTCAAAAAATATCGTGGTCAAAACGTGTTCTGGACCTCTCAAAACGTGTATATTCATGGAAAACTGGAATGCTCCAAATTTGTACAAGCAAAGAAAAATGCTGCCAAAAGTAGAAAAACTGAAAATTTTGTATTTTTTCCCCCGAGAAATTTTAGGAGTATGCCCCGATGGGGGGTCACAGACTCCCCGACGGGGGGGCCTGTGCCCCCCGGCCCAGGGTTAGAAATAAGCAGTCGTTAGTCGTATTTTGCGACCAGTTTTTTCATTTTGACGCCTAGAATTCCAGTCATAGGTGCCATATTTGACGCCTGGATTTTTTCCTCATCATATATTTTCCCAATCCCATCAGACTGCAAACAAGTCTATTTCAGTCAATTAAACCTAATAAAAACTTATTTAAAAAATTGTATCTCTATGAAAGTAGTTGACGATTTGTTAATGACTAAATTAAACGGCCCTAAATTGAAGATTTCTGCCCAGAAAATGCTATTAAGTTGTGGTGGAATGATGTATCTTCTGGGCGAAGAATGAATTTGTGATTTTAAATATGTACGTTTTAATTGTCAATGTAATTACAATCTTTACATAAATATTTTTTATATAGTCTTGCATATATTATTTACAAGTTGATGCTTTATTATTTTTTTTAATATACATATTTAATTATAGACGGCACCTAGATTTTTCATTTTGACACCCAAAAAATTTAATCCAGGCGTCATTTTGACGCCTAGTTTCAAAATTCTTATTTCTAACACTGCCCCGGCCCCCTAGCTGGCGCCACCCCTGATTGAATCAGAATTTTAAAAGTTATCATGATTATAAATTTTCAAATGGTAGCCTCCATAGCAGAAAATGCGAGACGTACGTCACAGATTTTTTCTTTAGCCTGCAGATTATTTCTAAAACAGTACTATTACGCAGAGATTCCAAGTCTCCTGATTTTGGCAGGAAAGATAGTGCTTTTTAATCTTTCTCCATCCACAATATAAATGTCAATATTCATTTTAAGCATGCTTTATTAGATTCCAAAACCTGTAAATAGATAGAATTGCTCAATATCTCCCTCACAAACAGTTGGTGATCAAACGGATCGTGGAATCCTTGCAATTTCCAGTCTTTCACCCTCTGCAACATAAATGTCAACTATTCTTTTTTAACTTATTTAATTAGATTCCAGAACCTATAAAGAAATAGAATTATTTAGCATCTCTCACTCATATATTTGTTCTCTCCCCTCCCCCCCTTCTGTTAATGATCGGTGATCAGACTCTTCACAGAAGTGTTGTAATTTTCAATCTTTCTCCTTCTACAGCATAAATGTCAATATTCATTTCAAACATGCTTTATTAGCTTTTAGAACCTTTAAGGAGGTAAAATTGTTCAGTATCTCTCACTCATGTAATTTTTTTTTACCCTCCCTTTCCCCCCTTCCAACTAACGATTGGCAATCAAACACTCTACAGAAGTGTTTGATTTCCAGTCTTTTTCCATCCACAACATAAATATCAATGTTCATTTTAAACTTGTTTTATTTAATTCTTGAAACCTAAAAAAAAGTAGAATTGTTCAATATCCCTCATTCATGTAAATTTTGAGACTCCCCCTCCCCGATATCACTCACTACTCATGTAATTTTTGTTATTGCTTCTTTGAACATTTACAAGATCATGGACAAATCAAATGTATTTTTTCTTATGTGATATGAACAGAGGTGTAAAATTTCTGGAAATTTTGAGGCAGTGGGGAAAAAACAATTTTTTTTCCAGTTTTTTTTTTTTTTTTTTTTTTAAATGAGAAAAATTGAATTTTTACAGATAAAAATAGGGTTTTTTTAATAGTTACAATATCTCAGAAAATATAAAGTGTTAAATGTTTAAAAATACTTACAATCCATAATTATTTTTCTGAACAGAAATATACAAAAGGCTTTTACTATTAAAAAATGAGCCTTTCTGTTCAGTACCTTTCCTTGTACAAAACACCAAAACTAGTCAAATTGTCACTCAACCATTAATTTTGCATATGGTGTGTATTCCTATGGAATGTTCATCTCCTAGTAGCATTGATACAATGAATTTAGATTAGAATCAAACCAACAACAAAAAAAAATAAAAAAATTCGTTGACCCGAAACTGATTTCTTCATATCTGAAAATTAAATTTAATGATTCATCTGAAAATCATGGAAAACTTTTTAAAATTATAAAATAAAATAAATTTTCATTGTTATTGTCACTGAATTAGTAAATCATTAAAAAAAAATTTTTAAGGGAGTTACTGATACACTAAATTATAAATATAAAAATCTGAAAAATGGATTAATAATTTTAACCATTTATGTGTGTTATGTGCTTCAAGAGTACAAAAATATGCTTTAAGCTTGGTGTGTGTGTATATATATATATGATTTTTCTTTGTATGTATATATATATATACCTATGATTTTTCTTTCTGCAATATGTATGTAATAATTTGTGTCTACGTATATTTAATTATGGGAATATGTAGTATGTTTATAATTATATCAAACAAATTTCTGTTTATTATGATAACATTTTTTTAAAGATTTTTCTTAAGTTAACACGACTCATTGGAAACTTAAACCTAACCCGCAGGAAAAAAAAATCAGTCAACCTAATCCAAACCCGACCCACAAGAAAAATAAATCAGACAACCCAGCCTCCAGGAAAAAAAATCACTCAACCTGAACCCAACCTAATACATTTAGAGAAAAAATTTAGTCAACCAGACCCAAACCTGATTGCAGGTCAGGCTCAGATAAAATTGGTTTACCGGACCTAATGCTGGACTCTAATTCAGATTTTCACTTACAATGAAATTAATCACAAAGATAAAATAAAAGTTTAATTTAAAGTTAATTGAACTTTAGAAATTTAAAACATTTCATTATTGATTCATAGTTTTTTTTTTTTTTTTTAATATACAGGGTGACTAACATTAGAACTTTTCCAAATTCCCTGACTTTTGAAAGACCATTTTTCAGCATTTTCCCTAGCCTTTTCCTGGTTTCTGCTGTTTGCTTATTACCCAAAAAATTTCACAAAACTAATGAACAATTTAGCAATGTCGAATAACAAGCTTTCATATATGGCTTATTTCCCCAAAGTTTGTCAAATATCCCTGACTTTGCACGAAATTCCCTGACTTTCCCTGACTAGTAGCTACCCTGTTATAATATAAAACTTAACTCAGATCTAAGGGACATAAATCAAGTAGGTTTTTGCACATATAATTTTTATAAATTGTGAAATAAATTTTTGACAGAAAGTAGTTGCTTAAGTTTTTTTTTTTTTTTTTTTTTTTTTTTTTAACTGTTACACATGCATTTATATGTATGTGTGTGTGTAATATATATCCACTCACATTAAAATAATACAAGACAAATCTAAGGATATATATTCAAGAAAAAAGATGAAAGTATAAAGGAACTTGAAAAGAATAAGTAATTTTAAATGAATGTGATGGGAGGGAGGCATTGTAATTTCAGGATTACCATTTGATTACATGGTTAAAACTTTATTTTTGTAATATGAACATTATAAATCAATGTTTCAATGTGTAAATCAATGTTTCAATAATTTCAAGATACTGAACATGAAAAAAGATTTCAAGAAAAAGATTTGGAATGTAAATGTTATAAATTTCTGAATAAGTTATTTTATGCTAGAAATTTCAAAATTTTCAAATTTTTTTTTTTTCCAAAATTTCCGTGGTTTTTTTTTTTTTTTTTTTTTTTGGACCATTTCCATCTCCAGATATAAAGGATAATGGTTAATGCCAACTCTACTTAGCTATATATAATTAAAATTTCATAACTACAATGCTTTGAAATACCTAACAGATTTAATCACATTAGATAAAACTTGAGATAAAATATGCTTACTGAATCCATAACTTGTTTTCTGTAACTTATTGTGAAATTACGTTGCAGATTATTTTCTAATGCCTAAATAGTGTCGCAGATTGACAGATAAAGTTTTGCTACTGGGGTGGTTGCCTGATTTCAAGTTGCTTCGCTTAGTTTAAGATATCTGCCACTTTATTAAAAATAACTTTATTTTAAATAAAGTTCATTTATGAACTTCGTTGAGACCCTTAAATGGTCTATGTATACATCAAAATTCAAACAAATTCAGAATACGCTTTTTACAATATCAACATTAAATTTTCAAGTGCTGTCCACTTGAAAACGAAATGGCGGAGCAACTTGGTTAACAAACTCATCCAAGATATTCATAAGATAAGTTCTCTGTGCAAATTTGGCTCGATTTGGAGTATTACTTCGGAAGTTATCGTGATGTTATATTTTCAGGTAGTAGCCTGATTTCAAAATTAATATAAGATATCCGCCACTTTGTTAAAAATGGTGGCTAAAGTTCATTAATAAACTTCATTAAGACCCTTATGTGGTCTATATTTACATCCAAATTAAAGAAAATCTGGCCTTAAATATGCCTTTGACAATGTGGATTTGAAATTTTCAAGTTGCCACCACTTGAAAACAAGAGAGAGGAGCAACTTGGTTAACAAACTCATCCAAGATATTTATAAGTTAAGTTCATTGTCCAAATTTGGTTCGATTTGGAGTACAGTATGAAGCCAAAAATCCAGACAATTTCGGCTGCATTAGTCATCATCATCATCATCATCATCAACAGCAATTTTTTTTTTTTATTTTTTTATTTTTTAAGCATAAATATATCTGAATAAAGAACTGAAAAAGTATTTTATTTCTTATTAATCGTCAAAACTGGTATTTGCAAAGTCTGAAAGAGGAGGGAGAAGAAGATTATAATAATAGTAACAATTCTTAAACATTTATCTAATTGAGAGCTAAATTCTATATTCTATTTCAATTATGCTCAAACTTTTTATTGCAAAACCTAAAGTACTAAAAAAATCAAAAAAAAAAAAAAAAAAAAAAAAAAATCATAGAAATGTTTTAAAAATGGTGTGTTTTTCTTATATGTGTTCTTTTATTCTAACTTGTACTAATTTTTGTACGCAAAAATTTCAATAAATCTGTTTTGTTTTTCAAGTTTAATTTTTATTTATTGTTGATAAAAAAAAATATTACAGAATGTATTTAAAAATCGTAATATATTATTTTTTACTTGAATTTGTATATTATCCAAATACTTAAACCAAAATATTATATTTTTTAGGCAGGACCAAAAATCCAGAATCGCTACAGTCCCGACAATTCCGGATTTTCGGCTTCATACTATAATATTTCGGGAGTTATCGTGATGACAAAATTTTCATTATAGATAGATAAACAAAGTGATTACAATAGGTCGATTTCTAAAGAAATCAACCTAAAAACCAAAAATTAAAAAAAAAAGTGTTGTATGCATGTTCAAATATCAAATGACTTCAGTGGCAAAAATTATATCTTTAATAAAAAGTTTATCAAATGTTTCAGAAGTATCAGTGGAAACAGAATAAAATCCTGATGGAAACCAGATAAGTGTTTCCAAAGGAGAAATATTTGATAAACTGATACACTCTGATTATACAATACAGTCTCAGAAATCTGCACAGCTTGGGACCAGAGACTGTGTGTATTTTAGAATTTTATGGATTTTAATATTTAATATAAAGTTTACTTTTGCTTAGAATTTTTTTTAAACTTAGGTACTTATCACCAAAACTTAGACCTCAATTAAAATTACTTTTTCGTATCTCATTAATTTCAGTTTCTAAAATATCATCATTACAATAAGTGCTATCTTGGTTTTTTCCTGGAAAAGTGTTCTATAAATAACATCGTTTACATCAGTTGTGTTGTGATGTGCATATATCTGGAGTTTGCAGATTTCTGGGAGTCTACTGTATTTTTACTTCCTTATGCAAAGAATAAAGAATATTATGTTTCTAGAGTAAGTAAATCATGTTTTAAAGGGCAAAGAGGATTTTTCTTTTTTTTCTTTCTTTCTTTCTTTTTTTTTTTTTTTTATTCTTTAAGAAGCATTTAGGGCTTTCATTGAATTCCAAAGACCTGTAAGGAGTGGGACAACTCCTCAAAGGTTCTAGGCTGAACCTGCATATATAATGTAATCATGCAATTAGATTTTGATGTATGTCATCCTTGTATGTATTATTTTTATTATTATGTGTTATTTTATTTTATTTATGTATTTATTTATTTATTTATTTATTTATTTATTTTTGGCGGGAGGGGAGTGTAATTACATGGTAATTTGCATAAGATGTAATTAAGTAAAATTTGATTATAATAATTTTTTATAAAAAAAAATTATAGTTGTTTAATTCAACTAATAAAATGCATGACTTTGCATTAATGAATATATATGTATATATATTACTTCTTTTGCAGATGATATTAAAGCTTTCATTATGTGCTGTTTAGAAAATGCAGGTATAAAAATATTATTATTATTAATTTTTTTTATTACTACTTTTTTAGTTGATTTTCATCATTATGATTGGACATAAAATAATAAAAGTACTGAGTATTCAGTTTTAACTTCTGGGAAAAAAATAAAATAAATAAACAACAACAACAATAATAAATTAATTTTAATAATACACTCATGTCCATAAATTAAGGATAATGCTAGCTGAGGCAAATAAAGGTTCAGAAGCAAAACAAACATGACTTATTTATAAAGTCCATTTATTAAACAAAAGATCAAGAACAAAAAAAGGTGGTTTATGTAGGATACCATTTATAAAAACTACGATTTTTGCTCCCTGAAGCATTTACAAAAATTATCTCCTTTACAAAAACTTAACATTACATGGTTGGTATGATGGTTAATACATTGTATGTCTCTCAGATAATGAAATACAGTCCTTACAACGCCTAGGAATGCTGAGTATTAAATTATTGGTCTAATCTTGGGGAGGATTACTGTACTCAGTAAGCAATGCTCTCGAAGTTCCGGTACACATATAGGAGGTGGTTGGCGGACTACAATTCATCGGAAAAGCATGTCCTACACATGCTCTATCGGATTCTAGTCAGGCGAGAATGCTGGCCATTCCACGCGGGTGATAGCTTCAGATTGTAGGCATCCGTGTACAACGTTTGCACGGTGAGGACGTGCATTGTCATCCATAAACACAAATTCTGGGCTCATGGCACCCCTAAACAAACGTACAGGTTGTTCCCGAATGATGTCACAATAAATTTGGCCTATCATTCTTCCGATTTCAACATGCAGATCTGTTCTGGTGCCCAATATGTCCCCCCCCCAAACGAGAACTCCTGCTCCACAGAAACGGTGTGGTTCAATGACTTTGTTTTGGTAGTAACGGGTACCTGACATTCTACATATGAAAGTCTGGTGTGAATCATACTGCAAGGTGAACCTGGACTCGATGGAAAACATCACACAAGCCCACTGTGCCGCTGTCCACATTGCATGTTCTCTACTCCAAGTTAACCGCTGGCATAGTGCATTGCCGTGAGTGGAACACATCTAACAGGCCTGCGAGCATATAGACCAGTATCTCCCAAACATCTATCCACGGTTTGTCTTGAAACTGTGGCACTCGTGGCTGCAGACAGTTGACGAGACAGGTCCGATGCTGTGCTTTATCTGCTTATTTTGGCGGTTACCTCCAAATATCGGTGGTCATTCGGCATTGTAACTCGGGGCCGGCCAGTACTGTAACGTCGACTGGCATTTCCATCATTTTGGAATCGTTGCCAAAGCCTAGAGATGACACTTTGGGCGATTCTAAGTTCCCCCGATACTTCTATATGAGTACGCCCACATTTTAGTTGGCCGATAATTCTACCACGTAAAAAATTATCTGCATGCGTCCTCTGTGTCATAACCATTCGGTTGTGGCACTGAGCAGAACACAGAACGCTTGTGAACAATTTTCCTTCTTTGCTTCCATTCTTTATCTACCCTTTTCTTACACTTTCGTCATTGTAACATCATATCGGCGTCATCTGATGGCTTCCTATAATTTGCATATTATTCTTAAATATGTGTGTGGTATTTCTACAGATGAAATTTTTACATTAAAGTTCGATTTCAGTGTGAATCTGAATTATCCTTAATTTATGGACATGAGTGTACTTTGTTATGGATCAATTCAGGCATAAATTGGGGCCTGTTAGCTGCTCCTTCATAAAATTCAACTTCATATAAAGGGTTTTTCACAAAATTTTGATTTATAAAAGTGATCTTTTTATAAATTTTTCTGTGTGTTTTCAATATTACTAAAAATGATTGATTATACAGTTCAATAAAACACTATTAACCTGATATTAAACATTAAGTAGAGTAAAAGCTTCACAAGATTTTTTTTTCTCAAAAATTGGTCCCTCAAAATTAAAACCTGGATCAGCTCCTGTTTATATTTTGGCTGGTAGAGAAGGAAATGACACTCTAATTCTAGTAATTTGTATGCAAAATTGGATATATTTGGAATTTTATGGAATTTTTGGAATTTTATGCCTATAGGGATATATCATATGGGCAACATTTTCAAAGATTGCTCAAGATTATAAACAATGTTGAATAAGAACTGTCGAAATCCCGAGATATTACACCAGGGATGCAAAATATATCTGAACAGGGGAACAAAGTTTGTGGAAAATTTTGAATATTTGTTCTCTTAGGAAAAAAAAGAAATGAAAACAAAAACAAAAAATCTACTGCAGACATGCCAAGTCTCCTGCTTTTGGCAGGAGTCTCCTGCTTTTTGCTTGTTTTTCTATGCTCCTGCTTTTCCACTCATTTCTCCTGCTTTTTTGATGTAATCTTTATATATCCCTCTTAGCATAATTTATGCTTAAAGTTTGTGGGATTGGTAAAAAAATTTGAAAGAAAATTGAAATTTATCTTGCCCTGCAATTTATCAAGTTCAGTTTGAATGTGAATTACTATACAATGCTTTGAAACTAATTTTTGCTAAGAATAAATTTTTAACTTTTATTTTTGCCTAATAAAAAATGTCTTATTATCAAAAGATTATTTTTTTTTTTAATAAATACCATAACTATTGAAAACTTAAAGAATTCAAATTTCATTAGAATATAGATGATATTTTCATTTCTTTATTACCTTTTCTTTTACAAAGATAATTAAGATTCTTATTGTTTTATATTAGGAGCAGAATGATCAAATCTGTTTATTTTGACTTAAATTTTAAACAACTGTATGTCTGAGGTTTTTTTTTTTTTTTTGGATAGTTTGTTTTACTGCAAGAAACATATATTATTCATTTAATTTTAATACTGATGCTTTGTAAATACCTCCTAAGCTTATAAAGCTTTACTTAAAATTAAATTTGCATTATTTTACTCATTTTTCTTACAAACTTTCTTGTTGGAAAAAGTCTCGTGATTTCTGTTCAAAAATCTCCTGCTTTTTTGTCATGAGAAGTTGGCATCTCTGCTACTGGAAAAACAAGCTTTCTAATATTAATATCTAGCTAACAGCTATATTATTCTATTACAATACAATAATTTCTTCTTCTTTCAAACACTAATTGTGTCTCCCCCCCCCCCCCATCACCACCACCACTACCAAATCGAGGCACAAATATTCACCAAAGTTTTATACTGCTAATATAACTTTAGCACAAACCTCTTGCCTGACCTTGTTATTTCTCTAGTGAATGAATTTGATGAATAATACTTGATATTGTAAAGTGAGTGTCGGATCACTTTCACTGTTCAGTGAAAAAGTACCTTTATGCATTCTATATCCTATGGTAAAATGCCAGAAATTTACCGACCTAAAATCTGCCAATGCCAGAAATCTGCACAGCTTGTCAGATATAAACCAATGAAATTCAGTTGAAGGAAGCAGAAATGAAGTTAGCAGAAGTGCAAATTAGGATATTTGAAAAGGATCTTAAATGTAAATATTCTACACTTACATTGTGTGATTCTGATTATTATTTTTATTTATTTATTTATTTATTTGTATAACATTGTCTGTACCTTGTAGCTAAATCTTGGAATCCCAAGCCACACTTGTAAATGAATGGCCAACATCTGTTTCCATTGACAATGAAAGTTATGATAGTACGGTTCCATGTTGAAATAGAAAAAGCAAATAAGTTGCTTATTATAGACTAGATTTCTAATTCAGAACTGACACTCCTGAACCAAGTTACTCATAATGAAATTATTGACGGTGTTAATTGTATTGGGTACACTGCCAATATTTGATAGTGTGGGTCATTTCATGTCAAATCAATGAAGCAAAAAACCTGACCCTCTCAGATTCTATTAAATTGGTCTTATTTATTTATTCTATTGAGAAATGAATATATACCAGTTAATAAGTCCTTATCCTTATCTCTTGTAGTTTTTGATATACAGGGTTGCAAAAATGGGTAAAAAGTGCAAATTTTCAAAATTCTTGTATTACAAATGTATCCATATTTTGTTCCCTAATTGACTTAGAGACATAAATTTGGTATCATTAGAAAGCTTTCAATACAGGCTTTCAAATTATATATCACATGGACATGTTTTTTTTTTTTTTTTTTTTTAATTCCAAGGTCAAACATTTTGATCTTTGACTTTTAATATTTAAAAAGGTTTACTTTTTTATTTTATTTTAAAAATTATATGTTGTTAAAAATTATATTATATAATTATATGTTGTTCCTATATTCATTGTCTGTAATTATTGTGATTTTTAGCTTGGGATTGGCATGGGATGTTGAGTTATAAATTAAAATGTAACCCCATATCAGTATTTTCACACTAAAATTGTAGAACATTTTAAAATTTCATTTGAGTATGCTAAATTAGCATGTATTGAAATTCTATAAAAAGAAAACTGGTTAATTACAATTATTTTGTAATTAATATTATACAATCTTTAAATTAAAAAGGAAAGATTAAATGAGGAGAGCTGTAATTTTGTTATTTTGGAATGTTGATCTGCTTGGGTGAGCATTCCTTTTAAATATGCTAAGTGCAATAACTCAATATAGATCAGCTACTATTGGTGTGTGTGTGTGTGGTGGGGGGTGTCCTGTAACCTCTCGTTTTTAATAGATTGAAAATATAAATAACTTATAATTATATCAAAATCTGAATTTAAAATGGTTAAATAATAATAATGCATCCTTTTTCCCATTTTTCCTACTTTGCCAGTGTTGTTTCATAATTTATAAAATATAAAAAGGCATATATGTATTAATAAAATATATTTAATTGTCACTATAGTTTTATCAGTATTTTTGGCTGAATTTTTAATTTTTGTGATGTTAAGGTATTGTGTAAGATTCAGAGGTACATTAAAAAAAATTATATGTATATGAAAAAACTTCTATGCAAATATATTTACAAAGACTTGTGGGCATTTTGTAATGGTGAACAACTTTTATAGTTAATTTAAAAGATGCATGGGCATAGAACATTTCTTCAAGAGATAGAGTGCAAGTTCTCTAGTGGCAATTCTTAAAAATAAGACTGCTGTTTAGCAATAAATGAGTGCCATATAATAAGCATTATAAGCTTTTCAATGAAGTGATAAATAAAATCTTTGCAGTGTGTAAACAAAGTTTTAAGAACTGCACAATCAAAATTCAACTATGAATAAGTTATATGTGTAATACCACTTTCATTTAAAAATCTTCTTAATCTATTCTTTAAGATTGTCAAATGGTGAGCACCTGTTACTCTCCTAGTTAACAAGTTTAAATCAATGCAATTTTTATAAGAATTTAATTGAATATTTCCTTCTTTACTCAGTTCCTACAAATTGCATCAAATCAGCATTAATTTAACATTTTCTTGTACATGACAAACACAGACAGAACATGTTTTATTTGCTCGACAGCCAAACTGCAGTTTTTTGATTTTAGTTCTGTAAAAGTAGATAATTAAGTTTTACAGTCTGGATGTTTATTCTTGAATTGCTTTAAAGCTTCCTTTAAATTACACAGCACAAACTTTTTTTGTATGTGTCTTCAATGTATTAACTTTCATTGACACATAATAATAATAATATATACCAAAAATTACTCTAATTGTTACAAAGCCTTTATTTTCTTTTGCAGGGAACTAAACTGCACAAAAGTACCTCAATTATTAGCAGTACCTGATAGATAGGGTACAAATATTGAGTGCAAGTAACTGAAAATCGTAATCAAGGTTTATTTACATTGTGTATTTTATTATAGTTGCAGAATTGTTTGAAAACATATGTCATTTTAAATGAAAACACATAAAAACGAAGTACATATAAAATAATTAAAAATAACTATAAACCTCAACCTTACTTCGTGCATGTCGTTAAATTTTTCAGCCGGATACCCGGCTCTCATCAGACAATGAATTCTGTGGAGGACTTGAACTTGACTGACGATCTTGAGCTTCTTTAGCCCTAAAATACCATTTACAAATCAAAATAATAAACCAGGTTCATATATTGAAGTTACAAAAAGAAAAATTAAAACAAGAATAGACAAACAAAAATGATATTAAAACTGGAAAATTTAATACAGCTTTAGCCAAAACTTTTAATGAACAAAATATTACAATTAATTTTGATAAAACCAGCAAAATTGCTAATTATGACAATTATTATTACGCAATGTATCGTGAATCAGTCGAAATAACCACCAATCAGGAGGCATGTAACAACAGCGGTGCAGTGACACTCGACAGATTGTGGTCCCACCTTATGGCTAAAGAAACTCAAGATCGTCAGTCAAGTTCAAGTCCTCCACAGAAGTCTTCATACCCATTACACTTTATACCCATTTTTGCAGCCCTGTATATAAAAAACTAAAAGAAATAGGGACTAATTAATTGGAATATGTTCATTTCTCAATGGAATAAATAAAAGAGCCCAAATGCATAAAAAATCTGAGGGGGTCAGGTTAAAAATGCTGCTTTTTTTTTTTCATTGATTTGATATGGAATGACCTGTGTATCAAATCCATTGATAGAAAATTGTGATGATGATATCAATGAGATTTTTTTTTTTTTTTTTTTATTTGATGAAGGCATAACATAACTGCTGGGGAGATTTTTATTTATTATTTTCCTTATGTATATTTTTTAATGTTCAGTATCATTTTCATTTACCTCATATTTTAATTGCTTTGTTTGAATAATATTCTGCTTTATTTATTTTATGGCCACAAAATCTGCACAACTTCTGATCCTGAGCTGTGCAGATTTTTAACCCTGTACTGTATATAGACAGAAGATGCCGAAAATATTCAGTTTCATGTTTAATAACTAGCACCACAGTGCCTTTTTCACCTCAGTTGTCTAAATATTAATTATTATTTTCTCTCTCAGAAATGAAAACTGCATGCATAGTTACATTCAGGAAACTATTTGTTGAAAATGTGCCTGTTATGACAAGTATAGTTTGGTTAGAGTTACGATTGGACGATGTTGAAATTCTTACATTGTGATGTATCGTCAGTCTTATATTGCAGTGTAGCAATACATCGATGTTACGGATATTTTAATACATTTAAATTTTTAATAAATTAAAACCTAATTTTTGCAATTCCATTGCATGCAAAAGAAAATGTGTGCATCAGAAAGTGGTACATAATACATTAATTTTACTTAACACACAAAGTTTTGATTTATTTAAAAAGAAAACTAGTATGTTGTGGCTACCACAAAACTTTCTCCTATATTTTCCTATACAAATTTTCACTCAGTACAAATAATTTACTAAAATCATTATTCATTAAAGTTATCTACCTGATGAATGCATATGATTTTCATCTCAGAGAAAAGTAATACTAAGTATCCAAAGAAAGACAGTTTAATAGTCTGTTGATAACATCTTTAAAAAATGCCCTTTCATAATGGTTATCTTACATATCAAATTTCATACAGTTATGGGCCTATAGTCATTGAGATATAGCCTTTCCATTCTTGGTGAAAATTGCAACATAGCAGTGCCACCTATTAGCCAATATTCATTCAAATTGAATCTGTGCATAATGTCTTATAATGACCTTCTCACATATCAAGTTTTGTTTGATTATATGCATTAGAACCTGAGATACAGCCTTTCCTTAATTGTGGAAATCTCTGTATAGCAGTGCTACCTGTTGAGCGAATAGCACCAAAAGTTGATAAGCCCTGGTTTATGTTAAGGTGCATCTATGTATAAATTTACGTGCAATTCTGTGCAGTAGTTCTGAGATAGATCCTTCCTTTAAATTGTGGAAATTGTTATATAGCAACACCACCTGTTGAGCGATTGACACTAAAAGTTAATAATCACCCCAGTAGCAGAAACAGTGCAGCATGGCAGTGAGCGCTGCAAATTTTTTGAAGCTCTGTAGATTAATCTTAATTTAACCCGTTAGTAGTCGCTAGTTGGTCGATTTGCCGCCCATCCTTCAGTTTTTCCAGATTTTTTTATTCAATTGTCACCAAAAATTTTTAGAAGTGGCATTTGATTTAAATAAAACGTGAATAAAGTCAAAGAAACGTCGATCACATCACTTCTTAAAATTATTGGTGACAGTTAAATAAAAAGTGCGTAATTTGTAATAAGTGGCGCTGTCTATAGCGACTACTAACGGGTTAATATCTAAAAAATAAATGCCAAGCTAAAAAATGTCAATATAACTTACATTATGTATCTGGATTACTGTATTTGTTGTAGAGGTCTGCACGGGCCGGGTTCGGGCCGATTTTTTTAATTTGTTCTCGGGCCGGGCCGGGCTCGGACTTTAAAAAAAATTTTCAGGCTCGGGCCGGGCCGGGCCTGAATGAGATTTTCTCCGGGCCGTATCGGGCCGAATTTTTTTCTGGTTTCCTCATTAATCAACGAAAAAGAAAAATGATAAAAATATTTTTTCAGTCACTTATTTTACATAATTTTACAGGCTGGTATGTCACATAAAGTTCTATTTTGTTAAAAAATGTCTGTAACTTCAATTTAATTGTCTATCAGTCTGTCTGTTCGAAATCTGATTTTTCGCAAATATTTTAGCATGCTTCGAAATTAATATATTTTATGTAAAGAAATATTAAATGGTTTACTATTCAAAATAGTATGCTTGTCACTACTAGTTTGCGTACATGTACATAACAAAATAAATTAGATATGTTACTGTGTATAAGGTTTTGTTTCCTATGATTTTTTTCCTATGGTTTTGTTCCCTTTTTCTTTTCTCCAGTGGATGAAAGTAGCATCATTCTTATCATGGTCAAAAACTACTTTTCTATTCAATATAGTTGGATTACCATTAAAGTTTTGTTTACCGGATTGCATGAAAGATTCGGATACATTACGGTATATAAGAGGAAAGTGCATTTTTAGTATTATTAACCATTTTAAATACCTTCCTGTATTGTTTGATGAATGCTAATATTTTCGATTTGACTTTCTGTTTGTCTTTGTGCCTTGTCTATGATAATAAATTTCTGTTTATATATAATTATCTTGTAAAAGTTCAGCAGTTTTGTTAAAGAACGTACTATTGTTTGGTTATATAAAACCTGTGCAAAACACATACAAAAAATCTTTTCATAGAAAGGCATGCATTTTTTTTACATATTTTTGAATCGGGCCAGGCCGGGTCGGGCCTGATTTTATCGGTTTTTGACCGGGCCGGGCCGGGCCATACACGGTTAAAAAATAAACGGGCCGGGCCGGGCCCGGGCCGAATTTTTTGATTTCATACCGGGCCGGGCCGGGTAAGCAAAGCTTCCGTACGGGCCGGCCGGGCCCGTACTATTGTTTGGTTATATAAAACCTGTGCAAAACACATACAAAAAATCTTTTCATAGAAAGGCATGCATTTTTTTTACATATTTTTGAATCGGGCCAGGCCGGGTTGGGCCTGATTTTATCGGTTTTTGACCGGGCCGG
This sequence comes from Salticus scenicus, assembly GCA_963930645.1. Taxonomy (NCBI): domain Eukaryota; kingdom Metazoa; phylum Arthropoda; class Arachnida; order Araneae; family Salticidae; genus Salticus; species Salticus scenicus. Next base: position 71,802,285 of record OZ005659.1, read on the forward strand.
GCCGGGCCATACACGGTTAAAAAATAAACGGGCCGGGCCGGGCCCGGGCCGAATTTTTTGATTTCATACCGGGCCGGGCCGGGTAAGCAAAGCTTCCGTACGGGCCGGGCCGGGCCCGGGCCTCACAATTTCGGCCCGTGCAGACCTCTAATTTGTTGTTAATACATTTTGTGATACCAAACTTTATACAGCATTTCCGGATTGCAGACAAATTTTGTTTTGATGCAAACAGGTACAGAAAATTCTGCTACTGGGATAATCACTAATTTATGTTAGAGTGCATCTACATATAAATTTATATGCAGGATGCATCTACATATAAATTTATATGCAATTCTATGCAGTAATTTCTGTGATAGGACCGTCCCTTCAACTGTAAAAAATCGCTGTATAGCAGCGCCACCTGTTGAGGGATTGGTACCAAAAGTTGATAGGCACTAATTTAGGTCAAGATGCATCTACATATAAATTTATATGCAATTCTGTGCAGTAGTTCCTAAGATAAAATGACCACAAAATTTTTGTCACGCTGACAGACATTTTCTAAAAATGATCAAATTGTGTTCTGGAACTCTCAAAACGTGTAAATCCATCGAAAACCAGATGTCGAAAATTTTTACAAGTTCAATACTTTCTTCTATTGAATATAGAAGAAAGTATAAAGGCAAAATTAAGATTTTAATGATGAAATTCGGACGTAAAAATTATTTAAATAATTAAGGTATAAATACATATTATAGCAAATAATCTTATTATACTTTATTAAAGTATAAAATTGTTATCCATAAAAAAAAAAAAAAAGAAAGAAAAGAGAAAGGAAAAAAAAAAAAAAGTGTGACATAATGGAGTAATAAGGAATAAATTAGAATAGAAGATGGTTCTGGAAAGATAGTAGATATATCAAAGATATCTGTTTTTTCCCCCTTAAGGTTTATCACTCAAGCTAAATGTAGAAATGAAAAAGGTGTAATAAAACGAATTATTTCTAGTGTTTACTTTGTACAGGGCTTACAAAAATATCCTGCAAAATTGTTCCTGATCATATAATTGTCAGTAGTTTAGCCAATGTATTTATCCTAAGAAATGTTGTATTCAATAGCCATTTAAAAGAAACGTTACACTGTGATTCAGCCAATAGTTTTAGCATAGGAAATGTTACCTTATTTATTTGAATCGCTCATTATTTCAAATTGCTAAAAAAAAAAAAATAATAATAATAATAATAATAATTATCTCTCTTTTTATATTATAGGTTCCATGTCCATTCCTTTTGTTAAAGCAGGTTATGAATCATTTCAGGATATTGAAAAGCTGATCTACTTAGATTCTTTATTGCATGCATCACTTCTTAATCATGTTGCACAAAGAGCTAGTAAACAGCAAGTATTACTAATTCTTTCAAAAAGTTATTGATTCTATGTAAATAATAATTTAATTAAAGAATTATTTGGTGTTACTTCATAAACTAAAACTAATGCCTCTATCAGACTCAACAATATTTTGGGCAGTTTTTGACCCAATGCTTAATTCACGCCGATTTTGTGGGAGAAATTGTTTCAACACCCAGTGTGATAGCGATTCTGAATTCGAACAACTTTTTTCTCCCATGCCTTAAAAAATTGGGCGTACGAACAATTTTCTTCCAGCTTTCAACCAATGAGAGGTATAGGCTGTGTAACGTCATCCTTCAAGATGGCGGACAATACGAAAGAGAGCATCTCTCTGTTAAAATGGAACTTTTAGCAATGAAATGTTTTAATTGAATGCATTAAAAATTGTAGGCACTGTGGGATGTTTAAAGTAGTTAAATACTTGCTTTCCGTGTATTTTCTTTATTGATGAATGATACGACTAATTTAAGTAAATATTTAAAATTTCAGTGTCTATTCGTATTCATCTGCTATATATGAGTCTGTGACCTCGAATAGATTTCTATATGTTATTTAAAACTTCATACTTTATTAAAATAAAATCAGTAAAAAACACATATTAAAATGCTTTGTACTTACTAAGTACCTTATTATTATCATTATTTTTAAATAATTATTGTTTGTAGATAAATTAAAAAAAAAAAAAAGCTATGAATACTTAATAATTTCTGAAAAATATACTCTCGAATCAGCCCTATTTAAAGTTTGACAGATTTTTCTTGAATTTAATTTTTGCAAAAATTAAATAAATAAAACTATTATAACTTTAAAAGAAATTTATATATTAATTTTATTTCTTTTGTGTAAAATATGCAAGTGTAAATAGCTTCAGAAAATAAACTCCTCTATATTAATATCTATATATCACATTTTTTGTCTTCTAATTAATATTACATAAGTAATATAGTAATTGAATGATTGGGACATAGTAATGGGTGGGGTCATGGAATTTAAAGTCCTACCCATTGGTCACATAGAATCAGAGTCCTATCCATTAGTTTTTGCATTGTCTCAAAGTCCTACTACGTGATTCCTTATAATGCTGTATGAAAGAAGTATTCGTTTTAAAATATTTATTTACATGTAATTTTTTATAACTAATATTAATAATGAGTAAATATTAATTATACTTAACCCATTTTAGGCCAAGCATAGAAATTTTATAAAATGTGGTATTATTTTCATTAAAATATGCTTAAATTACATTCATTGAGACACAAAAAAAGTTTTGTGCATGAAAAATGATATTTTAGTTAAGAAATAAAATGGTGCATATTTAATAAAAAATAAATGAAAATGAAAATTTTTATGACATTTGTTTTATTTTTATTCTATTTACAGAACTTTCAACATTAATCCATTATAAAAACATATGCTTAACCTTTTGAGTGCTGAATACTCGCGGCCTATGCGGTCCATATGGAAGGCGCGCGGTTGGCGCTGACGATCGCCAGGGACTGAATACTTTATGCAAGTGTTGCATAGTACACTGAACATCTGCTAAGCGCGTATTTGCGTCCATAGTCCATACTGATAACATATGCTAAGCGCGTATTTGTGTCCATAGTCTATATTAATGACTTTCGCTGGATGCATATGTGTGTCCATAGCACTCAAAGGGTTAATCTCAATTGGAATAATTATACATTTTCAAAAAGTCGAATTTGTCAATAATCGTTTCAAGTTAGAACACTTGTGTATTTTGAAAATTTCTCAAGAGAAAGTGTTTACTCCAATTGAACTACACATATTTTATAGATGTCTTCAGAACTCTTAAAAATAGCAGAAAAATAAAATGAGTGAAAAATATACGTCACAGTATTAATAAAAAAATATTTATTGAAATGGTACATTTACGCACCTTTGGCTGAAAATGGGTTAATTATTAATTGATTTTCTTGAAAATAATTTTTATCCATTTTGAAATGAAATTGTTGAACAAAGTATTGATGTTCTTTTAAATATATTCACAATATTATTAATTTCCAGACAATCAAATAAACACAAAACATGAAAAAGATATTTTCATTTATTTAATTTTATAAGTACTAAAAACATTTTTATTATTATTAAATAAAATGAAGCAGAGCTTGAGCTTTGGTAGAAAAAACTAATGTTCCAACGATTTATTTGCTCTAAAAAAAGCATGATAAATAGTAAATAAATCATAAACCAGTTGTTCAAGCAATTTTTGCTACAGTAATTACAACCCTTTTTTCTCCTTTCAACCAAAAAGTTGGGGCAAATATTGTCCCAAAAGTTGTTTTTCCGAAAAATCGCCTAGTCTGAGGGCGGCTTAAATATTTAAAACACAATAAAGTCTCAATAGTTGAAATTGATCTAAACCATTTCTACCTTGAACAATTAAAAAACAAAAATATGTCTTTCACAGAATTTAACTTAGTACGACGGGACAGGACTAATTTATATATTACAAATGTGTAACTAAAAAAAAAATTTTTTTTTTTTAAATACATGTCAGCTTTTACCAACTATTCAAAGGAAACATCACCATTAAGAAGATGTAGCCATCTATCTAGAAGCCATTATCAAAACATGTTCAGAAAAAATAGCCAACAAATATTTAGAAATCATAATCCATGCATATCCTAGAGGCCTCAACAATGAATATTCTGAAACCATAATCTATATATATCCTCAAGTTATCAGCAACAAATATTCAAAAGCTATAATCAATATATATTCATAAAGATATTGTCAACACATAGTAAGAAGCCATTATGAATATGTACTCCAAAGATATCGCCAACAGAAGCCATCATCAATATATATTCGGAAGATATTGCCAACAAATATGCAAAAGTAATTAACAATATATCTGCAGAAGATATCACCAGCAATATCCAGAAACTACCATCAATATATATTTGGTGGAAGATCTAGCCAACAAACATTCAGAAGCCATCCAGTTTATGAATGTTTACGGTCTCATATACCAAGATCGGTAATTAGTTTCTGCATGCGATTGAGGAAGAATCTCTAGCTTAAGAGTAGGTTTTTAAAAATGTAAATGTTTTTACAGATTTGACAAAATATTTTGAGATATTTTAAGTAGTTTTGAGTATAAGATTGATTTTTCATACCAACTGTGTGACATAGCTGCCAACTCTCCCGAAAAATTCGGGAGACTCCCGAATTCTGAGGCAATCCCCCCGAACTCCCGAAAAACATTAATATCTCCCTATTTTTTCAAAATTTTTATTACACACCACCTAATTTTCAAATGTTCTTCGAAAGCTCCCGATTCCCAATCTTTCTCCATCCACAACATAAATGTCAATATTAATTTCAAACTTGCTTTATGAGATCCTAGAACCTATAAAGAAATAGAATTATTAAATATTTCTTGCTCATGTTATTTTTTGCCCCCCCCCCTATTTATCTCTTAACTAGCGATCGGCAATCAAGTGTTTTGAAATCTTTTTTCTCTCAATCCATCTGCAACTTAGATGATAATATTTATTTTAAGTTTGCTTTATTAGATTCTAGAACTAGAATTGAAAGAGTTTACTGTAATTATTTTTTTATCCCCCCCCCCCTTTCGCCATCTCTGGATAGTGATCAATGATCAATTCTAGAAACAATAAAACAATAGAAGTACTCAATATTTCTCACATATGTAATTATTTTTAGGCTTTATTGCTGAACTTAATGAATCTATTATTTTTCCTCAATTAAATTAAGTATTTATACATCATATCTTTACTAAATTTGTAAACTTGGGGAAAAAATGAAGAATAGATTTTTCAGATAGGAAAATTTTTCCCAAGTCTTTGTGTGTATATATATAATTTCAGTATAGTTAGAATTTAATATAATCTAGTAGTATTTTAAATTCAGTATGTTTTATTTATTTATTTTCTCATATTTGCAATAAGAAGAAAGCCTCTAGATACTGCAAAATTTCCCTTTTATTTGCTCCTTCTCTTTCCAAGAATTATTGTACTATTAATGATCTATTTATGGCTTAAACTATGTTGTATACAAAATCTCCCTAATTTTGATTCTTAAAGCTTGGAATCTCCCTAATTTTGATTCTTAAAGCTTGGAATCTCCCTAATTTTGATTCTCAAAGGTTGGCAGCTATGGTGTGAAAAAAGCTGGGAATCAAACCCGGGTCCTCTACTTAACATGCGGATGCTCTTCCACTGAGCCACCCTGGCTGATAACCAGGTCGTCATTTCTCATATAATAACTATTACATCTGAGTTTGCAGATATGGTGACTGTGCTAATGGTTATTATGAGAGAAATGTCGAGCTGGTAATCAGCCAGGGTGGTTCAGTAGAAGAGCATCTGCACATTAAGCGGACAGCCCCGGTTCAATTCCCACATAGTTGGTTAAAAAAAAAAAAACTTATACTCTAAACTACTTAAAATGAATTTTCACAATTGATGAGTTTGTCAATAAAATTTCGAAATATTTTAAGATAGTTTAAGAAATAAAATGGTGATAACGCAAAATCATTGTCTGAAAGAAATAGTCCTGTTGTACTAAAAAAAAAAAAAAAACTTGAGCTATTGAAAATGGAAAGGAAACTAACTTTAAATGAAATGAAATGAAACTTGTGAATAATAATGTTTTTGCCTTATTCTGACCTGAACTATAAATGTCTTAATTAAGCAGAAACTAAAATTTTATAAAAATACAGGGTTCATACTCATCAGAAAATATCTGAAATACACAGGGAATTTGGATTTTGTTAAAAACGATCAGCAGTGGTAATTGTATTCGGGTAATTTACCTTATTTCAGGTTTTTTTTTTTTTTTTTTCATTTTCAGTACCAAAATTTCAATTTTTATAATAGTTAAATTCATAAGATAAGACAAAAATATCAGTTTCATATGACTGCTAAACCTAATTAAGATTAATATTTTTCATAATGAGAGGATTTGGACCTCCCTGCAGTAAATTATATCTTTTCTCCTTATAAGAAAATTTTCTCATGAATTCACTATCACTCCTGATAATCTGGGAAAGCTCAGAGAAAATAAAAATTTTCATTAAAATTCTGGAAAAATTGATTTTAAAACCTGAAAAATGAATATTTCCTTTCTTTCACATATATTTTTTTTTTTGTTTAACTTAATATCAAGTTTCAATCATGTGATTAAGTATCATGAAAATACACACTTGTGAACAATGATTTTTACCTGAATTTTTGTCATGATCAGCAATAACATGACATCATGCAGTAGAAATAGAAGTATTTTCTTCTCTCTGGAAGAGTGTTTCTTGTAATATGTTGCTAATGTTTTCTTAAAAATTGTCAGCAAAATTCAGGAATGTTTTTCCCGTATTTTAGTATGAATCCTGAAATATTACATGCAGAGCAGCATATTTATAAAAATTCGGGTACTAAAAAATAAAAAAATAAATAAGAGTATTTAAGAGTAAATTTACATAAATGAAAACAACTTAAAACCTAAAAGATTTATTTTTCAAGAACGCAGGTTAGGAGTCTGTCAAGGCTTTTCAGGTAGCTCTCTGTTTTTGTGAAATTGTGAAAAATCGACATGTAAGTTTGTGAATCAAAATTTAGCGTGGAAATCAAGTTCTTCTGAAATTTTTAGCTAGGATCCTCTTCTTGAGCAGGGTTAATCCTACTAAAAAATTTTGTCTAGCATTCTAGCTAAAATACACTAGCAGTAGTTTAGCTTTCTTAAAATTTAATTCTTTGGATGCTATTGACTTTTTTTATTATTATTATTCAACTTGGTTAGCATCAATTTTACTTTCTATTCCTTTTGTACACTGATGGTTTTTAACCAAGCATCCATACTTGTGATTTAAAAAACATGAATCAGTGAAACTTTGTTTTGACTTCAACAATAGAAATAATCTGTCACTCACACGGCATTCTCTTACCCTGAAATTTAATACTATAAATACAGGTTGGAGATTAAGAGGTAAGATAACGAGTACTGTTATGTAAACTTACATTAAACAATTCAAATTAGGCTTCAGAAGAGTTTTATATGATAATTAGTTTTGTGTGAGGGGGGCTACCGCCCCCCCCTTAACCCCCCATTTCATTAATGCACCTACATTTACATAGAATTTAGTTTGGTTATTAAAAAATAATTCTGTTTTTAAAAAATAATTTATTAAAATTATTATTTAAACAAATTATCTTTTATGATAATGCAGACAATTTCCATATTAGAGAAGTAGTATAACACTAAATATCCAAAAAAAAAAAAAAAGTTGAATTTATTCTCAATATTACATTAATTTTTTTTTTTTTGTTAAAAATGAAAAAAGTTGATTACTTTATTTTAAATTATCGCAGATCGATGTTTCAACCATTCGTTTTAAAGGTATTGGCGAGCTCTTTTGAAAGATACCCATCATGAAAATTTACTCCCCTCGAGGGGAGACTTCCGCCCTAGGGGGGAGGCGAGGCTCTTACATACACAAAAAAATTTTCCCAGTTGACTATTCTATTACAAAAAATATATATTTGTGTCATTTGGTTTAGTGCAGTCTATAGATGTTAAACTCTACTTACCTGCAATTTCTCCCTTAGGCGTAATGTATTTGAATAATTTTGAGTGTCCCTGTACCCGAACCATTTGCTTCATCTCAACAAAAAGCTTACTGTAGCATCCCTATATGATACACATTTAGAATACTGAGTTTGGATTTTCTGCTACTATTTGTTTTTGAGATATGCTGATAACAGACACACAGACCATTCGCTAAAAACATGATTTTCGTATTCAGGGGACCTCAGAACATGTAAATATAACAAAAACTCACATTCGAAAATTTTACCCTAAAACAATACTTTCTCGACCCTATGGGTAAGAGAAAGTAAAAAAGGCAGCTGCTATGTCATATGTTGCAAAACAAATTCTGACATACTTTCAAATATTTTTACATTTAAAAAATAGAAAATAAATATAAATATAAATTACTAAATAAATAATGATTCCCAAAAATTTCATTTGTTTCATAATTTTTGTCTTTTAATATTTCAATAAAAATTAAAGGTTATTATATAGATATATTTTATAAAATTATTCAGTTTTAGCTTTTTAGCGAAATTCTTACCAGCATGTCTTAGCAAAATGCTAAAAAGACTAATGGCAGTTTAAACCCTGTTTTTGAGTATATACACTAAGCGACAAAAAAAAAAAGCCGCACTGCAGGAAAAATGACTTATACCTTTTTTATTTGTAATTACTTTAAAATTAATGTTTGAAACAAATAAAACTGTCTTGTTTGCATAATACCAAAGGTATGAAATGATACCTATGTATATTTTCGATTTAATAATTCGCTTTATTGAACTTTACGAAGTACTTTTTAAAAATCTGCATAAAACTTTCTTTTTGAACATAATGCAATAACTATACACTTTGCATTCTATTATGATTTATTATATGAAATAAACAAGTTATATTTTAATATATGAAATAAAACTATTTATTTGTTAGATCTAAGCAATTTTTTGTTAAAAATATGTATTCTGCATTGGGTTAATTCCACCTTTATATGGAATTACTGCATTAATGCGCAATGGCATAGTTTTATACAGTGTTTTAATATAAATCTCAGAAATTTCAATGTGCCAAATATCACAAATAAATTTTTCTAGTTCTGGCAGAGTTATAGGCTGCAAATTTCGAATCCTCTCCCCTCTCCCCCGCCTTTTTATAGACTAAACATTTTCGAGCGGATTGTGATTTTGACCATTTCCATGTCTGGTAAAGAAGAAATTCTACTATGTCCTTTGTGCTATTTAACTTAAAGTGAAAAAAAAGTATGATTACTTACAGAATTATAGGTTCTCATGGGAATGCATAAGAAATTTTGACAATTTGAAGTGAATAAACTTACCACAGACGCCGTGTAGTAAGGTGCCTTATTATCTTCAAATGCTGTTTACGGAAATGTCTAAAATACCTCCAAAATAGTCAGTCAGGCACCACTTTTATGCAGATTGTGTTTTATTTCGAGTTAATTGATTCCTTGAGCATAAAAATTTCCCCGAGTGTTTGAAAAGTTATGCACCTCCGTACCATAATGTATGGAGAATGTGTCACTGTTTTAAAAGTGCGATTTTCATTAAGTCGGTCACATTTTCGTCTTCATTCTAGTTTTTTTCAACTGCACGAAATAAAGAAAACTTGATTCATCAGAGAAAACCAGTTCAGCCTAATAATTAACTGATAATGTTTTTAAATTTTGGTCAACTAAAGTATTGTTTTTTCTAATTCTTTTCCTTAATAATGGCTTTTTTCGCAGATCTTCCGTTCTTTAACCCGTTTTGTTTAATTGTTCCCGCATTGTTTTTGAAGAAAGTAATTTACTATACACTTTTTAAAAATCTTTTTTAAGTTCTGAACATGATACAAATCGATTTTTTAAACATTCGCATTTTAACTTGCGGTTATCTAGCTTGGATGAGCAACATGACCGCCTAAAGCCAAATTCCCAGTTTAAACGGCCAAAAAAATTTATATTTTGCTAAAATTCATTTTACCAATATTTCGTTAGCATTTAATTATTTTGCCATCTCACGTATTAAAATATTTTTTGATTTTCATTTAAAAATTAATACTTTTTGTGGCATCGTTAACTGCCTTATTCTTACCATTTTTGAAATAAATTCTAAAATTACAATTTTCCTGACAATTGCATTTTGTTTTTAACACTAGACTCAAAGTAAAGTGTATGTGGAGGACAGCATAGTAAAATCTGTTCGAAAATTTGCTTTTTAAATGATAAAATTGGCAGTTGTAGAAGGCGAAAAGGAAAACATCCAAGTGCACCTTTTTTTTTGTCGCTTAGTGTACTTTCTGGTTTTTATGTCATTTTTATGTTCGCTAATCCTAGCTCTAATCCCTGGCCAAAACGTACAATAAACAAAATATTAAAATAGGTTTCTATAAAACCACTAAAATAGTCAATTATGAAGATTATAATTGTGCGATGTACCGTGAATCCATCGAAATTTCGACTAATAATGACGTATGCAATGACAGCGGCGCAGTAGCCCCAGACAGAGCATGGAGCCATCTGCTGACAAAGTCAACAGAGGATCACTCAGTCTCAAGTTTCCAGCATAGAAGTTTGCCGTTTTTGAAGAGGACCGGGTGCCCGGTTTGAAAGATCTAAAACGACGCACAAAGTAATGCTAGGTTTTTTATTTAAATGTCTTTAATTATATTGTTGCATATTCGGGGTTCATGAATTGTCTGTGAATGAAAGATGAATCTTGCAGAGGAGGCTTAAAAGTTTATTTACAGAATATTTTACTCTTTACTAACTAAATTTATATTAATTAAAACTTCTACATAGGATGCACTCCACGGAAAAAATACTTTAAATTGTAGCTTTATAATGTAGCTAAAAAACTAACACAGCGAACAAGGAATGTTGAAAGCCATTAGGATTTATTAGAAAGATATATGCACAGTAATTGGGAGATCTTCATTAAGTAAGGCATTGAGTTCTCAAGAATTAACAGCGGCAGAGGATTTTGATATCAATCCTTTTTTTTTGGCTGCCTAAGAAAGGTAAGAGTTTTTGCTGGGCAGGGTGACTTTTAAAATAGTATTGTTTTTTATGAGATATTATCAGTGCACTTTGTTTAGATTAAATTTAATATATATTGTATATTTAACCCTTTCAGTGTTAACCGTTTTTCGGTATATCTTTTTAATGATTCATAAAATTAATACTATGCACGGTATAATTATGAGAATTTAATTCTGTATACTACACATGTTTATTAAACTTATTTTCTTGCAAAAAGTAACATATATTTCAAAATTTAGCTACACCAGCTTTTTATTTTGACTATGCATGTTGGAAAAAGACGGGCTTAACGCTTATAAGGTTAATAATGATTGACTAACTTTTAAAATTTGATTTAAAAATTTGAATACTTTCTTTTCAACGTAATAAATTGAGAAGAATTATATTAAAAATAGTGGTAATCTGAAACTGTCTCACACATGTATTATTAATACTTTTGCATTAATATAAATAAATATGGCTGTTTTCATTCATGCATATTTCCTGTTGCACTGTAGGGAAAATCATTTTTAACGACTAGTAGCCAAGTCTTCCCTTATGATGAAATTAAAAAAATAGCTGAAAATGTTGAAGAAGGAAGAATTAATGGACATTTTGTGAGCAACTTTCCTGTTCTTTTTCTATTTTTTGTTAATTTTTATTAGTAGTGCATTGTAACTTTCATGAATAGTAATGACACTGTGCTGCAAAAGATAAAAATAAATAAAATTTGAGCTATGATACCATTCTTTCTGGTTTTTACACAAAATGACCTCCTGAATCCAAATATGATCCTCATTTTGCCCAATCACCCACCGTTTTCATGGGACACCACCCTACCCTTAATTCACATCACTATTCAGTAATTTTATGGCTATGAATTTGATTTGGAGGATGGAAGAGGATTATTTTATCACTTTAATATATATATATAATAGATTAATAAAATGGATAAATGTAGTTTCTAATTTCCGTGGTGAACCCCACCCCCACCCCCCAAATTTTCCCCTTTCTGCAAATGTTCATATTTTAGAATTTTTCACCTCTGTAGCTCCTCTGAAGATATTTAAAATAATCCTCCCCGCCCCTTCCAAATCAAATTCCCATAGCCATAAAATTACCGAACAGTGATAGAAATAGGTGGGCATCCCCCCAAAACATTGGGTGATGGGGCAAAATGGACATCATATTCGGATTAAGGAGGTCATTTTATATAAGAATTTGCATGAATGGTATCCGGGCTGATTTTCGTGCAGAGCAGTGTTGTTAAATTGTAATACATATTTTTATTCATATTGATATTTGATTTAATCCTTTGATACTATTAAAAGAGTTATTTTAAATCTTTTAGGAGTGTGTTAGTATGATTAATATACTACTGATACGGTATGATATTGCCACTGACATTTTGTATTTTAGATTTTTCTTTCATAATTTATTTGTATTGAATGTGTATTATATAATCACCTGTTAAAAAAAAATAAAAATTTAAGTAAAACTCCTTACAGTTTTTTTTTTTTTTTTTTTTTTTGAGAGAGAGAGAAAGGGGTGGGAACTGATGACACCTTTTTTGCATTTTTATATTTGTTTGTTGTTTTCATATAATATAAGTAGCTTGATACATTTAGCTATTAAAAAAAAAAGAAAGAAAAGAAAGAAAGAAGTTTGTGTGTATGTGCATTTAAAATTTATTTAGTGAAATTACTTATATTTCATAAGATATTTTAATATTTCTATATTCTGGTTCAATAAGTTGTGTCTAATATAATATGTCAAGTTTCCTAAGAATGGCATTGCATTGGATTTAATACCTTACATATTATAACTTAAAAAAAAAAAAAAAGGCAAATAATATATAATTTATATTTTATAAGATATTTAATATTTCTATATTCTGATTACAATGTATTGTGTTTGATGTAATATATCAAGTTTCTTAAAAATGTTATTGTATCAGACTGAATATCTTGCATATTATAATAAAAAAAAAACCTTTTTATTCCCCAAAATATACATGCTATTCAGATACAAATGAATGCAGCTACATTGCATTTCATTATTTTTTAGTGAGTGATCCCAAATATTTTCCTGTATTTCTTTTTGTTCCCTTTTTGTCTTCAATACAAAACATTTGCTAAAATATATGAAGAATAACATGTTCTTTAAGTCTTTTTCTGGATATTTGACAAAACGGCTGAAACTGAACATGCCTTGCAGCATACAATGAAGCACTGCAGATCAATTTAATAGCTAAAGAAAGGAATGTTTAGGCATAAAAATACATGTATAATTTGCATTATGCATCTAGATTACTGTATTTGTTATATAGTCTTAATTTATTTTCATATGTAGATGCAAATTTTATATATTTTATGAATTGCTATTACTTTTAGTGATGCTAGGCTTGGTTCGGTATTTATGGTTTGCAGGTAAATTTCATTTTGCTGCATTTAGTTACATTTAGAAAATTTTGCTATCGGGACTATCACTGATGCAAATTCTATCCTTCACTCCTGCACGTATGTTATATTAATGCGATAATGTCATTGGCGATCCCCTCGGCAGTTACTAAACTCTTGTGTGTATACATTTTGAACAAATTGTTGCAAAACTAACTCTTGACTAGAAAGAATATTCTATAACCATGCTCTGGTAAAAACCTAATTTGGACCACATTCACTAATTATTCGTTAATAATAAATTTTATTTTTATATCTGTATCCTGGAGGTAAAGGACACCATGTCCATTTTACCAAAAAAGTTAAAACCATGTCCTTCAAATGCATTTTTCATTTATACAGCAGTATTAAGCAGTAATGTCCAGTTAGTCTCCAGCATTTTCCTTATTCATGACAAACGTATTTCATTGTAGTACATCAAAGAGGTAGTGGTAACTCTTTTCACAAAATGGACATGGTGTCTTTTACCTCCAAGGATACAGATATATCTAGTTCCTAATTTTAACTTAAACAGTCCACTATCTCTAAAAGTTCTGGACTCTCAACATCACCATTTCTGGATTTTTTTTTTTTTTTTCCATTTTATCTATTATAAAAATTGTAGGATTAAATAAGTGGGAAAAAAAGTCTCAAAATAATGGTATGAAATACTTCAGAGTGCTGGTAGCTCTGTGTATTAAACCTTTGGTTGATTGCCATTACTTTTAACCCATTCTTGAATTTACCCATATATTGCATGATATTTGTCTTTTGTTTCCATTGATGTAGGATGTATTTTTTGTGTTCATTGTTATATTTCTTGATATAATTTTCAGTAATTTAATAATATTTTCTTTGAAATATTTTTAATGTGGTGGAATACCTATAACGAGCTAAATTACTTATGATTTAATGTTTAGGCTGTTGCATTTCCTGTTGTTTGTGCTTCGTTGAAAATTCCTGTTTTAACCGTGTGTCAGATGTTTTTATTCAGTACATTGAGAACATTAATTGCCAGTGCAATTCGTCTTGGGAAAATTGGAGCTGTTCAAGTAAGTTTTCTTTTCTTTTTAATGCTGAAGGGCAATCTTTATTTAGTAATTTTAGTTTGAAGAACTTTTAATTGTATTATATAAAAAGAAAAGAAAAATGGATTAAAATTCATCTAAATCTTTTTAGTTAGGGCCCCAGTCATCATTAGGGTTTTCCTTTGATCCTGCCTTTAAACCTAGTAGATAATGTCACCTCTGACCGATGTTTGGTTTAGATCTACATCATTGACTGCACTCATTGGCTAAAATTTCAATTGTTTCCCAAGCTATTGCATAAATTAATTTAAAAAATATATAAATATATTAATCTATTTGCATAGATTAATAAATGATAAATACATTTATCAATATATATTTTTTTTAATTAATTATGTTGTGCTTCATTTTAAATTTAAATAAGCTATTGCATAGAGATGGTTGTGATAGTTAGCTATTTTTCTGATATTTTTTAAATCTGTGTCTATTTTTTTTGCTCTGTTGGTTTTGTTAAAACTCTAGCTCTAGTTATTCTATTATTCTTAATGTCCTCTTTGTTCTCTTTAATTTTTTTTAACTTAATCATAATATATAATAACCTGTTATTTTTTTAGTTTGGTATTTAATTTCATAAATGCCTACAGTTGCTAGGGGATTTATATCATTCTGTTTTTATCATTGTGGATACATTGAAGAATGTTCTTATTAGGTTTTATAAAGATATTTATTTTTTTTTTTTTTTTTTTTTTTTTAGTGTTTCAGTAGAACAGATGTGTATTGCACATTTTACATGGGATTAGATAGTTTAAATTATATTTATGAGGTTTTTGCCTTTAATATTAATTATTTTGTTACCATTGTTTGTTTTCAGAAAATGGTAATTTGAATATCATTATTTTTTGTTCTGATTATAGTTCCATCTAAAAAGTTTATTTGACTGTTATTTTCAGTTTCTTATGTAAACTCAACTGGATGTTAGGATAAATTTTGTTCAAGTTTTCCAGAACTTTCAATTTTAGAGATACTGTTGACGACGTTCCTAAACCAATATTTTATACTGACTTTAAATTTATTAAAAATCTATTCTTATATTAATCTGTGTTTTAATTTAGCAATAAAATTAGAGGTAGGGAATCCCATTGAGACTATCTTATTTTGTTTATAATACTTGTTAAATTTAAAATAATTTTCTCTAAGGATTAGGTTACTCGCTATTAATGTAGTACTAATTTGCTTTTTTCCATATTTCTTTTTTATTCTGTTATTAATGTTGATTGTTGGAAAAAGATTAATTACATTGAAGCTTGTGATAATATTGTTTACATTTATTTTGATTTCTTTTAAATTTTGTATAAAATCTACTGTAGACTTAAGACTATTATTTGATGGGAAAGATTTTGCGGTAGATCTTCTTCATGTAATAATTAATATTTTTGTATAATTAATTGTCATATTTCATATAATAATAATAATATAATATTTGATCAATAGTAAATAAAAGAGAAAATTCAACTTATTTCTCAGAAATTATGTGAAAAAGATCTACCGCAAAATCCTCCCCTATGAAATAATAGCCTTATTTCTACTGAAAATTTTATACAAAATATAAAAGTAATCAAAATTAATGAAAAGGATGTTATAAAAAGTTTTAGTGTAATTAACCGTTTTCACCAATCAATATTAACGAAAGTAATAAAATTATGAATGACAGAATAAAAAAGAAATATGGATAAAATCAAATCAGTAGTACATTAATGAATAACAAGCAACCTAATCCCTAAAGAAAATACTTATAAATAAAATAAAGGGGTTCCAATAAGATTCCTTATCTACAGTTTTATTGAAATTAAGAATTAAAACTTAGATTAATGGAGGAAGAGATTTTAAATAAATTTAAACACAGTATAAAATACTGGTTTAGGTACTTTCGCTGCTTTCATCAGTAAATATAAAATTGAAATAGTTCTGGAAAACTTGGACAGAATCATTCTTAACATTTAATTTACATATAAAACTAAAAATAACAATCAAATAAACTTTTTAGATGTAATTATAATCAGAACAAAAAAAAAAAAAAAAAAAAGACATCCAAACTATTATTTTCTGAAAACCAAACAATAGTAATGAATTAATTAATGTTAAATGCAAAACCTCATATTAATTTAAACTCAATCCAATCCTATGTAAACCACACAATAAGCATCTGCTCTAATGAATCTCTATTAAAAAACGAATTAAACAAGATAGAAATCATACAAAAAGATGGCTATGATAAAAATATTGTAAATAAATTATATAAAATTTAAATTTAAAAAATAACATCAAAAGCGGAGAAAAATCTAAAGCTAAGTGTACCTCAGGAGTTCCCTACAATAGAGGAGCATCCAATAAAATTAAAAATGAAGCCTTGAAATTAACTGTATTATATCCGTGTATAACCTAATAAGAACATTTTTCTGTGAATTCGCAATGATAAAGTTTATAAATCTAGAAATTACAAGTATTTACGAAATTAAATACCAAACTAAAGAAAAACAAACAGGTTATTACATAGGTATGACTAATAAGGGAGGGTTACCAACTGTTTAAAAGGTATTTTATTATGTTATATATCATCTTAAAGCTCTAAATGAGCTGATATCGAAATTATCCATCTTATCGGTAAATGCATGCCCTAGTGCGAGTTTTTCTGAATTAGTTTTTTTAATTACAGATTCTTCAGTAATGTACTTTGCAGACCTTTCTGTCATTATAATGAGTTTTGTAACAGATTCACATTTTAAATACGATTGTATATAGTATTGGTAAAATATTTCACTGTTTGATAATTATTTTGTGGCAACATTAAATTTTTAAATACTAAACTATATGAAAAATATTAGAAAGAAAAAAAGCATTAAAAGTAAAATGAAGCACTTGAAATTTTTATCAATTAGTAATAGAACGAAAATTATAAAAAGAAATTTAATGCATTACCATAGGAACAGGAAAAAAAAAGGTGGGAAAATAAATTTCTCATTTTTAACATTTTCCAGCAATGTTGAAAAGTGTTGCAAAAATTTTGGCGAGATATTTAGTACTTGACCCGTACCCAACCCAAACCTGCAGCCTCTGACTTGCAACCGCAGTAAAGTAATGTTAATTTTATATTATATAAGAAAGTAAATTTAAATTATATTACACAAATTACAGTTATGTTATTGAACAAATCTTTTACAGAAGTAAATATTAAAAAAATTTGCTGTTCTAAATATTTTTGTAAGTATATAGAAAAAGTAAAATAAGGAAACAAATATACATTGGGAGACAAGTAATTTTTGCATATAAAGTTTTAAGTGTTACAGGGCTCAAAATTAACAGTGATTTGTTAATCAAGGACCACAAAAATATTTAAAGAACCAGCAAAATATAAATTCTTGTGATCCACCAGACCAGTGAGCTTTCCAATTTTTTCATTTTTTCTAAAATTGCCTGTAAATCTGCCACAAAATAGTATGTTATAATAATCGTATGTGTACGTACTTCATTATATTTGTCTTTAGCACCTATTCTGTGTAATTTTTTAATTAATTTAATTTTAATAACCTTTTTTTTTTTTTTACTTTTAATTCTTAATAGCATAAGTATGTGACATTTAGCTCATTTATTAAGCATAAATTTTTGATTTATACTTGAGTTCATTTGTATTTTTTAATTAAAAAATTATCATATTTGCCATGTAAATTTCTAAAACAAAGTTTAAGTAAAACAGAGTTTTACAAATTTTTAATTTTTTTTTATTGTAATAGAATGGGTGAGCGGACTAATCAAAGTATATACGGACCAGTGAAATCTTAAAATTACTGGTCCTGCAGACCAGTGACTTAATTTTCTTAATTTCTACCACTATGTTAAGTATTAATACTTCTGCAACTGTAATTAAACCCATGTCATGAGTTATATTGTTTTAAATTGCTATAGAGAAAGAGAATGTTATTTCAATCGGTGCAATTAAAAATCAAAAAGTACTTTGAAGGAAAATATTTTGCTGGTAGATCTGTCAGTTGAACCGCAGATCAAAAATAAATAAAAACTCGACCCATACCTGACCTGCAAAAAGTGCAACTGCGGGTACTTGACCCAATGCAGGACTCTGTTTAATAATAACAGGAGACTTGGCGTTGCAATATTAAAAACCCGGATAAACTACTACGTCAGAAACGTCCAAAAATTACAACTCCCTCGTATTTCGTCTACTAAATCAGTCTCTTCTAATATCAGTATTGCTTTATCCTATTTTCCTAAATCCATCAAACTATAGCTAAAATTCGCAAACAATATGATTTTAAAATAATATTTTCACCTTCCAATAAACTCACCTTTTCTCGGTTAAAAGATCCCATTGATATGCATAATTCTTGGGGCATTTATAGTATTTCCTGTCAGTGTGGTTTATCATATATTGGCCAAACCAAACACAGTCTTAAATTTCATCTAAAAGAACATATGAATTATGTCCGCAAACAAGAAACCACTAAATCGGCTATTTCTAAACATTGCTGGGAGGAAAATCATAATTTTAAATTTAATTCAGCTAAAATAATTTGCAGACCTAAATCCTTACATCTCAAATATTTTTCTTTGGCATTTCTGACGTAGTAGTTTATCCAGGTTTTCAGATATTAGGTTTGTAGACTTTTTGTAGAGCATGAAAACTAGCTATAGTTAGATGTGGAAGAAATGAGATGAAATTTAGTTGAATCCAAAAAAAAGGGGCAAGATTTAAATTTAGTGCATGTGAGGATGGGGGTGTGAGGTAAAAAACCCCCCACAGATGAAAGCAGCTAGTCAATTGGCCGTGAAGTTTGCTATAAAAAGTTGTTGAAAAGATGAAATAACCAAAGTCTTGAGAATTTTACATAGCCTTCTTTATTAGATGTTCGTTATTAAAGAAATCACATGAAGACAAATTTAAGTTTACACATAAAATTATTTGCAAGCAATAATCCCAGAATTTTATCGGGAAGCAAGGGAGAGAGAGAGAGGGCCAAAAAAATACCTATTAACTATATGATGAAAAAGCGAAAACTGTGGGTCTGCTTTTTTTCTCGCACGGGAGAACCCCTGGAAGGGCAGTCATATGTTTCGCTTTATCTTATTTTCGCCAAAAATGAAAGCCAACTTCAGTTCTTTGTTTTAGATATTAAACTAATGTTAATTTTTGAATTTGTAATGACGGTTTATAATTGTATTAACCTTTTAATCGCCAACTTTACGCCAAGCGACCGTTTGACTAGAGAAAATGACCGTTATGAACTGAAATCATTAATATTGGGTAATTTAAAATAAATTATATCCGGTGTTGCAATAATATAAATTCTGACAATGAGTTTTCTTTTTTATGACTATTTGAGAACACTTTTTTTTATAATTACGTTTAATGTCAGAATTTCCGTTAGATATTATTTCTTTTATTTTCTTTTTATCCCATAAAATAAAGTACTTTTCTATTCAAAAAGATAAACATTTTATTTATGATTTAGATATAAAACATATACAATTTAGATTGCTGAATGATGTGTGTTATTGTTTTATGTTAATAAATAGTGTAAGTCGTATGTATAATTAAAATTGTGTAATTTTTAACGACATTTAAAAATAATTCTTTTTCCAAATGCTTAAGAACAAATTATGTAAATATAATATCTCACTCAAAATTTAATTATTTTTTTTTTATTGCAATAATGCATTAATTTATCATTAGATTTTATTTTATTTAAATATTCAATTAAAATTTAACCAAATACCGTATATTTCCGTGTATAAGCCGAGAATTTTTGGAAATTTTTCGGAAGCTGTATTATAATGGTCGGCTTATATACGGATCTACATTTCTAGCAAAAAACGTACTTCAGAAACAATGATTGAATACATATATTTTAAGCTTAAAAAGTATATATAAAGTAAAATAGTTATATTAAACCTTATTTTTAAATAATTATCACATATAAAACTCTTAAATTAGCAATTTTAAATTTATTTCACGAAACGCTCGATGTAGTCACGTTTGTTTACATTTCTTTTTGACCTGCCGGTAACTGAAGTCATCGGCAGAGTGCACGAACGGAGTAAATTCTCTGTCTGATTCAGAAATAGTATAAGAGAAACTTGAAAAAAAAAACAGGACTCCCGATCATATTTTTAATTTATACAATTAAATTTAAATCATCTCTGTTTAAAATGTTTCTAGGCTTACACTAGCAAAAGCGGCAAAGGTTCGGTTTTTTTTATAGAAGTATTTTTATTTTGTTGAAGATTGCCTTGAAGCACTGATAAAAATACTGAAAAGTAGAAATATACAAAATAATTTAGATACGTCATTAAAAAAAAATCGATGCAATCGGACTTTACACGGCTTATTTATGTAAACATCCAGCGGCGGCATTGCTTCATCGACGTTAGGGTTATGTCTCCCGGCCCGGTATTACGGTAGCCATCGTTTTCGGCTGCCGGGACTTGCGTTCGCGTCTGTGTTTGCCTCCCTTCTGATAGGGTTGCCAGAGTTAAAACTATCGCCGTTGGCGAACAATCTGCGAACGTTTTACGTTATGGCTAAGCAAGGTAAGGAATTCTATTGGATAAGCACGCATTTCGCGCAATTTCATTGGACAGATTATCCTGAAGGTTGTATAGATTGGCAATATTTTCTCCATTTTGGCGATATACTCAAACTTTAAAAAGAGTATTTTTTCAATTCGGCTTATACACGGGTTTGCAATTTTGGGCAAATTTCTGCAGGGAAAAATGTACTTGTTAGACATTTTAAGGTCTATCTTAAACAAACTTATATTAAGCAGAAAAAAACTGCAATAGAATTATTTTAGAAAATTTCAATTTGACCAGTATGTAAAAGTTTCAGACTCAGTAAAGACAAAAATATTTTTAAACGAAAATTAATTTATTCATGGAAATATAATAGATTAGGAAAAAACAATTATAACAATTATTCAGAAACAATTTAATATAAATATATATATAACAAAATTTTCAAATTCAATATAACAAAATTAATTTTCAACATCAATTCAAAATCATATTACCTCTCCAATCACATATTTGGGTTACTTGATAATACATGGAAGAAAAAAACGAAGTCTTTTGGTATCAAGTCCTTTTACATGGTCTACACATGACCAATGTGGAAGATGGAACAAACAACATCACATCACACCAGTACAAGCATTTTACCAGAAGAACGATCAGACACATATGTTGTAACACCGAAACCATATTGAAGAAAAACAGATGAATCACTAGTTGAAAATCAAAACTCTGCACAAGAATTTTCGAAGATCGCGGTCGCCAAATGACCAGCGAATACCATTGAAAAATAAATAAAGTTCAGCTAAACTATACCACATTTCATGGTCGCCGAATGACCAATGAATAGAGCGTGTAAATTACTTGAAGATCGCGGTCGCCAAATGACCAGCGAATGCCATTGAAAAATAAAGTCAGCTAAACTATACCACACTTCATGGTCGCCAAATGACCAATGAATAAAACGTGTAAATTACTTGAAGGTCGCGGTCGCCAAATGACCTGCGATTTCGATAAATCATTAAAGTTCAAGAGAACAAACTTAGCATAAAAAGTCCTCAAATAAACTAATCATTTAAACTTCTGAAGAAACTATTGCATATCAAAAAAACCTCAAACTTGAACGATTGTAAACAAATATTAACATTATAAAACTATCAAACGTAACAACAACAATTTAACATTCGATTTACCTAAGTATTTAAATATGAGTTCATCGTACAGAACATAACTATTCCAAAAGAACAGCCACCCGCAGCTATTCAAACCGGGACTCCAAGCCAAGGCTAGCAGGAGCACACTAGAACTGAACTCAGCTGAAACTGAAGTATTTCCCAAACATCACGGCCTTATATTCTATCTAAACAAACTGATCTGCATAACAATGTTGACCGCCGCTACGACATCCGGTGGTGAAAATTGAAACATAATAAAAAATGACAATTTTCAAGAAGTGGCAACAGCTCAAACAAGAAAGATTATGCAGACGAGAAATGGCAACGCCGACATAGTAAACAAAGTAACGATGTTTGAAAAGAATAGATGCAAAGTAAATTTTAAATATCAAAAAGGATTTAATAAATAAAGGTAAGTTTAAATATATATTTTTAAGATAAAACAATAAGTAAATTCAAATGTTTCTTAATTTTAATATGAGGACATTGATATGGATATCAAATGCCCCCCACCGCAATATTAAAAATAATACAAGAACTATATAAGAAAACAACATTTTAAATATTACCAAGAATTTGCTGCATATCCATTCATCTTAAGTCCATAGTATCATAGAAAAATGCAGGGTATCACATGGCTTTACAAAAAGACGAAAAACAAAGTATCACCAATGATACTCTGAAAGAACAATTTGGTTAAGAAGAAAAAGTACTATTGCATGCAATTCATATAATTTCCCCCACACAATGCAAATCAAATACATATATATGAAAAACAGTATGAGAAATGGTTATATATACAATGATAATGTACAGGTATATAATATGCAATAAATATGAAATATGAAAATATGATAACACATACACAAGGCGCCTTGCATTTCATTCATTCATACCATTATGTACAATATTTACAAAAATTTGCAAAGGGAAGGAAAAATTCAAAAACTTTAACAGATATATATAAAAAGAGAAAGATGCAGCAATTTACTGGAAAAAAAAATACAAGAACAAAATTATTATATTAAGTATTTAAAGAAAAATTAACTTTATAAATTTTAATAAGTCACCTTTAGTCATAGGCTTGGTAAACGGGTCGGCAAGATTTAATTTAGAATTTATATATTCGAGGTTAAACTTTCCCTCGTCAAACCAGTCTCTAATAAAAAACAATTTTATATTTACGTGTCGAGTATGGAAGTTTTCTATTCTGGATTTAGTAAAACGAATGGCTGCCTGATTATCTGCATATAAAGTAGGTATATTAAAGTTATTATTTATAAGTTTTAAATTGGAGCACTCACATAAAATATTATAAAACCAATCCTGCTCCCTTACACAATCACACATAGAAATAAACTCTGATTCCATAGTTGATATAGTGACACCTTTTTGTTTATTTGTGCGCCACGAAACGGCAGCACGGTCCAACAATACCAACTGACCCCCCATAGAAACGTAATCGTCTCTATTAGCGGCGAAGTCGGCGTCAGAGTAAGAAATTATTTTAATATCTGTGCAATTGAGATAGAGTTTATAATGACTGGTATATTTAATGTAACCTAAAAGTTTAAGTAAGCCTTGCCAATGTTTAAAACCAGGATTTTGTTGGAACTGAGAAAATATATTTGTGGCATATGCAATATCAGGTCTTGTACGGTTTGCTAAAAAAGAAATACAACCTAAAGGATTCCTGTAAGGTAAATGAGATGCTTCTTCAACATCAGACTGAACAACTGGACAATCACTCTTAGAAAATTGTACACCTTTAACTATAGGCAAGGAAGAGACAGGTATCCGATGGTTTTGAAACCTCTCATTAACTTCGGCAATATATTGACCTTGATGGATCAAAACCCCAGTATCCGTGTACTCGAATTCCACACCTAAAAGCTTACGAGTGGTACCCAAAATTTTTAAGTCAAATTTAGACTGTAAAAGGTCTAAAATGTTATTTGCCTGCGATTCAGTCCTGGAAAAAATAACTATGTCATCTACGTAAACCAATAAAACGGAAAAATCAGAATATGAATATGCACAATTACAATTTTCAAATTTATTAAAACCAAGTTCCAACAATACTTTATTTAACTCATAAAACCATAACCTACCAGATTGATGCAGCCCGTACAATGCTCTGTCCAATTTACACACCCAATCTTCTTTGCCTTTTTCAGAAAATCCAGTTGGTTGATTCATGTAAATTTCCTCGTTTAGAGGAGCGTATAAGTAAGCGCATTTTACGTCACATTGTACGTTAAACCACCCGCAGTATGAGACCAGCAAAGAAAAGAAAAACCTTACAACAGAAAAATTTATGACAGGTGAGAATGTTTCATCATATGATTCTCCCTGGACCTGGTTGAAACCTTGCGCGACCAACCTTGCCTTATACCTAACTATGGTACCAGACTCGTCACGCTTGACTGTATAAACCCAGCGGTTTCCTAACACAGATTTATTCACAGGAAGTTTCACAAGATGCCAAACACCTCTAGTAGTCATACAATTCAATTCTTCAAGCATAGCCTCATGCCACTTATCAAACTGTTTAGATTTTTGAGCCTGCTTATACGTTCGCGGGACCACCACATCTAGTCAGCTAGTTGTGCTGGACGCGGAAGGTATAACGCTAGGGTTAACAACACCAGAAAAGGTATTAAATTTAGAAAAATCAAAGTCATTAGAATTAAAAATTAAACCATTATCATTACAAAATTTCTCGACTTCCTTTGGAGTGCGTTGACATGACCTCTTGCCTTCACCGTCAGGGTAATAGTAAATGTCGATCTTCTTTCCCTTAGGCCTAGGCACAACCTTTCTGTACCAGATCGGATTAGTCTTCCAGCTGGGAGACGAAGCTTGAGGAGAAACAGGAGTGATAGGAGAAGCAGGAGTGGCAGGGAGGACGGTTGGAACAACATCTTCAGTCTCGCTGGGCAAGACACCAGAGGGTCCAGGCTCCGGATCAGTATGACACCGGTCAACGGTCCATGGCTGCTCCTCTGGGACAAGCACCAACTCAAAAGAAGAGTCGCCCATCACCGCTCCACTGCGTGACACATCACTGCTCTCAACAAAAGAAACATTTATCGTCTCAACAACCTTCTTGTCCTCTTCCAACCAGATCCTGTATCCACGGGTACGTAAGGCATATCCAACAAGGACACCACGTTTGGACTTAGCATCTAACTTGTTCTTGCGCCTGACCTTAGGAACCCCGACATAAGCTAAAGTGCCAAATGGCCTTAAATGTCTTACTGAAGGCTTATTACCAGAATAGAGTTCAATAGGTGTTTTAGAATTTTTACCATGACAAATCCTGTTCCATGTATATGTAAAATGCATACATGCTTCAGGCCAAAAATCGTCAGACAAGCCACTAGATTTAAGCATTGCCCGAACACAATTCATTATTGTCTGGTTAAATCTTTCACAAACCCCGTTTTCCTCTGGTGTATAGGCATTAGTCAACTCATGTTTTACTCCATTTTCTCTACAAAAAGCCTTAAACAGTTCATTCTCAAACTCTCTGCCATTATCCGTTCTCAAAGCTTTCAACTTGGTCCCTAGAAATCTTTCTGCTCGTAGAACGTGTCTTTTAAAGACTTCGAAACACATAGATTTCTCCTGGAGAGGATAAACAGAAGTTTTACCTGAAAAATCGTCTATAATAGACACAAAAACCGTTCACCCTTCTTTCCAGAAATTTTAACAGGACCCCAAGTATCAAGGAAAATTCTATCTAATGGCTTTTTAGATGAAGAAGAACTAAGAGGCTTGAAAGAGACACGATTTTGCTTACTCAAATGACAGGGATCACAAAAAAAATTATCAACAGATTTTAAATGAGGAAGACCTTTAACTGCAGAATTACGAATAGTATTATAAATTAAATCAGGACTAATGTGATCAAAACGCAAGTGCCATGTGTCTATATCTTTAACATTGGCAGTTTTAATTACTGGCGAAGCTGAAATTTCAGCATTAAAATTTAGATCAACATTAGTTTTGGAATTCTGCCCCCCATTCATTTTAACATTATGATTATTTCTTATGATTTTTGGAAAAGTATAATAAATCCCGTCATAGAGCTTAGCAGAAAAAAGAAACTTGCCATATTTATCGACCACATTTAGTTTACCAGCCTTTCCAGTAAATTTAGCACCACCCTGGTCGAATCTAGAACTGCTTAACAAATTTTTTCTTAAATTTGGTGAGAAAAGGACATTCCAAAGTTTTATAATAGTACCATTAAAATCTAATTCAACTTCCCCCTTTCCAGTAATGGGGAAAGTAACCCCGTCAACAGCCACGTGCAACTCATCACCAGAAATTTCGGTGAAATTACAAAAAGCAGATTTATTTTTGCAGAAGTGGTGAGAGGCGGCGGTGTCAAAAGCCCAGCTTCCCTCTCTATTAAAACCACTTAAGTTAGCTTCAGCAATGTAATTCTGAGCTTTAAAACCTTTATTTTTACGGGGGGGAGTTTTATCACGTTTTGGCTGTTGAGCGGAGTCACCTTTTTTTACAAAATTACCTTTAAATGTATTATCCCTAACAGATTTATCATTACTTAACTTTACCCGACAATCTTTACTAATATGACCCTTTTTACCACATCGCCAGCAAGTAAAAACAGGCCTTTTCTTAAATTTGACACTCTGGGCTTCAATATTACAATCAACCCTAGATTTGTCAATATTCCTGAGCTGGAGACGAGTCTCCTCAGCACACAATTCAGTTACAATATTTTTAAAAACAAAGTCTTTATCAGGCCACCTTAAAATTTGCTGGACGATTTGGTCAAACTTATCGGGCAAAAAACGTAAAATCTGAAAACACAGATACTCGTCATTTATAGGTTTACCAATAGATTTTAATTGATCAGATATTTTTGAAATTTTTGCGGCATAAATTGCCATAGATTCGCCAGGGTCAAAAAAACAAGACATTAATTCAGAATATAACTTCATATGGTGACTTCTACTGTCTGGTTGGAAATTGACTTTGAGTATTTCCCAAGCTTTAGCGGGATCATCACATTCGCTAATTAAACTCCGATATTCTGGTTCGATATTTAAATAGATTATGGACATAGCAGCATTCTGCCTTCTCTTAAAATCATTTATAAATTCAACCGTGACAGTATCACTTTTTACAGGTTGCTCTTCGATACCAGTTACGATATCGTAGGCATTTTTTTCCATTAAAAGGAACTTGATGTCGCATTTCCAACCAGAGTAATTATGAGAATTAAGTTTAACTATTTGAGGTACTAAATTATACGCCATGATTAACCAATTTAAATATATCACAAAAGAAACAAATTGAATCCACTGAGTCTATAAACAAAACTAGTCAAAAAGAACTTTATTTAAACTGGGCCCATAACCCAGATGTTAGACATTTTAAGGTCTATCTTAAACAAACTTATATTAAGCAGAAAAAAACTGCAATAGAATTATTTTAGAAAATTTCAATTTGACCAGTATGTAAAAGTTTCAGACTCAGTAAAGACAAAAATATTTTTAAACGAAAATTAATTTATTCATGGAAATATAATAGATTAGGAAAAAACAATTATAACAATTATTCAGAAACAATTTAATATAAATATATATATAACAAAATTTTCAAATTCAATATAACAAAATTAATTTTCAACATCAATTCAAAATCATATTACCTCTCCAATCACATATTTGGGTTACTTGATAATACATGGAAGAAAAAAACGAAGTCTTTTGGTATCAAGTCCTTTTACATGGTCTACACATGACCAATGTGGAAGATGGAACAAACAACATCACATCACACCAGTACAAGCATTTTACCAGAAGAACGATCAGACACATATGTTGTAACACCGAAACCATATTGAAGAAAAACAGATGAATCACTAGTTGAAAATCAAAACTCTGCACAAGAATTTTCGAAGATCGCGGTCGCCAAATGACCAGCGAATACCATTGAAAAATAAATAAAGTTCAGCTAAACTATACCACATTTCATGGTCGCCGAATGACCAATGAATAGAGCGTGTAAATTACTTGAAGATCGCGGTCGCCAAATGACCAGCGAATGCCATTGAAAAATAAAGTCAGCTAAACTATACCACACTTCATGGTCGCCAAATGACCAATGAATAAAACGTGTAAATTACTTGAAGGTCGCGGTCGCCAAATGACCTGCGATTTCGATAAATCATTAAAGTTCAAGAGAACAAACTTAGCATAAAAAGTCCTCAAATAAACTAATCATTTAAACTTCTGAAGAAACTATTGCATATCAAAAAAACCTCAAACTTGAACGATTGTAAACAAATATTAACATTATAAAACTATCAAACGTAACAACAACAATTTAACATTCGATTTACCTAAGTATTTAAATATGAGTTCATCGTACAGAACATAACTATTCCAAAAGAACAGCCGCCCGCAGCTATTCAAACCGGGACTCCAAGCCAAGGTTAGCAGGAGCACACTAGAACTGAACTCAGCTGAAACTGAAGTATTTCCCAAACATCACGGCCTTATATTCTATCTAAACAAACTGATCTGCATAACAACGTTGACCGCCGCGCCACGACATCCGGTGGTGAAAATTGAAACATAATAAAAAATGACAATTTTCAAGAAGTGGCAACAGCTCAAACAAGAAAGATTATGCAGACGAGAAATGGCAACGCCGACATAGTAAACAAAGTAACGATGTTTGAAAAGAATAGATGCAAAGTAAATTTTAAATATCAAAAAGGATTTAATAAATAAAGGTAAGTTTAAATATATATTTTTAAGATAAAACAATAAGTAAATTCAAATGTTTCTTAATTTTAATATGAGGACATTGATATGGATATCAGTACTCTCGGCTTATATACGGATCGGCTTATATTCGGAAATATACGGTATATGTGAACACCTTCACATATTTCTCCCGGCGACCCAGAAAAATAAAAAAAAAATCTCTCTCACTCCGTAGTATGTCATATAAACATAATGAAAATTGTCATTCATTTTTTTTTTTAAATATATATAAGAAATCTGCATAAGCAAAAACAAAAATTGTATATAATGAAACAGTCAATTACTAGTATAAAATGTGCACATTAAAAAAAATCTGTCTCATCATGACACAATGGCTTTCCGAATATTTTATCATTTGACAATGATTGTGGGCACCACAGTTTCTTATAGTTCAGAGTCTGGATCCAGATTTCCCGTATATATATCTCGTCAAGAAAGCCTTAAAAGTGATACTTATTCACTTTTTTGTAAAAATAGTTTTCCTCTACAATGTTCCTACATATATATATCCATGGAATGATGCTGTTATGCTTTAAAGGTATTACATATTACTCTCTACATTGTAAAGAATATTGAACATGCCATATTTAATACTGCAACATGTCAAATAACATTAATGTTAAACATAGAAAAAAAACAACACATGAGTACAAGTAAATTAAAAAATGAAGATAAAATGAGAGGAAAAAAAAATATAAATGTATATACAAATAATCGAAAATATCACAAAAGTGAAAAAAATTTGTTCGTGCAATTCCACACAGGAGAGATTCAAAAACGACGCCCATTGGACAGTCAAAAAAAAATATCTCCCCTTAATCTTGTATGTAGCAACAAGTATATCGACTTTGGCTTATGGCCATTGTCCTAGCGGGATAGGGCGTGTATAAAGACCTGACCTGTTAGGGACAGGCCTCCGTCCCCCATCAAAGTCAAAGACTTCTGTAGGGACACCTCGCAAAACTGGGTATATATATGTCAATTGAATTGTATTTAAACAATTTTCAAAAGAAGTGTGGGGGTCTCATCACAATGAAATGCTACTCTCCCAAGTAAATTTTGAACGAGTTAGCATTATCATAGAGGGTAAAATTAAAAATTGAAAAAAAAATATATTTAATCAAAATTCTTAGTACTATCAAAATTTAGTGTGATGAGATAAAGACTACCAAAACAACTCACTAAACCCAATGAAGCAATTCAAAAAAATAACATATCATAATAACAATAATAATAAGGAAATTGCCACATATTAGAATTTTGAGATTTTAACTTTAAGTCATTGCACTATTGAAAAGTTTTGTATAGAGTATGTCAATAAACAGTATTGTAATCATCTGTTAAACTTATGATATATTAATATCTATCAAAATGTAAATATTATTAAACAAGTTTTTTTTTTTTTTTTATTTTTTTTTTTTTAACTGAATTATAATAAATTTTATTAAATTTGTTGTTAATAAAACTGTAATAATAAGAACTAGAAAAGAAAAAAATTATGCAATATTTCACATAGTGTTGTGTCATCCATTGTAATTAAAAATAAGAAAGAGAAAAAAAAGAAAAATGCAGAGTATACATTGGTCCAGCCAATTACCTGCATACAATGAATGACACAACCAAAATAAACATAAAAGGAACCTATGCATCGAGCGCCCTTCATATAATGCACAAGTTTCTTTTTAAAACATTACATAATATGATATTAAAACTTAATTTCTGTTTCTTAAATTATAATTGTAGTTTTGTCTGTAATTATAATTAACATTTCTATTAGGACTTGCTTCATCAAGTAAGTGGCTGTATCTAGGTGGTGCAATAATAAGTCTGTCAATATGGACTCTAAATGACAATCTATCAGGCGCTTGTAGCCTTTTAATTGTAAATGAAACCGGTGAGTGTTTTTGTAGAACAACAAAAGGTCCTGTGTACTTTGGTTTAAATTTATCAACGGATTTTAAATAAACTGTTAGGACGGAAAACTTATAGTGTTAATTTTTTGAATTTTGAATAGATAAAATAAATAAAGTATATAAATAATGATCGTTAATAATATTCTTTAGTGGAAGGACAGAACGTATAGTGGTTTTGTGATTTGCGTTTGTGCCGTTGCTCATGAAATAAATTTAAATACCAAATACTTTAAATTGAAATAAATCAAAATAAAATTCAAATAAAATAAAATAAATAGGAAAATAAAGTTGATTATAAACTTACCCCGTTTGCAGTACAAATGAATACCTGTAAGGCAAAATATTATAATTCCAAATAAGCACAAGATTTTTTAAAGAATTACACATTTCTTAGGCACCAATGATCTTTTATTGAAGAAATAAACACTGCAGTAAATAAAATAAAGAAGTGAGTGCCGGCACCGTTGATGAACTTATTATATCATTACACAATCACACTGTATGCAATTAACATTTATAGATTTTTTGCTCATTATTTATTTTTCATTTAAACCGGCGAATATAGCCCTTTGAGAAAAATCATATTATAATTTGCATTTCTGCTGAAGGCAAGTGTATTTAATGTTCATGGCTCAAAGTAAAGTACTCATTTGAGATAAGTGAGTTCTAAGTGCAATATTGAGTTATATCGTTACATTTTACGTTTCCATCTGAACTGAGCCAACGTATTCGAGATATTACACAAGATGGTAGTACCACGCTGAAATAGGCCTTCTTCGTTACGTCCGATGCAACTTACGTATAGAACTTTTTGTTATTAAAGATCACAGTGAGCTGATTAAAACAGCATACGCAGTATCCGTTATGGAGGTTTCAGACACAGGTGAAGAAGCAAACAGCAACGATATCTTTTACGCGATCGTCACATTTCAATTAATATGTAGAGCCTGGGCATCTGATCTGAGCAGACGTTCATCATTTATCCTCTTGTGCACTCGTTTTAGTAAAATTATCTTGCAAGTTGAGGTAAGTAAGAGTAACAATGAATACACCTGATTAATATATCAGATTTTAAGAAGCATAATTTAAAGCTGATCGTCCTCATGAGAGATGGGTCTGGCATCAAACCAGGCCTAGCCGCGAAGCCGCGACCAGCCCGGCGAAATCTACGTTTTCAATCCTAGAGAGTCAGCATACAAGAGAGCGAAATCGCCACATCCAATTTCGCGCCTGCGTTAGCCAGCCAATCAGCTCTCGCAAAAGAGACGCTACGAGCCTTCCGGAGTATTCTAGAACATTTCCTCCCCTTCTGAAAGCGCGGGAAGATACAAAATAATTTAGCAAACATGGCTGACCGCTGAATTTAAGACTACAGTTAAATTAAAAAAGTATTTTTGGACTTATGATTTTTTGAAGATAAAACAATTAAATTTTAAGCTATTTCTATGAACGATGGCTCAAATTAAAGGAAATAAAATAAGCTATCTAATTAAAATAAAGTTGCAAGGAAATAAAATTTAGAAAAGTATTTAAAATTGAAAAAATCGGAAATTTAGAAAAATATTTGAAAATGCCAAAACGGAATGAAATGAATTTTGAAAAAACGGACTTTTAAACATTTTAAATAGAGAAAAATAATTAAATAAAAGAAACTGAAATATTTTCCGGAGGATTTGGTAAAAAATAATAAATTTCAAAAGTGTTAAAATTTTCAATTTTAACATAAACAATGTCATGTACAGCAACAGGTCTTAATTTAGCATGTCTGTGAAAGCGTTGATATCTCTTATTTTGATTATCTTTTATGTTAGAGTAAGCTTTAAGGTAAATTTTATTTAAATCTTCTAATAATTTATGTGTATCAATATTCTTGTCGAGAAAAGGTTGATTCATCTGTTGCTCAAAAGTGTCAAAAATCAATGAAATTTCTCTTCCAAAATGTAATAAGTTAGGTGAGTACAAAGTAGATGAATGTTTAGAGCCATTATACAATGATTTATGTATAAACAAAGAGTTTTCAAATGTATGGCCTTCAGACATTAAAATGTTTACTGAATATTTAATGGATTTATTGATCCTTTCGGACAATGCGTTTGATTGTGGATGTGCTACAGAAGAATGTGTAATTTTTATACCAAGAGTACTATTAAAAGAGTTGTAAACACTGGATGTAAATTGAGGACCAAGATCCGAGAGGATAACTGAAGGTCTACCAAAGGTGGTAATACAATACACTCTCAAAAATCCGCACAGCTTAAAACGAAGTGTTTTGCGAATTTCTGAATTTTGCAGATTTTAGAGTAATTTCTTTTATTTACACCTAAGAACCTCATTTAAGTAGAAAATCTTTAAGAAACAATTTATCTGTTATGCATACAAGTTCTGAAATGAAGTGTGTCTAATAAAAGTACAAATATTTCATTAAATTTTAATTTAAGGAGCAATTTTTATACATCATATTATAGTTACAAATTATCTAGATTTTTGAAAAGTCTGATAATAGTAGTTTAAGTAAGAATATTCATACATATTTATTTTCCTATAACCTGCAAAAAAGTCAGCAATTCTTGGTCAATCACATAAGTTTGTGCTATGAGAAAGTTTGAATATTTATCTTATGTGAGAAAATCTTTCATGAAACTCTTTCTCCTTCTTCCTCTAAATTAATATAATTTATTTTTTGGTAATTATTACACATAATTACACTTATCATTTTCTCCTCTGTAATATGCTAAGTGATTGGTGATTCATCAGCACCAGTTAATAATTGATTTATCTCCTAATACAGTTGAAATTTTGCAATCCACTAATCAACAAATCAGTTGTGACAATGTTTGTTTACATTGCAAATGATAAGCGGATTTTAGAGAATTGCGGATTTTAGGGTTGCGGATTTTTGAGAGTTGACTGTATAACTAAACAAACATTTAACTATTTTTTCTGCTGATGTATCCTTTAATGGATAAAGTTCTATATGGCGTGAGAAAATGTCCAACACTGTGAGTACTGAGTGACCATTATTAAATGGTCCTACTAAATCAACACTAATAGTATGTCCAGGATGTGTGGGTGTGTATGTAGGTTGTAATGGAGCTGGAAGAGTGTTATGATGTTTAGCCTGTAGGCATCGTGTACATGAAGCGACAAAGTTTAATGTATCTGTGTACATTCCTTTCCAAAAGTATTTGTTTGATAGGAAATTATATGTTTTATTTAATCCAAAATGAGACAAATGTGAAATTGTTAATGTCTTAGCTTTTAGCGAATTAGGAACAATAATAAGATATGAGAATGTTGAGCTATTGGGACATTGCTTTTTATACATCAGTACCTTTGTGTCTGGATGAATAAAATAGTTTGGGTATTTTCTTGAAAAACCTTTCTTTAGAATTTCTGTGTAAATTTTTGACAATACAGGATCCTTTATTTGTCCATTTACAAAAGTATTATTAGAGATTTCTAAAAGTGGGTCTTTATTATTTGAATCTCCAGAAATTAAGCAATTAGTGTATTGTTGTTTGATTTTGTTACAATTGTTATCATTAAAGTGATTAACAACATTACTATTATCATGTACTACAGGTAGAGGTTGTTTTTCAAAAATTAATTCAGGACTAGAGTTCAAATCTTGTTGATTGTGAGTGAAGTCACATCTCGAAAAATAATCTGCTAAAATATTTGATGAACCAGGAATGTGTTCAAAATCAAACGAATATTCTGAAATTTCCATTAACCATTTTGTGGTAAGGTCTGTAGGATTAGTTGTTTTTTTGTATCTTTTTAATGGAGCACTGTCAGATAAAATTGTGAATTTTCTGTTGTACAAATAGTATTTAAATGCAATTATTGATTTGTAGATAGCCATTAATTCCAGTTTTAGTGCAGGGTAGCGTTTTTCAGATGGCTTCAATGATTTAGAAAAGAAGGCTATTGGAAGTAATTTATTATCATGTTTCTGCATTAGTACCCCAGCAATGGAAATATTTGAAGCATCTGTATTAAGGTAGAAATCTCTATCCCAATCCGGTAGTCTGACCACTGGTGATTCAAAGAAAATTTTTTGAATTTTGTGAAAAATCTGTTGATGTTCAGTAGTCCAATGAAATTTTGATTTTGGTTTAGTCAGATCAATTAAAGGTTGTATTAGTTTAGAAAAGTTGGGTACAAGGGATTTATAAAATGTTACAACACCAATAAATTTTTTTAATTGCCTTTTAGTTGACGGTGTAGGAAAAGAATTAATTTTGACAATATTTGATTGTATTGGGGAAATACATTGATTTTGAATATGGAATCCAAGATAATTTACACCAGTTTTGTGAAAAGTGCACTTGTTAGGTGCAAGGGTTAAGTTGTACTTTATCAAAATTTGTAAGATTCTACTTAATTTAGTGCATGTTTCCTCAAAGTTATTCGAGCCAAAATTGAGGTCATCTTGATAGGCATGTATTCCCTCTAAATCAATTTCATCAATAATTGTGTCCATTAAAGCTTGATATTGAGAAGCAGCATTTTTTAATCCAAAGCATAGTCTTTTAAAACTACCAAACATAGAAGTAAATGTTAATTTATCTTGTAAATCTTCAGGAAGTGCAATCTGGTGGTAAGCCTGTTGAAAATCTAAACATGTGAAGTACTTGTAGGCTGATAAGTCAGCAATAATTGTTTGTATTTTGGGTAAAGGGTATGAAGATCCCTGAATTATTGAATTAAGCATTCTAAGGTCCATTTCAATTCTATATTTTTGTTTACCTTCTGCGTCAAGTTTTTTTTAAACTAAAAGAATGGGGCAAGCCCATTCTGAACAATTTCTTTCAATAATTCCAGCTTCTACAAGTTGATTTATTTGACTTTTAGCTTCTTGTTGTAATGATTGTGGTATTGGAAAAGGTAATGTTTTAATTGGGAACTCAGTGATGAATTTTAAATTTGGTATAACTTTGTCTGTATGCCCTAAAGTTTTCATAGATTTAGAAAAGGCTGCAAAATTTGTTAACAAAATATTCTTTAATTTCTTTTCTTGGTCTCCTTGGAGATGTTTGACATCAAAATCCAAAGGAGAGAGTTCCTTTCTTCTTAAATTTAATATTTCATCAGAAGCTTGAATGTAATTCAAAATTTGTGTAGTTGAATCAGTAATAATTTTACTGTTTTTATCAATTTCTGCTTCCTGCGGAATAATTTCATCAATTTCTGTTAGGGTGCCCATTTTTGTACCTTTATTTATGTGAGTACTTTCTTTAGTTAGATTTTTAACATAAATTTGAAATTGGCCTCTATTACAATTATTATCATTATCGAGCATTTTTGAAGTACCACTATTTATTACTGAATCTAGACACAATATATTTGCATTATTTTCTGTATTTTCAAACAAATAGTCCCTGTCAGACAAAAAAATTGTATTTACATCTATAAATGTTTCCTCTTCAGGTTCTAAAAATATTTTCTGAGAAGCCCTAACTGTCATTTGTTTACATTTTTGGGGAGGATTTTGATTTTTTTTTTTTTTTTTGAGTTTCAGTATTTTTCGCAACACTACAATTGTTTAAGTTTTCATCTTCTACAAGTGTATTTGCAATGGGAATAATTATATCTTTAAGTTTGATATTGTTTTTATACAAGTCTATTATTACATTATTTTGTTGAATAAAGTCCCATCCAAGTATGGCCTGAAACGTTGATTCATTAGGGATGTCAACAATGAAAAATTTCTGTGAGAAAAATGTGTTATTTACTTTGAAAGAAGTTTGAATACATGAGGAGAATTGTACGTTTGAATTTACAGTCTTAATCGTTACTGGTGAAAACAAGTGTTTATAAGTTTTTTAAAGATTTAAAGGTACTTTCAGAAAGCAATGATATCGAACTCCTTGTATCGATTAAACCGGTGATAGCATTTTTAGCTAAGTTAATTTCAATTAACGGTAGTGTAGGTGAAATTTTATTTACATTAAAAATATATTCATTTTGAATTTCTGTAGTTTGTGTGGATTTGTTATCAGCAATATTTATTTTATTCACAGTTTGTGAAGCAATTGAATTTACTTTTCTTGTGCTAGATAGTTTTATAGTGTCACTTAGATTTGACAAATCAAAATTAGGATTAGGTGCTGATGTTGTCTGGTGTAGTTGAGATGCAAGGCCATCAGCTACTCTACATCTCGAGTCTAGTTTAAATGCCTATTGTTGTCATTTCTCTTGAAAAATCTTCCTCTCGAAAAATTAT
Organism: Salticus scenicus; assembly: GCA_963930645.1. Classification (NCBI taxonomy): domain Eukaryota; kingdom Metazoa; phylum Arthropoda; class Arachnida; order Araneae; family Salticidae; genus Salticus; species Salticus scenicus. The sequence goes on from OZ005659.1 coordinate 71,839,439, forward strand.
TGTTTTGGGTTTGGCTTCTTTGCCATTTATAACATTTATTAGCTACATGCCCTTTACGGTTGCAAAGTTGACAAACAACACTATGAAAACCCTGTTGTTGTGATCCCCTAGCCTTATGTGTTTTAAAATTTTTTTTATAATCATTGTGTCGACTTCGTCCAACATGAGCATTTTGTGAATCTGATAAACTGCATAGCTGCCAAGTACTCCGTTTCTTCCGGAGTTTCTCCTGAAATATCGCTTAACTCCGCGTGTTCCGCAAAAGTGCCGTTTTACTCCGGATATTTTTCAGAATCTCCTTATCTAATCTCAAAACCAGCGATTTAGACTCAGCTGTAGGCGTAGCCCTTACCCTGCGTACGAGACTAGAAGAAAGAAACCAATCAGCGATTCCTTAAGGGCGTGGTATTCGCTCTGTTTACGAGGCTAGAAAGAATAAACCAATCGGCGTTTTTTCGTAGGTGTGGTTTGCGCTCTGTTTGCGAGACTATTGGGAAGAATCCAATCGGAGCTGGCTGTTTCTGTGTGACAATTGACTGCGTAGTGTATCGCTTTTCGATTCTTTCTTATTGTTATTGTTTGTGTTGTTGATGCTTTCTTTTTCGCTCGCAACGTAATATTAATTTGTTTTGTACTTCCGTTTTTACTTGCGATGTGTTTCGATTTGCTGTAAATATTACCTGTTGTGGATGATAAATTTATTGAATAACAGAAAATTAATTTTGTAAAGCATTATATGTCGCTTTCTTTGCTTTTGTTAACTCTTGTTCCGAAAAAACTACGTCATAACAATTTACAGATGCACTTTTGCATTTTTCTACTAAAATTGCTTCTAAAGTTGATATGTTCATGCTGGATCTATATTCTGTTAGATTTTTCTTTACAATAGAAAATACTCTTTCACAACCACCATTGCCATGTGGTAGGAGAAGTATAGTCTTCATAATTGAAGGTAAATGATTGCATTTTTTTTATCCATAGTGATCTCTTAAATTTTCGATCAGTACCCATGCTCTGTCGCACCATGTCGATGTTAAGATTTCATCATTTAATGGATCAACTTGATAGTAAGAAAATTCTTTTTCTATGTCATCTCTAGCCCCTTCAGGAACTGCAAATAGGTTTAGAAAGTATTCAAGTGAAGAGAATTTCATTCTATGTCTAAGCAAAATATCGGCTATTTCTGTGTGTTTATAGACATCATCAGTGAGCGGAAATTTTCTAATTATATAACAACTGGCTTCTGAATGGAAATTTCTGATAGAAGCATAGAATTTTGAAAGAATTTCAGTTGATAGGTTTTCATCTTTTATAAGTTGTCTAGTTTTACCCCCAATAACCACTGTCTTCTTTCTGATTTTTAACTTTTGTAAAATTAATCTCATAAATTGAGCTGCAACGGAGAATAGCTGTGGGTTTTATGAACCTTGATAAAATATTCTCATATAATGAGAACATCTCCCTTTGATATTTATGTATCATGGGTGCCTCTTGCTGCATCATCACATTTGCAGCCTCAAATATTGGAATAACAGACTGCAAAAAATAAATGTATAATTTGGTTAATGGACATTTAAAGGAATCTTTTATTCGTAGAAATGTTGAGGAAGAACCTTTTTCTTCTTCGCAGAAGAACTTCTGTAAAACCTCCCATTGATTAAGAAATCTGTCAATGGCTTTTCCCACAGTTAGCCATCATGTATCACCATATTTCAAAAATTTTTGGTAATCAACTTCGCAATCTTCTGCACATGCCTTAAGAAGTTGTAAACGTTTAGTACTTTTTTTCAAATAATAATATACATTAACCAAAAAGCTTTCAACATTGAAATCTGTTATTTTCTTTGTTGCGTGCTGAGCAGCAAGATGAATTAAATGACAAGCACAGCAAGTGCAGAAGAAATTTCAGAAGAGGATTCATCCAAAAATGTTATAACAATAGGTAAGTCTAATCCTAGAGCAATTTTTAATAGTTGAAAATTATTATTATTATTTTTACCTTTAATGTTTACTTTTAATTTTTATTTTAATTAATTATAGCTGAAAATTACTTTATTGTGTAATATTAACTGTTAGTTATGATTGTGTAATTGGGATTTATAAATAATTCAATTTTAAACATAATTTAGTACATTTTTTCGTTACTTTTTTTATTTTACATTTTACTCCTGATATGCGTCTCAAAACTCCTGAAATTTACAAATATTTCTCCTGAAAAGTTGTTTGCAATGTTGGCAGGTATGAAACTGTTTACTTCCTCTTTTTTTTCTTTTTATCCGAAGGACAAAGCATCTACTTTTTCTGTTAATTCAATTAATTTCTGTGATAAATTGTTAACAAATACATTATCACCTTGTTTGAGCAAGATATTTTCGTTCATGTTTATCTCTTGTAACTTTTGAGCACGATTTACCGCCAAATTATAATCAGTAATTCCCTCTTCCATGATTTTTATACGTATGTTAGATGGAATGGAGGAGATAAACCTTGTAAGTTTAATGTTATCAAGTGCATTACTATCGGTAATTTTGTTATATATAATATTAGCTAATATATTTAGTCTGTGCACGAAATTTTTTATGGATTCCTGAGGGAGCAAATTTAAATTGTTAAACTCTATTAGTGCTTGAGTGGAACTCATGGGAGTAAAAAAAGTTTTAAACTCTTCCTTAAGAAAGTTTAAATCATTTGATTTATACAACTGGGGGGATTGTGTTAAATATTTTAATGCCGCCCCAGACAATTTTCCCTTCATTACTGCTACTGCTTCTTCAGCTGATAGCCTATTTATCCTAGCATATGTGGACACTTGGTCAAAAAAGAAATCAACTAAAGATGGTTCACCATCAAAATTCATTAACTGAATGTTGACTGTTTTGGCTTTCGCCATAATTAATACTTTTGCCTAACCAACTTAAAATATTGTAAATAAATTATATAATAAATATTGTATGTGACACAAAACAAAAATTGTTAATGCCAAGCATTCTTGTTTTTTTTATTTATTTTATTTTTTTTATTTATTAATTATTTTGGCATATAATTTTATACTATTGTATGCCACTTTTAAAACAAGAATACTTAGTTTTATATGCTCATATATTATTATCCAAAAAGAAAAATAGATGAGCATACAAATGATAAATATTGTGTAAAAATATAAAAGTATTGTGAAATCAAATAAAATGTATTGAAAATGAAATATTATGAATGAAATAAATCAATATTATGAATGAAAAATGTTAGAATTTGTACCAAGCATTTCTGCTGCTCTGATTTATTTATTTATTTATTTGTTTTAATTAAACCTTTAGTTGATATTTAAAGCAATAAAAATATTGCATGACAAATTTCAGCAAAAATACTTAGTCTCTCTCTATATATATGCAATAATAAAATAAATATTTGTGTTCATGCCATCAATTATAAAATAAATATTTGTGTAAAAATGTAGTGATAATTATGCACTATAAATGAGAAAAATGGTGTTTATGAAAAATAAATATATGAATAAATGAAGTTTCAAACCTACCAAGCACTTTTGCTGCAACTATTTCAATTTCCAATTATTATTAGTATTTTTTTTTTTTATAGAGACCCAAAAATATTAAAAATATCAGCAAAAGTACTTAGCTAAATGTATATTAAAAATATATATAATATTATGCAGTACTTGAAATAATATCTTTTTATTAAATTTTATATGCATCAATTAAATATTTAAACCAAACCAAAATAAAAATTTCAATTCTCAATAACTCATTTCTTGAGTTTAAAAACTTAATTTTTAAAATTGTCTTTGTTCTTTTAAAATGATGGTTTGTTTATATATACACATATATATCAAAAAGTAAGTTAAAAATTACATACCTTTTCTTTGTGCATCAAAAAAAATTATCATAAAAAATTATCTTAATTTTTATCTATTTCAAACCAATCACCAGTTTAACTTCGCTTAATTTTATTTGAATGTTACAAATTATTCTCTGTACACTATATCTTATTCTGTATGAGTTGTTAAGTCTCTATAAATTTTTAGTAATAACACATGTACGGCTTTTCTCCTGTATGATCGCAATTTGCCGATGTAATATGAAATTATGAAGCTGTACACACACTCTTTTGGTTTTTTTTTTTTTTTTTTTAGCACGATTGCTTGAATTATTTTGCAAAAAAATTCCCGAAATTTTTCACATATAGCTTTTCTCCTGTATGCGCGCGTTTAAATCCTTGAGAAGATCTTGTATAAAAGAGCACAAGATGAAATGTACCATCACCAAACTCCGTAGCCGGCAGTCGAGAAGAGAACAAAAATTAGCTGTCTGGAAATGCGAACTGTTTTGAATGGCAGTTTCTTATCATCTTTTCACTCGGCGCAGGAATTGTATTTGAAGCGAGCGAAGGACTAATATTAGTATTCTCAGGACGGAATAATACACAAGGCCAGCGACATCTCAATGAGCTTTGTAGCAGGCTGAATATATCAGACTCAGCGCAGGAACATGTAGATAATGAAAAGTTCTTGTTTAGCATAGCCGACAGCTCCGAGATATGCAAAAATGTCACTGATTCTTCAATCGGCCTCTTTCTAAAAAGTTTGAGAGCAGAGAAAACATAATTTTCATCGGCCCTCCCCTCTCTCTCCATCGATGCATTCCCATAAACCTGTACGGCGCCAAGTTCTGTGGAGGTTCCACCGAGATGAAAGCAGCTAGTCAATTGGCCGTGAAGTTTGCTATAAAAAGTTGTTGAAAAGATGAAATAACCAAAGTCTTGAGAATTTTACATAGCCTTCTTTATTAGATGTTCGTTATTAAAGAAATCACATGAAGACAAATTTAAGTTTACACATAAAATTATTTGCAAGCAATAATCCCAGAATTTTATCGGGAAGCAAGGGAGAGAGAGAGAGGGCCAAAAAAATACGTATTAACTATATGATGAAAAAGCGAAAACTGTGGGTCTGCTTTTTTTCTCGCACGGGGAGAACCCCTGGAAGGGCAGTCATATGTTTCGCTTTATCTTATTTTCGCCAAAAATGAAAGCCAACTTCAGTTCTTTGTTTTAGATATTAAACTAATGTTAATTTTTGAATTTGTAATGACGGTTTATAATTGTATTAACCTTTTAATCGCCAACTTTACGCCAAGCGACCATTTGACTAGAGAAAATGACCGTTATGAACTGAAATCATTAATATTAGGTAATTTAAAATAAATTATATCCGGTGTTGCAATAATATAAATTCTGACAATGAGTTTTCTTTTTTATGACTATTTGAGAACACTTTTTTTTATAATTACGTTTAATGTCAGAATTTCCGTTAGATATTATTTCTTTTATTTTCTTTTTATCCCATAAAATAAAGTACTTTTCTATTCAAAAAGATAAACATTTTATTTATGATTTAGATATAAAACATATACAATTTAGATTGCTGAATGATGTGTGTTATTGTTTTATGTTAATAAATAGTGTAGGTCGTATGTATAATTAAAATTGTGTAATTTTTAACGACATTTAAAAATAATTCTTTTTCCAAATGCTTAAGAACAAATTATGTAAATATAATATCTCACTCAAAATTTAATTATTTTTTTTATTGCAATAATGCATTAATTTATCATTAGATTTTATTTTATTTAAAAATTCAATTAAAATTTAACCAAATATATGTGAACACCTTCACAGGGGGGTCACTGGAAAGATGAATTTATGGACCATCATTGATTAATTTGGTGATACTAGTAATCAGTGTTGCTAATTTAGCAGATTTTTTACACGATTTACGGGGAAAAAATAAAGGTTTAGCGGATTCGATATTACATTGCACTGTTGCTACACTATGGGCAATTGAATTTTTAGCGGATTTTCATGTGTTCTTTTAGCAGGGAAAAAAATTTTGTGTTGGCAACACTGCTAGTAATGTTTCTTATCTAAAATAACAACTCCACCTCCCTTATCAGCTATAATGTTGATGATATTGTCATTAGATTTTAAATTTTTCCAAGCATTTTTTTCAGTAGGTGTGAGGTTAAGTTTGAAATTCTTAGAATTGAAGTTAGCATTATTAAGTATTAAATGATATAGGATTTCTATCTGTAAGTCAGGGAGATGAGAATTTTTGAAAGTTTTTTCATCAGAAGCAATTAATTGGGGGAAAGAAGGTGATTTAGAAACAGTGAAATTTGAGTTAAGTTTAAGAATTGAATATTTAATTTTCGAAATTTAGCGATAGCAACTTCATTAACAATAAGAAGATTTTTAGAACAGCTAGGTCTCTGTGAATTAAGAAGGTGGGAGATTCAATGAATTACTCAGTGAAAAAAAGTGTGAAGAGGGAGTGGTGTGTGTGTGTGTAATACCAGACTTACCCTATTGTTAAGTTTTAAGCAATTCTGCTATTAGTAATAAAAGTTTTGGATAGAAATAAAAAAATTTTTTAGAAAAAATTATTAATTATGCAATGTATTATGTATCCATGTTTTATCTATTTATTAATTTATTTTATTAATGTATTTTAGGCTCAACAATACCAGTTTGAAATTCAGAATCATTTGGATAATGTTCTAGAAAGGTACTTTTAATTAAATGATGATTCATTATTCATAATAGACAAATTATTCTTGAAATATTATACATATATTGGAAGTTAAACAAAATGTTTTTATTTTCATTCAATATATCCCCCCCCCCCACACGCACACACACACACTATCCTTTTTAAAAAGTATTCACCCTTCACATATTTATTAATGTTCCTTAAAGAAAAAGAAAAAAAAAAAAAATATATATATATATATATATATATATGCTCAATGTAAAATTCTTAGAATTTCAATATTTTTCATCAATAATAATTCAACTTTGTTTTATTATAAAATCTGATATACATGTGTATTTAGAGTGTAGTACTCGTGTGTGTGCTCAGGAGTATTCAGAGAGAGGAAGGGGGAGTTATTTTATTGGAATCACATTTTACATGACACATATAAGAATTTGCTAATGAATTTTTTTTTTTTTTTTTTTTTTTTTAACTCTTTTAAATATTGTCATCCTAATTTTTTGTTAACAATTATTGATGTTATTATGAAGTGAGAAATTTCATTCCAAACATCTTTTTGAGTTTTCTTTTGAACAATCGTCCATCTGAATGTCCAAGTATGCAGAATTTTCATAAATGTCATTTTTATGAGTGTGCAAGCAACATTTTGTCCAACACTTATTTCACTAGATGTCATCACACTGACAAAGTTTGTTTCATTATGAACTGCATTTAAGGGCATGAACTGGTTTAAGGGAAATAGGTAAAGTACTGGCAAAACCAAATAGGTTCAAATTTCAGACTCAAGCTGCTATAAGCCTACTATTTTGCTGAGTACAGGGCAGCCTACTGTGTCATCATTTTGTTATTACGTATCTCTCTCTCTTTTTCTTAGAGAAAATGGTGATTGTTCCTTTGCATACATGCTGTCAAAGCTTAACTCCACAAAGACCGCATCATCTATATTATAATAGTTCTTAATTTTATATGCTTCATTGTATGACAGAGTCATTACGTTAATCTAATTCTGGGAAATAATGGAATTACCTTCTCCAACTTTATAAAATATATGTTGGAGTAGAAGTATTCAGTGGTAAATGTTTATCTCCTAAGGGAGGAAATTGCTTCCCCTGGTAAGTGCTGCTGAGCACAAATACATAAGACATATCCAAGAAAGCAGATAAAAAACTGAACAGCATGATCTCCAAAGGAGAAATCCAATTAAAAATCTCAAAAATGACTAATCAACACTGGATGTATGAAAATCTTTAAAAAAAAAAAAAAGTATTTAAATTGAAATTGGATAAATTGAGAATGCTCCTTATAACTGCTGTAAACAATCTTCATTTCTGTACCCCAAAGGACACCATGTCCATTTTGTAAAAAGAGTTAGCCCCATGTTCTTGATGTGCATTTTTTGCTTTATATAGAGATATTAAGCACTATGCCCAAGCAGGGGTGTAGAATATGTCCGAATGCGCGAACAAGGTTCAGGGAAATTTTGAACATTTATTTTCTTAGAATAATAATAAATCTTCTGAAAAAACAAACTTTCTATTGTCAAACAACAAACTAACAGCTGTATTCTTCTGTTACAATATGTATTTCTCTTAAATATCTGTTACATATCCCCCCCCCCTTCCAAAAAAAAACTAGTATGTTGTGGCCACCACAAGACTTTCTTCTATATTTTCCTATACAAATTCCCTCAGTAACAATATTGGAAAAAAAAAAAATCCAAGTTTTTTTTTTTCGTTAAAAGTAAAAAAATTCGATAACTTTGTTTTAAATTATCACATATTTATAGTTCAACCATTCGTTTTAAAGGTATTGACGAGACCTTTCGAAAGATACCCATCTTGGAAATTTACCCCACCCCGTGGGGTACTGAGGGAAGCGATGCCCCCAGATGCCCAAAATTTTTTTCCTAATTAATTACTACTATTAATAATAATTCGTATTAATTTTACAATCACAGGTTAAGAATAACTCTCATTATGTACATTTATACGAAATTTTGTCCTATACTGCCATGTTAAAAATTTAGAAAAAATACGATCACAGTGCCTCCTGATGTGTGATTGATGCCCAAATCTAATCAGCACCAGTTTATGGCAGGGGCGAACTAAATACCAAGTTTGGTTAAATTTTGTTAAAAACAAAAAAAAAAAAAAAAATTTATTACGATTTTTTTTTCCTAAGTTTTTTTTTTTCGTTAAAAGTAAAAAAAAAATCGATAACTTTGTTTTAAATTATCACAGATTTATAGTTTAACCATTCGTTTTAAAGGTATTGACGAGACCTTTCGAAAGATACCCATCTTGAAAATTTACTCCCTTCGAGGGGGGACTTCCCCCCCCCAGGGGGGTTGACGAGGCTCCTACACATACAAAAAAATTTTCCCAGTTGACTATCTCTATTATAAATAATTTTTGTAAATTTCATAATGATTATTAAAAAATAATTCTCTTTATGCACATTTATACAAAATTTTATCGTATATTACCATGTTAAAAATTTAGAAAAAGTGGGATGGCAACGCAACCTGTAAGACAATTTTTCCCAAAAGTTGATAGGCACCAATTTATGTCAAGGTGCAACTACATACCAATTTGTATGAAATTCTGTGCCGTAGTTCCTGAGATACAGTTGCCACAAAATTTTGTCACACACACACACACACAGACAGACAGACAGACATTTTCTAAAAATGGTCAAATCGTGTTCTACAGCTCTCAAAACGTGTAAATCCATCAAAAACCCGAGGTCGAAAATTTTTACGAATCCAATACTTTCTTCTATTGAATATAGAAGAAAGTAAAAAAAAAAAGAGTGGTAAGTGTAATGCAGAATTAAAATTTAGGTAAAATTTTGCATTCCATAACAAATATTAATATTTAATTTTCTCTTTTATTAAATAAATAAATAAATTTAATAATAATAGAGATATATCATCAAATTCTAATACATTAGTATGTTAAATCTAATCCATTTCCTGCAATCAATTTAACCCGTTAGTAGTCGCTATAGACAGCGCCACCTATTACAGATTGCGAACTTTTTATTTAACTGTCACTAATAATTTTAAGAAGTGATGTGATCAACGTTAAATCGATTTTATTCGCGTTTTATGTATATCAAATGCCACTTCTAAAATTTTTTGGTGGTTATTGAATAAAAAAATCTGGAAAAACTGAAGGATGGGCGGCAAATCGACCAACTATTGCCTACTAACGGGTTAATCCTCTACTCAGTAAAAGAAAAAGAAAATACATTATTTCATTTCAATTTTTATTTTTTTGTACAACGGTCTTTGTAGATGACACAATCAAACAACAAAATTTCATGATGCTTCTAGCAAATTCTTTTTATAAAACAACCCTTAACATTTTTTAAATACTTTCCTTATTATTTTAAAAAGTCTCGCCAACCTTCAATAGAAATAAGGTATAAAATTTTAATTACAATATTATTTTCATTCAATTGCATAACCCTTCGCAGGGAAATGATCTAATGATTTTCAATTGAAAAAAAAAGTTTCAGTTACGCTTCTTCCATTGCTTAAGATCATCGTCTTTGATATTGAAAATAAAAAATGTTATGTACTCGCATTTCGTCAAATTTTTATAAATAAGTATTCATTTACCCTCGATGCAACATGCTGTATAATTATTATGCATAGTTTTTTTTTTGTTATAATTCATGTAAATTTATAAAAGTGAACTTTGAATGTTAATGGCAAACTACTTCATCAAATCTGTTGTTACCCAAAGAACTTAATAAGTATTTTGTGGATGCTCTTGAATCTGCTTATGACTATTTTCACCTATTTTAATATGTCATCTTCAATCATAAATTAATCGAGGAAAAATCACGTTCTATGGAAATTTCTTCATTTCTTCAATGTGCCATGTCTTTGTTTTTAAGTGGTTGATAAACGTGAATGCTAAGTATTGTGTTTACTTATTTCAAGCTTCAATGACAATGGGCCTCTGTGGTCTAGATATATTCTTAGTAAAATATAAATCCATGGCCAATTATAGAATGTGTCAAAACAGTAAGTATTTGAAGTTTGATGATAAATATTTGGTAATTAATTCAAGCTATAAAAATTATCAAATCTCCAAAATTTTTTTTTCCTCCTTGACAAGAATCATACCCAATCCACATAATTAAATAAACACTTTAATGAAAGAAGGCTGGGTGAAATGATGTGTTTATTTACTTTAGCTGATAGTGAAAGGGAAGGAAGAAATTGAAAGAAGAAAATGATTTTGCAGTGTTTTCAGCCTTAATTAAATGATATACAAAAGTTCAGTTATCAGTTTCAATTGTGCATTCAGCAATTTGATCCCCCCTCACCTCTCTGAATCATGCACATACTTAAAAAAAAAAAAAAAAAAATCTAAAATTATTTGCATTAAAGTAACATACACTATACTTTAGTTTTTTTTTTACTTTCTTCTTTCTTCTTTATTCAATAGAACAAAGTGAAAGTATTGGATTCCAAAAAATTTTTGACTTCCGGTTTTCAAAGCATTTACACATTTTAAGAGGTCCAGAACAAAATTTGACCATTTTCAGGAAATGTCTGTCCACCTGTCTGTATGTGTGCGACAAAAATTGTATGCCTGCTATACCTAAAGAATTACTGCACTGAATTATATATAAATTAATATGCAGATGCAAATTGACATAAATTAGTGTCTATCAATTTTGGTGGCAATCACTCAACAGGTGGTGCTGCTATACAGTGATTTCTGCAATTTCAGTGAAAGCTATAATATCTCAGGAACTACAGCATAAAATTGCATATAAATTAAATTTATATGCAGATGCACCTTGACATAAAATAGTACTTATTGACTTTTGGTACCAATTGCACAACAGGTGGCACTGTTATACATCAATTTCCGCAATTTCAGGGAAGGCTATATCTTAGGAGCTACTGCATAGAATTACATATAAATTTATACGTAGTTGCACCTTGACATATATTAGTTTGTCAACTTTTAATGCCAATAACTTTGGTGTCATTAAATGTTGTAATATAGTAGCTTATAAAAATCTCTCTCAATATTTGGACTTAAGAAAGATCTTCCGTTCCTAACCCCCAAAAAAAGGCAAACTTAAAAAAAAAACTTTGATATGTTTTTGCAGTATTTTTGGGAAAATTTCAGAGGTCTGAACATTTTCTGCACCCCTGCTATAAAGGAGATAGGACAGTAAAACATAAAACCATGTCTGTTTTCTTTATTTGTGACAAATGTCATTGATCAATTTTATTATAATATTCTTAAAAAAAAAAAAAAAATCATATTATGATATGGTGTCCTGTACCTCCAGGGTACAGATTTCATTATTGGAAGAAAAAAAAAAAAAAAAAAAAAAACTAAATTTAAAATTACTTTCTGCTTGCTTTTGTAAATTTTTAATAAATTGATTATCTGACTAGACACATCATCAGCTTTGTTGTCTGTTTATCCATTATTTTAATGTTCTTGAGTTTCTTGTTTTCTAATATTACTTACAAACTTCTATATATCTCATTTTAGATCTTTGCACATACATCCAGAAGAGTCTTATATATCTTTTCCTCTACCTGAAACTGTTCAAAATCTCCATGATATAATGTTCTCAAAGTTATTCTACTCATAGTAGATTTTACTTATATTAAAATATTTTATGTAAAAAATTTAATCATTTTGTATAAAAATTTCTTGTCATACATATATATATATGTATATTATTATTGTTATTGAATAAAAAATTACTATATTTTTTATAATATTTCTGTAGTGTACATTGTTAATTTCACATTAATACAAAAGCTATTTAAGTCCAATAAGTATTTTCATTGACATTTCAGAACATTTGATAAAATTTGTTTCTTCTTACATTTCCAAGAGACGTTGCTGTGATCTTAACAGGCCAAAATTTTTTGGCTCAGTCTTGTACGGAAGTTTTATTTTTCCTTGCCCAACCAAGCCCAATCGGGTATAACATTAGTACAATTTTTTTAATAAAATCACACAATCAACTGTGGAAGGAAATCATATTTATTGAAATTTAATTTTTCCGACTGAGTGAAAATAATGCCTGGACCGGGACTCGAACCTCGGATCTTTGACTTACAAGGTCAAGGCTCTAACAATTGAGCTATCCAGGCCGACATCCCGGTCAGCATTACTCACTCAGACAACCCTTTAGGCAGAAACAATCTGGTCTATCATTTAGATAGCTCAACAGAAATAAGCCGCAGGAAATGGAAACACCATTAAACAATGGGAGAAAGAAATACAATTTTTTTAATAAAATCACACAATCAACTGTGGAAGGAAATCATATTTATTGAAATTTAATTTTTCCGACTGAGTGAAAATAATGCCTGGACCGGGACTCGAACCCCGGATCTTTGACTTACAAGGTCAAGGCTCTATCACAAGGCTCTACAAGGGTAGAGCCTTGACCTTGTAAAACCTTGATAAAACCTTCAGTTGTGCTAAGTCCCCTTAATTTTGGCAGATTTGGTCATAAGATTAACAACCAGTTAGAATCAAAGATTTTCAGAATAAAAAGCCAAAGCACAAACAAACGGGGCAAATTTTCATCATCTAAATGTTACTAAATAAATTCATGGATCCTTAGGATTTCGCTGGAGACATGCCGTTTTGCAGTGTTCTATGGGTATTGAGTAAGAGCCTGCTCATGATGCTATTTAAGGTCAAATATATATATTTACAAGTGATTTTTAATCATTTGTATCGATCATAATCTGAGCCAAGTTGCAATTAAAATGTCTTCTGCTATTTGATTTTACTCTAGTAAATGAAAGAAATTAGTATATAGCATCTACGATATTTAGTTTCTTTAAACTGACTTTTACCTTGTATGACTTATCATGTATATTGTTATTCAAGGAATCTAACAGTTTCAATGACTATTTTTTATTTTATTTTTTATTTTTTTTATTTTTTTTTTTTTTGGGGGGGGGGGGGGAATCTTATGTCAAACCTCTTAGGAATGATAATTTATAAACATACCACTTATTTTCATAAATAGCGAGCTTCGCCCGCCAACGGGTCACTATTTTTACATGAATCACTATAATTGTTGAATTCTCAAAATTGAATATCACTATTTTTTTTATAATTCATATTTTTTTAAGTCTGATAAAATGAATCCCTTTTACGGAAAAGGTCCATGCACGCTTGTTCGACATTCTTAATGAATTGCAATATTATTGTGCGGCAAAAAACATAAATATAAAATACAAAAAATTCTTCTGTCATCAATAGAATCATCAGTCTGAGTCCCCACTGCCTTCGGTAGCATATACATGTGCATGCTGCACACGTATTCCTTCACCTACCCTTCCTAATAATTTTACATTTCTAAAAATATTCGCAATTGTTTTCTCAGGCTTTAAAACCTAATAATACTAATTTCCAATGTTCTCACTCAATTTCTTTATTTTTACCCCTGCACCCTCCCCTCCTGCCCCTCGTAATGAATCTACACTTTTGAAAATATTCACAATCGAAATATAGGGCCTTAAAACTGAGTTCTCAGACGCTGCAACCATTAGAGACTGAGAAAAACCTGTTACAATGTCTTTGCAGACAGACAGACACACAGATTTTAATAATATAAGACATCAAGATATATTTCCATTTTTGTTTAAAAAAAAAAAGTGTATTTGTTTTATAATTTACACTGTTTATGTATTTTGTTATTTCATTATTGTTTTCTATAATTCTATTCAGAAATTTTCTGCTAAAAACTCTCTTACAATTATTTTTCCTTCTATTAAAATATAGCCATTATACCAGATAGATTCAACGGCTTCATGTTGCATAAATGTTATACATCCTAGAAAAGTTAATAAAATTTTATTTAACCCAGTAAAACTATAAAATACTTCAGATCTAAATGTCAATTTTGTTTTGAAACTTGAAATTAATTCCACTAATGTATAAATGGAGCTTTTTAACAATAAAAAATATTTTTATTATATATACTAACTGGCTTTGCTGGTCACTATATTTAAATGAATCATTTTTATAATAAAAGTCTCATTTTATAAAATTCTTTTATTTATTAATAAGCCTTAAAAATATGAACAATTATCGTTTGCTACAAATGAATTTTGAAATACCATATATTTCCGAATGTAAGCCGATCTGTATATAAGCCGAGTGTACGTTTTTCCCTGCAGAAATTTACCCAAAATTGCAAACCCGTGTATAAGCCGAATTGAAAAATTATTCTTTTAAATTTCGAGTATATCGCCAAAATGGTGAAAATACTGCCAATCTATAAAACTTTCAAGATAATCTAATCTAAATGTAAATAAAAAGCATTTTTGTTTCGTTACACGAAGCGCGGGCATGTTTTGAACTAAAATCAGCAAAGAAATCGCCATGCTTAAACAAATAAAATGTCTTATTACTTACCTTAGAGAGCATATTTTAAGTTAAGTTTGAGTAAAATTTTGTTATATTTAGTTTAATAATATCATACAGTCTATTTACACAAATAATTTACTTTTAAAATATAATAAAAGTTATTATAAAACAATATAAATTCATATTTTTGTTATAAAAAATCTTTAAACATTTCTAGTAATGTTTTTTCTTTAATTTAGGTTTGTATGCAATTGCAATGACATTAATTCATGTTCAGTGATAAAGTTTCTTTGTTCCAAACTTTTTATTTCTTTATCTAATGCAGCAGTTAAATTTTCAGTAGAAATTTTGTAGTTTTCAATAATTTCCGATTAATTTTCAAAATCACTCTCATTATTTACATTTTTCTGAATCGCTCAAGTAAAAATTGATTGGTACAGCCACAGCCATCTATCGGCAGAAAAGCAAATCAGAAATTATAGCAATTTGCTTATATGCATTTCGATTTGGGAATGCTCTGGAATGCTTTTGGGAATGTTGCTAGAAATCTTATATGCTAAAACATAAAATAAAATAAAGAACTAGAAATTTTCACAAAAATCCTGTATTAAAATAAGCTTCAACAAAAAAAAAAATTGAAATTATTCATGGCCGTTGTTGTGTAATTTGATGTGATGTGAAGATAATAATAAATACTCGTTCGTTCATTCACAAACCAAAACTATATTAAACATATAATACACAGACGTAAATATGCGTGGAAAACATGAGGTGCGACAAATCATTGCGAATAAATAATAAACAATATAATATGAAGTAACAATGCGAAGATAATGCGAAAGAATAATGTGAAAGATAGCATGCAAGCTACCATGCGGATGAAAAGGAATAAACTTAAACTGTTCCTTGGGTTGAATATTTACGATAAACAATATAATGCGAAGATAATGCGTAAATAATAATATGAAGTAATATTTGCAAATAAGGCGAAAGATAGCATGCAAGCTACCGTGCGGATGAAAAAGAATAAACTGTTCTTTTTCGTTTCTGTTCGAGTAGAGTTGAGATGTTCGTTCCTATTGAACAGAAAAAAATAAAGTTGAGAAGAAAACAGTTAAATAGAAAGTGTCATTGAGTGCGGAGTTCGATTATGTTAGGAATCGAATATGACTGTATGGTGGAAATCGAACATGACTCCCACCCTATCAGGGCGCTAGTCCTGATATAAAAGGAGAACAGCAATTGGCCAGGATAAAGGTGAGCAGCTGTGGTCTGTGATAATCACCAATTCTCCTTCCTTGATATTTGTTGCAAGATGTTGCCATCGGTTCTTGAGATTCCTGCTACAGGATAATGGTTCGTCTGCAGGTGAAAGCATGACATCACCTGTAAGAAAATGTGATGGGGTGAGAACATTAATAGAGCATAAGTGTGCAATATGTTTCTCTTGTATGATAAGGTCGCTCAATTTGTGTTTAGACGGCAATATTACCGGATGCTTTTCGTTAAATGATAATTGGGCGTTTTGTAAGCGACCTCCCACCCGTAACAGACCGTTCTGGTCAATGAATTGATGTAGAGAGTGTTAAGGACTTTTTCTAGACAAAATGTTTTGATTCTTGATGTGTTTTAAGTCTTTGTGAAAGTATTTATTTTGTACCCATCGAATGATGTTCTCTTCGGCGTATTTAGTTTCTCTACATGTGAGAGAGGAACAAGAATCATTTGTTGAGACATGAACTTTACTTGCTGATTTGCAGTTATTTATGAATCTTATGCAATATGCCAGAATGCGTTTGATTTTAAAAAATGAAGAAAATTTATTGAATAGATGATCATAAAGATCATTAGATGTATCAATATGGTAAGACAAAATGGGATCAGCTTTCTTTTCAGCCGAAATTTGATCCTCGATTTCCTTAGACTTAGGCGCGTCATTTGGCCAATGTGTAGGATCCAAAAGTAGCCAATTTGGGCCATTCCACCACAAGTTGCATTCAGGTAAACTTTTAGGATCGATGCCCCGAGAAGCGATATCAGCGGGGTTTTCTTTAGATGGAACGTGTCTCCAATGTTTTGTGGGAAGAACATCTAATATTTGTGAAGTTCTATTTGCAACAAAAGTTTTCCACTTACGTGGATGTGCGGATAACCAAGAAAGAACAACTGTTGAATCTGTCCATGCGTAAATGTCAAAATTATAATTTTCTAATATTTTTATGACTGAACAAAATAACTTAGATAATAAATAAGCACCACAAAGTTCCAATTTGGGAACGGAAATTTGCTTGATAGGAGCTACTTTAGTTTTGGCAACTAAGAGTGAGACTTTTGATTTGTTATCATGAGTCTGTCGACAATAGATTGCAGCGGCATAAGCATGTGTTGACGCATCGCTGAAACCATGTAATTTAAATGTACTATCGGATGAAAGCGTGACGCATCTAGGAACAGAAAATTGGCTAATTTTATTGAATGAATTTTCATATTTAATGAGCTCCTCTTCAAATTGTTGCGGAATAGGAGAATCCCAGTCTCCTTTTGTTAACCATAGCTTTTGATAAAATATTTTTAATACTACTGTACAAGGTGAAATTAACCCTAGAGGATCAAAAATGCGTGCGGATTCAGACAAAATGCGTCTTTTTGTTAGTGGTGGTTTGAGAGTAAGTGCGGTTTTGAAAATAAATGTATCTGCTAAAGAGTTCCAGTAAAGCCCTAGAACTTTCATTGTTGTTTGGTATTATTTTAAAGTCTGTATCTGTGATGCAATTTTCTCGAAATTCCGCAAGGAATTCATTCGAATTGGAATTCCACTTTCTCAAATGAAACCCATGTTCTTCCAAAACATTAGCAGTTTCCTTAGCAATTGATATTGCGCTATTAACTGAGTTTGAACCAGATATCAAGTCATCCATATATATACCTTTTAACAAAGTGCGCGAGACGTGTGTATTTTGATTATAATCTAGAGCGATTTGCTTAATGCACCTAGTGGCCAAAAAGGATGCTGGAGCAAGGCCATATGTAACTGTCTTCAATTTATATTCCTTTATTTCCTCATTAGGGTTGTATCTCCAAAGGATTTTTTGATAATTTTGATCGTCCTCAGAAATTAAAACCTGGTGGTACATTTTCTCCACGTCTGCAGAAAACACTATCTCCGGTAATCGAAAATTAAGTAAGATCTCAAAAATGTCTCGTTGTAATTTAGGGCCAACACCTAAAACTGAATTTAATGATTTACCATCAGAAGTTTTACAGGAATCGTCAAAAACGACTCTTAATTTAGTGGTAGTGCTAGAAGGTTTAATAACTGCGTGATGAGGTAGGAAATATTGTTCCCTTTGAGAAATATTTAGTGAATTCTGAGTAATTACCTCCATGTGTCCTAATTGTTCGTATTCATATAAAAAATCCTTATATTGTTGTTCGAATTCCGGATTTTCAGAAAATTTCCTCTCCATTGCATACAATCGGGAAAGTGCAGCGGGTCTTGTATTACATAATTCAGATTTACATTTATAAAATGGTAGTTTTACCACAAAATGGCCTTCTGGATTAATTGAATAATTTTCCTGAAAATGTGACTCCACAAACTGTTCCTCGGGTGAAAGTAACTTCTCACTTGGATTAAAAACTTCTTCTAATTCCCAAAAACGTTTTAACTCACTATCAATATTATTGGGAGTACAAATTAATTCGGTCCGTTTTCAATAGATGGCTCTGGCTGATTTGTTTACTGAATAATGATAGATGTTTTTGGCATTGTTAGAAAGGTTTGACCTTTGTCAACCATATTCAGTCAACGAAGCTTCGAGTTTTATACAACAACATTGGTTTTTTGAGCATTCAATATGTCGAGTTTTTTGCTAAAGAAACAACATTTGCGGGAAGTTTTGATTTTCTTTTTTAATTGGAAGAAAAGTGCCGCTGAAGCGCATCGATCGCTTGTGGAAGTTTATGGTGAATCTGCGCCATCTGATAAATCATGTAGAGAGTGGTTTCGACGCTTCAAAAATGGTGATTTTAGTGTCGAAGACAATGAGCGCCCGGGCCAGCCGAAAAAGTTCGAAGACGCCGAATTGGAGGAATTGCTCGATCAAGATCCGTGCCAAACGCAACAAGAGCTTGCAGGATCGTTGGGAGTCACTCAGCAAGCAATTTCCGTGCGCTTAAAAAAAATGGGAATGGTTCAAAAGCAAGGAAATTGGGTCCCATACGAGTTGAAACCGCGCGACGTTGAAAAGCGATGTGGCAATTGTCGTTAAAAATTACTTGGAAACGTTGAAATGGGAGGTTCTACCCCACCCGCCGTATTCGCCAGACCTTGCTCCTTCTGATTATTGGTTGTTCCGACGGATGCATCACGATTTGGCTGGACACCGCTTCACTTCTTTCGAAGAAATTCAAGAATGGCTCGATTCATGGTTTGCGTCCAGAGAGGACTCATTTTTCAGAGATGGAATCCGAAAATTGCCAGAAAGGTGGACAAATGTTTTGGCTACCGATGGACAATACTTTGAATAACATGTTTTTTCATTTTGATAATAAATAAAATGTTTTTTTAACGAAAAAAAACGGACCGAATTAATTTGTACTCCCAATAGTTTCGTAAATATGTAAATTTGAAATCGAATTAGATTTTGTCTGAGATTCAGGTAATTTTCCGGATAAGAGAAAACTAAAAATTGAATTTTGAGCAATTAAACCATTCTCAGTACAAATTGTTTGACCAGGAAGTAAAATAGAAAAAAAATAATCAGATCCCAAAATCATATCAATTTTACTTGGAATTTTAAATTTGGGATCGGCCAGTTGCATATTTTTTAAATGCGAAAAATGTTCCTTGTTTATTTTCTCTGATGGCAATGGAGCTGTTAATTTATCTAATATAAAAACTCGCATGGATAACTTGACATCGGAATCGTGAATGGAAATTAAATTAATGTCTGTATAACCTTTAGTTATTGCAATCTTTGAATTTGCTAATCCTTTGACAGGAAATCTTGCATTTTTTCTCTCATAACCTAAAATACTCATACATGATTCAGTTATAAAAGAACTTTAAGAGCCTGAATCGCATAAAATTTTTAGCACATGTCTCTGACCCATTGAATCATAAATATAAGCGCTAGCTGTAGGAAGTAAAGCGAAAGATGTTTGTATAGAATGGTTATGAGTACTTGTTTAGAATTGAGATATGCCAGATGTCTCTGTACGATTCTCAGAGTTTTCAAAATTATTACCAGCAGATGAAGCCGAAGCTGTATAAGTTTTCAAATTATTATCGCATATACTAGAATGATGTTTTGCATTACAAAAATGACAGGTATAAGTGGAATTACATTGAGCGATAGAGTGTTTATTAGATAAACAGTTGCTGCATAATGAGTTCTTTCTAACAAATTGTTTTCTATCCTTAACAGGAAGTTCTTTAAATTTAAAGCATTTGAACAAGAAATGATTATTGTTTTTACATAAAATGCATTTGTAATTAACGTTAGAATGAAACTTAGATAACTTAAATTGTTTATCCTTATTTTGTTTATACTCATTCTCTTTACTCTCATTTTCATTACATAATTCCATAGATGCACATTTATCATTAATAAATTGTAAAAAGATCTCTAAAGTAGGAAAATCAATTTTTGTGGAATATTGTGCCCATTCTTCACGTGATTTATGGTCAAGTTTTTGTAATAAAATATAAATTAACCATACATCTCTTTCAGTAGCTTTAGTGTCAATAGTTTTTAATCCCCTTATTACTTCATCCGAAGTATCTGCTATCTTACGTAAGTTATATGCATTAGCATGTATTACAGTTGGTTGATCCATAAAGGTTTTAATAAGTGCAGAAATAATTTGTTTTTTCTTATCATACCTAGTAAGTAATTTTTCCCAGGCTTCTAGATAACTATTCTCAGATATTGGAATGTGTTTAATAATAGAAGCCGGTTCGTCTTTTAATAAACCCTTTAGGTATTGAAATTTTTGTACATTACATAAATTAACATTTTCATGAACTAATGATATATACAAATCCTTAAAAAACATCCAATCTTTATAATTACCGTTAAACGGACAAATATTTAATTTTGGCAAACGAAAATGACTGGATATAGCATTTGTATTAATGGTAGGATTTTGAAAATTTAAAACATTAGATTGCAAGTTTACAGATAAATTTTCAAGTTTTTGTTGAAGCTTGGCTTTGGTTTCATAATATTTTATCTCGAATTCTTCTATTTCAGAATCGGCTTTATCAAAATCAGAATAAATAATTTCAAGTTTATTTAAGAGATCATGTTTTTGAAAAATTTGATTTTCATTACTTATGAAATTCATAATTCTAGTAAGCGCAGATTTCGCTCTGCTTCGATAATGTTTTGCTATTTTTTCAGCATCTTCTAAAGCGACAGTTTCATTACTGTCATCGTCATTGTTCTTTTTGTTTGCCATTACTACGTAATGGAGTAATGCGAAAAACCAAAGTCAAACTTGTAAAATAGGAAAATAAGTACTTATCTGTTTTATTCCTTAATAGCTGCGCTTGGATATCCAAATTTGTAAGCTAGCCAAAATTCACACAGAATATCTCGCCGGTGCCTCCAGAAAATGTTGTGTAATTTGATGTGATGTGAAGATAATAATAAATACTCGTTCGTTCATTTACAAACCAAAACTATATTAAACATATAATACACAGACGTAAATATGCGTGGAAAACATGAGGTGCGACAAATCATTGCGAATAAATAATAAACAATATAATATGAAGTAACAATGCAAAGATAATGCGAAAGAATAATGTGAAAGATAGCATGCAAGCTACCATGCGGATGAAAAGGAATAAACTTAAACTGTTCCTTGGGTTGAATATTTACGATAAACAATATAATGCGAAGATAATGCGTAAATAATAATATGAAGTAATATTTGCAAATAAGGCGAAAGATAGCATGCAAGCTACCGTGCGGATGAAAAAGAATAAACTGTTCCTTTTTCGTTTCTGTTCGAGTAGAGTTGAGATGTTCGTACCTATTGAACAGAAAAAAATAAAGTTGAGATGAAAACAGTTAAATAGAAAGTGTCATTGAGTGCAGAGTTCGATTATGTTAGGAATCGAATATGACTGTATGGTGGAAATCGAACAGCCGTAAAGAAAATTGTTTGGTGCTGCCATCTATCAGCAAAACAGAAAAACAAAAATTTCCGCAAATGTGATTTGGCGAAAAGTGCTTCATCGTGAAAAAAAAAAAAAGAAATAAACACACATGACTATATCGAGCTGCTCTAGAAATAAATTTAAAATTGCTAATTTAAGAGTTTTATATGTGATAATTATTTAAAAATAAGGTTTAATATCACTATTTTAGTTTATATATAGTTTTTAAGCTTAAAATATATTAAAATAATATTCAATCATTCTTTCTAATGTACGTTTTTTGCTAAAAGTGTTAACTCATATATAAGTCGACCCCCGTACTTCAGCTTCCGAAAAATTTCCAAAAATTCTCGGCTTATACACGGAAATATACGGTAATTCTTTTGTAAACATAACCCTCAACACTCTTAAAAAAAAGAAACGTTCTAAGAAAAATGCATGTATTTGTTATGCAGACTAATGAAAAATATTTATCTGTAACATGCAAAAGCCTTCTGATATTATATTATAATTTGGAGTTAAGATTACTATTTCTTACCATTTATTCTATCACTAATAAATTAAAGCTTTATAAAATCATAGTAAGCAGTTTTCTGTACGAAAATGCAAATTTCCCATCAAATAACTTCGAAGTGATGTCCTTTTAAAAAATGATAGTACTTCATTTGAGAGGAAAGTGAAGTTATTCTAATATGTTATAAAAATTATTTTGAAGTTATTATCTCCTGACTTTCCAAAACTAACAAAAATGGAACGATGAAACTTAAGACTGGACTAATGTACAGATGAATTTTCCAGCTCTTAGGTAAATCTGGAAAACCGGAAGTGAGACACTGAAAACTGACAGCAGGACCATAAGTCCGTATCTCAAAGATGGTTCTAACGATTTTCTTGAAAGAGATCTTCCCTTTTAGATGTCTTTTTTGTGTGTATCAGAAGGCCCCGATCATGACTAATTGGGGCCCTGTGTAAAGTGAAATTGGGAGTCCCTCGAAACCATCCACAGCATTATTTATAATATATACTATAGATGATCAGTCGTATGTAGGGAAACTATATTTTTGTAATTGAATTCGAGGATAAATATGGCGGTGCCCCAAATTTCAAGGACAAAATAAATAAATCACCTTAAATTGCAAAATTTTATGTATCAAGTACCTAAAAGCACTTATTTTAGCCTATTTATTATACATATAATAAATTATTATAGAGAAATACTAATAACTTTATAACTGGCATCCTCAAATGTGTTCTAGTTTTTGGGGGAGGAAGGGTAGTTCTCGAGATTCAAGGATGTTAGGTCATCCCAGTAGTATGTACAATGCATAAACAATATTTTTGAGGTTATATGAAAATATTTCGATAAATATGTTAATATTGTTCACATTATTAATTTACTATTAATGTTATACAGCTACACGTAATTGAATATGGAATGACTTTATTCTGCTGATCTTTTAATATTGTGCCAGATAAACGACAACAAAAGTATGTATAAATAAAGTATAACATTTTTTAAAGAAACTTACTTCAGCTTCACTATGTAAATATCCCGATTAAGCCCAACCCGAACATCTACCAGATCATTAGAAATGACAAAGATCGAAATCCCCCCCCCCCTCGAAACCGCTTGAGTATACAAAATCCCTTTTAAATATCAAGATAATAGCGATGGTTGTTATATAGGCATGACTAAAAGGAAAATTAGCACACGAATAAAGGAACATATTAGTGACATCAAATTTGGAAATTATACTACAGCTTTAGCACAAACCCATAAAAATGAAAATATCCATATAGATTTCAAAAATGTTAAAAAAATAGCTAATTATAATAACCACCATTACACTCTTTTCTGCGAGACAATAGAAATTTTAGACCAATCCCGTGCATGCAACCTCGACGAATCAACAACAGGTATAGATCCAACCTGGCGCCACCTCCTGGAGGCGAGAGCAGGATCCATTAGTTCCAGAAAAGATCCACAGAAGCTCAACACAGCAAGAGTAACTAGTGTTGAAGATGAGGGGGGGGGGGGGGCGAAATGAAAATAGTTCACCATAAAAAGGTTACATCAGTGAAGCTGAAGTAAGGTTTCTTTAAAATATATTTATAACTTCATTAATAATTATTACAAAATAAAGTATAAATGTGTTTAATTTACACTAAACAGGTCATGACATATAAATTTAGTAGTCATAGAATTTCTAAATTTGGTTTGTCGCAATAATGTTATTTTTTATACTCTAGAATAAAGCGGGACCAACTGATTAAAATTAATTTCAAACCACTACGAACAGGCCTGCCTGAACCTAGATCTGCTGATTCAATTCCAGAGTGTTCACTATTTAGACATTAGATGAACTAGCAGAAATAGTAAAAGCAAATATATCCTAAATGGAAATACTACTTTTGAGAAAAGTCAGTACTTTTAAGAAGAAATTTCATATACATTTAAATTTTCATTGTAATAAAAGGGAATATTTTGCAATTTAATATAATGATATTTGGGGGCACCTTAAAGTCCAGGGCTCCTGGACAAAGTCGCAATTTGCCCATGCGATAATATGGGCCTGTGTATCAGTTGGTTAGAACAAAAAAATTAATAGATGTCCTGTATGAATATGTCAATTTTAGATCTCGCAAGTGCATTTGTTTGAAACTACTCTATGGATTTTCTCTACACTTGTCCTATTAACTCCCTTTTATATGTTATATTGTATGTAATTGTTAATTTCAAGTGAGCAAATGAGCTTGCCAAGTTTTAGTCAAAATCAGCAGTGAGATTGAAAGTTCATACGTCAAAAATGGCTCTTAACAGTTTTTTTTTTAAATTTGCTCCATAAAACACATATTAGATATCTTTTAGTGTTTATTTCTTGGTCACTATAGGAAAAAAAAAAAGATAAAATAGGTCAGTGCATAGATATAGTAATATACACTCATGTCCATAAATTAAGGATAATTCAGATTCACACTGAAATCGAACTTTAATGCAAAAATTTCACCTGTAGAAATACCACACACATCTTTAAGAATAATATGCAAATTATATGATGACATCAGATGACACCGATATGGTGTTACAATGACGAAAGTGTAAGAAGGGGGTAGATAAGGAATGGGGGCAAACAAGGAAAATTGTTCACAAGCATTCTGTGTGCCGCTCAGTGCCACAACCGAATGGTTATGATACAGAGGGCGCATGCAGATTCGCGCAAAGTGTCACCTCTAGGCTTTGGCAACAATACCAAAATGATGGATATGCCAGTCGACGTTACCGTATTGGTCGGCCCCGAGTTACAATGCCGAATGTCCACCGGTATTTGGCAGTAACTGCCAAAATATGCAGATAAAGCACAGCATCAGACCTGTCTCGTCAGCTCTCTGCAGCCACGAGTGCCACAGTTTCAAGACAAACCATGTATAGACGTTTGGGAGATATTGGTCTATATGCTCGCAGGCCTGTTAGATGTGTTCCACTCACAGCAATGCACTGGGCCAGCGTTTAACTTGGAGTAGAGAACATGCAATGTGGACAGCGGCACAGTGAGCTTGTGTGATGTCTTCCGATGTGTCCAGGTTTAGCTTTCAGTGTGATTCACACCAGACTTTCATATGTAGAACGTCAGGTACCCGTTAGCACCAAAACAACATCATTGAACGACACCGTTACTGTGGGGCAGGAGCGCTCGTTTTTTTTTTTTTTTTTTTTGGGGGGGGGGGGTCATATTGGACATTAGGACAGATCTGCATTTCAAATCGGAACCATGACAGGCTAAATTTATCGGGACATCATTCAGGAACAACATGTACGTTTGTTTAGGGGTGCCATAGGCCCAGAATTTGTGTTTATGGATTACAATGTGTGTCCTCACGGTGCAAACATTGTACACGGATGCCTATAATCTGAAGCTATCACTCACATGGAATGGCCAGCATTCTCACCTGACTAGAATCCGATAGAGCATGTGTAGGACATGCTTTTCCAACGAGTTGTAGTCCGTCAACCACCTCCTACATGTGTACCGGAACTTCGGAAAGCACTGCTTACTGAGTAGAGTAATCTTCCCCAAGATCAGATCAATAATTTAATACTCAGCATTCCTAGACGTTGTAAGGACTGTATTTCATCATCTGAGAGATATACAATGTATTAACCATCATTCCAACCGTGTAATGTTAAGTTTTTTTAAGGGAGATATTTTTTGTAATTGCTTCAGGGAGCAAAAATCGTAGTTTTTATAAATGGCATCCTACATAAACCACTTTTTTTTTGCTCTTGATCTTTTGTTTAATAAATGGACTTTATGAATAAGTCATGTTTGTTTTGCTTCTGAACCTTTATTTGCCTCAGCTAGCATTATCCTTAATTTATGGACATGAGTGTATATAGATCTATCATCCCCATGTTATCGAGCAAAAATTTTTGATGCCGAAAAAAGTTCTAAAATCAGCCATTAGAGAGTATTGAAAAAAAGAAAAATGAATTTGAAACTATATCTGGAGTTTTTCATTCACCTTTAGTAAATAAATTATTCACAAATTTTATTTACTAAATTATCCGTGTTTATTCCTGTGTGTGATTTACTCGGGGGAAAAGCAGCCATTAGAGTGACTTTTCCCGAGAAAAAAGGTATCACTTTTTCCCTCTCGCTGATCAATCTATGTCTTAATACTATATCTATGGGTCAATGTCATCATTTTACTCAATTTGTAACAAAATTTATGCACATGTTGTTCCATTGCATAAAACATTAATTGTCCTAAGACATTATTAGCATTGATGGCATCTGCATTGATAGGCAGCATTGGTTAAATCCTTATTTGTTATCAGTGGCGGCTCATGCAAATTTTCACAGGTGGGGCCCGATCCATCGTATGATGCATAATTTAACTTTAATACTATTCATTATTCAAACATGAAAACAAACATTAATAAAATGGAATGTAAAACAAAATTTCGGATTTTTTTTTTTTTTTTTTAATGATGGTGAATTGTAAATTCAACACTATGGAAAACATTGCATAAAATTATCATAAAAATTAAAGTTTTATAAATACAATTGAAAAATTCTGCAATGTTCTGATCAATGGAATATCAAAATTTAAATATCTGGAAGCTAGTAGACGGAAATCTTCAAGTTCGATACCAGATCGTTTTCGTCGACATGTACATTTGGAGTTTACTGTGGTTTTCTCCAAAACTCAAATAAAAAGGGCTATGTAACACTTAGAAAAACTTTCTACAGAGAGTACACCACTCAGGTCTAGGACCCTCTTTTAGTCAACTGGCTTTAACCCTAACACTACACACCATTAAAATTTAAATTCAAATGTCTCAGAGTGTAATATTATTTAGCTTACGCTAATTATATCCCTAAATCTTTTAATTATAGAATTTCAAGTGTTATATTCATGTTTCTTATCTATTGGAATTTAGAAAGTCATGATTAATGTAATGTGGATACATATTTAAAAGAAAAAAAAAAAAGAACCACCATGTTTCTCACTTAATTATAGATAATTTACATTAACTTTAAGAAATAAAGAAATAAAATGGGCTACCATCTTAAAAAAAAAAAAAAAAGAAAGAAAAAAGAAACATTGCGGATGTTTCTGTTAAATCGCATTTAAAAGAAAAATCCTTTAATAATAATAATAATAAAATCACAATTTTATGCAGCTATTTAATCCATTTATCCATGTAAATCCATTAATTATTTATCTAAAAATTTTACAATTTATTTATATAAAATTTTTAATACACTATTCTGAAGGGAAAAAAAAATCGTATTTCATTTTTATTTTTTTCCCCCTCATTTAAATTTAAAACACTTTAGTTAAAGAGGTCTTAAATTCTTATACAAGCTTTTATCTCAAAGGCTAGTCTAGAAAATATTTTTGACTATTACCAGATTTCTTTTTTTAAACACTAAAATTTTAAACTGTCATATATAACTCTAAAAAATTCACCGAAAAATCAATGAGGAAAAAAGAAAAGAAAAACGTAATGCAGAAGTCACCAAATATTACCTGTGGTTAACAGACAGTTTTTTTGCCTTATAGTTTTGTTCCAAAGGGCCAGGACTCTGCTGGCCCAACGATGAGAAAATTACAGTGTGCTTAAACTGATAAAGCAATTAGTCGCCAAATATGTCAACCCGATCTTCTAGTAGAATTAACTGTACAAATAAACGCGCCAATTTCGGGCTGAATGAAAACGGCCCGATGTATTAGATAAGGAAAAGAGAAGTAGCGGTCTCTCTCTCAGTCATTAGTGATTTGTGACAGCTGGAAAAATATATTGACAAATAAATGATAAAGAAAGAAGATTAAGAAAAAGTTAGATAGACGTAGTTATTTTGTATATATGCTTTTGAACAGTTATAAAAAACAAAATTATTGTTATTATTATTACTATTTTAATCGAGAAAAAATTTAGGTGGGGCCGTGCCGTTGGCCCTCAATGTAGAACCGCCACTGCTTGTTATGATTTGTGTATGCATGGCCCCACTCTCTTAATAATTGTATTTTTAATTAATTTATTGTTTAAATTATTATTATTCATAAAAATTTAACTAAACAATTGAATACAGCTTTGCATGCTTTAATATTTTTATTAAATTTATTTATTTTTTAAGAAAACAGTAACAAATATTATAAATACACTTTAAATAAATATACATATAAATTAAATTACATAAATAATAAAACAAAAGTTTAAACAAATTTTGTACAAATAATAATGACATAAAAATGTAACAATAAATAAATCTGAAATTTTTCTATAATAATAAGAATATAAATAAAATATATTATCTACAGAAATGTAAGAAGTATTTGACAATGTTTTTTTTTTTTTTTTAATCCCCATTTAGAAGAAAGCACAGTAACAAATTGCAATCAGAAGCAAGCATACATGGTTTTATCCACAACAATGTTAAGAAATAGCAACTACTAAAAGAAGCTGTTAACTTATTTAAAAAATGTTATCTTGAAGCATATGGTATTTAAAAAATCCTTATTTGAAGGAAAACTTGTATACAATCATTACATTAAGGTATCTGCCTGCATTTGGAGGGCTTAATATAAATAATCACTGATTTTTTCCTTTTTTGTTTTTTCATATAAAATTTTAGTTTAAATGATATATAAATATATTTTTCACAAATATTTCTTAAAGTTTTTAAAATAGATAATTTTTTAATAAAAAATTAAGCAAGGTCTTGCTTTATGCCAGATATTATGCAACCATTTTAACCAAAAAAAAAAAAAAAAAAAAAAAAAAAAAAAAGCTTCCTTTTTCACAATGAACTTGAAAGTTTTCTGATATTCCTTAAATTCACTGAAATATATCAAATGATGTTAAAAAAAAAAAAATAATAATAATAACTTTAAAAAAAAAAAAAACTGCCATTATTTTATTTTATGTATAAATTGTAAACTCACCAAATTTACATATAAAGCTTAATTTTTAGTTCTAAACATAGAAAATAACATGTAAAATTTTTATCTAAATATCTTTAAAACTCAAGTATCACATATTTTGTGCACAAAATAACTGAAAAGTTAATCTAAAACCACAAAGATTTTGCTTTGTAAAAATTTTGCCTATTATTGTTTCATAATTTGAAAATTCACCACAAACAAATTTACCAATTCTGGTTTTGAAAATATCATTACCATTGTAATTAATAGACTATAACATTTGTTGTAATTTTTTTACAACAATATTAAAGATGTTTTTGCCTCTAAAATATAGCAAAATACAGAAAATAGATTTTTTTTTTTTTTTTTTAATGGCCATTTTAACATAGACAGATACCTTAATAAAAAATAAAGCTATTATTTTAGCTTTAAAATTTTCTTGTACTTATTTAAATGTATAAAAAACTTTTCTTTTTTTTTCTTCAAAATATTTTTTCATAGACACTACAATTTATATTAAATTTTATTTCCATTAGTCCATTGCTAATTGATTTCTAGGACATAGCACAATCTTAGTTTACATTGATGATTGGTACACTACACATATAATCATTTGCAACTAGATAGCAAAAATTAAAAATAAGTGCTCTGATAAACATTGCAATCTGTGCGTGATTCTGATACTTGTAGACTATAAATATACAGATACTGAAATTATTTTAATAGTATCACAATGAAAGCTTTCTGAATTTTCAAAATTACAAAAGGATATGTAACATCTTGAATATATAGTGATAAATAACGCGATTCTGGAATGTAACATTAATTAAAATTGTCTGAAAACAATTTTACTTCTACTTTTGCTGCTATAAAAATTGAACACCTTACTACAAATGAGATGTTATATTTAAATAATTATATGTACATCATTACTTAGTACAATTTGCAAAATATTAGTGTTTCTTGTTTATTTAGTTCTCAGGTAACTTATATGATTTATCACAAGATAGTAACTAAATAATACATATATATATAAATAAGCTATATAATTTTTTTGTTTTATATTTCCTTTTGTTACACTTCCTTACTTCATATTCCCCTGCCTGACTCTGCTTTTTAAAACAAATGATGCAAAATAATGAAATACGCATAAATTAAAGAGCATTATGCTCTTACTAGATTTTAAAATATTCTTTAATAATTTGAATTCAGAAAAGAAATTATTTTCTGATTCAGAAAAAGAGCAAAAATTTTTTGGATTTTCAAAAATGTTAAATTAGTGATAAATGAGTCCTGGAACTTCCAGCACTAGTAACAAGCATATTATAATTAAAATTTCATTTAAATGATATTTAATTACTCTGTGATTTTGTATAACCTAAAGAACTTACAATAAATCTTTAATGAACATGTAATAAGTCAAATATTCATATGATTCTGGCGCTCATTTTTAATGCTCTTATAACATTTCTAGTTAAAAAAGAAGAAAAATTTGTATTTAGGTTTTAAATGTTGATTGTTGATTTTCTTCCGAAATTAATTTAAAGATTTTTTATTAAGTTTCCTTTTAAGACCAGTATCTTGTATTTTTTAAATCATGAACCAAAGATACCTCCTTTACCTTTTTCTTATTTTCACAATCAGTACATCTCAGTGATTAAATGTTAAATATGGATATATTTTATTAAATGTTTTCTTTTAATAATTTCTGGCATTTTCTTATATTCATATTATTCAGATATCAGTGGGGGGGGGGGGGGGACTTTTATATTTAAAAATTTATTTTATACTACAAATTTATATTTTGGAGTAGCAATAGAAAATTAACATTAACCCATTATCTGCCAAACATACTTAACAACATTGTTAAAGATAGATAAAACTTCTTTATAAGGTGATTTGAACACATAATATTAGAAACAATGAAATTATTGCTAAAAATATAAAAACTGTGTTAAAATAAGAAATTTCAGTGAATTAGAACTAGACATGTAACCATTACTTTGCACCTTTTAAATATTGATAACCAAATATAAAAACTTAAGAGAAAATAGGGCAAGGGTTTGCCCAGACTAGGTCCTGTTTTGGGAAAATTGTAAAAAATCTACACGCGTAATTTTGCAAAACAAAATTAGAGTGAAAATGAAATTTTTGTGAATTTTTTGGCTAGTGTCCTCTTTTTGTGAAATTGTGAAAAATGTAATTTTGCAAAACAACAATTAAAATTGTTTCATTTTAGAAAATTAAGGTTCACTTTTATAAAACTAAACTCACGCATATGCACAGAAACCTTTTGGAAATTAGAAATTGAGTATCAGCTTTTTGTAGAAATACAGCAAAACGCGTCAGATTATTCAGGCGGTCTGTTTGCTCCATGTAAGATTAGTTTTCAAAATGAAAGAGATTTATCAAAGGTCTGTTTTTAAGAGGAAAAATTTTGTGAAGTGTCCTTTCTTAAGATATAAAATTTTGTGAAGGGTAATATAACAGACTAAGTTTTACCTCTGGACAAAACCCTAAAGAGACTCTACAATACCATGTACACCGTAATCAGGAGTATCTTTTTATAATATAGGTATAAATTAAATAATAGAAAAAATATATATACATTTTTTGTCTTTTAGAAATCAATATTAAAGCGAAAACGGTAAATTTTACTCAGTACCGGAACTAAAAATTAAGTAAATAAATAATAACAATTTCAGTAAAATAAGTCAAGATAGCTACATATTCCTATAAAATATGGAAAGTACATTTCACCACATAATATACGACAACAAGTTTAAACAGTAATAAAATAACAAATAAATGCAAATTGATGAGATCAAACTCACATACACTTTATAAAGAGTTATTAACATTCATAAAATGAAATAAAATAAAACCATGATTTAAAAATTTTCACATTAGTCATTTTTTTCCCCCAATTGAGAGAGATGCACAAATTAAATTTTACAAAAATAATGAAAATAATAATCTACATTTTGCAGTTAAAATATTCATTATTTATAAATAGCATCGCCAAGGATCATTATCAAACAAGTTTATCACATACTCCAAGATTTAAAAAAAGAAATATTCTCAAAATTGGATACACTATTTAGCTATTTTTATTCTTTAAGTTAATTTATAAAAAATAAGTTTTTGAAAACTTTTTTTTTTTTTTTTAATAATAATAATAGTACTGAAAAATTAAAATCTTAACTAAGAATAATGATTAAATAATTCCAGACACTTCTTATAATTAATAATTGTTCCAAGAGAAACTAAATAACATGTTTTGATAATTTTCCAATTGTTGCTTTTTCAGATAAAATTATTAAAATCTCCGCAATTTACATTAAAAATGAGATTCAAAAATTATTTTCTAACTTGATAAAATATTTAAACTTTTAAATAAAGCCTTGATTCACATTATAAAAACTATAAACAACCTTACGGAAGGCTTTAAATGTCGACTTGCAAAAAATCAAACCAGCGCTAGCCGTGAAGGTCTGGCTTCAGAGGATGCCAGGGGCCCCCGAGTGAAACTGACTCAAGCTAGCGTTTAAAGCCTTCCAAGTAAGATTGTTTATAGTTTTGATAAAATATGTTTTAAATCTTTAAGCCTTCAATTAATAAAAATTACTTTAACACCTTAATTGTGTTTAGAGAGAGGCACTTAAAGCATGTATAGCCTCTAAAAGGTAAACTAAATTGATAACCTTATCTAGACGTATTTTTTATTTCTAAAGAGCAACATTGGTCCCTGTTAGATGTTTAAACTTTAAAATACCCACTGGAAGAATCCCATTCATAAAAAACAGTACATTTTTTTATTCACAGATCATTTAAAATGATAATACAACAAAAATATTAAAGTCAAACTTGTTTACTCCAAGCCCTGGGTTAATAAAGAATTTGTTAACTCTGCTGTTCTGTTTGCACTTTCTGTACAATAAATTAGCATTATTTTAAATTATACATAGAAGACGTATAAATAAAATTAAAACTTTTCAGGAAAATTAACATACATTCTTAACAAAGTCACAAAATGTCAAAAAAATATTTCTATACTGTTGTTTTTACAGGAATTCAAAGTAAGCTTTGCATGAAATAGACCTGAACCGAACTTTAGTGTTAACATGGTTTGTTCAATGTCAAAAAATCTGTTTCACTTACAAGCTATTTTTCATTTATCTGTGTGAAATAAAATGAAAAATAAGTTTTCTTTTAACTGTTTCTAATTTATTATTATGCATAAATTTTAATTTTTGGTTTGGTTTATCACTGTATGGTCTTTTTTGCACACTAGTGCAAATTATATCAGGACATATGGCTTAGAGTACATTTAAAACCTTTAAGAACTGGGTTTACTACTAAATTGGTATTAGTATTCAGTCCAATTGACTGCACTAGGGTCCTAGGCTTAAGGGAGAGTGCCCTCTATACGAGGTCTTTCTAAGAGATCCTAACCCATATTTATGCAAGTTTCAGAGAAAACCACGAAATCTCCAAACAGCTAGGCTGAGAAGCATGACCTAGGATCGAACCCGTCATCTCACATCTACCAGCTTCAAGGTCAGAATCTCTCGACCACGGGTTCTATGAACTGGGAATTAAACTTGCATCTGGTAACAGAAAGCCAGTGTACTAACTATTCGGCCACCAAATGAGCTGTTCATTTTAGATGAACATGGCTTTTACAAACATTCAGACTTTATGAACATTCTACATCATTTTTTTTTTTTTTTTTTTGCACAATAGGGCTAATTAGAGCAGGACCTACAGCTTACAGTGGATTCAAAATCACAATGAACATTCATATCTGAATTGGGCATTAAATCAAACCTAGTAACTGAAAACCAGAGTGTTAAAAATCTGGCGAGCAAATGAGCTTTTTATTTTTGGTAAATCCAATTTTTACAAACATATTCAGATTTAATAAGCACTCTTTTTTTTTTTTTTTTTTTTTACATGCTAAGGACCAGGATTTAGGGCTTAAAGTAGGAACAAAACCACTCTGAACATGCAGATTATAATTTAAAAAGTGATCTATGAACATCCACGTCTGTTATTTTTAAAATATGAATCATTATTTTTTGTATAAGATGTATTTAGTATATTAAAGTTGTACCATTTTTTTTTCCCCGAATAGTAACATTAACTTTGAACTTTCGTTTGTAATTCCCAGATTAAACTGCCTGGAAAAATACATAATTTATGCATTTTCTTAAAAAATTATGATCTACATTAATTTTTACATAAAAAGAATTAACTTTATTGCAAATATAGATGTGTAAATTTAATGCCCATTCCTATCAATGATTTTTAAATTTTGCTTTTTGACCAGATTGCAAGTTCATCTTATGTTATTTACATCCAAAAAACATTTTTAAATTATTGGGAAAATGGTAAAATAAAGTGTTATAGTCACTTAAATTTATTTTTCATTATACAATATAAATTTTGCTTTTTAAATATAGTAAGTAGATGGAAAATGCATACCTTCTGCATATACACCGTGACCAATAAGTTCTCATACAACTTTTGAAGCACGTTAAAATCTGTGCATATGTGTTACTGTGGTCCCAATTATTTTGCAGGCAATTTAGTGTAATGTATAAAGCTATTGCAAGTGTAAATGTTGTACTAATTATAATTTTTCTAAGAATAGGTAGAATGAAGAAATTGAGAGAAATTGTGATAAATAAATTCATCAAAGGATAGCAGCCGGGGGAAATTTTCAGAGACTTGAAAGCCCAGGGGCTGGAGAGAGATTCCATTTACAGAACTATCAGAAGGTATAATGAGACGTCCTCTGTCGATGACAGAAAAAGATCTGGCAGACTGAGGTCCGTCCGGACAAAAGAGGCTGTAAAAAGGGTCAGGGAAATGACACGACGAAACGGACAAAGATCTGCTAGAAAACTAGCACGAGGGCTCAAAATATCGAAAGGATCAATGTTAAACATCCTAAAAATAGACCTTGAATGCAAGTCTTATAGAAAACGTAAAATTCACGGAGTTTCGGAGTCTGCTAAGATGAAAAGGAAGCAAAGGGTGAAAGCAATTCTTGCGTGGCACGCTGGGGATGAATTTGTCCTTTCAGACGAGAAACTATTCATTTTATAGCAAAGTCTCAACCCTCAAAATGACAGAGTATGGTCATCTTCTATAAATAACGTCCCTGAGAGCCAGAATTACGTTCCGCGTTATCAAAATGCTTCGTCTCTGATGGTTTGGGCCGCTATTTCCAAAGGAGGAAAACTCCCGTTAGTCTTCATTGATAAGGCAGTGAAAATCAATGCCCAATATTATAAAACTGAGGTTTTGGGAAAAGTTTTACTCCCAAATGTCCAGAGAATGTATAGGGCGGAATATTTTTGCTTCCAACAAGATGGTGCCCCTTCTCATACCGCATGTGTGGTTCAGGAGTGGTGCAGTCAAAATTTAGCTGACTTTTTACCAAAGAACGAATGGCTTCCCAACTCCCTCAATCTGAACCCGCTTGATTATTTTGTGTGTTCATATATGCTCTCTCAATTGAATGTCTATAAAAACACCGATTTCAGCAAATTCAAAAATGTAATTCAAAAGATATGGCAGGAAATGTCAATGGAAGTCGTGCGTGCCACATGTGATGGATTTGAAAAGAGACTTAAGCTTGTTAAAAAACTAAAAGGTGAAATTATTCCAAAGCATTTATAGTAAAGATACTCAATGATATCTACTTTAATTTGATGCAAAAAGTTTTTGTATGATTTATTTTGTGCTACTGTAATAAAAGTTTGCAAGTGTATGAGAACTTATTGGTCACGGTGTATGTATGGTAATATTTATATAAAATTTTGTATTTTAGGTGAACACATTGTAAAAGATACTTATGCATTATAAAATTTTTATATTTGTCATCGGAAAAATTGAAAATTAATATATGAATGCTCTCTATATCAACAAAACATTTTGTTTCAGTAAAAAGTTTTTTTTTTCTCCCTTCAAATCAACTCATATCTTTAGTGTAATTATTTTATATACATGAAATGAACTTAAATGACAACAGATGTAATGTTTTATATGAATAGTATTCTATAAACCACTTTATATTCAATTTATTTATCAGTTGGGTTTTATTATTATTATTTTCAAAGGAATATAGCGTTAAATTTATCCAAAAAATTATTAGCTTACAAAATTTTCCAAAAGTTAATAAAATTGGTCAAGTTATTTTCCAAGATAACATGTCCCTAAATTGCATTCTTGACATAATGACTCTTCAAAGGCTTCAAAAGCTAGATTTGAGATTCAAGCAGAATCAATTAGCTGACATTGTTAAGTAACTTTTACTAAACAAATCCTCCCCAAAAAAATCCTCAAAATTTATCAAATGGTTTGGGAGAAATGAGGTATTAAAAATTGACCAAGAAGCCTAGCTTGAATGGACTGAAATGGACTCCCCTTAATTTTATTTTTATTTCAAATTTATTCTAAAATGCAATTATTAAATAAATTG
Source organism: Salticus scenicus (assembly GCA_963930645.1). Lineage (NCBI taxonomy): Eukaryota > Metazoa > Arthropoda > Arachnida > Araneae > Salticidae > Salticus > Salticus scenicus. The sequence continues at coordinate 71,876,485 of OZ005659.1, forward strand.
ATTTAAAATGATTGTTATCAGTAATTATGATTTAGTTACAAACTAGTATTTTCCCAAATTATCAAATAAAATCTAGGAAAAAAATAATAATAAGCAGTATACATCTAATGATAATCTTTTTTTAAAATAAAATTTCTTAAAAATCCTATTACTAGAAGCTTAAAATTAAAATGATTCAAAATAAATTTGCTTTAATAAACACTAGGGTAGATTTAGCAAATTATTAGCCTCATATAATTTATGGGTTTCATCATACACTTTCTTACATACATCAGCTATATCACTCATTAATTTTTCATAAGATTCTACAGTAGCATCATCACAAGGACCACCATAAACCCTTTCAATAATCTGCTGCCTAGCCGGCAATGTATACATAGCAAACATAGCTCCTTTTTGAATAAGCCAAGGGTGATATTTACACAATGTTTCCTTATAGCATGTTTGGGCGATTGTTGAGCTTTTAGCATTTGAATCGGCACGGCTGAACTCTCTCATGAAGGACATGATAAATTCCAAAGCTCGGTGTAGCCGCAATACGGTTCTGGCTCCTGAAGGACGGCTTGTGTCCAAAGTAATTCCTTTAGAGCATTCATAATCAATCATAGATTGAAGAGTTTCATACTGATCAGCATTTTCTGAATTTCTATATTCTTCCAGAATATTTACTTTGCTAATAACGTCTGAGGCCACAAATCCAAATACAGATCCAAGAAGCATAAAAAAGCTGAAATATATAAGAGGGATAAGATTTCATAAAATATACAAAAATAATGATTGTAAGTTAATTTTAATTTGTAAACTTATATTTTAAAAATTAAGGTAATTTGAATTTATTATCAACAATTTTAGACTGATTTTTTTTTTTTTTTTTTTTTACATGTTAAAATAATAATAATAATAATAATAATAATAATAACATTTATGAATTAATATTAATTTATATAATATTATAAAAGACATTTACTTGAAATATTCATTACATAATTTATAAATACATATATAATTTAGAACCAGGGAATAATTTTATTTAGTATTTTTACCTTCAAAGCATTTGAGCATTTTTTAATATTAAGTATGATAGATATTTTTCTTATATAAAGTACCTTTTGTTGCATCTTGTTGCTACGAAAATTAATAAGCTTCTGACATGATTCCCCTCCCCACCCCACCCATTATCGTGCTAGTATAAAAATGGCATACTTATAGAGAATCAACTATATGCACAATAAGTTTTATTTTAAATGATTGATACATATGAAGTCTATTCTATGATATAAAAATCTGGTATATAGGGGAAGGTAGGGCACCCTGAAACACTTTTTAGATAATGATTTTTAGAAAATTTATTTTTTATTCAATTTTCTCCAGTTTGACATAAAGCTTAAGAATTCATGTTTCAGTTAAAATTTATTCCAATGCAGTATTCCATTAAATTTAACTTCAGTAAAATTTTTTAAAAAATCTCTACAATGTCCCAACCTGCCCCATTAGGTGGGGCAACTTGGGACACTGACAATAAAACTTTAATGCATAAAAAATATTAAGCCTAACTGTTTAATAAATCTTTATTTACAGACTTACAGCCTTATAAATGACAATGTATAGTATACAAGTATATTAAATTAACAAATATTGTATTTTATATTTGAAAATTGCTTTTGTCTAAATTCTAAAGAAAAAACAATTTTCTTAATAATAGCAACCATTTTTCAATTTTAACACATTTAAAATCTCAATAAATTTAAATAGTATATGCAAATATTGCTTTCTTTGCATTGCCACTTGGATCATTATTATAATGTAATTCTCAAAAAGTTAGGCTTAGCAGTACAATGCACTTTTTAACATTAAAATTATTATGAAAGTCCATATTTTAATACCCATATACTTATATTTAAATTATTTTATATTTTGTACAATTAATTTGTTTATGAAAGCACCCATTAATGTAACTTTGAATCTTTCAAAACAAAGAAAATTCTATTAATCTTTACCTGCTAATGTGAGAAATTCTAAATTACACTGAAGAGTAGACTGTGCTGCCCACTATGATGTCCTAAGCAAACTAATTCCTATTTACAAGACGAAAGCTGAAATTTAAGGTGTCCCAATGTGCCCCACTATCCCCTACTAGTGACATCTCGTGAATGGTGTTTTAGGCTATCTCAGTATGGATGGCTAGAATAGTAATAAGACAGTCAACTAGTAAGAAAATAAATATTCCATTATAATGTAATATTTATTTATCTTATTAGTTGATTCATTTATTTCGAGAAGCAAGATAGATATGATGACATTTCAACAATTCATCAGATGATTTTTAGACACCCATTTGCAGATTGCCCGAAATACCACTGATATATATCTATATATATTTAATTCTAATGAAGGATAGCTTTTAAATTTGTAAATCATGATCGATGAAAAACATATCAAAATTTTTTGAAAATGTTATCCTTCAGTTAAAGGGCAAAACTGGGAAAATTCATTAGTGGCCAGTGGCCGGTACTGTCAGTTTCATTAGTAGCCACTTTTTTAAGTTAGTGGCCACTTTTCACATGATAAGGCTATTTCTTTCAGACTGCAAAAAGCATTGTCACCATTTTACGGTATAATTATTACAAGAAAAATATGAAAATAAGAAATACATATAATAATAAAATTAACACAGGGACACTAAAATTGTAATTTGTAATTACGCTCTTTTTAAAAATCCTAAATTGCACATCCTAAATTAAAATCTGCTTAGGGCTGTAATAATAACAGTAAAAGTTATTATCTTTCAGATAATTCAGTAGTACTTTTTTTTTCAATTTATTTAAGTGAAATAAGCTGTTATCATTCACAGTTCACATTGATATTTTCTAGTAAATGAATCAGCTGATTCATCATCATCACAACCTTTTACATGGTCATGTGTAAATACAGTTAGCAGTTTTATTATTTTTTCTTATTTCTAAAGACACACTTTTTTAAACGATTTTATTTCAATAGAGTTAAAATACTTCCTCTTAAAAAGTATAGATATGGAAACTTAGCTGCTTCACAGTGGCGGATTTAAGGGGGGGGGGGGGCTAGGGGGCTGAAGCCCCCCCCCAAAAAAACATTGATATTCACAATTGAATATTGCAATTGTAAATTTTTTATGCGTCTAGAATAACACTTTGAAAAATCTTAGCGCCCCCCCCCCTCCCCAAAAAAAAGTCAAGTTCTGGATCCGCCACTGCTGCTTCATTAAAAATAATTTACTTAGCTGCCAAATTTGTAGCTTTAAAAATAGGGAGATTTCTACTTTAAAATGGGAAGGGAAAAGGAAGATTTCTACACAAAAGAAAGTAAATACAAAAATTTTTGAAAAATACACATTTAAGTCAAATCAAACTTTGATACACACATTTGTCAACTATCTTAAATGGGTTAAATATACACAAAATACTATGGAGATATTAATGGAAAAAGATTGTGCTTTGCAGGACATTTGATCATTAACTGCTTGTGGAAATGGAGCTCACATGTGTGTGTGGGGGGGGGGGGGAGGGTACATCTATATTCTTCTTTATAGGTTCTAGAATCTAATCAAGAAAGTTTAAAATGAATATTTACATTTATGTTATGGATAGAGAAAGATTGTAAACCACAAGATTTCAGTGGAGCATGTGATTGCCAATCGTTGGAGGGGGGGGGGGGGGGTTACAAGAATTATGAGTAAGAGATATTAAACAATTCTACTTCTTTACAGATTCTAGAATCTAATAAAGTAAGTTTAAAATATGCATTTATATTTTTGCAGCAAATGGAGAATGATTAGAAATTATAAAGCTTTCTATAAGCTGTGTGATCACAGATCGTTAGGGGGAGGGAAAGGGAGGGGGGGGGTCCAAAAAATTATATGAGTGAGACATATTAAACAATTCTACTTATTTATAGGTTGTAGAATATAATAAAGCAAGTTTAAAATGAACATTGACATTTATGCCATGGATGGAAAAAGATTGGAAATCACAAGGCTTCGATTGGCTATCGTCGCTCGATTTTTAGATTATTTTAATGATCATAAAAAGTGGCGACTTTAGTGGCGATCGATGCATAATTTTTAATCGCCATCTTTTTTTATTTAGTCGCCACGTGGCCGGTGGCGACCGTTAATTTTGCCCTTTACTTCAGTAGTATATACTTTTTTATTTTCAGGCTTCAGTAGGGTAGAGGTTTCAATATATACTTTTTGTTACAATTTGCTTAAAGTAAATTTGATAAAACCAAATAAGAAAGTTTTCTTTTTGTGTGTGTGTGTGACTATCACTTGAACTTTAGTGAATTCCCTGACTTTTTCAGATCATTTTCCCTGATTATTGCGCTTTCTTTTCCACTAAACTGTACACAACTTTTTACTACAGGTCTAACTGCAACCTTGATATTGACATGCAAACAAGCAAAGTCAAAATGAACTAATAATTTAGCCTGTTACCAGAATGGAAAAATAGAACTATTGTATTTACTCAAAGAGGGGAAATAGTTATTATCTCACACAATTAAAAATGCAACTAAATTACAATTCAGTATTATATTTGGGGAATAAATGAGAAGATTTTCTCCTTTTACATTATTTACCTCTTTCTCCATCTTGAGTCGATAACAGTTGATTTCAACTTTAATTAAAAAATATCCAGACATTTAATGACATTCCTTAATTCCTTGACTAATGGTCAACCTGAATAGGCATAAGAAGTTATGTAATGAAACAATCATATGTAGGTGCAACAAGTTATTTTTCAGAACATCAGAATTTACATATTTTCCTTTTCCAAATTCTTTCTTACATATGGAATTTAGATTTTGGACAATGCCAGTGTAAAAATTTTAAGAACTAGTAAAGAACACATATTATCAGGAATTTTATTTATAAAAAAATAAAAAAGCTGCAAAAGAAATAGCTTTTTGTTAAACACAAAAAGCATATCCTACCTTTATTAAAGCAGAAAATAGATATGTTCTTGCTCTTATCTAATTAAGAAAGATAAACCCATTTAATAAGATTCATCCAGTAATTCCTTTCATAGTGAAACTAATCTAGCTTTTGGATTCACACAGATAGGATGTGCTTTTGCACCAGATGATGAAAGTAAATGCTTTCAAAGGCGTTGTACTTTCTTAATTTTATGATTCTTTCTTTCTTTCTTTATTTTAATAAAATTCTTGACACAATACACAAATGAACTAAACTTTAGAATCCTCCTTCATAAAACAATACTTACACACAACTTACATTTTCCTATGCTTTCGAAGAAATTTCTAGAGTAAAAGAATTCTGATTTAGAATTTTTAGATAGTATTTTGATATAATAGTTGCTTAATATAACAACTGTATAATTATAGCAACTCATTAATAGTGAATATCATAACTTAATTATAAATTAATTTTAAAGGTATTTGATAATTAAAAGTTTATTATCAAATTATCTTTAAATTTAATTTAGAATTTCACACAGAAATACATTATAAACAACATTCTTTCATGAAGATGATTTTTCTTCAATTGTCTAATTTAATTAGGAATATACAGTTTTTCAATTGAATTTTTTATAACATTTACTTAAACTATTTAGTAAAAATGAATTATTAAACATAATTATAATTTCTAAAATAATGTTTTTTTTTATCACGTGGGCTGTGAAAGAAACCTGCTAAATTACCAAGTGGAAGTCTTCAAATTGAAAAGAACTACTGTATATTTCCAAATATAAGCTGAGACAGAGTCTATTTTTTGAACAAAAATTTACCCAAATTTAAAAACTCATATATAAGCTGACCATCATAATTTAGATTACGGAAAATTTCCTTTAAGTTCTGCATTAGTAATTGCATGAATGACAGCAAGGATGACATTGTTAAGTATGAAAAACAAAGAAATTGATGAAAAAATTATGCATTCAGATATCCCACTGACCAACCATGTATTTGAATATGTATTGTAAAACTCAGATTCTAACACTGACATTTAAGTATTATACTTATTTTTATTATTACTGTCATGCAACTAACCACTCCCCTGCTCATTTTTATTCACTCTGCCAACCTTCCATGCTGCTGTTAGTGGGAGAATGTGTTTTGGCAGTTAGTGGAGCTTTAGCCTTCGGCCTGTGAAGTAGGATGTGTATCTGAGTTAAAGAGTTAATTCTTCTATTTTATTTGTTTTTAATAACATGAGCACATATGTGTTCAAATTCAAATGTATATACACTGCTCAACATTGAAAATGCAACACCAAGAAGGAATGATAATAACGGAATGAAATTTGTTGGACACATGCATTATAGTAGGAAGAACAATTGATTAAAATTTCAGGAAATTTTGAGTAATATGTACTGAGAAAACAGTACATAAAGCAGCGACCTCTGTGAGCAATAACAGCACATATCTGCCTAGGCATTGAATCGAACAGCAATTGGATGACATGTACGGGTAGAGCATTTCATGAAGCTTCAACACGATGCCACAATTCATCGATCGAAGTTACTGGTGAGTGGTGGGGGGCCAGTCGCTTTTCAATGATTAAACAGTCATTTTCATTGGTGCAAGATCAGGAGAACGCGCTGGCCAGAGCAACAGTCAAACACATTCTGTATCAAAGAAGGTCCGGACAATACAAACAACTACTATAATGTATGTGTCTAACAAATTTCATTCCGTTATTATCATTCCTTCTTGGTGTTGCATTTTCTATGTCGAGCAGATAACCTCATTCTATATATTCATATCTGGTATTTATAATAATAATTAAAGAGTAAAAAAATATCATAAGAGAGAATTTGCTTCAAAAATCTCCACTCATTCATCACAATTATATTCATATGCTTATTTATTATATCATTTTTGCTGTACAATTTGATACATTTCCATTAGCCGTGTGCAAATTAAACCAACATTTGATTTTTTTTGTTTTAGCAATGACATTATTACAAAAATAAAAGGGGGGGGGGCTTAACATCAGTGGTGATCTCATGCAACAATACACTACAGTTTTACTACAAAACAATATAGTATAAACAATTGTATTCATTCAATTCATCTCATTCAATTAAATATTTTATAGCAATGTTTGACACAACACAATATAAATAATAAAAGTATTAGTTTTAGTTTTCATACAGAAATTTTTATAAGTGAATTGTTATCCGAAAGTTGCGGACAAATTTTTTTCTCGGTGCAGACAAAAACTGTCCGCAAGCCGTTTTTCTGTGTCCGCGACTATGTCGCCGTGTTTCTGCCACTGGGATGGACAGTGTATTTTTTGTTGTTTTCTCGTCTTTTCATTTGCAGTCTTCTTCATAAACCTCTTACATATAAATCTATAATAATAAAGGAAGATGTCTGTCTGTGCATCTATACGTTCAGCCCCTACTGAGCGCAGAAGCACAAAATTTGACATGCAGGTGCTCAGAAGCCTTCCCAAGGGGATAGTGCAAAAAAAGAATTAAAAAATTTTAATTAGATCCGGAGATATTAATTAAAACGTCAATCTATGTCTAATCAAAAAACAATTCAAAAAGCCAGGCGACCGTAATTTTTCCCCTGAACTACATTCCTCAAAAGAAAAAGCAGAGAGAGAAAATTTCGTGGGTTTTTGTAAAGCGATCGCTGCTCAACTGTTAGAGATATTGAAAATACACCTGTACCATGAGAAAGAGCATTTATTACCGACTCTTACGGTAAATTTTTTTTTTTTGAAAAATATGGATTTTTTATATTTAAAAAAAAGTTTTTAAAAGGGTCCAAAATTTATCTTTTTCTCGACTGCCTTTTTTGAATCGCCCTCTACGAAAGACCAATTGTCCCATTTCTTAACAATTGGTATATTTCGAAAGGTCATTTAATCCTCTTTCAAAGCATATAAACATTTTAACAAAATACAGATTAGCGATCCATATTTTTAGATTTTACGAAACATCGATTTTTTTCACAAAACATTTTATAACTCAAAATCTTTTAGAAATAAATCTTTTTTTTTTTTTTTTTTGTACGTAGACCTCGATTACACAAATCCTATTTCAAAAGATTGAGAGATTTTTTTCAAAAACTGAATCCGTTATAATTTTTTTTATTTTCTGCATGCCTGCAGTTTTTGATGACATTCTGAATCCGCGTTTGCATTCGAACAACAGTTGGTATTTTAGTTGCCATGGAAACTCTCTTTTAAGTTTGCAGATGATATTTCAAAAGTAGAGGGAAAGAGAAAGATCTTTTTCTGACTGAGGTCACGTGCTTTTGGACTACGTTTAAAAATTGCAAATTTCAAAATTTCTCAATTTTCCTTTGTTGCACATGAAACTTACTATGCAGAGTTTTCATCACAAGACAAAGTTGTAGTTCAAATTTCACCAATTTCGGAGATAAAACAAAAAATTTACATTTTAATTGCAAATTAAATTTTATTCTAATACGCATATTTCAAATTCTAATTATGATTAAATTATTTTTAATTAATACATCATTCAAAAAAAATTTTAAAGTTCTTTTATATTATCGAAAGTGGAATTCGAGATTTCACCTTATTTACACGCTTTGAGGTGTCCTGATTAGGTTTTCTTTTGTATCTCAGCTACCAATTAAAATAATACATCATTTGAAAACTTTGTTGATTTAGAATCAAACAGTAGATTACAGAAATTTCTACCGTCAGATGGCACTGTAATATTTTAAATTCTAATGAGCGAGGAAGGTGTTGTAAGTTTTAAAACGGGGATAAAGCGCCACCGAGCGGGACTTTGCTAAAATCAGACATTTGAAAGATCATTACATGGTGAGCAAACAGGCTGTTTGAGATATTTAAACTGGAAGAGGGCGCTACCGAGAGGGAATTTACTGCGATTAAATTTTTCAATAAAGCTATTTTCACTATATGTCAATAAGTAGTTGTAAGACCTCGGCGCCACCAAGTGGGAGTTTCGTAAAGTCGGATTTTTCAAGGATCGCGAACCATCTGGTCGCCAAAGGCGGCTAGTGTTTCGTAAAAAAATATGCTAACTATACTGAAAAAAAAAAAAAAAAAGATAGAAAGAAATCTTCAAGCTCAAATTTAAAGAAACAAAAAGAAAATTGTCAAACCATCCTGATTTGAAAAATCAGCCTCTCGATTAAAAAAATACCCTTAATGTGTCAAAAAAAAAAAAAAAAAAAAAAAACTTTTGCATTTTTCTAAGATAAACGAAAAATATCCATGAAAAAATTCAGAGAACTGAGGGTATACAGGGCTCCCACTCAATTTTTGTTACAAAAAGGGGAAAAGGGGGACTATTTTTCATGAAAAAAGGGACCAAATGGGGACCACATTTTTTGAAAAAATAGGCTAAAAGGAATCACTTTTAAGGGGAAAAAAAAAGATCGTTATGGTATTAGCATATTACTTTAGCGAATTGTATTGTCAATAAAATAAAATGAAAAATTTCTACACTTTTTTTAGCAACTTTTTCTATACATAAAATCATAATATAAAGTAAAAAGTACCTAAATTAAACAAAACTTCAAAATTAAAGAGGCACATCGTAAAAACTTTCTATTTTACCCCTACTTCAAAGCCAAATATACCAAAATAATCGTATCTCATCCATTTCGTCATAAAAATGCGCTGCCCACCCTCAAAAAGCAAAATCAATGGTACACTTTTTAAAAAAAAAGAGGGGGTGGGGGCATATTACATTTCAATTCTAGAAAACTGAAATTAATTGAAATTTTTATTTCAATAATTTCTAGGCATCTAAAAAATGTAATTATATGATACTCTTGCAAGTGATTGTTGAAACATGAGATCTTTTTTGCCTCTGGCAAAATGTGAGTTATTATTTTAAGCTGAATCCCTAAATATGTGATTAGTAATTACATACACAAAGAAAAAAACATTTTTTGCGTATTATTGCCGGAAAGGGGGGGGGGGACTTTTTTTTTTTTTCACTAATTGATAAATTATGTGCAAATTCTTTATCAAATTGCTAATTTCTTATTTTATTTATTTATATTTTTTTAAGAGGTCAATAGAATAAATATATGCTGTAATTTTAATCATAACTAATTAGCAATTATTTCATTGCTTATCTTCAAATTTCATGTTTTTTTTTTTTTTTTTCAAAGATGTTTTTCGATACATGTGATCACTTCACTACAAATCCTCAAAATTTCTTTGTGCGTGTGCCTAACTGATTGAATGTGCCATATTCTGGCAGCTGACTGCTGAAATGCGGGATCATTATGCTACTGATAGACAAAAGCAAGGTTTTAATTGCTAAAATTCTTGGAGCAATTTTGGTGTTAAAAAAAAACTCATTTTGGAGCATCAAATTGCCATTTCAGAGCAGATTTCTTAGTTTGGAATATCAAAACTGTATTTTGTGGTGAAAAATATCCATATTTTTAATGACATACTTTTGCTTAATTCTAACAAAAATTAATGTCCCCATGGATATGTGTTTGCCTATGTACACATCATCCTCAAATCTAATAGAAAATTTTCTTATCACATGCTCACAGCACATGATTCTTGAAAGTTTCATATGATGTTGATGTTGAATAACACACTGGATGTGGATACCTCTTACTTTATTTTTATGCAGAGTGTTATCTCATAGAATATAATGTATATATAGAATGAAATTGTTTAATTACTTCATGATAAGATCTTAACTATGCTAGAATGCTAATTTTTCACTGTTAATTTATACTATCTTATCAGCTGATGATTATTTTAGAAGCTATTTATTTGACTAGTTATAATAATAAGAGATATATGTAAAATTTCTGTAACTGATTGCCAAAATAAGTGACTATTTCGCCACTAACGGAGAAAATTTATATTTAATTGCAACTAGTTGCTGAAAATAGGCTATTATTTTGCCCCTAATGCTTAAAATTTGCATTTCCTTTTCCTTTTTTCAAAGCTAATTCTCAAAATACGCGATATTCCGCGATCAATCGACAAAATACATGATCATTTCAGTACTAACTTATAAAATCGCTCTATTTTTCAGATTCTCGGAACAGCAAGTAATTTTGAGTCTATCATCGAAATAAGCGATCATTTCAGCGATAACTGAAAAAATTCATGCTTTTTTTCAAAGCAGATTCCCGAAATACGTGATAGTATTGCGATTGATTGTCAAAATACGCGGTTATTTTTTAATTCTATTTTTTATGCATTTCCTTTTTTTAAAATTGGCTCTTAAAAATAATCACTTTTTTAAAACCTTTTTCCCTAAATAATTTTGCGATCGATTGCCAAAATACACGATCATTTACCATTAATGGATAAAATTCGACTTTTTCAATGCAGTTTCCTAAAATATATTATTTTTTGCTACTAACTGTCGAAATACGGGATCATTTTACTGCTATTTAATAAAATTTGCGCTTTGATCAAAGCAGATTCCCAAAATACGCGGTATTTTTGAGATTGATTGCCGTAATACGTGATTATTTAAAAGTGACTTAAAATCAACGATATTTTTCAAAGCAAATTCCCAAAATATGTAATTTTGCGACATACTATTGAATATGTGATTATTTGACTACTAATTGATAAAATTCGTGCATTTTTTCAAAGTAGATTCCTGAAATATGTGATAATTTTACAACTGATCGCCGAAATAAACGATTCACCTATAAATGATAAAATTGGCACATTTTTTTCAAAGCACACTCCCAAAATAAGCGATAATTGTGCAGCCGAGACTGCTAAAATATGCGATCATTTCACAAGTGATAAAATTCATGCTTTTTTCAAAGCAAATTCCCGAAATATACAAAAAATTTGCGACAGACCCCATACGCAATCATTTCACCATTTACTGATAAAATCCACGCTTTTTATTTATTTATTTCAGCAAATTTCCGAAATAAAGGACCATTTCATTGCTAATTGTGAAAATTTGCATTTTTCTTAGTTTATTGCTAAAATAAGCAATTATTTCGCCGTTTTTTTTTTTTTTTTCCTTTAAAGTATATTCCGAAAACAAGTAATTCATTAGCCACTAACTGCAAAAATTACAATCTCTCCCTCCTTTTTTTTTCCAGCTAATATTATGTAATTTTCTTATATTCGAATTTTTTCAATAAACAATCTTAAAATGTATATTTTTATAAGAAATTTATTTTATTTCGCCGACTTTTGTGAAAGCTCATTTTAAGATCGTTGATCATAGTTAAGTACACGTTTCAGAAACTATTTTTTCCTAATTTGATCCTTGCAATTATTTCATTTGTTCCATCAGTTCCAAAAAAAAATGATATAAACCTTTATGTAAGAAACAGTTTTGTACTGCTTCTGATAATTTATTGACCATAAAAAAAGGGCAAAGTTCATAAGAAATAAAAAAAGAAAAGGGGGGGGGGGGGGGTTGGGGGCTGGATTTACGCTTGCGGAAATTTTGTTGACGGATATTTTTAATTTGGATGTGAATCGCGCCATCCTGCGAGAACGAACTCGTTAATTTCGGCTCTAAGCAAATTCAATGACTATTCAAAGAAGTTCGCTTTTCAGAAAGACAAAAAAAAAAAAAACAGATAACGTAAACAGAATGAGGAATAATTTTATTTACATTTTCAGTAAGCGTTCCTTCACGATCACGGAATCACAAAGTAATTCCTACCATGCGCGCGCGATAGAAATTATCGGAAGAGAGAAAGGAAGGGGCAAAAGAATAAAATAAATGTTCGGCTTAAAAAAGTCAGCTCCCACTGTTAAAATTTTAACCATTTCTGGCATTTAGCTGAACATCAATTAAAATTTTACGGTCAGTTAATTCCCTGTAAAAACAGACTTTACGGACCAAGTAGCAAAAAAACGGACATTTACGGACTTGAAGCAAAAAAACAGACCAATTCCCCAAAAACGGACCTAGTGGGAGCCCTGGTATAGTGGGTTGTTATAGATTCTATTAACTGACCAGTGGCTTGCAGTATTTAAAAGTTTGTGAACCTCTGCTTTACTTTTCTTCATGACATATAGCTTTCTGGGAATAGTTTTAGAGCATTTGTGCAACAACAACCGTATTTAAAGAGCCAACATATATATATATATATATATATACAAGTCAAGTAAAAGTAATAATTTCCTTTTATCATGCATTTAACCACTTCACTGGCCACTGTAGTGTGTGGAAGGCTACATTTTCCCCCGAGTTATCTCATGGTTAAATCACAGTGTCAAGGGCAACAAAATAGTAAAATAATGTCCTTTTTGAAAACAAGTTGATCTTTTATTTGAATTCCCCTGGCAGCCCATTATATCATAAAGTTTATCATGATTGCTTTTAAAAAAATTATCGTAATTTATTATTATTATTATTAAATTATATCACAGTCATTACTTTATAAGGGTTGCCTATAATTTGACTAAATGTTTTAAACATGATTCGGTGATTTATTGCAATTGCAGAGACCCATAAACACCGAAGTTACCAAGGTTGACATCTTTATCCGCGATCGGAAACAAGTTGCCAGGCAGTATCATAAAGCACATTCCACCCTTCCTTTCTTTTAAAACAGATATTAAAAGAACAACTGATGACAAGTAACTAAACTGAACATCTAGTTCTTAGTCCTATATTTATTTAATTTTCAAATTTTATCAAGAATTATGTCAGAATTTTACATCCATAATAGAAGAAAACAAAAAAGAAGAAAGAAAATAGTACTATATATAATATGTATATAATTTTTTTTTTTTTTAAATAGTAGTAGTAGTAATAAAATAGTACAGAAATGCTTCAAAATAAATCACAAAATAATAATAATGTCTTATACAAAATTACTAAAAATTAATTCTTATACTTTCAGTTCATTTGAGAATTTTTAATGATAGAATATTTTGTTTGAATTCAGCATCACGTGAAAACACTAATTAAAACTGTTGCACTAAGCAAGATTTACTTTACACTTTAAAATCTTACAAGTTTTATACTTTTAAAAAATTTTAAATCTATTTTAATGTTTTTGATACAAATTACTGTTTTAGAGACATTTTTATTCAATAAAAATTATTTATTTATCGTTAATAATTGCATTTCATCATTTACAAAATATAAAGTTTTAGTAAACATATCTTTATACAATTTACAATATGCTTTAATAAATGAAACCTATAATAATAAATATTTTTATTATTATTTTATAATTGTTCATAATTATTTATCTAATTTACAAAAATAAATAAAAATAAAAGCTTAATCCATTTATAATTTGCAGCATTCTATAATATCAGCAAACATGGAGATTTTTTTACCAGCGTCATCGAGTAATTTACAATATGTTTAACCCTTAACTACAGACGTTTATTTTCTGTCACGTAAACACAGACGTGCGGTCTCTCAGACCGCGAGCTGTTTTATGCATTTTTAAAATACAAAATTTGAAGATAATAAATTCCTGCTATTTTATATGCAAGAATACACATTCCAAGTTATATTAAGGTAATTCATTCATTTAAAAACTATAAAATTAATATATTAAAAATATGATTTCTAAAAACTATATGAAAAAATCCAGAAAAATGAATCAAATAATGAAAATAAGGACAACTTACTTGAAAATGCGTACAAATGAAATTATTTAATAAATTCCACATGAACAGTGTCTGGATTATATAAAATAATGCAAAAAAGGCTATTATATAAAGAATATTAAAAAAATTTGTAATAATCCCGCATTTCCCACAAGGGAGAAAAAGTAACGTAATCGCAGACGTGAGGTCTATATGACCGCGGCACAAATTTAAAATTTATTTTAAAAAAAAACTAATGCGTAGAATTTAATAAAAATTTAGAAGTAGTTATATTTAATGCCAACATGAAAGTACTGAAAAGAAGGAGAATAATTATATAACTTATAAAGAGTTTTGCAGTTCTAAAATATCGGAGCGGTCATACAGACCGCACGTCTGTGTTTAAGGGTTAATAAAGAAGCATCACAAAACTGGCGTTGTAAAAATTATTACTTACAAACTTTGAATAAACACCATAAAATGCAATAAACTCGCAACAATTGTTTCGGGTCGAAAAAAACACGACCCTTCATCAGGCGAACAAAGTAAGCACGAGTGCTGCAGTCAAAGGACTGCAGCACTCGTGCTTACTTTGTTCGCCTGATGAAGGGTCGTGTTTTTTTCGACCCGAAACAATTGTTGCGAGTTTATTGCATTTTATGGTGTTTATTCAAAGTTTGTAAGTAATAATTTACAATATGACCTGTTCAATAATTTATCTAGATGTAAAATTACAGAGCTTACTTATAATTTTATGAAGAAAAAAAAAGTAGCAATAAAATTCAATTTTGATTTTTGTACAGATAGAATATAGAAATCAAAAGAGAATACGTGTTACGTGTTATTAAAATTAATTAGCTTTTAACAATTACATACAAATCAGAATAAGATATTTTTACCGATAAAGCTCTTTAAAACCAATCAAATAATGATCCATGACCAACGCTTTTGTGTCTTCACAACATTTTGAGAATGAATCATAAACCAAATTAATATCAAACGCTTCAATTTCTTCTTTGGCATTTCCTATATTATTATTTTTATTTTCACAATTTTCCGTAGCAGACATTATTGTTGTGATTGTGTCACGGATGTTGATGTTGACAACAACTATTTGATTTATTCATTTCACTTTCTTTTTGTCAAGTTATGAAATCATTTCACTTCATTATTGATGTTTGAGAAATTATGCTGTAAAAATAATAAAATATGCGAAATATTAATTTTAAATGTCTTCAAAAACTCTTATTTTATAATTTTAATATTGTTTATTTATTTATCTTATTCAATAAAATATCAAAATGAGGAGTGTTATAAATAGCACTGCCACTTTAATTTCTAGGAATTGACGTCGTCGTGCTCGTGTTTGCAAAATGGAAGCAGAAAGAAGTGTATAAATGGATATTACGTCATGGGTTATGATAAATACTTATCGGTGCGTTCCAATAAAAATACAAAGCTAGTCATATTTTCTTATATATTCTTATTGTAATGGAAGTATGTGCATTTTAGAATTAAGGAAAAGTAATAAAATATCGGTTGATCTTCGACCAGGTGGTCAATTTTAATATATGTATATTGATTGTTTTGACGTCTTGCTTTTACGATTATCTCTTTAAGTCTTGTTAGACGTAATTTAATCTATATTTTTTTTAATGCAAACTGATTATAATTTGATTTTAACGATACTATACAATTTACAACTATCAGTGATCGTATAAAACGAAAGAAACGTACGTTTTTAAAATGTATGAGTTGTTATCTGCTTAGAAGTATGTTTGTTTTGAATTATCCAAATCTCTAAGTTATAGATTTGTAGTTGAAATTTGAAAGACTGATGTATGGGATTGGATTTTTAGAGTTGGTTAATTAATTTTTGTTATGTAACGTCTTTTTTTTTTTTATGATAAAATCAGCTGTGTTTAAGTGCTTCTGAGTGCCCCCTTTTCCCTTTTAATATTCGTATTTGTTGTAAGATAAAGTTGGACCTTCTGGAGAGAAAAGGGTGTATTTTGTATTAAATAAATTGCTTTTTCTCAAAATTGGCATTTATTAATTAATAATTTGCATTTATGAAATTTCAACTTGATTCAAGTATTTTTCATTTTATGCTATTTGCTCTGTTTTTGTTTGAAATAATTTTATCTTAATCTAAAATTATTCTCTTTGGTCTGGTTATTAAATTTAGAAAAAAAAAAAAGAAAATCAAATCAAATAAAACCTAATCTTAGAATTAAGTATTAAGCCTTTTATTTATTTATTTTGAAAGCTTTATTTTTCTAATTGTCGTTTGGTTTACTTGCTGAGCTGAGACTCTTTAAAGAACAAACTGATATATACTCATTCTAAATGCATTTCCTGTTGAACTCTGGTTTCAATTAGTCGTTTACTTAATTATGTTTAATCCTATATATGTATATATATTGCTTCTGTTTAATACTCTGCTGCAAATACATAATTAAGTTTTTTTTTTTTTTCCCTTGTCTTTTTGTCACAGCTCAAACTAATTGGTTTTGCTTTCAATTTTACTTCTTTCACAGTGCGAAGAGCGAGTAATAACTGCTAGTTGGTGTTAAGATTACAATTTTTTACTACTTATTCCATTGCTAGTAATTAATAGCCTTACACTATCATAGTAATGTATAGCAGTTTTTTTCTATTAATATGCATTTTCCCTATCAAATTACTTGATATAATCTTCAAAGATGATTGTATATCATTTGGGAAGTTTTCTAAAAGTGATATCACAGTAAAATGTTTAAATCACGTGCATGAAATTTTGATTAAAATGTAATTTTAGATTTTTTTTCTTTTTTATCTTGTTTCACCATTTTTTAATTTCAAATTTTTAAAAACCTCTACTTTTGGGGATTATATAGATTAGAAGTAGCCTATATATCAAATTTGAAGTTTCTAGCTGTATCATTACTGTAGAAATGATACAAAATTATGAGGGTTTTACTGCCCCCTTCCTCCCATTGTGCATTTTCTAAAAATTTAAACACCCGCAATACTTAAACCTTAGTAATATGCAATAATTTTATTATTTCATTTCCAAGAATATCCCCCCCCCCCCACTTTTTTTGGGAGGGGGGGGGATGGTTTTAAATTCTTTTATAATTTTTTACATGGTGACCCCAAAAATTGAAATCAAGGATTTTTAATTTGCTAAAGAAACCTTTATATCTGAAGTTTCAAAATAATGTGTCAGGTATTTTGCGAGATAATCAACAAACCCAGTAGCAGAATTTTCTGTATCTGCAGCAAAAGAAAATTTGTCTGTGATCTAAGAATACTGGTCCGAGTCCAGTAGCACAAGCAGTATATCAATTCGTAAAATTTGTAAAATTTGCCTCTTCAACGAAAATAAATTGAAAATATACAAGTACAATAATGTAAAGGCATAAATGTAAGTTATCTCTGTATTTTTTTAAACCTGGCATTTCTTATTGAAATGTTAAATTAATCTGTAGAGCTTAAATCAATCTGCAGCGCTCGCTGCTGTGCTGCATTTTTTCTGCTACTGGGTCAACAAAATGTATAAAATCAAAAGGCCAGTAGCAGAAACAGGTGCAGCACAGTAGCGATTGCTATAGATTGTTTAAAACTTTGCAGATTAATTTAACATCTTAAATAAAATGCCAGGCATAAATATACAAATTTAATTTACATTATGTCGCTATACTGCAATACTTGTTGTACAATACTTCTTGATTTATTTTCTTTGTAGATGCAAATTTTGCATATTTTTGAGTTACTAATGCTATTATTTTTTGGCCCAACATTTCTAAATTGCTGACAATTTTGTTATGCTGCAGATAAATGCAGAAAAACTGGGATCAAAAGTATTATTTTATTTACCATCTGTATATATATAGAAAGTTTAAAATTTATACATCTTAACTCTCCCCTTTTTTGTAATCGTTTTGTGAAAAATAAACAAAAATGTATTTCAAATAATTTTTTCTTTTTAGTTATTTAAGAGCAATTTTTACATTTTATCGCTTTTTTAATTTTTTAGAAAAAAAAATCTATATTTTCTATTGTTTCCCCTTCCCCCAGCTAACAATCAATGGTCAAACACTGTCTGAAATCTTCTGGCCTCCAATCATTTTCCATCCACAACATAAATGTCAGTATTCATGTTAAACATATTTTATTAGACTCTAAAACATATAAAGAGATAGAAGTGCTTAATATTCCTTATATGTAATTAATTTTTTGCAATCATGTTAAGTTATGTTAAACTGATTACTGGGATGAGATGATTCATCTTATCCTAAATTTACACAAACTTATTCACTCTGTTTTTCAAAAATAAATGTACAATACTATAAAGCCATACAAAAATTATTCTTGTATCAAGGTTTTTACTTCGGTTACCTGACCACAGTAGGTAATGAAAGGAATTATTTATAAAAAATAAGTAACTTTACTTAAGCTTCTGTTGTTTTGCCATTTTTACTTTCCGAACACTATAGTGAGGAAAGTATTGTAATCATGTCAAAAATCCGAATTTGAGATTTTGATATTTCTATACGTTTCGAGCTCCCCTGAGTCCGTTTCCACTATTTTTGAGATGATGTATGTATGTGTGTGTGTATGTCTGTGAGTGAACACGCTAGCGTCTAAACGCTTTGTTCGAATAACCTGAAAGTTGGTACGTATATTGTAATTCACCATAGTACGAACCCTATAGATTTTGGTGAATCTAGCACTTAGTTTTTTTACAGGGACACAAAGAAAAATTCTTTATCATTATGGCCTATGGGAGCAAAATCTTAAAAATGCGATAACATTTAAACGCCTTATTCAATTGAGCAAAAAATTTATACACATATTATAGGTCACAAATACTCAATCTGTATAGATTTTGGAGAATCTAGCACTTAAAGTTGTTTTACAGGGACACAAAGAAAAATTCTTTATCATTATACCTATGGGGCCAAATTTTTAAAAGTATGATAGCATCTAAACGCCTTATTAAACTGAGCAAAAAATTTTTACACATGTTATAGGTCACAGTTGCACCAACTGTATAGATTTTGGTGAATCTAGCACTTACAGTTTTTTTACAGGGGAATTCTTTATCATTATGGCCTATGGGACCAAATTTTTAAAAGTATGATAGCATCTAAACGCCTTATTCAATTGAGCTGAAAATTTATATGAATATTATAAATCACTGTTGCACTAACTATAAGCATTTTGGTGAATCTAGCATTTATAGGTTTTTACAGGGACACAACGAAAAATTCTTTATCATTATGATCTAAAGGGCTCAAAGTTCAGTAGCGTTAAGTAAAACATCGTGTAATATATGGAGAAAAATACTCAAAAAATTTTATTATGGTTTTATCTCTTTTGTTTGTTTAATAACTCCTCTTTCTTTACTTTATCTACAAAACTGCTATATAAATTACTTTTTAGACGTCCTTTAGCATGTATTACTTGGTTAATACAGGAAATTGACAGACATCCTAATTAGGTAGGTCAGTTATAGATCTTGGAAATGTTTTTTTTTTTTTTTCAAAAAACAGCTCTAATGATTTTTTTTTTTTTTTTTTTTTAACTTGCTATGTAAGTTCTCTTCACAACATATGTATCAGTTTACTCTTACAGGAAAAACTTTAGGTGTCTGATTTGTTAAGTCAATTTTATGTCTTTTGATCTCGCTATTTCCAAAAAGAGTATATAATATGTGTAGTAGTGGGTAATGGAAGTCGTGTGGTTGTTACAAACCAGACTTTTATATTTTTACTGAACATAAATATTGGATAAAAGCAAGCTTCTTAAGACTGAATTAGCAAAAAAGTGAGGTTAAATTGAAAAAAAAAGGTAAAAGATTATATTGTAACTTTATTGCGTAAAATGTTGAAATAATGTATAAAACATGTCACATATGTAAATTTCAGATTTTGTTTTCAGCTTTTTTGGCCTTTTACTAAACTCATTCTTGATTATAGTAATAAATAAGAATTTAATTAGAGTGGTAAAATACTATCAGTACATAGAGGTGGAAAAAATATTAAAACTTTGTGAAAAAAATGCTTGAAAAATATTTTATCATCTTTAAAATATTTTTTTTTTAAAGATTGATACTAGATTCTTGATGCAATATATTAATTATAACACATACGAAGAGTATAAAAATGACATGAGTAAATAGCTACATTATGCTATAAAATACTTTCTTCACAAAAAATGGTATGATGTGCTGTCCAGTGCCACAGAGTGAGATTAAAACGAAATATATATGTTTAGTCCTCATGTTTTTCAATCTAATGGTACTATAAAGTATATTTGGTTGATAAAAGGTTAATGTGAAAGAAGAAAGGAGGAATAATCAGTTGGTAATTTTGTTTCACAAGGTGACACATGAATATTTTCAAATATATATAGCATTATCTTCTATTTACAAACTTTTTTTATTTCTATGAGATTTAAAGTACCATAAAAACTGGCATATGAGCCGTGGCCCTTATGGGAAAAAAAAATAGCTATTTTTTCTTGATTGTGGCCCCTACAAAAATGTAGCTTATACATGATATTTTTTTTCTTCTATTATCTATCACAATCATCAAAAATGAACTAAATTAAAAGTTTTTTTTTTTTTTCTTCCCAGTGTGTATGGGGGGGGGGGGGGGATAAAAGGTAAAAATTAAGAGAATAAAAAATAAAAGTGTAAATAACTGTCTCCTATTCGGGTAGTGTCTACCCCTGAGCTACACATATGCGATGATGTCCACTGTAAAGCTGAATAAAAGTGTGGCGTATATGTTCCTTCCTATTAAAATAAAGGGGAAGTGGGAAGGGAGATTTTAGTTAAAGTAAACATCATTTCTTCTTTTCAGCCAGCAGCTGGAATCGATTACTTAAAATGAGCGTAATAGTACAAAACTTTAAATAAACACCATAAAATGCAAGAACTTGCAACAATTGTTTCGGTTCGAAAGAAAACATGACCCTTCGTCAAGTGAACAATGTAGGCACAAGTGCTGCAAACAAAATGGCAACGCATCTCACACAAATAAATTAATTTAAAAAATTCAAAAGTGGGGGGAGTTAAAACCTAAAAAGGGAAAGGCAGGGTTAAAAAATTAAAAAACAATCAGTAAAATAAAAATTCGATATGAAAGGCATAATAAATGAGAAAAAAGAGGAAATTTTATAAATCCATAAAATGCAAAAACTCGCAACAATTGTTTTGAGTCAAAAGAAAACACAACTCTTCGTCAGGCAAACAAAGTAGGCATGAATACTGCAAACAAAGCAGAAATCCACCTTGCCAATATATCTGACACTCACGATGAATATTGTAACGAATTTATAATAGTACTTGTTTTTACATAACATTATGGTATTATGGGGTTAGTTTATTTTTTGAAGTGCGGTGATTCTGTGAAATTTATTTTTTACCGAAACTGAAATTACATTAGTGCGGTCCATACACTGGTTTTTACGGTAATATCTTGTAGTAGAGTTTCCCGTTTCCCCCCAGGTTTAACAAAAGGGCAGGGTGCCGCTAGTGGAAAAAAAAGGGCACTTTTGAGGGCTGTTTCAGATTCTTGAAAGCACACTTAACATTTAAAATCCAAACACACATTTCAAGATTTAGTTATAAGTATGCCTACAATCTACAATATATATATATATATTGTTTAACTTACTTTCTTCAGGGATGAGAATTTTCAGACTTTAGTAGGAATTTCAGACTTTTCTTAATTTTTTTAAAAACAATTTTCAGGTTTTTTATTCTAAATATTCTTATTTTTGCTCAATTTCTTTCTTTTGACTGTTTCTAAACTTATTTTCATATATTCTCTATTTTTGCTTATAGAAAATATGATTTTGTGTATCTGTTACTTGTTTTATTACTGAAATTAAATTATCTTTGAGTTTTGCTGATACTTTCAGACTTTTTGTCTATTTCCCACTCTCATCTCTGTTTCTTGTTTTCATATGAAAATATTTTTTATGCAATCTACATAAATCATACCTTTTGAGCGAATACCACTTCTATGCTCATCCACTTATTAAAAATAGACTAAAAATGTATGACAAGTTTTATGTTTGCGTATTAATATATAGATATGTTTTGTATTTAATTGTATTTTAGTAACAAATTTGCAGTTTCTTCTCTCAAAAAATTAAATATCAGATTTTTATCAAACAAATTTTAAGAAAAAATAATTTTTAGAATATTACCTTTTTGCTCTTAAAGAAAAAAAAAAAAAAAAGTGCACTATTTTTCCCCCCTTTTTAATAAATTCTTTCTAATTCTCACACTTTCTTCTGATATTAGAAGATATGACATTGAAATAATTAATTTTTAGATTAGAGATGTAAAATTTCTGAAAATTTTGAAGCAACAGAAATATATAAAAAGCTTTTACTGTTAAAAAATGAGCCTTTCTGTTTCATAACTGCCAGTATCCTTTCCTTGTACAAAACACCAAAGACTAGTCAAATCATCATTCAACCATTAATTTTGTGTAGGGTGTGCATTCCTATGGAATGTTCATCTCCCAGTAGTATTGATACAGTGAATTTAGATTAGAATCTAACCGACAAAAAACAATTTTTTCATCGACCCAAACGCGATTTCTTTATATCCGAAACCTGAAAACTAAATAACATTTAATGATTCATCTAAAAATTATGCAAAACTTTTTAAAGTTATAAAATAAAATCAATTTTCATTGTCACAGAGTTAGTAAATCATTTTAAAATATTTTAAAATGGAGTTAGTGATACACTAAGTTAAAAATTTAAAAATCTGAAAAATGGATTAATAATTTTTAAACATTTATGTGTGTTGCGTACTTCAAGAGTACAAAAATATGCTTTAAGTTTAGTATATGTACATATATATATATATATGATTTCTCTTTGTTTATTGCCTTTTTGCGATATGTATGTAATAATTTGTGTAAATGTATAATCATGAGAATATGTAGTATGTTTATAATTATATCAAACAAATTTCTGTTTATTATGATAAAATATTTTGAAAGATGTTCTCAAGTCAATCTGACTTGTTGAAAACTTAAGCTAACCTGCAGGAAAAAAATTTAGCCAACCTAATACAAACCCGACCCACAAGAAAAAAAAAAAAAAAAAATTCAGTCAAACTGACCCATAAGGGTAATTCCATTTTAAATCAACAAATTTTCAAAAAAGTTGTTGCATGACAATTTTTGATTTTGATGACAATTTGCATGTGCTTTCCCCATACCTTTTTGACCACAAAAATATATTTTTTTTATTTAAAAAAAAATTACCCTTTGATATGAAGGCTATTTTTGTCGTTGCCAACAGCAAAAATTAGATATTTTGATGCTTTGCTTTATGAACTATAACTTTTTTCCTATCAAAGCTATCAAACTCTACTATAGCTCATTGGAAAGCTAAAAAAAAGATCTTTTTCCATATGGTATCAATAAATTTGAGATTTAAAAACAAAGGTTATTTTTTCAAGGTCAAAATTTGCGATGCAAAATTAATTTTTTGCCACTTTTGAAAATTAAAAAACCTATGAAGGGCTTGGAATAACAAGCCCTCTTTTTTTTCTTATATACATATATAAGGTTGCTTATTGTATTAAAAAGTTTGGCTTGTTACTCTGCCCCCTTCACAAGATACGACCCCCCCGAAGTTGCAAATTTTCTAAAAAATCCAATTTTCAATGCTAAAAAAATGCATGTGGGGGGCAAGGTAAATTTTTTTTTACTTGTGTGATTTTAAGTACTTCATACCATCTTTCAAACAAAAAAAAAATTACTTTGTTATTCAAAGGCGTTTGGCAGCTATAAGGGTCTGAATTTTCAAATAATCACACTAAAACCATCCAATTTTTTCATGTACTTTTTTTTGGAAACATGTCATTTATTATTATTTTTTTTTATTTGATGGACTTAGATTGACCTCACAAATAAGAATATATCATATTCCTACTTTTCCTCATTTATAGTAATCTATTTGCCAGTTAAAAGCAAGAATAGACAGATTTCAACTTGTCCAGACTTGCTCCCACATGTATAGAACAGTTCCCTTTAGGCAAACAGTACCTACCTGTGGTAGGAACTGTGCCAATGACAAGGCTGCTTGAATATTATTGGATACAATTTGACCAATAATATAGGGTAAGACAAATGATCTGCCTGCCAATGATGTCACATGGAACTGCTTTATAACTTAGTTGTTTCTTTAACTCTGAAAGGAGTAGGTTGCTGGGAAGTGTTCTTGCTGTAAAATCTTGTAAATTTTTGTCTTTCATGTAGGTTTTTTCATTTCAAGGTCAAGAAATATACATATTTACAGAATATTTTGGTGAATAACTGTCCTTGTTGAAGGTAAAAAAAGAAATTATTTTTTAGAATTCTTAAATATAAGTTTGTTTTTCTGCATATAAAGAGTAAATGAATTATGGATAACTCTAAATGCTCCATAGGAATTTTTATGAAAGATAATTGTAACATTTTAAATTATAGTAGGCAGTCAACTGTAGAGAGTATTTCTAAGTATAATGATGATGATAAAACTTTACTGCAATTGAGAACTGGATGTAAAACAATTGAAACTGTTTGTACTTACCATGCAAAAAAGTTTTTAGATAAATTTTCTCACCTTTATGGAACTTCCTTCTGTGACCCATTTTCGGAACATAATAAGGTGATTACAAAATCGCTGAGAATCATAAGCAAAGATTTGTATTTGAAAAACACAAATTTGAATCTTATCCCTAGAAAATCTCTGTGCTCTAAATGTTTAAATAAAATTCAAAATCAGAGAGTTGAAACCTATAAAGATAATAATGAAGAAATGTACATACCTGAATGTGATTTAGTCGAGTCTGTAAATGTAGCATGTAGTGCCCTTGGAGTATCACCTGTGAAAGTTGCCAAATTATCGCGCGATCGTAAATCATCTACATTAAAAAGAAAAGTTTCAGCGATAACAGCATGTGTCACAAATAAACTAAATAAATCATTTGACCTTTCAATTGTTTCACATGAAGAAAACAATAGTTCTTGCCAAAAGCACATATGTGATAATTATGAAAAATTAATAGAAGACCTTAAAGAGAGAATGAAAACTGCTGAGTGTCTGCAGGATAAAGTAAACATTTTAAGTTTGTTGCCTGTAACTTGGAGCTATGCAAAAATTCAAGCAGAATTTGGAGTCAGCCAGTATTTAATTCGAAAAACTAAAGATTTAGTTAAAACACAAGGAGTTTTACCAAAACTGGAACCTAAGAAGCCAAGCAATATTCTTAGTTCTAGTACAATAAAAGCTATAGAGGATTTTTATCAGAGAGATGCCTGTAGTCGCATGATGCCTGGAAAAAAGGACTGTATTTCTGTGAGAGGAATGAATGGGGAAAAGTCAAACCTTCAAAAAAGGCTCATTTTATGTGACTTGAAGGAACTTTACATACATTTTAAAGAAAATTATCCTGATTTGAAAGTAGGGTTATCTAAATTTGCCGATCTTAGACCAAAATTTTGTGTGTTAGCTGGAGCATCTGGTACACATTCAGTGTGCGTTTGTTTGTACCATCAAAATGTAAAACTTATGCTATCAGCGATTAAAAGTGATCATAGCTACAAAGATCTGCTGCAGATTATGGTCTGTGATACTGAAAATGAGAATTGTATGTTTTCGGAATGTACTGCATGTCCAGGTGTGGATGCCATTTTATCACTGATTTCTCCAAGTAACAGCACCCAAATTGACTTGGAAAATGATGAATTTGAGGATTTGCAAGTTTCATATAAGCAGTGGATGTCCACAGACAGATGTGAACTGACATCATGTGTGCTACCTTAACAAGAATTCTTGGTTAAGTGTTGTGAAAAACTTGAGCATCTAAAGAGCCACCATTTCATTGCCAGTAAACAAGCAGCGTTTCTAAAATCAAAGAAAGAAGATCTGGATAAGGGGGAATTTTTGATACTTGGAGATTTTTCAGAGAATTTCTCTTGTGTTGTTCAAGACGAGGTGCAGACCTATCACTGGTCAGGTGTGCAATGTACGCTTCATCCTTTTGTTGTCTACTGGGAAAAAGATGGAGAAATTCAAACGCAAAGTTTTTGCTTTGTAAGCGACTGCCTTGACCACAACACAACTACATTCTACGCCTTTCAAATGATCCTTGTTAAAAAACTGAAGGCAGATCATGCTTTAATTTCAAAATTATTCTATTTTTCAGATGGATCTGCCGCACAGTACAAAAACAGGAAAAACTTCATTAACTTGAGCCATCATGAACAAGACTTTGGGATAAAAGCAGAGTGGCATTTTTTTGCTACATCCCAAGGGAAAGGCCCTTGCGATGGGATTGGAGGAACAGTGAAGAGGCTAGTGCGAAAGGCTAGTTTGCAACGACCGGTCAGTAATCAAATCTTGAATCCATTAGATGTCTTTGAATACTGCACTGAACATATTAATAGTGTAACGTTTTTCTATGTTTCCTGTGATGATGTTAATGCAGTAGGAAAAATTCTTGAGGAAAGATATAAAACAGCACTATCATTACCCCAAACTCGGTCTTTCCACAGCTACATTCCACTCAACAGAAATATCATTCATGCCAGACGTACATCATTTTCTTTAGATTTTACAACCTTTCATGTCATCAAAGACGAACCTATCAACCTTAGATTATCCACACCAACAACCCGACCAAAGTTGTCCGATTATGTTTGTTGCGTATATGGTGACTGGTGGCTAGGAGAAGTGGTGGAAATAAAGGTATTTGATGTCGAAGAAGAATACAGGATCCACTTTTTTCATCCTAAAGGACCTGGAACATCGTTTAAAAAATCAAGTCATGATAACCAAACTTGGGTTCGGTTTCAAGATATTTTGAAAATCCTGACTGCGTCAGAACTATGGTCAGCACAGGGAAGAGGTCATAATATCACACCTGTGATGAGTGAACATTTCTCAACTCTTCTCTATGAGACAATAAACCACTGAACAAAAAAGTTTTGCATGTTTTGAGAGGTAAGTTAAATTCTATATACCAAGATGTTAGAAACCTTAAATTAGCTTATCAAAGTTTAAATGTGTTCTTTGACAACTCTTCTTAGTCTTTTTAGTTGTTTTCACCATTTAAAACTAACAATTAAGTAAAAAATAACTTTTCACTAACACCTAAGATTAAGAAGTATGAAAATAATTGCGTTGTTTCAGTATAATTATTTGAAAATTTAGACCCTTATAGCTGCCAAACGCCTTTGAATAACAAAGTAACTTTTTTTTTGTTTGAAAGATGGTAAGAAGTACTTAAAATCACACAAGTAAAAAAAAATCTACCTTGCCCCCCACATGCATTTTTTTAGCATTGAAAATTGGATTTTTTAGAAAATTTGCAACTTTGGGGGGTCGTATCTTGTGAAGGGGGCTGAATAACAAGCCAAACTTTTTAATACAATAAGCAACCATATATATGTATATAAGAAAAAAAAGAGGGCTTGTTATTCCAAGCCCTTCATAGGTTTTTTAATTTTCAAAAGTGGCAAAAAATTAATTTTGCATCACAAACTTTGACCTTGAAAAAATAACCTTTGTTTTTAAATCTCAAATTTATTGATACCATATGGAAAAAGATCTTTTTTTTAGCTTTCCAATGAGCTATAGTTGAGCTTGATAGCTTTTATAGAAAAAAAGTTATAGTTCATAACGCAAAGCATCAAAATATCCAATTTTCGCTGTTGGCAACGACAAAAATAGCCTACATATCGAAGGGTAAATTTTTTTTAAATAAAAAAAATATATTTTTGTGGTCTAAAAGGTATGGGGAAAGCATGTGCAAATTGTCATCAAAATCAAAAATGGTGTTGCACACCCCATTTGTTGATTTAAAATGGAATGACTCATAAGAAAAATAAATTAGTCAACCTAAACCAAACCTCACATACAAGAAAAAAAATTTAGTCAGCCAGACCCGAACCTGATTGCAGGTCAGTAAAACTAGTATGTAGATAGTACAAATAACTATAAAAATAAAAAAACAGATTATACGGGCCAAACTACAGGGAGTTCTTTAAGTGTAATTAATTAAATAATAAATTGATTAAAAATAATAAAAAATACTAATAAATCGATTAAAAAAAATTATAAGATTTTAAAATGTGTATATTTATATACTATTGATTATGTTTTATTCATAACATAATTTATTTTCAGGTAATAGAGTAATTGGTTTGGAGGTCTACATTCAAACCTTGTGAAGTGAAGAACAAACAGTATGGGTATGTCAACAGACATGGCCCCAACATATTTATCTATGAATCCGGCTGGACAAATGACCTACATTCTAGACAGTAGCAATATCAACTTGGCTCAGGTTCAACTGGCTGTTCCTGGTTCTGAAATTGTATTAATTCAGGATGAAAGCAAAGTTCATATTAGTTTATGTGGCGAAAATCCTGGCGTTATCTCAGATGCGTCTCCGGAAAATGTTGCTTGGCTTGGAAACAATGTGATAGTTTTAGTTTCCCAACCCCAAGAATACATTGTTGTAGAACAAGAAGTAGTAGTTGATTCAAATGTAGTTCAAACTCCTGTCGGAGTTGCTACTAATGCTTCTCTTTCACAGTTAATTTCTAAAGAGAACTCTGAAACTCCCAGTGAAGTAGCTGAGGAAGAGTCAACAACTACTGTAGAAGATGCCAAATGCTGGTTTAAAGATTCTTTAATTACGACTGCTGCTTTGTCAAAACTTACTAGTTTTATTCAGTCAAATGGTAATACTAAAAATGGTTAAATTGTTGAGTAATGAAATAGGAGCCCCATACCAATTTTAGTAAATGCGATTCCTTCTAAGTTTCTGTGGTATATTTTTTAGATGTTTAATTCCTTTATTCAGCAGTTCTCACATTAAGTAATTTTTTAATGAAATGAGATGAAAAAAAAAAAATTATTTTGTGTAATGAAATTAAAAATGCATTATTTTTATGCATATTTAGTTAAATACCTATTGTTTTGTGCTTAATGGTTAGGGATAGCTCAATAACTAAGAAGGCTTTAGTTAACTAAATATAGGAAAGTGAGCTTTTTTTTTTTTTCAAAATTTGAGCCACTAAGAATATTAAAAATATATTTGATCAGTTATATTTGAGTGTGATAATCAAAGTTCCAATTTATGTATAATGTCTTCTCAAAATTTGCATTTATTGACGTGAGTGATTATTAGAATTTTAATCCTAAATAATGTAAAATCTGTTACTTTTTTTTTTATAAGATATTCATCATAACTTTGTATTAATTTTGAAATTAATATATTTATTGTAATCATTATACATTATATTTTGAATTCAATAAGTTGTTTTTGTTTAGACGCATTTTTATGTTATGTATGCATATAGAAAGAAATAATTTTTTTTTTGTTTGTTCATTGTTTGAAATCAGCTTAAAATGTTTTGGAATATTTTTCTTTATCTAGGAATGACATTTACTTAATAACTTTACTGCAGTAAAAAAAAAAAAAATGTTTGTCACATTTCATATTACACTCCTGGGATGTATGGGATTATAAAACAACCGTTATATTCAACAAAAGAAATATTTGAAACTTTATTATTCTCTTTCATTGCAATAATTTTTTTAAGTTAATAATGTTCAGGAAAGTGAATAATTGATACAGATCACTGGTAAAATGTATCATGTCGTCTTCAATATTAAGGGCCCGCTGCACTCACCGCCGTCGGAAGCCAAAGCTAATGTTATTCTATGGGAAATTTTTCCTTACAAATAACTTATTAACTAATACATATTTTTAAATTCTGTTTTCACATTCTGAAAATTCCCAGCTGTTAAATTGACGGACCTTTTTTAAAAAAATTATTATTATTATTTTTTTATTTTATTTTTTTTTGAAGCTGCAAAATACGAATTTTCAATGTGTAAAAATTTTTCATTTTGCAATTTTAAAATAAAATATTAAAAATTAAAAAAAATACATTTTTATAAAAAAGGTCCGTCAATTCAACGGCTGGGAATTTTCTGAATGTGAAAACATAATTTAAAAATATGTATTAGTTAATAAGTTATCTGTAAAGAAAATTTCCCCATAGAATAACATTGGCTCGGGCTTCCGGCGACGGTAAGTGAAGAGGGCCGTTAAGGAACTTTTTCATTGCAGTGTAGTACTGTTTAAATTGATGTAATTTTATTAATTTAACATGAGCCAGAGCTATGCAAAATTTAGTTTATTTTACAGGCTTTTTCCATTTTGTAAAAAATGTATTCATCCATTTGATTTAAAAAAATAATAGTTCATATTCTTATAAAAGTTATAGTCACTCAAAAAATTAAAGAATGACAAAATCTACAGCAATTGTTATAATAAGATAAATGAAGCACTCTTTTATATTACTTAAAAGAAAGTATATTGTATTTATAATAACAATAAAAGAGTGCAATTTCTGCTAAATTATGAGGTTTTTTACACACCATAATCATAAACTATTTCTGATTGCGTAAGTCACAAATAACTTTTTGTTCAACTTTATTGAAGTATTATGGAAAATTAGATTTATGGGGCATATTTGCATTTTAAAAAGCTTAATAATTTAAAATAAAATGCTTGGGATATATATTTTGAACTAGTCTTTATAATCTCGCGATTTTGTAAACTGAGTAAATAAGAAAAAAAAAAAAACTGTTTCTTCTTAAGGGCCCTCTTCATTCCCCGCCGCCAGAAGCCGAAGCTAATGTTATTCTATGGGAAATTTTTCTTTACAAATAACTTGTTAACTAATACATATTTTTAAATTTTGTTTTCACATTCTGAAAATTCCCAACTGTTAAATTGATGGATCTTTAAAAAAATTTTTTTTTAATTTTTTATATTTTATTTTGAAGTTGCAAAATACGAATTTTCAATATGTGAAATTTTTTCATTTTGCAATTTCAAAATATTAAAAATTAAAAAAAAAAAATACATTTATAAAAGGTCCGTCAATTTAACAGTTGAGAATTTTCTGAATGTGAAAACAGAATTCAAAAATATGTATTAGTTAATAAGTTATTTGTAAAGAAAATTTCCCCATAGAATAACATTGGCTCAGGCTTCTGTTGACGGTAAGTGAAGAGGGCCGTTAAATGTTAAAGGGTTTAAAAATTCACAAGAATGAATTATTAATTTGCAAAGTACATTCAATTTTCAAAACTATTATTATTTATTTACAGGAAATATAATAAGCATATACAGGGTGACTAGCAGTCTGGGAAAATAAAAAAAAATCAGGGAATTTCATTTAAAGTCAGGGAACTTTGACAAATTTTGTGAAAATAAACTATATTAATCATTAAATTAATAATGCTGTTTTAAATCACTAAATTTCCGCTAATGAAAAATTTTCATGGGAAATAAATGGTAAGTCATGGGAAAATCTCGAAAAATAGTCAGGGATTTTAAAAAAGTTTTTAAATGCTAACCAACCTGATATATATTAAAATTGGACATTTTCAATTGCAGAAAAATCTGCTTGAATTATATCATTATTAGAACGAATTGAACAATAATCAACTGCATACTAAATTTGGGGCAAGTAAATAGATAACCAGAAAATATTAGGTCACAAATTATTTTATTTATTTTCATAAGATTATATTGTTGCACTGTATATTATAATGTATTTCATATTATATGTTAATGTTTAAAGCTAATGAATTCTAGTTTTCTGTGTTAAATCTTTTTCTTCTGCACTGCATTTATGCTATTTAAGGTTTACTATTATATAAGGAGTGGTAATCAAATGTGATATCCTTAGGTCAATTATTTTGTTTTGCCCTATTAAAATGCTAAAGGCTTGAAGTGCGTTTTATTATTGTTATTGTGCAATATTTTTAGATTGTACATAGTGTGTGTAGCATAGCTAGTTTTGCTTTGGATTACATGTTACCAGATTTATAAAGCTTATTTTATTTTTTATAAATTTAGCTACAATTACAGTTAATAACTTTTTTTTTTGGTCATGAAGTTTAAGTATGAATCATGTAATCATACATAATATTGGATTTTGTACAAAATGTTTGGGATTAATTAAGAATGAGGGACAGCCTTGGCGCAATTTCAAATTTCAATGATTCCAACTGGATGTCGTGTTTTCCTTGTGTGTTATTTGTTGAGAAAGAGATTGCCACATTTGTTGTGCTTATCGCCCATCTGGCAACCATTGCTCTTTCTTAAGTAGACCCAAATGTTTTTTTTTTTTTTTTTTTATCGGTTTTAATTTAGATTACTAAATGGTCAATTTTTTCTTTTATGAAGTTTTATTTTTTATTATTACTTTATTTTTGTGTCAATGATTTCTCTTTTAAGTCAATTCAGATATTAAAATTTTATAATTGTTATTATTTAAAATATACTCAATGTTGCCCATATGAATCTTTTATTATATTTTAAATCACATCATATTTATATTTTCAGTTTATTTCAGGTTTAGCCTTTGATTTATCATATGTGCCTTTTGCTCATGTACATATAGATATTTATTGAGATCTTTAATATAATTACATGTGTTTTGTTATAAACTAATGCAGTGGCGGATCTAAGTGGGGGCTTGGGGGCTGAAGTTCTGCCCCCCCCCCCCCAAAAAAAAAAAAAGTACTGGCATTCACAATTGAATATTACAATTGTAAACTTTTCATTAATCTGGAATAACATCTTAAAAATCTTAGCCCCCCCCCCCCCCCAAAAAAAAAAAAAAAAAAAAAAAAAAGTTCTGGATCTGCCACTGAACTAATGTTGGTTGTCAAAAAATAGTCTACATTTATCAGTTGAAGTTTATAACTAGTTTTAATTTTCCTCATGTAAGTTCGAAGATCATCAATACTAAGCAAAAAAAAAAAAAAAAAATTGTAATAAAAAAAGTATTCGAATTTGGCACCATATGAATTTAAGTTATAGTGCTTTAATATTGTTGTGTATTTATTCAAACTTCATACATATAACACCATTAAATTAATTATATATATTGCATAATGAATTTCAGATAAATTATAAAATGTATTATAGATGACTTTTGATGGATTTATACAATATATATATATAGACATTTACGTAATTCGTTGCATCCATGATTGTTTTGCTTTAGATTTATTTGTGATTTATAAATAATCAATGTTTTTGCTTTTTATTGAAGAGATTGTTTAGTTAGTATTCATTCTAAACTATTTGTGTTGTGTATTTGCTTTATTTCAATATATTTATTTCCCGTCTAAAACCCAAGCTGAATATAATAATCACATATAATCTCATATATCATATTGTAGATGCTATAATTTTTAAATGTTGCTTACTTTTTGCTGATGCTTTTAAAATTTTTGTTTTCTTAGATTGTTACTCTGTATTAACATGTATTTAAAGTGTTACATTGGGGAAAGTCTGGTCCATTCATTTTTCAGAGAATAATTTTATACAGAATTTTGGCAGGATTTATTCAAGTGTTAGAATTTTTTAATGGTAAGATTTGATAATATATTATTTAAAATGGTCTTTTGAAAAATATGGTTAAATTCCGAATTCTAAATAAACCTTTTAATTTTTGTTTATTTTTGCTAAGTTCAATATGTTATGTATTATGCATAAAACTTTATTATTCCTATCAAAATGCTCTTAATTTTTATTAACCCTCTGACTGCCTGTAAAGAGATTAAGATTGTAATTGTTGTGTAAGATTGTGAACCACATGTCACTAATGTGGCAACTAAACAAAAAAGCATTAAGTTAAAATATTCAATAATTTACCGCTTTATTTATTTATTTTCTTTTGTGATCTTCATAAAAATGAATTTCATTAATTGGCTACGTGAAAATTACGTATTTTGGCTGTTAAACATATGTAAGTCAAACAATTATGGTATGATCCCTCATTTTGGAAATTCCTCACTAAAAAACAGTGATTTTATTCACAGTGAAATAATCACATTTTTGGAAATCATCTTTTAAAAAAAAGGAAAAAAATAATGCAAATTTTGCTGATTAGGAGTGAAATAATTAAGTGTGATTCAATTATATTTTTTTAATATATTAATTGTTAATCAGAAACCAAGTAATTTCTTTTTTTAAAAATTAATAGAAGGAATATTGTTTTATTTGCCAATTGGCTACAAAAAATCAATAATTCAATGAAAATTTTTGGGGGTCTATCAAATAAAAATTGGAATCAAATGAACAAATGACTGACGAAAATTGTTAATTTTGCAATGAACCCTTCACAACAATTAGTGAACTTAAAGCAAGCCCATTCAGAAAAATAAAACTGTTCTTAAAAAGTTTCTTCAAAAAAGTCTCTTGAGAAAATTAGTTTGGATTTTGAAAATAAAATTATTTTATTTCTGGTTTAACATTATTATAAAAAATACTTTTAATAAATATAATTAAAATAAATGTACTTTTTGATAAGGCAAGAGGTGTTCATTATTTATGAAATTGTTCATAATTGTGCCGTTATTGACAAAATGAATCTATTGACTTGAATGTTGTCTTTGCAAACTAGTCACTCGAAGAAAAGTTTTTTGCTCCAGCAAATAAATACCAAAATTTATGTGTACGCTATTCAAGTTGGGGCTCCTTTTCTTACTGTGTGTGCCTTGGTGCTAGTCTAAAATTGTAAAATATAAAAACAAATCACTGTGATGTGTTATATTCGATGAAACTTGTATATTTTAAACGCAAATTGTATTTGAAAAAAAAAAAAGTATATTTTTGTAAGGGTGCTGCAGAACTTAAAATGTTGCCATATATGTATACTCACACCCAAAATTGGACGTTGGTTAATCATTAAAGACGACTAGCTATCAAAATCTATTGTAAATTAAATATTGCTTTATGAATGGATGTTGTGTGTATCTGAGATATTGGCTGTTTGTTGTAAATTTTAGATTTATTGTTTGAAATAAAGTTAATGAAGTTAGTTGTATTTTTTATTTTATTCTGTTGTTTCATTATTTGACTTCATATTAATTTGCACTCTGCCAAGAAAATAACGCAACTCAAAAATGTAGTATTTGAAAAAATGAACTTAAAGATAACTGTGATGTAAGTATTGACTCGCTTATAATAATAATAAACTGACACAATGCCCAGACATGCCAAGTCTCCTGCTTTTTGCTTGTTTTCCTATGCTCCTGATTTTCTACTCATTTCTCCTGCTTTTCTGATGTAATTTTTATCTATCCCTCTTAGCATAATGTATGCTTAAAATTTGTGGGATTGGGTAAAAAAATTTGAAAGAAAATTGAAGTTTATCTTGCCCTGCAATTTATCAAGTTCAGTTTAAATTTGAATTACTATACAATGCTTTGAAACTAATTTTTGCTAAGAATAAATTTTTAACTTTCATTTTTGCATAATGAAAAATGTCTTATTATCAAAAGATTTTTTTTTTCTTTTTTTAAATACCATAACTATTGAAAACTTAAAGAATTCAAATTTCATTAGAATGTAGCTGATATTTTCATTTCTTTATTATCTTTTCTTTTACAAAGATAATTAAGATTCTTATTGTTTTATATTAGGAGCAGAATGATCAAATCTCTCTATTTTGACTTAAATTTTAAACAACTGTAGGGTTTCTTTTTTTTTTGGATAGTTTGTTTTACTGCAAGAAACTATATTATTCATTTAATTTTAATTTGTAAATACCTCCTAAGCTGATAAAGCTTTACTTAAAATTAAATTTGCATCATTTTACTCATTTTTCTTACAAACTTTCTTGTTGGAAAAAGTCTCGTGGTTTCTATTAAAAAATCTGTTTTTTTTTTGTCATTAGAAGTTGGCATCTCTGAATGCCTCTCAGGTGGGTAAATTATGTGATGCTTTTCGTGCATGTTGGGGCAATTTATATACAATTTTCAATTACATAAAATTGGTATTCTTTTACTTGTGCCATTTTTCTTGCCATGATGTGAATTGTTGATGTATTTAAATGCTCACATACTTATATATTTTCCTAAAATTATATACTTGTTATAATTAAATTATATTCTACTATAGGATCAAGTAAATCTTCAGTGTTGGATCCAGTCAATAAGTCATCTCTTTATTTTTTAAGTATTTTTAATTTTTCTATTTTTTTTTTTTTTTTTTTTTTTTAAGTAAGCCTGCAAACATTACATATATATATATATTATGGTAAGCTTTTGATTTGTAAATCTTTTTTATTTACATTTTGATTCAATTAGTCTAGTAAAACAAGATAATTTTCATTGCGTTGGGGGTGGGGGGAGGAGTGATTTTATGTTGGGAAGGAGAGAGAATAAAACAGATTTCGAAATGTGAAATAAATATATGACTAAAATTAGCAATTTTTGCATTGTCAATTTCATAAACTTGATTAGCACCTGGTGACTATGAATAAATTTTTTATCATATGACCAAATTCGAAGCAACATATAAATGTATGCAGTACTAAATATTTATGCTTTTTTAAATGGATTGAATTTAACTGTTGGGATGGGAGTAACTGTTAGAAATGTATATCATCTTTCAGCAAACCATTATATTGATGTAATTCTGAAATTTAACACTTTTAAATTTGTGAAATTGTCGTCTAAGATGGAAAGTCAGCCGAAGGAATTACTGAAAATTTAGTATCATATTGATTTTTTTTTTTTTTCTTTCCTTTTTATGATGCTTTTTTATAAATGCATATGATCTGCTGTGAAATAAAAGTAGAATCTTCCTTCTCTTTCAAAAGGCAAAGAATTTTCTGAATTAAAAATATATTTAAACATGAAAACTTCTTCACACACCATAAAATGAATGAAAGCACTACTGGTTTCAAAAAGAGATGGCCTTTCTTCTTCAAAGGCAAAATATGTGCTACTGCCACTTTCATTAATTTTATAGTATGTTAAGAAGTTTTAAATATTGATTATACACCAGTTCTTTAATTTTGCATTAACACAAATATAAACAATTATTTTAATCTTAAATGTCATAAATGATATTTTCTATTCAATGTTGATGCATCACTGGAGGAATTTAAAAAGTTTATTGAATTATTCACAAAAATTAATAATTTTAATAAAAACATATCTAAGAAATTTATGCAAAATAAATAAAAATTCTCAGTTTCTTACTAAATTGACTGAGCTATTCATTTTGACTCTTGATTTAAATTGACTTTTATGTTTTGATACAGTATAACTTTTATGATAAACTAAAGTTGAAGACATTGATAAAAATACAAAATTCATTGATAATTATGTGAGTGAATTTTTTAATATGCACTGTAGAGATTTGTGTTTTTTGAAAATATCTATGCATTTGTCCTCTCTAAATCAACAAACTTTATCTCATGCCCATATTAGCTTATAAGGGCAGTGGGATGTTCATACATCCTCTGTATGAGACTTTCTTAGCACCCTCAGTCGATTAAATAAATGATGAAATTTAATTCACTAGGCATATAATAAATGGACAAAGATATTTAAACTTTAAACCTTCTTCACACACCATAAAACTGAAGACAGCACATAAAAATTATTTCTCCCCTTCTCTCCTCCCCCCTGTGTGTGTGTTTTGTTTTTCTGTTTTTTGGTTTGCCTCCGAGGCAGCACATGTTTTTTGTACCTGATGAAGAAAGGCCATGTTCTTTCAAAACCGGTTGTCTTTTTAGTGCTTTCTTCAGTTATATGGTGTGTGAAGAAGGTTTAAAGTTTAAATATTCAGTGTACACCAGTTTTGAATTTAGTTTTGTAAAGATGAATATAGTTCATAATTTCACATACTGTTATTTGTAAGGGCAATAATTATATACTTTAAAAAAGTTAAAGAACATGCTTTTATTCAAATGTGATCTAAAAAGCACAAAATATCTATCTTTATAGTATTAAAACGAAGGGTAAGAAAAAAACGTGTGAGTGACAAACCATAATATTTACATCTTTAATAATAATAATAATAATTTAGAATTAAACAAAAACCATTTTTAAAAAATCTCCCCTCACTGGGCTCGAACGTTAGACCTTTAGGTTCGTAGCCCGGAGCTTTACTTCACAGCCACAGCGTTCATGTAGGAAAAGTCTTTTTTTACAAGATAGATTTTTTGTTTGCTCCCAGAGCAGTTACAAACATACATACAGGTGAAGCTAATAAAAGCGTGTTAAAAATACATGGGAACAGTGATTTACGGTGGCTTCAGAACCTTCTGTGTACACGATGCTCTAAGATATCCAACACAATCCTGCTTTACCTAGATGCATTTTTACTTTCTCTTATCCATAAGGTAGAAAAAGTATTTTAGAGTCAAATTTCCAAAATTAAATTTTTGTTATATTTGCATGTTTTGAGGTCACCTGTATCCAAAAATCATGTTTTTGTGGTGTTGGTCTGTGAGTGTGTATATGTATATATATTTTATATTTAAATATATATTTTTTATATGCGTAAAAACATGTTTCATGTAGATGGTATGGAAATCATTCACTGTTCGTGTACAAGGCTACACAAAAGAACTAGATTATAGTACAATAATACTTGAAAATTGATGAAATTGTACTTCAGGTTGTACCATATGTTATTAATATAGGATTATATTTATGTGCACCATGGGATGTGTACATAACTCTCAGAAGATATACAGGGCTGCCAATATTTAAGCCATAACATTCTTTTTTAATATTAATGGAAGTGCTTAATATTTTCCATGTCCAGGAAAGCTGCTTAGGAATTGAAATTAATTCCTCATGGCCATATGGTATTTAATGTACTTTTTTTTAAGCTAAATATTCATCACTTCGTTTTTTGTATATTTGCACGTTTTGAGGCTTCCTGAATACCGAAGTGAAGTTTTTAACATTCGATCTTTGTCTATGTCTGTGAGAGTAAATTAAAAACAAATAATTTCAGATGATCCAAATGTTGTATTTTGAAGTCAATGCATTTGTTATTAGAAAAGTTTGATCATGACTGATAAGTTTCAAAGAATATTGCGTATGAATGTGTTCTCTGAATAATTTTAAATGAAACTTGAATTTAATAACATATTTGAATTCTATATAAATATGGGTATAGCAATGAAACAGGGGGATTGCCCCCCTCACATAGAATTATTTGTCAAATAAAACTTTTCCGAAGCCTAATTTGAATTGTTTTAACATAGGTTTGCATTATAGTACTCATTATCTTTCCCCTTAATCTCCAATCTGTAATTATAGTATTAAATTTCAGTGTAAGAGAAAGTCGTGTGAGTGACACACTAGACTATTTATTTATTTATTTATTTTTTAATTAACCAATATAGGTGCAATTTGTTGTTTTGAAGAATTGTCATATGTGTATGATTTAAAACTACATGTTTCATTTCAATTAACAGAATCAAAAGAAAAGACTCAATCAAGAATGATTCTGTTTAGAAATTTAAGAAAGGCTGTTCAGAAAAAAGAAGTAGACATCTTTAATGTTCTCTATATATTATTGGAAATAAATTGCTTATATTGTCTGATAGTGGAACTTTTCATTCAAAGTTTTTAAAATTTTTGCTGTCTCGGAATTTCATGTTAAATTATTATTTATTTTTTAGAAATTTTTCTTTTTGAATATTTAATGTGCCTCATAGTGTATTAACTCTTTAAATATCACCTTATTACAAGTATAAATAAATAATAAATCTTAATTCATTACAAGTAGCAGTTTTCAGGGGTTTTGTAAGTTAGGTGGTTTTATATACTCCTGTTGATAAATCATTTTAATTCAAAACTAAGATGAAACCATGGGTGAAAGTTTTCAGTCTATTGACTGATTGTCTTTTTTTATGTGTTATAACAGGCCTGTCCAACCCAAAACACTTGGTGGGTCGCATTGGAAATATATTTTATTCATTCGGGCCGCACCGTATGCACAGTCATAAAAAAGCCCACTTCCCGACTAATTTCGCCATACGCGTTGTTTCTTTTTAATTAGTCGTTGCCATTCTTTCAGTATTACGCTGTGCTCTCTCATTAATAGCAGTGTTAGATGTCTAATTTCCAGAGTAATTAAAAAGAAACAACCGAATTATGACGTCAGCACTGAAGGAGAAGATTAAGAAGCCAGTGACAAGATGGTCAGTAAAGCAGCAACTTTTCGACCTGATGACGACTGCGATTAGCGAGTCGAAATATATAATAATGCTGCTCAATTAAAGGACTTTAAGGTATTTTTAGATGTTTTTAAAGTTAAATTTGTCCTTTTA
Organism: Salticus scenicus; assembly: GCA_963930645.1. Classification (NCBI taxonomy): domain Eukaryota; kingdom Metazoa; phylum Arthropoda; class Arachnida; order Araneae; family Salticidae; genus Salticus; species Salticus scenicus. The sequence goes on from OZ005659.1 coordinate 71,917,210, forward strand.
TATATAATTTAATTTGTTTTTTTCTAATTCAACAGACCACAATAAAACTAAAACTAATACTTATCAATAAAATGTTAATTACACATTTATAATAAATAAAAAATGATTCAAATTTTAATAATCTAAACTAAAGCATACACTCAAAATTTGCAATTCTGTCAATGACTTTTGATTTAAATATTGAGACTTTAATGTGGATGTACTTTTCACAAAATGTTTATAGAAATTTGGTCTATAGATTGAAGCAGTGGTGACGTTCAATAATTTTCTAATGGATTTATGGCCCACCACTTTCACAAATCAGTTGAACATATCTAGGGTATATTATTTTTATAAATTTATCTTACTTAGCAAAAATTATTTTACTTTTTTTCTTCATTATAAAAGCACAAAAAGTAAAAAAAATAATAAATCCCCTAAACTATAAAATTACACAATATCTAAAATTATATCTTTACTATGGAAAAATATTCCTGTTTTTCCAAAAATTTCTAGGTTTCCTGAATTTTCTATCTTTTTGCAATAAAATTTGAAATTTCCTTAGTTTCCTCCTTTTAAAAAATTCCTGTATTTTATCATTTTTTTCCATGAATTCCAGGTACTGGTAGTGCCTGCAGCATCCTCTTCCTGTTTCGTAACTTACAATAGCCTGTTTGCTAACTATACAAATGGTCTTTGAAAATTATGACTATAGCAAACATCCTCTTCGTGGCTCACTTGGAATGGAAACACCATCATTTGATACACATTGGCTAACATGTGGCATTTCTCCTTTTATGAAAGATTATATCTGAGTTTCTATGATATACAAATGCATCAAACTTGATACGTGGTGGACATAATTATAAGACACCTATCTAATTTGACAAATAGTGAAAGAAAAGATTCAGAGCTTAAAAATGTTTTATCAAATACGTCAAAAACATAAATTCATTCTGTTATCATATATAATTATTTTATAATAGTGATATTTTCATACAATTTAATGAAAAAACTTAAAAACATAATGGATAAAATTATAAGACACCAACCGTTTTTTTCAAATACAGTGGTCAACATAATTAGCAGACACTAATGGTCTAAAAGAAAATCCTCTAACATGGTTATTCAATATTTGGTAAAGCCGCCATTGTTTTTTATAACATGAAAGATGCGATTCGGCATCGAATCTATCAATTCTAACAAAATATTGCAAGACAGTTCTTCCCAAGCACAATTTATTCTTTAGGTCTTCGACATATATAAACTGCCTCCCATTTCGGTAAACCGCACGAGCTAAGATCCCCCACAAGTTTTCGATGGGATTTAAGTCTGGGAAGCGAGCAGGCCATGGGAGAACATTGATAGTTTGCTCTGAAAGCCACTTTTTTGTTTCGTGTGATGCATGAATCAGCGCGTTATCGTGCTGGAAAGTGTAGTTTTCGCCACAAAGAAGTTCACCGTATATGGCTAGTTGATCTTTAAGAAGATTCTTATACTTTTCGGAATTCATTCTTGAATGCACAAAAACAATATCCGTTTTCCCTTGAGCCGAAAAACCAGCCCAAACCATTACTGAGCCTCCACCCATTTGGCGGCTCATTAGTACATGAGACTTCCGTAAATCATGCTAATAATATTGAAACCCGTCAGGACCATCCAGGTTAAACTTTTTTACATCAGAAAATAACACAGAGTACCATTTGGAGGTCCAGGCCATAGTTTGTTTAGCGAAGTTTAGACGCTCCATTTTGTGCCGGCTTAGAAGCGGTGGTTTTTTCTTCAATTTTTTATATTTCACATAGGAAGCATACTGCAACACCCTGCGAATGGTTCTCCTTGAACAATTCAGTTTCAAAGCATTTTTAATGCCTGTAGTGGTCATCTTATTCTGTGTAGCGAGCGAAAGCACATGGCGTCTGTCTCTTGAGGACAAGCAAGGAGTACGTCCAGATATTTTAATCACCGATCCATTAATTCCTCCATTCAAAACATTTCTAATTGCACATCTATAGTGTTTAATAACTTTTGAAATATTATTAATTGAAGCACCAGTTCCATTTAATCTCCAAATTTCGTGAATTTCACTTTCTTTTAATTCTGTACCTCATGGCATGTTTGTAAATGTGTGAAGTCGGTTATCGTCTGCTTTAGTTAACTGCTGACGTCATAACAGCGTGCAGAAAATTTGCATATTGCACATTATTTTCGAAAAAAAAAGCAGGTGTTTTAATTAAAATGTTAGGGTGTCTTATAATTTTGTCCATGGTATTTTTAATTTTTTTTATTAAACTCTATAAAACTATCATTTCCGTAAAATAATTACATGTGATAACAGAATAAATTTATGTTTTTGACGTATTTGATAAAACATTTTTAAGCTCTGAATCTTTTCTTTCGTTATTTGTCAAATTAGATTGGTGTCTTATAATTATGTCCACCACTGTATATGCAATAGATATTTTGAAAATTATGCTAATACAATTGGGTCATATATCAGCCGACAAGTGACAAAGCTATTACTCACATTATGGGATTTTTCTAGATGGCTATATCTCAATATTTTTTATTAAAAATGCATCAAACTGCATAACTAGTAGATGTCGCTATTATATGTTATAATAAAGAAGAAAGTTTTATGATAGACACAGCATACTAGTTTTTGTTATAATGTTTTAATATTTCTCAATGCACAACTAATCTTTCTCAACTCTGTTGAAGCAGATTATAATTAAAACCAGAATAAAAATATAATTACAGTGCGTTGCAAAATTATAGGACACAAGGACACCTGCTATTTTTCGCAGCTTTTAAATATTTATAATGCATTAGTAACGAAATCTACTGAAATATAAATTTATACCTTTAATAAAGCATATCAGCATATATAGTTACGCTCATCAGTGCCTGAATCTGTTATGCTTTAGGCTTAAGAGATTTCCTTGAACTCTGTCTCCTAATTTTCATACTTTAGTTAATTTTAAAAAATCTAATTGTCCGATCGATAAGCTGTTTAATCCAACGGATTCAGAAAAATCACCCCTTTTATTTGATACCTTATTTGTAACGAATTTTTGATTAGATTTTCTAAAATTAATTAAAATATGAAAATAATAGCTTTAAAATAGACATTTAAATTTTTAATTGTTGCCAATTCTTTTTTTTTTTTTTTTCTTTTTCAGCATAAAATAAAATATGCTTTAACGTGGAAAAAAAAAAAAAAAATAAATTTGCTTATGCATATGAAAAAATGACATCTATAAAATAATAATTTTAAATTTTAAAGGTAACAAAGATATAAATAAAGTGAGAAATAAATAAAATGAAATGATCATTTTTCAACGGGCGTCTTATTCTCCCTACAACTAACTAGTTTTTAATATTAAGCATTGCGAATTTAAATAAATTTGCAAAATTTAAAAAAGAAAATTGAAATATTTGGTGTTGCAAAATTATAGAACACTACAGTGCGTGTCGAAATGATAGGTCCACCAGTAAAAACGAAAGTTATGTTGGTAAAAAAGGTTTTATTGCGTACAAAGTGCTATTTTATAAACTACATTACTTCATTCAATGTAAAATAATACATGAATAATATACAAATAATAGGAATAATAAGGAAAACAAAAATTACATGAAAAAGCTGTTTCAAAAAGATAGGTCCACTGAACCAAGCATCAAATTAATGTTGAATTAATAAGAAATTTTTCCACCTTCTTTCAGAATAAGCTCATAAATCCTATTCGGCATGGTTTCTACAAGTTTTTGCAAACATTTTTTCTCGATTTTTGACCATTCGGAGGAAATAGCCTTTTTCAAGTCTGCAGTACTGTTGTATTGCCTTCCGCCTGCATATACCGCTCTTGCGAGTATACCCCACATGTTTTCTACTGGATTCAGGTCGGGGCTGCAAGGTGGCCAATCGATAACATGTACACAATTATCCAGAAACCATTCGAAAGTGGACTTTTCAGTGTGCACAGGAGCATTGTCCTGTTGGAACATGAAGAATGGGCCCCTAATGTGCTCTTTTCGTGGAAGAAAATATTGTTCAAGCAGCTGTTGGTAGCCTGCAGCATTCAAACGATTGTCTACAAATGCTATATCAGTTTTTCCTGCACCTCTGAATCCGGCCCATACCGTAACGGAACTACCACCAGCTTGCCTCTTCGAGAATATCTGTCTATCGTTACGCAGATCGTGCCAATAGTACTGCCAGCCATCTGGACCATCCAGGTTGAATTTCTTTTCATCACTGAATATCACACGATGCCAATCTTGTTTCCAGGACATCACTTCATGTGCGAATTTTAATCTCTTTTCTTTGTGCTTTTTAGTCAATTTCGGAGCCGTTTTCCTCTTCACGTAAACTATATTGCCGAACTTCTTTACCACTCTATGGGCTATAGATTTTGATATTGGGGGGTTTTGTTGTCTGGTCACAGTGGATAAGCTCATATTTCCAGATTTTAACTCCTTTACGATAGTCCTTCTTTGTCGAGATGTCACTTTTGATGGGCGGCCAGATGATTTTTTACTGCCATAAGCATTTCTAAGTCGCAAATAATTGTTTACAACATTATGTGATCTGTTTAAAAGTTTACCTATTTCTCTATTCGATTTTCCACACGTTTTAAATGCATCAATTTTCCCCTGCTCAACCAGCGAAAGACTGCAACGGCGACCCATTTCGTTTGATTACAACGTGATGTTCAAATCTGTTTAAATACCTCCACAGCAGCCAGCATAATCCCGCAGTAAGACTAAGCAATGATATTTATGCAAATTGTTTGGAAATAAACGTGATTGGTGCAAAATTTCTGAAGGCGGACCTATCTTTTTGAAACGGTCTGAAAATGAAAATTTGCATAAAATAAAAAGGAATTATTTATTTTTAAGAAATTTCTTCACAAATAGTTATAACAATTACTGATTAATTATCTCTACCAAAAAAAATTATTCTTATTCTCAATTAAGAGTCGAAATTTTGAAAAATGCGGGTGGACCTATCATTTCGATACGCACTGTATTTATGTTAATATTAATAATTATATATTTTATAGTTTTGTTGTACTTTTTAGAAAATGCCAAGAGATAAAAAAGACTTACAGTAAAATAAATTGGTAAAATTGAAGCGTTATGCAAGAGAAATGTTTCAATAAAGAGCATATGTAAAGAACTCAAAAGATCTCACCACATAATTCAAAATTTTCTAAAAGATCCAAATGCTTATGGTAAAAAATTCTTCAAGACGTAAAAGAAAGCTTTCCAAATGAGATGAAAGAGCAGTTGCTCGAAAAGCATCGAATTCCATGTAAAGTCTGGTCTGGCACAAATGAAAAGCGAATGGAAATTAGATGTTCACAAAACCACAATTTAAAGAAGCCTTAAGAGAAATTCATTTATAACACATGAACAAATGAATAAAACACCTTGACTGCTACAACGTCATAAAGATAGTCAACTGAAATTTGCCCATCAGAACATGGATTGGGACAGAAATTGGTCAGTTGAATTTCTCAAAAAAACATACTTTCCAGTAATATATATTATATATATTTTTATTTGAAACACATGTTCTTGTTTAAGGTTATTTTTTCATAAAAAGTTCAATCTAGTCGGTCCCGACGGGTTTAATGGATGTTGGTGAGACTTGAGAAAAGAAAGACTTTTTTTGAAGCAAAATTTTGGTGGTGGTATAACATCATGGTTTGGGCTGCTTTTTCTTCTTCAGGGAAGCTTGATATCCAGTTTATATCCAATAGAATGAATAGTTTGGAGTACATAACAGTACTCAAAAATGCTCTGTTATCATTCCTTCGAAAATTTTGATGAAAGAAATTCATTTTTGAACAAGATAATGTTTCTTGCCACAAGAGTGATGAAACAAAAAGATTTTTCCAACAGGGAAAGACAGCAACTCTTGATTGGCCACCTTGCTCTCCTGGTCTAAACCCAGTCGAGAATATGTGGGGGATGGTAGTTCAAGACATTTATGTAGGAAATAAACAATACGATGGGGTAGAGAAGTTGAAAAATGCTATTACTGCATCTAGGAACTCTATTGCTGCTAATGTCTTGTCAAACTTATTTGAAAATCTGAAAAATCGTCTTTCTCAAGTGATAAATCGTTCTGGGGGTGTACTGATTATTAAATTTATTTATGTCAATATATTTTATACTGTTTGTTTTAAAGTATTTGATATGTCCTATAATTTTGCAACAAGCCAAAAAAGAATTTTGTTTGAAAATAAATATGTATTTTTCTAAAACTTAGTGAAACCATATTTTTGCCATGTATATTTTTATGACACATCTTAATTATAAAACATGTTTTTCAAAACATTTACAAAACCTTAGATACGGTGGATTTTCAGTGATATCCTATAATTTTGCAATGCACTGTATTTTCTCAAAGTCTGTTTATAGACTCCCCCACCCTCCTTTAGCAAAAAGTTGCTGCAACTTGGGTAATCGTTGGTCTATTTTAATTGTAAAAGAAAGAAATTTTTTTTTTTTTTTAAGTCACGATAAAAAGATTGCATGTTTAATGAAATATAAGATCAGAAGACACTGGAAAGTTTTAGTTTTTTTTTTTTTTAATTTATTTTTTAATCATACTACTTTTTAACAGATTTAGTAACTTAACATATACGAGGTACAATCAATAAAGTCCAGGACTTTGTAAATGCATTAATTGTTGTAGTAAATAAAGTAATCTTAACACAATCACCTTCAAAATAATATCCTTCCGCAACTATACACTTCTGCCAGTGTTGATACAGCTTCTGGAAACAGTCCTGAAAACCACTATGTCAGAACTATCACAAAGCAGTCATCATTGTTGCCAGCACTCCTTCGACATTTTCAAAGTAACCACACCCTTCATGCAATCTTTCAGTTTTGGGAACAGGTAGGGATCACTGTGAGCCAGGTGTGGGAAATATGGCAGATGTGTCTAACTTTTGAGCCATGTTTAGGGAAAGCTAACTGCACCATTAGGGATCAGAGAGCTGGGACATTACCATACAAAAATCATCCACATGTTGGATTTTCAAACATCTGGACATATGTGACCTCCTGGAGACAACGAAAAACCTGTAAGGCTTTTTTTTTTCAGTGGGACCTTGCATAATCAACTTGTAGTGTATGATGCTGTTGACGCATGCGCGCCACCCCGTCGCGGAACACCTGTCAGAGGATAAGAAAAAATGTGTTCGCGGAAGGAGAACGATACGAGTGCTGATAGCACCATGACTTGAGTTGATGCGTTATATAATTACTATTACAAACTACATTTCTAGAAATATAACCATCAAAATGTGTTTCAAGACATTTATGTAGGAAATAAACAATACGATGGGGTAGAGAAGTTGAAAAATGCTATTACTGCATCTAGGAACTCCATTGCTGCTAATGTCTTGTCAAACTTATTTGAAAATCTGAAAAATCGTCTTTCTCAAGTGATAAATCGTTCTGGGGGTGTACTGATTATTAAATTTATTTATGTCAATATATTTTATACTGTTTGTTTTAAAGTATTTGATATGTCCTATAATTTTGCAACAAGCCAAAAAAGAATTTTGTTTGAAAATAAATATGTATTTTTCTAAAACTTAGTGAAACCATATTTTTGCCATGTATATTTTTATGACACATCTTAATTATAAAACATGTTTTTCAAAACATTTACAAAACCTTAGATACGGTGGATTTTCAGTGATATCCTATAATTTTGCAATGCACTGTATTTTCTCAAAGTCTGTTTATAGACTCCCCCACCCTCCTTTAGCAAAAAGTTGCTGCAACTTGGGTAATCGTTGGTCTATTTTAATTGTAAAAGAAAGAAATTTTTTTTTTTTTTTAAGTCACGATAAAAAGATTGCATGTTTAATGAAATATAAGATCAGAAGACACTGGAAAGTTTTAGTTTTTTTTTTTTTTAATTTATTTTTTAATCATACTACTTTTTAACAGATTTAGTAACTTAACATATACGAGGTACAATCAATAAAGTCCAGGACTTTGTAAATGCATTAATTGTTGTAGTAAATAAAGTAATCTTAACACAATCACCTTCAAAATAATATCCTTCCGCAACTATACACTTCTGCCAGTGTTGATACAGCTTCTGGAAACAGTCCTGAAAACCACTATGTCAGAACTATCACAAAGCAGTCGTCATTGTTGCCAGCACTCCTTCGACATTTTCAAAGTAACCACACCCTTCATGCAATCTTTCAGTTTTGGGAACAGGTAGGGATCACTGTGAGCCAGGTGTGGGAAATATGGCAGATGTGTCTAACTTTTGAGCCATGTTTAGGGAAAGCTAACTGCACCATTAGGGATCAGAGAGCTGGGACATTACCATACAAAAATCATCCACATGTTGGATTTTCAAACATCTGGACATATGTGACCTCCTGGAGACAACGAAAAACCTGTAAGGCTTTTTTTTTTCAGTGGGACCTTGCATAATCAACTTGTAGTGTATGATGCTGTTGACGCATGCGCGCCACCCCGTCGCGGAACACCTGTCAGAGGATAAGAAAAAATGTGTTCGCGGAAGGAGAACGATACGAGTGCTGATAGCACCATGACTTGAGTTGATGCGTTATATAATTACTATTACAAACTACATTTCTAGAAATATAACCATCAAAATGTGGATAATTAATCAAATTTACGTCGAAATCCAAATTTCTTTCAAGTATGTTTTTATTGTATATATGTACATATTTTATTTTGTTTCAATTAAATAATATTAAAAAAAAAGGTCCGTCGAAAACTAATCATTTGTAGTTAAGTTTCTACAAAATAGTGGCTCCGTCGAGAAAGGAGCTTGTAATCAGCGACTTATGGATAAAAATAATAAATTGAAATCTTCCTTGAAAGGGAAGATAACTAGAATTGAAAACTATGTAGAAGGCACAAATGCCGAAAATTACGAGATAGATGTAGTAGAAATGAAAGTGAAATTAAAGAACGTCGAACTACTACAAACAAAAATCGATGAATTACGACAAAAATACTACGAAATTCAAGACTTGAAAGATGCTGAACAAGCAACCATAGATGATGATCTTGACTCATGTGAAGAACGTCTGGAAAAATTAGAGGTAAGAATTAATACTCTTATTAATTCTTATAAGAAATTTGATTCTCATAAAAAAATAAATGCGACTGAAAATGCATCTCAAGATGCCGTTGAAATAAAAACTCAAATTCCTCCTTTAGTATTACCTGAATTTTCAGGAAAATATGAGGAATTCAGTTCTTTTAAAGAACAATTTGATGATTTAATAACCAATAATGTTCACATTAATCAGTCGCAGAAATTATATTATCTTAGATCTTGTCTCAAATATGATGCTAAAAATCTAGTTAGTAATTTTGATACATTTGAATCATTATATAATGCATTAGAAAATCGCTATGATAACGAGCGATTAATTGTTGATATTCATGTACAAAATATTCTGAATTTTGAGAAAATTCAAACTGAAAATCCCAAAGAGATAAGAAACATGATTGATTGTATTCAGAAAAATATGCGTGCCTTGAAAGTTCTTAAATATGTACAGAATAAATTATCAGATGTTTTCATTATAAATATTCTCGTAGCAAAGTTAGACAGAGAATCTAGGAAGAATTTTGAGTTGTCCCATAAATCCAAAAATGTTCCCACCTTTGAAGAATTTATCAAATTTTTGGAACAACGAGAATCAGTTTTATTATCTATTAATAGAACGAATATGACTAGCGGAAATAAAAATACTAACAAAAACTTCCCGGCTATTAAAAAATCTAAAACTCTTTTAATGCATGAAAATAAAAACAAAAATTGTGTCGTTTGTAAAAATACTTATCACCCTATTTATAAATGTGATGCATTTTTGAAATTAAACATTAACGAAAGATTAAGTATAATACGCCTTCACAAGCTTTGTGAGGTTTGTTTTAGGCAAAACCATAAGAAAAATGATTGCTTATCGAAATTCAAATGCACCTGCACAACAGATTAATATGTTTTTCTTCTGGCGCCAAAACCCCAGTTCCAGACTCGGACGAAATAAATTCATCCAAATTACCAGATGTAGACAAAAAGGTTGCGCAAATAAATGCTTCCGTTTTGAGTAATAATAGCAGATATTTAAAAGAAAATAGAAAAAGTATTCTGTTTTCCACAGCTTATATTTATGTTCAGTGTGAAAATAAAAAAAGAATAAAAATACGATGCGTTCTGGATTCTGCTTCAAATGTGTGCATATTAACTGAAAAGATGAGTGAATGTTTAGGAATTAAAAGAGAAAAAATAAAAACTCCAGTTTCAGGTTTGAATGGATTGACACAAAATATTAAGTGGAAATTAGATACCTTTATTTCAAATGAAGATTGTTCTTTTAGTGAACCAGTAGAATTTTTGATTGTAGATAAAATAACAGGGCTCACACCATGCAATAAATTAAACATTTCAGACATAAAAATTCCAGAATTTTTGAAATTGAGTGACGAGACATTTTTTGTTCCTAATGAAATAGAAGCGTTAATCAGTGCAGATATCTTATTCAAAGTTTTAAAGGATAATACTTATAAAATAAATGACGATTTGTTTTTTAAGGAAACTGAATTTGGATGGCTAGCGTGTGGAAAGGTTGAAGAAACAGAACCGAATAATTCGAAACAGTGTTTCGTTTTGTCAGACGATTCCCTTAGTAACACTCTTAAGCTCTTTTTCGATCTAGAATCCCTCGGAATTAAAGATGATCCCTGTTTTAAAGAAGAGGATCAGGCTATGACAATATTCAAACAGACAGTTAATTATAAAAATGACCGATATGTAGTAGAATTACCCTTTCGTAAAGATTGGAAAAAATTATCAAATAATTTTCCAGTTGCAAAACAGCGATTTTTTTACTTATGGAGAAAGTTTCACAAAAATAATGATCTGTATGATCAATATCAAGAGATAATTCAGGACTACATAAAACAAGGAATAATTGAAAAAGTCGAAAAACCTGACATAAGTGTTGATAAACCAATATATTACTTACCACACCAAGCTGTGAAAAAAGAAGGTCGGGTCACAACTTCTACACGTATAGTATTTGATGCAGGGTCACATCAATTAAATGAACTATCTCTTAATAATTGTCTTTGGCCGGGTCCAAATTTAAACCCAAATTTATTAGATGTGCTGATCAATTTTAGAATTAACAAGATAGCTATATCTTCGGATATTCGTCAAGCATTTCTTCAGATTTGTTTAGCAGATAAACACAAGGACATAGTAAGATTTTTATGGTCCAATAGTAATCCTCGTACTGACTTAAAACCGAATCTTCAAATTTATCGATTTAACAGAGTACTTTTTGGGGTGAATTCTAGCCCTTTTTTATTAGTAGCTACAGTGAAGCATCACATAGAAAAATATAGAGAAGATTATCCAACAACCGTACATCACCTGAATTCATGCATGTACGTAGATGACTGGATTACCGGTCAAGATACTTCAGAAGAGGCACTGGAAGTTTCCCGCTCTGCAAAGAAGATTATGAAGGAAGCCGGAATGGTGATGAGGAAATGGATCAGCAACGACTCATCATTGATGAAACAGTGGGCCGACGAAGGGTTCGATACTTACCCAACTGAAACCGCCATTAACTTAGGGAGCGACAACACGAAAGTATTAGGCATATGTTGGCAAACAAAAGATGACTGTTTTACCCTGGATCTTAAAGGAATTCTTGAAGTGGTTGACACAGAAGAAAATACAAAAAGAACCATTTTACAAACCATCGGGAAAATCTTCGACCCGATGGGGTTGCTTACACCATTTACTATCAGAATGAAATGTCTAATGCAGGAAATTTGGAACAGAAAGGTCACGTGGGATGAAAAATTGCCTCCAGACATATTAGAAAAGTGGCTGGCTTGGTGTAAGGAGTTACCACTTCTTAGAGAGCTTAGAGTCCCAAGACTTGTTCTAGATTCTTCTAGTGAAGATGAAATACAATTACATGTTTTTTTGTGATGCCTCCAAACTTGCCTATGGGGCTTCAGTATACATGAAAGTTAAAAAACGAGATAAAGTTCTTGTAAATCTCATCACTTCAAAAAGTAGAGTAGCTCCATTAAAAAGCATTACGTTACCTCGACTGGAACTCCTCGGTGCCTTGTTGGCAGCACGATTGAGTCATAAAGTTCAAGAAATCATAGGACAGAAAACATGCTATTCTGTGTTTCATCATACTGATTCAAAAATTGTCTTATTTTGGATTAAAGGATCAACAAAAAGATGGAAACAATTTGTTGCAAACAGAATACAAGAAATCACGAATTTGACAGATCCTGATACGTGGTTTCACTGTGCTGGAAAAGAAAATCCTTCAGACCACCTGAGCAGAGGCCTCACGGCAGAAAAACTGCTTTATAGTGAACAATGGTGGCATGGACCACCCTCTTTAATGTCTGACGAAAACAAACAATCTGTCATTGACTTTTCAGAACCAAATGAGGAAGACTACACTCCTGAATTAAAATCTAAAAAATCAGTGACTCTAAATTTGAAAAAGGACTTTACCATTTTGAACTATCTGATTAATCGTAGTAATAGATTTTTAAAAATATTACGTATATGTAGTTTTCTTTTCAGGTTTCTTCACAATCTAAGAAATCCTTTAGAAAAGAAGGAAGGGCACCGCTGATGTCTAAAGAGCTGACAAAGGCAGAAAACTACTTATTGAAACAGCTGCAGGAGGAAGAATTTCCTACTGAAATAGCTGCCTTGAAAAGTGGCGGTAATGTATCGCATAAGAGTAAAATTTTTAATTTATCCCCATTTTTGGATATCAATGGTTTAATAAAGGTAGGGGGGAGACTGCAAAATTCGCAGTTATCTTATTCGATTAAGCATCCTTATGTGCTTCCTTCAATAAATAAATTAACTGAATCAATTGTAAAATATTATCATGAAAAATATTTTCATATTGGTCCCCAACATCTTCTGTTTCAGGTTAGGCAAAAATATTGGCCCATTCATGGGAGAAATCTTTGTAAAAAAATTGTGCACAGATGTTTAGTCTGTTTTAAAGCAAATCCGAAAGTATGTGTACAAAAAATGGGAAATTTGCCAAAACAAAGAATAACGCCAGATAAAACATTTAATTCAACTGGAGTAGATTTGTCTGGACCCTTTTTAATCAAAAATAAATATGGAAGGAAGGGTCCAGAAATCAAAATTTATGTTTGTATTTTCATTTGTTTAGTAACAAAGGCTATACACCTTGAACTTATTAGTAATTTAACTTCACAAGCTCTGATAGCTGCGTTAAAAAGATTTATTTCGAGAAGGGGCAAGTGTCATAAAATATTTTCGGATAATGGGACCAATATGGTAGGCGCCAACAGGGAACTAAATGCCTTGTATAAACTGGTAAGAGATAAGGAAGAATCCTTATTCAATTTTTTTGCAGAGGAAAAAATAGAATGGGTTTTTATTCCTCCAAGGAGTCCAAATTGGGGTGGTCTATGGGAAGCAAATATCAAAGCGTTTAAATACCATTTTAAACGCATAGCGGGTAATTCAAAATTTACATTTGAAGAAATGCTTACACTTGTTACTCAAGTGGAAGCGATCTTGAACTCAAGACCACTGACTCCGCTAACTTCAAGTATTGAAGATTTAGAGGTTTTAACTCCAGCTCATTTTCTTATTGGAAGGCCAATAACGGCTGTTGTTGAACCTTCTTTAACTAATGTTGAGAAAAATCGCCTAAGTGCTTGGCAAAATATTACGAAGTCAGTTCAGGCAATCTGGAAAAGATGGAGTCTTTCTTACTTGAATAACTTACAACAGCGCAGAAAATGGATAATTGATAAAGAAAATTTAAAAATCGGTGACATGGTTTTAGTCAGGGAAGAAAATCTTCCACCATGCAAGTGGTTTTTAGGGCGTGTGATAAAGCTATATCCTGGTCAGGATAATAAAGTTAGATTGGTAGATATAAAAACTACCAAAGGGATTTACAAAAGATCCATCTCCAGATTGTGCGTGCTGCCTATCGAGGAGTAAAAAATGAATATGAACATTTATTATATTAATTTACTGTATTATATATATTACTCTAAAATTGTTAGTTAATTATGAAAATTTCTGTTTATTATAATCAGTTAATCTTTTTTCTAATTCTATGTGTTGTGCGAAATATTGATATTATGTTACATTCATTTATTTGTTATTATTTTATCTATTTACGTTATGTGAAATTGTAAATTTAATGTTTTGCAAAAAAATATTGTAAGTTCTTGCATGAGAACATAGCAAGGCCGGGCGGGATGTTGACGCATGCGCACCACCCCGTCGCGGAACACCTGTCAGAGGATAAGAAAAAATGTGTTCGCGGAAGGAGAACGATACGAGTGCTGATAGCACCATGACTTGAGTTGATGCGTTATATAATTACTATTACAAACTACATTTCTAGAAATATAACCATCAAAATGTGGATAATTAATCAAATTTACGTCGAAATCCAAATTTCTTTCAAGTATGTTTTTATTGTATATATGTACATATTTTATTTTGTTTCAATTAAATAATATTTAAAAAAAAGGTCCGTCGAAAATTAATCATTTGTAGTTAAGTTTCTACAGATGCCATGTCAAAAAACAGCTTGATTTTCCCCTTCAAGTGAGCCAATCCAAACTTTTTCGACCGTGGTGAGTGTAGCAATTTCCATGAGGACATCTGATGCTTGGTTTAGCGATTGTACACGAAACACAGTGTTTCGTCTCTATACATTGTTGCAGTTATCATAATATTTCTGCAGCATTTTTTCCTAATTTGTAGCAGAATTTAATGTTAAAATGTTGCTCTAGGAAGAATATTTTGTTACATTGACATCACAGGTTGACAATCTGCAGCCAAGCTACGTGCCTTATCAGTTTTGCAAAGTGTCATGTGACCTCACACATAGGCAGAGAACTAGACTTACAAACCACACCCTTATTTCAGTTCTCCCATACACTGGGCATGAGGGAGAAGGGTAAACCCCAAACCTATTGACTATACCTCATAAGTAGTAATTTTCCCAGAGTTCTAATTTTTATATATGCTAGGATAAAGATGAATTTTTATTATATTTTTGAAGAAAGTTTTGGAAATTGCATGCTGAGAAATTATATTTTCTGTAGATTTTTTTCCTGGATTTTCATAATGTTTTATGCATGATAAACTCCTCTTACTCAATTATCAACATAAAAATATTTTGTAATTTGTTTTAATACACATTTTATATGCAAATTATGTCTAAGCAGTTATACAATATATGGTATGATCAAACAGACAGATTAATTGCATGAAGTCTGTATCCGCTTTCTGTTGTAAAGAATGGTCGACATATATGAAGGAACGCTTTGCTTTTTCTCAAAGAAATATAATCAGAATATGTTTAAATAATGCTGTAAAATTCCAAGCAAGTGCCCTCGCTTGATCAAATACTTAGCCATATCATTCAGCTTAATTCCCTGAGTTTTAAATGCCATCAAACATTTATGGAAAGAATTTGACAATACCGTAGAGAAACATGATGAACTGAATGAGCATCAATTAACAAAGCCTTCATTTTTAAAAAAAGGAACAAAATGTTTTATAAAATAAAATAATTGGTGAATTTAATGCCAAATCAGCTCAAAGCTGCTTCAGAAAACAGATAATTCACCATCTTGACTACCATCATATTCTGATATATTAATCACTGTACTTTCACTTAATTTCGATGGGTCAAAAAGTTCTATTTATTTTTATTAATTTCAAATTTCGTAGTTATCTTCAAGAACATTCTAAAGATTATAAAAATAATGAATTAGAATAGAAAACCCATTTTGCGAGAAAACTCAAAGTGCAAATTCATTTCTATCCATCATTATACGTGTGTTCGAAGTTGTTGGGTCAGAAGGCTATCTTAAAATATTGGTGTAGTCTTATACTTTAAATTACAAAAAGGTTTTTAATGATGTGCAGATACTTTTTATGTGATATATTTTAAAAAGGACTGTATATTATATATATATATATATATATGGTGACCCTGTATACAAAAAATTCCAGTTATTAAAATGAAGTCCTATCTTTCAAAAGACATGTGCAAAAAGATAAAAATTTTTAGACATAATATTTAAGGAATTATTGAAGGTTCAAAAATGAACTTTTTTGACAAGTTACAGCTTTCTGGGAGTAAAAATTTGATTAAAAGTTTGACTTTGACTTTTACTGTTGTCTTCTTAACGGCTAACATTTTTAAACATAATATTTACGGAATTATTAAAGATTTAAAAATGAACTTTTTTGGCAAATTATTACTTTTGGGGAGTAAAAATTAGATTAAAAGTTTCAGACTTTCACTGCTGTATTCTCAATGGCTAAGTACCAAATTGTAAGTATATGGCTAATTTGTGAGCCTCTTTTAGACATCTGTGGTAAACCAAGTTATTTTTCTTTTCCAAATTTATTGCAATCTTACATGCTATCAGCTATCATTACTTTGCACTTTATTACAATAAACCAACACTTTATCAAGTATTACATATATAAAAATAAATGTATCGACTTTAAAATTGATATCATTTATTTTAATGTGTGTGGTGTCAGTTTCAAGTAATCACAAACTCTATATAATAAAACTATTTATTTCAGCTCAGTAATTCACAAAAAGAAGTTACAATTTTATAAATAAAACTCAATTCTACAAATGTATCAATCAGCTCTATGCAAATTCAATATATTATCCATATATGTATATTCTTTATATTAAACCTGCTAAGTCATGCGCTCAAAGAGCTTTTTAAGTATCTAACTCATGTATGTTATAATATTTATGCATGTATAAATATTTGCTACCACATGACCGGCAGTGGTACCATCTGTACAGTAAATACAAGACTTATTCAATAAATAACTGAAAAAAACTGTATTTTATTATTTGAAAGTTTTTGTATGAGTTTTTCTGAGTATTGCTATATATTGCATTTATCATGTTAAAAAATTAATACCAGATATTAAAATAAAATGAAAACTGTAAAGAAAAATACATAAATATATTAAATCCATGATTAAAAAGCAGACAGTTGTTTTGAATCTCGCAGGGGCATAAAAATTAAAAATGAGTTGTTTAATGGCCATATCACACAAGGAATTTCGCTCAACTTTTCACTAAACACAACATGATCAACTTTTCCGAGAGATGGTCAAAACAGTTGATTACCGGCTGACTTTGAATCTGTCCCCATACGCTGATGTGTTGTGTTTAGTAAAATATTGCGCGAAATCGCTCCTGTGATAAGGCCATAAAAGAAAAATAAGACTACTTATAAACTATGTGAGTCATTCTAAATCGGGGAATGTTTTGATCTGACAATCCACTCATCTCGTCCATTTTTTTTATGCCAGTCTGATGCTAAATGTGAGCCACAGCAGTTGTTTACTGTTCATATTTGTGACTTTGAAATGTGTGATAAAATTAAAGATCCTGCCAAGTGTGAGGCTCATAGTGTAATATGCTTTTTAAATGTGAAATGAATCTACCTTATTGATATTTATAAACAGATAATTCAGGTTTTATTCTAATGTGATAAATGAAACTTCAGTTAAAAAATGGTCATCATGTGTGTTTAATGGCAAGTGAACACTCCAAGTGACAACACCAAGTGAATTCATAATCACTCGGATTAATTTTCAGTTGTCACTGACAAACTCAAATAAAAGATTAAAAAAAAAAATGAACAGAATAGACATTTTAATGTAATGGACTCAATTCATTTTCATAGACAGATAATTAAGCTTTATTCTAATGAGATGAATGAGGGTTCAATTCGAAAATGGTGTATCATGTTTAATAGCAAGTGAACAAATATTTATGATCACTCTGACCAATCTTCAGTTGTCACTGATGAGCTCAAATCAAATATTAAGGAAAAATTTCAACAGAATAGACATTTCAATGTAAGGGACGCGATTTATTCTCAGAGGTACCAAGTTACTATCAACTAAAAATAAATTTCATACCACTATTTAGGAATTCAATCTTTGTCTTACTTAATCATAGATAATTATTACAAAAAAATACTATTAAAAAATTCCAGTATGAGGGTTACTGACACTTCATAAAAACTTTACACCTTTGTGTTCTTTTTACCAATTTCAAGAACTTTTATAAAATTCTTAGTAGTGATTCGAGCTTCAGATATGGGAGTAACTGAATACGCAGAAGGCAAAAAAAAAAAATGGTAGGGATATGCTGAGACAAATACTTAAATTTGTATAGCGACTACGTAGAAAAATAACTAAGCTATCTTGAATGTGTTATAAAATAAATCTTGTTTAATTATCTTAAATAAAAAATATCTAGAGAAACAAATGTTCTTTACTTTTAGAATAATTCTTATACTAATGCATAGTTGCCAAGTCTCTGCTATTTTCAACAGAGACTTCATATCCAAAAGTTTTTATAAATATTTTCAGTTTGTTTAATTTTATTTATTCATCAAAATATGTGTGACAAATTTTCTTTTTTAAATATTGGTGTTAAAATCTGATTTAAAAATTAGTAATGTTGGCAGTTATATTAATGGAAGTAATGTGGCAACATTCAGCTGCAAAAAATAAGGTAACATTTAGTGAAGAAAAAATACAAAGTGTTTGCTATTCAGACATTTTAGGAAGAAAAGGGATGCTGGAAAAATCATTCACAAAATTGGAAGAAAAAAATTTTAAGGTAATTTTTTAATCCATCAAGAATTTTAGTCCAAATCAAAAGAAGAGGGCAATAATGTGAAAATGAGGAAGAAAAAATAAGCCAGTGGTCCAAGAATGTTGAGTGATGGAGGAATATTTAAGGTCTTTCTTAATCACATAATTTTCTTTTACCCTGACCCGAATTCTTAGCATACATTTTATCTGGTCTATGGTCTATGTAAGATTATCCACAACACCACAACTATACCAAATACAATAGATACCTCCAATCATTATGATTTAAATGGGTTGTTTCAGGATTGGTAAATTTTATTTTACTAATATAGGAGATAGGGTTGAAACTCCGAGCTATCTTTTTTCTGAACACTTAGGAGAGGTCACTGCGTTATACCTGAAACAGGTGTCTGCTTTTTAATCTTAAATTTAATATATTGTGCCTTTTTATGCATAATTTTCATTTCATTTCAATTACTTTGCACAAAGGTACAGGTATATGTTTTCATTACTGGATATTTATTGAATAATTCTTGCATAAAAAAAGATGACAAAAATGATAACTGTGTATATTGTCATGTATAACATGAATAATTTAATCTGATGCAGACTAAAAAACTCAAAATGTCCCATTCGGGAAATCATAAAACATCATCTTAAGTTTCCAAATACCTGGCTAGAATGAACATATTGCCATGCAACAATAAAGCCTCAGATATAAAAACATTGCACACTACAACATCATTCATGCAGCTTTACTATTTACATCTACATATAGCTAATCTGATGGAAAATTTATTTAAAAAACTATTTCAGAAAAAGCTGAATTTATAACTTTTCTTTTTTTTACAGAACTATGTTATAATAAAATTATTTGGCAAAAATCTAAATACATTTATTTAGCAATTGGAAAATAATGGCCAATTTTGGGGGAAACTTTCTTATTAGTAATATCCAAATTTTCCTGCAACACTCTTGATGTGTATCAATTGTGCGATATACTTTGTTGACACAACTGCTTTTGATTCTGATTTATAGTGGGTAGGTCATTGCTTTTGATGTGCACAATAGATGTAACTTTTAACCAATCCTGAATATGCTTACCTAGGCTTTATACGCCTATATATTTATCCCATCTCAAGAAATGGTTATTGCTTAGTATTAGTATGAGTAATTGATAAGTCAAGCTATTTTATCTTGCTCAGTGGCAACTAAACAATGCTACCATTTTTAAAGCAAAGTACAGATCAATTTAGCTCAAGTTTTGTTTTATTTGTCGCTCTATGGTCATATTTGCACACTAGGGTTAGTGAAACAAAAACTTATTATTTAACCCTTTATCTACCATAAAAAGCATATAAAGTTGAATTTAAGGAAGAAATGCCAAATGCATTTATAGGAATAGAACATACATACCTCACTTTAACCTCACTAGAAAGCACTAGATGCTACAGTCGGTAACAAAAGTGTCCGAACACTAGCAAAAATTCCTATGTAAAAAAAGTACACTTCATACGGTTTTGTTAAATAAATCCTTATCGAATCATGTTCTTACACTGACTAAGAGCAGGATTCGACAAGGATTTATTTAGCAAAACCGTATGAAGTATACTTTTTTTACATAGGAATTTTTGCTAGTGTTCGGACATTTTTGTTACCGACTGTATATGCAGCCATTTTTGTTCCCGAAAGGATTTCATAGAGGGCTATTGCTGTTTTGGTTTGGCATTTTTCACAGTCGTCATGTGTGTTATAACTAATTCCTATATTACCTCAAGAATCTGCCATCGATCTTAGAAAAAATATAAGGAATACAAAAAGTAAATACTAATTCATATTTTTTTTAAGGTCTAAATATCTTTTTCGACCATTATGTACCAGTGGTACACTAAAGAACCACCTCACAAAATCCTTATTAATTACTATGAGAGGTGATATTCATAATTTTTATTGCAGATATCTTTAAAAAATACTCTTAAATAACCAAAAAAATATGTTTCAAATATATTTTTTTGTCTGTTTCATAATACGGTAAATAAAGGGTTAAAGCAGATTCCAAACCACTACAAATTTCCATGCTTAACCCTTTATCTACTGACGGTACTTTAAAGTACCATTACTTTAAAAAGAGTATAAAATCGAATTTTTTGAAGATATTTATAAGAAGGGAACAGATGTACCTCACTTTAATCTTACTATAAAGCATTATACGATACATATAGCCATTTTTGTTCCATAAGGGATTTTATGAAGTGCACTTGCTGCTTTTGCTTGATATTTTCCATGACCTTCATGCGTGTTATAATTAATTCCTATATTATTTCAAGAATATCCCACTAATCTTAGAAAAAAATATGAGGAACGTAAAGAGTAAATATTTCTCTACACTTTTTTCATGTCGAAATAATTTTTTCGACCTCTGTGTACCAGTGGTACACTAAAGTACGACCTCACAAAAATCTCATTAATTATTATGGTGATATGCATAATTTTTAACATATATATCTTTAAATAATGCACATTAATAACTAAATATATATGTTTCAAACACAATTTTTGTCTGTATCATAATGCAGTAGATAAAGGGTTAAACTGGGATTCGAACCCAGCACCAGTTAACTGAAATTCAGAATGCTAACCCAGTGGCGGATCCAGAACTTGACTTTTGGGGGGGGCTAAGATTTTACAAAGTGTTGTTCTAGACCAATAAAAAATTTACAATTGCAATATTCAGTTGTGAATGTCAGTGTTTTTTTTTTTTTTTGGGGGGGGGGGGCTTCAGCCCCCTAGCCCCCCCCCCCTTAAATCCGCCACTGTAGCTAACCATTTAGTGATCAAACAGACAAAAAGTGACCAGGCCAAAAATCAAACATAGGCAACTGGTTAAACTTGCCAATGCTGTACTGACGAATCTAACCCAGTGGGTCAACCTCTGATTGGTACATTTCATACAATTCTTAATTAAGATATTTCATTCAAATATGAAATTTTTTTAATATCACTCTTTGAGCATGTTGCCTTTTAGCTTAGTGAGCAGTATTTTTGAAAAACTAAAAATTTAAATATTTTATTTCATTAAGTAAATTTATGATTCTAAATTTCGATTTCTAAATCAAATATGTTTTTTTTATATTATTATTACTATTTTAATTGCTCACTAAGCTAAACGGTGACATATTCAAACAGTAATAGTCAAAAGACATAATTTGAAAAACTTCATTTTTGAATGTGATATTCTTATAAAATGAAGAAACAAAAATCCCATTTTATAACATAGGAAGAACAAAACAGGGAATCTGACTGATTCTTAATGAAGGTGATTCCTCATCTATCATTCGTAAAAGAAACACAGAAAGTTAATTGAATGTAGTCACTTAAATTCAACATAAACTTACTCAATGAAAATAATGCTAGTACAACATCTATTATTCGTAAAAGAAAAACAAAAAGTTGATTGAATATAATTTAGATATTGCTTGATAAAGGGTTAAAAAGCAAGTTACCTGCTTAAAAATAAATCATACTCAAATTGAGTTACATAAATTATCCATTTCCTGCAACAATTGAGGCCTAAAACTTAAAACCTTAGTGGTATTTTCTCTAATTTTTTTACATACTTCTAACAACACTTCCTTCACAACCTACTTTCTCATAATTTAAATGAACTTTGCATTCCTATTTAAGCTTACAAAATATTTTCAATTTTATTTTGCAATTGAATAAAATAAAACCTATTTTTAAATACATCAAAACAGTTTTGAAATAATTCAAATTATCTATTCCATACTGGTTTATACTCTATGTACAGAAATTAGTATTATGTCAAATTGTATTAGTATTATGTCAATCCTAAATTTTATATTCATCGATACATTTTTAGTGCAGCTAGTCCAGCCCACCTGCTGAGTTGTGTGGATTTTTCAAGGGAGGATTTCCTGCGTGATCCGGTCTTCTTCCTTGATTTTCTGAGGGTGAATGGACTCATGGACCTGGTCTAGTGGAGATGAGAAACAACAACATTTTTATATTAGTTTCAGTGTGATAATATTTAGATTTCATTATTACTGTTGTTATTTCAGATGTTGTTATAATGTTATTATATTATTATTTCATTACCAATAACTGTCTGACGACACTTTTTTTTTTTTTTTTTTTTTCCAATTAAAGGTGTCAGTTGGATGGTCACTAACTCATCCAGATTTCTACTTGTTAAATTTATATGCTTTAACAATAAAAATATTTGAGGCACATATTCAGGAATTGAGGGTTGCAGGAAAAACCTGAATAACTAATATTCGACTCTGTGATTTTTAGACAAGAAATCTATCAAGTGTGCGCTACACCTAAAAACACAAAAAGCCGAATTATATTTGTAATTCCACCAATCTCAACATTACACAGACAATTTTACAGTCGTTTCTTAAATCGGCCATGGATTTCCGAACTATCTTTAATTTTTCAGATTAAAATAGGTTAGTCTAGTGTTTTAAGTTCAGTGTTATCCCACACTTGAATTTCAAATACTAAGAGTGACCAAGAAAACAGTTTAAAAAGTTATTTATTATTATTTGTAAAATAAAACGTCTCAAAAGTTTTTCTTCTGTATTATATTGCAAAATCTTAGAAATAAATAGCATTTTCTGAATAATCTAGTTTAAATTAAGATCGCTGAATGTAAATCAATATAAAACCATTCCAACATTTTCAAAAAAGAATTGGATCTATCGTTTAATTACTAACTTTACCGCTTTTTTTATTTATTATCTAGAACCAGATAAAAAAATAGTATTTTAGCCTCAAAATTCTAGTAAGAACTTCAATAATATAAGGCTATTTTAAAAAAAAAAAAAATGTTTGTAGTAATCTTTTTTCTTTCTTTTTTTAAAAAAAAAAAAAAAAAAAAAAAAATATGTATTTGCTCTAAAACTTCCTAATATTTAGAAAGATTTTTGTATTAGTATTAAATTTACTATAATGCATTTTTTAGTGTCTAATTTTGAAAATTGTGTCAACGATTATCCAGCAAAGAATAGTAAATATATTATTTAAAGAAAAAAAAAATAAAATAAAATAAATACTTATTAATAGTATTTATATTTTGCTTAATTTGATTTTGAGTTATGACTACTATGTTCAATTTATTATTGTTTTAATGCAATTTTTGCAAAAATACATTTCATTTCTCAGTTAGAGAATAAAAGCTTTTTAATGCTGTTTCTAGATCACTCTTATATTAAATATCTAATTAATAGTCTAATTAATAACTAAAAATAACTATTAAAACAAAATCTTTATATAATACATTTCTAAAAATGGTTATCACAGATCTGTAATGAAACAAGCAATATTACAAAGCATCTGAAATTGTACAAACATAATATAAAGAGCGACTTCTATATTATAATAAATAAAACTTAATTGGTCAAAGAGATAACTGAGTAGGTACATTACACTGTTTTGAGGTTAGAAAACTTACTTCCGTAAAATATACACATGATCTAATTAAATGTATCTTTCTCATAAAAAACCCTGTATAAAGGAACTTAATCGTTCATTAATTAGCTTCTGATGAACATAGGAATGAACACTTAAAAAAAAGAAAACTTTTTAAGTTCTGAAAGTTATATTGTACGATGTCAAGTGCATTGTATCAACTTGTACCAAAGAATTTTTTTCATTGCTATTCATTTGAGATTTAATGCCAGTCAGAGATGTTTTGCTTATAGATGATAATAAAACATTTTTGAACTGAAGTTGAAATTGGTCTTGTTGTCCAGGGCAGTGATCATATGCCCAGCTTTTAATGTTGCAGCTGACACCTTTGTTGTGCAATATTAAAAGGCTGTTATTAGATGGTACATCAAAATCGTCTGCAGAGGGTATTGTTCTCAGATTCAGCATTTCAATATTGCATGGGAAGCCAGATTCTAAAAATTCAATTTTGGATTTTAAGTTTCTTTGTTCAAAACTATGAGTAGCAATGGTCACTGGAGGATTTGCCATTGCACTGTAGAGTAAATGAGAATTTAGAGATAATGTGGCGACTTCATCTACTGCTTCTTCTTTAATTGCTTCTAGAAGTATCCAAAACTGGGCAACAGTACGTTTATTATCTATAACGCCTTCTCCCAGACCTCTATTATCGTCACCTCTTAACTTACGATCAAGCATAACTTCAATCCAACCTGGATTCACACTTGCAACACCGTGGGCATGGGATAAAAGGAATGTTATTCTAGAATGGCTATCTTCTAAAAATACTGCAGACGTTGCTGGATAATAGTTTGCTTCCAATGGAAGCGAAGATAATGTTTTACGCTGAATCATTTGAAAACCATTAGAATCGGTATAAAAAGTATTACCACTTTTTATATCAGTTTTTACTTTTAGAAATAGTTCCAGATTAACATCGAAAATTTGTGCAATATCAGATATTACTTCCAATTCAACACCTTCCGATAGAGGACCCTGAACATGATACACTCTTTGAGTGACTGTTACAACATTTGAGTATATAGCTGTAACTTCTGAACATAATTGGCCCCGGACTATTCTTATTACAGGGAACCTACCGGAAATATTTTGAACTGGCTCAGTTGTGTATGGATGGAATAAATAAGCACCACTTCTAAATTCTTCCGATTTATAAGCCTGAAGAGCAAGTGAAACTTGATTAATTATATCATAATCTTTCAACCCTATACTCTGAAGTAATCCATTTTGTTTTGAAAATCTTGCTGTCATTGAGGGTGTGATAAATTCAATATCTACATCTGTTGGACTCTGGAATGAAAAAATAGAATTATGTGACTGTTTTGCAAAGGCATCGTTAAGAGTAATTGCTACCTGAGACCGTGGACGTGGAGCCCGTTCTGCTGAAATAACAGTGAAAGTGTTAAGGGAAAGAGGAGCTAAATCTGCTAGGAATAATAACTCATATACATCCCCTAACATTTCAACTGAACCATTCCATGCAGGATTTACTTGTACAGGCACTTCTTCTCCATTTGCATTCAGAACTTTTACAAAGGCACTCTTTACTCTTAAACGTACAGGCTCCAGAACTTTACGTGCCTTACTGTTGAACAAAACAACCTTTCTACCTTGCGATGGAATAGTGAGAGGAACTTTTTGGGGCAGTTTATCGAATTGATTTTGGTCAGTATCTGGATATAAATAGGATGTTAAAGGATGGGCTGGTCTTAAATCAACAGATCTTTTGACAGCTTCTTCAGCAATCATATACAAAGCCGCATGAGCTATAATACCTTTTGTTTCTTTAATTCCTCTATACAGTCTCATGCCATAATCAGCCATGACAGCTTCTTTTGCTGTTCCAGTAATGGCATCGTGATGTTGAAACAAACCTAAACTATCTCTTGCCATTGTTAAATAGGTGTAATCTTGATCTAACCTTTTTGACAAATGTGCTAAGTCATGCTGTTTTACATATGCTCTTGAAAGTGAATATAAAATTTCTGCACTGCGCAACCAATACTGAAGATCACGACAAAGTTGCTTCCAGTAAGGTCTTGTTGTGTAGTATCCACTCCAGTAGGAAGGATGTCCCTCTCCATAAATATCACCATACACATGAAAGTCTCCAGTAAGTGTAGGTATGCTGTCATAACCCAAATAATTCATCCGCTTATGAACAATATTAAAATAATCTTTCAAGGTTCCAAACCGTACGTGAGCATTCCACTCATTCCTTGAATTGATATATTCCATAATTTTTGCATAATTTTCATATTGCTGGTCCCATTCTTCTTCATGGTTGTATCGAAAATCATCACCTAGAGGAATTAAAGCAACATTATGAGGGAATAAAGATGCAGTTCTTCCATACTGACCTAAAATCAATTCTGCCCTTTCTGCTAGTTTTTCAGGTGTAATAGGGGAAGCACGACTTTCGGAGTATTCTCCAGGTATTCGTCGAAAATCGAACTGTAAACAAACATCTGGATCAGGTCCACAGGAATGTTTTATACTGTACAAATCAAAAGGCATCATTTGGCACATAACATCAGCTGTAAAATTATTTGCTGCAAAATTATCAAATTCTTGTCTCCACCAGAAATCTAATTGCCGTTTTTCTGCTAAGTATGCTTTCCAAGCAAAGTGAGTTCGTTGTATGGCAATGTTTTTTATTCCAGCCTGTCTTAAGATATAGGGAACTGTAGATGAATGCCCAAAGGAATCTATTGACCAACCAGCATGAGGTGTAATTCCTAGATTTGTCTTCATCCATTGATGTCCTTCAATTAGCTGGTCTACAATGGCATAATAATGAGCAGCTGCTTCATCTGTCATTACCCATCCGCCAGTAAGAATTTCTAGCTGCCCATTGCGTAAAAATTGGCGCACAAGATCTCGGAGATGCGGACGGTTTTTTAAACTGAAAAATAATTAAAAATACACATAAATATCTTGACTATAAAAATATTTAAAATGTAATAAAGACAAAAATGAGTGCATTACAGATAAATGCTTAATATAAATAGGAGAACCTCGATTGTTAATGATTATAGTAATTATAACCATCTCAAATTATCAAATCTCATAACAGTTAACATATACTAAATTTTAAATATAACTAAATTTTCTTTTGTAATACATGTATTTATATATTAAAAAAGCAAAATACAGTAGACTCTCGTAAAACGTGGGAGGATATGTTCTGTGTAATATGAAATCGCATCATCATATGGGATATACATTATCAAAACAATTTTTGCAAGTTCAATCTAATCCAGAAATATCTTACAGTTTATTTTTTGTGATTTTATTGTTTTCAAAGTAAACTTCTTCTGATGTTTACTGTACAAATTAACTTATTTTTGCAAAATTAATGTTTTGTAGGGGGGAGATTTTGTCATTTTGATTGTATTTTAACCCTTTGTATCCCACTGGGATTTTAAAGTCCCATCAAAAAAAATTCCTCAGCATAGCCTAAATTTACTACAGGATTTCATTGGAACTTCGTCTCTATAGTTTAAGCTTTCCCTATAGTTAAGCTATAGTTTAAGCTAAATTTAATATCAGATGTTTCTCATGCAGCCAAGAAATATAATAAAAAAGTTTCAAACTATTTTGCCAAAAATAAGGTAATTTAGGATATAAAGGGCTAAAAGTAAAGTAACTATTTGAAATATTTTTTATTTCATTTTTTAATGTTTATAATTTGTATTTTAGCTAATTACAATATGTATTTCTTCCAAAATTTTGATATTTTTATTCATTCAAAAGTTATAATTTTTAATGGCATCAGTGGTTATATTAAATATAAATAAACACCTCTCAGTTGCTTTGTTAACTATATTAATTCGTACTCTGCTATCATAGCCTCCTAAACTAGACGCCTGTCGAGTTGCTCGGAAAATTGGAAACAGTTGAAGCGGTAGACAGCGCCACTTGGTACAGATTGCGCGACTTTTTATTCAACTGTCACCAATAATTTTAAGAAGTGATATATGATATATATAATCGACGTTTCTTCGTTTCTATTCACCTTTTTTGTATATCATATCCTACTTTTAAATATTTTTGATGGCTGTTGAATAAAAAAAGTCGCGCAATCTGAACCAGGTGGCGCTGCCTACCGCTTCAACTGTTGCCAAGTTTCCGAGCTACGCGACAGGCATCTAGTTTAGGAAGCTACTATTACACCTGCTTAAAAAAAAAAAAAAAAAAATATTTATATGTATTACCTTTGAAATAAATTTATGACTAAATATAAGATTTATTGTTTTATGGAGTCGTAAGTCGTATTTATTTATTTTTTTCTTTCTTTAAGTAAACTTTAGGCTCTAAGTTCCAACCTTTAACCCCTTAACATGCGCTGTCCTCGCTGCGAGGACGCAAAACTTAAGATCCAGCTGAAAAAATTCATCCCGGAAATTTTTTAGCAAAAATTTACGTTTATAACATATCAGAAAAGGCCGTTTTTTTTTACCTTAAAATTTAAAATTTCTTTTAGTTTAATCTAGTTCATGAATTCCGGTGGCAGTATAATTTAAATGATCCGAATTGTCTTGCGCCGGAAAGGGTTAAAAAAGATTTTGTGTATTTGTGTTAACTCTTTATAATATATGACAACGGCATATATAAACACCAATGACATTTACCGTTTCGATCGCTGACGACAAAATTTCAGTTACTTAATCATGAATTCGTTAAATAATTTGACGTTTTAGAGAAACGTGTAAGAGCGGGGTTAACTGTTTAAAATAGGAATGCTTTTACACAGTATTTCTTTTTACACATTTCTTTTACACAGTATTTCTTTTACGCGTTGCACGAATTCGCGTTTTGCAGGAGCGCGTTATACGGGAGTCTGCTGTACAGAGTTTTTACAAATAAGGGCCAAAATTGTTCAATATGAAATTTTTATTATGACATACTTAACTGAATACACATATTATAATTTTTTTCTCTCTACCTTTTTTTTTTTTAATAAATGAAACATTGATTTAAATTACATATTTTGAATTAAATAATAACAATAATAATTTATTACAGGAAAAAAATATTAAATTATTAAAAATGTTTTGAATTTATCGCAAAAGTTATTCTTCATAATCGGAGAGTTATTAATCAGGAATTTTGTTATCAAAGATTGGGGAAGGGGGGGGGGGGAGTTTAAGTTAAAAGTTTATTAGGAATATTTTGAAATTGAATGATTAATTAATAATTTTAATTATCATGTGATTGTTAGTTTTAATATATTTTCTAAAATAATTTTATATGGAATTCCAACTTTTTGTAGTAATAGAACTGAATTGTAGATTTTTTTTTTTTTTTTTTTTTTTTTTTTTTAAGTTAACTGTCTGATCCCATGTTATTCTATGGTGAAATTTGTTTTAAAAATTACTCATTAACAATTAATTTTTTTGTAAAATTTTCAGATTTACAAAATTCTCAGCTATTAAAATGATTCAAGTTTTACGAAAATTGATTTTTATTTATTGATTTTATTTTATTTATTTTTGAAGTATTTGAAGTAGTAAAATGCAAAAAAATGCTCTTAAATGTTTTACAGCTTTAAAATGAAATATTAAAAATTTGTAAAAATAATTTTTGAAAACGAGAATCGATTTAATGGCTGTGAATTTTCTAAATGTGAAAATGGAATTTAAAAAATACATTAGGTAATGAGTAATTTTGAAAACAAACTTCTCCATAGAATAATATACGACTAGGCTGCTGTTCACGTTAGGTGGATTATCCCCTTTGTTATACTTTTGACATTTTCCCCCACCCCCTAATTGCGTAAACACGGGCTAGGATCATCTAGAAAGACCCCGACGGAGGGCACTCTCCCTCAGGTGTAGGACCCTAGAGTTGTCAATCGGCCTTTTAAGGACCCTTCAGACACTGGCAACATACAGAGCGTCAAAACTCATAAATTATCTATTGGTTGAAAGTGACACTTGAAAATTTACACACATTTACAATGAAGGACGTTACTTTTTATTGCTCTTTTACAAAAGAGACCCAATTTCGATCGCAGTAGGAGGTCTGTCAGCGAAGAAAATCTCTCTGCTGCTTCGCGTCAATTCGATTCCCACATCAAAGGGATATCAAAAGAAACCGAAGTTGAAGCCAGTCTCTGAAGGATACTGCGATCGAAATTGGGTCTCTTTTGTAAAGGAGCAATAAAAAGTAATGTCCTTCATTGTAAATGTGTGCAAAATGTCAAGGGTCGCTTTCGGACATTGGATAATTTATGAGTTTTGAAGCTCTGCACCGTTGCTAGTATCTGAAGGATCCTTGAAGGGTTCTTAACTCCCAAAACACCAAACACCTCAGTCCCCCCCCCCCCCTGCCGCAATATCCTAATTGATAATTAGGAATATTTTTAGTTCCCGTTTTTTTTTTTTTTTTTTTTTTTTTTTTGAGGACGTTTTTTCTTATTTTATTGTAAATACATTTGAAGATAATTACTCTAAAAATTAAGTGGTGTGAAAAAGGGGTAAGTACTAACAATACTCCGGATTATATTGGCAACTATGCTAAACTATTTCTCATTTTATTCCAAACATAACCATACATAAAAAAAAATGTTTTCAATCAAGCAGAAGTTGGAGGGCAGTTATGTAACTTACAAGACTTAACATATGTATGCTAAATAAATATTCAGATACAGATTTATTATTATTATTATTGTTGTTGTTGTTGTTGCAAGTTTCATTATGATCATTGTACATTACCTAAATAACATTCTTAAACCGCAAAATTTCAAATTTAAACGAAAAATGCCCTTATACCTACAACATAAATTTTTTTCTGTCTCAATTATTTACTTATCTTATGACCACATTTATTAAAATACTATAGTAACAGAAATCTGAATATGAGTTTAAATAAATTTCATAAAAGAATGAGGTATTCTACCTTAAAAAAAAAAAAAAAAAAAAAAAAAAAAGAAGAAGAAGAAGAAGAAGCAGAGAAAGCACACACATACAAAATAGCATACATAGTTGCAGGACGCGAAATTTCCGCTCGCCAGCTCGCCATTGGCGAGTGAAATTTTTACTATTTCGAGTAAAAATTTGGTCTAGTTATAGATAGAATTCTTGCACGATAAGGTGACAGAAATGTTCTTTTTATAGATTTATATATGACAAAATCTTGACATTTTATAACCTCATATTTAACCTCTCTTTTGCTCTTCTCGGAGTGCCGAGTCTGTGCGCGCGCTGCCCGACGACCGCCCCAGCCTGCAAAAAGAAAAATGCTTAGTGCATGCATAAAAGTTTTAATCTCTTCGGCAGTTTCGTTTCTTAAATTGTGATTTCTTCAAGCAGAGCAAGAATAGACGAGCCCACTGTTATAATTTGTAATGAATGGTTTTATCGAAAAAGTAATTCCGAAATGGCTATTTCAAATGACAACAATGAACAAGTTATAAGTTATATTCATTGACATTTCGTCTGATTACAAAAATAAAATGGACGAAAAAGACATTTCTGATGTAAAAAGTGAAATAAATAATGATTCTTCCGAAAGAAAAGTTCGGCCTGGTCTGAATTATTTTTCAAAACATCATTTTTCTTATTTATTTTTCCCCCAAATTCCGATTTCAATTACTATTTCCTCCTTTTATGTTTAGATAAATTTCCCTTATCTTATATATCCCAATAGAATATAATTTTAAAAAGAAGGGGGGGGGGGGCAGAAACAGAATTATACATAAACTAATATCTCATTATAATAAGTAAATGTAAATTTACATGTAAATTTTGTTTGATGTCAAGAAAAATAACAAATATAAAGAAAATTCTATAAAATTTTAAATATCGTGTCCCGCTTTTGTTGCATATACCAGAATCCATGCTCCCCCTTAAAAACGGCGTTAATGCAATAATTTAAAGTGGAAGTATTATTTTCATGTTTCAACTTTAAAGGGGAAAAAGAAAAAACTTATAAAATTTGAAGCAACAAGTTCTTTACCTATTCCACCATCTGGAGAAAAATGATATTTCTGACCACACAAATGTCATGTCTTTATATTTCGCCAGTTTATCGGCCATATTGTTGAGGATATGTGCTGTGTAAGCCATAAAGTAACCATCGAAGGTCTTGAGCCAGCCTGGGTCATTGTGAGAGTGGGGTACGATTATGACCTAGAAAAGATACAAAGAAAAAATATTATTATATTTATCATACTTTATAAGTATTAAGTATTTTAATATATATATATGCAGAATATTTCAGAGCTTTGGTAAAAATTTTAAGAGGTGATAGAATACATTTAAACGTGCAGTTTTTGTCGTACAAAGCATGATCGCAACGCAAGTAATGTACCGCTCGATGTCGCTTCAGACTAAATTTTCCACGCTGTGCAGTTTTTTTTTTCCTTCTTCGTGTAATTTTCTACGGATATTTTACTCCCCCCCCCCCCACACACACGCACATTCTAAATTCTAAAGTGAAAAAGAATGTGGGGGGGGAATGAAGGGAAAAGTAAAAAAAGAAAAAAAAATCCACAGAAAAAAGCACGTGGGGGGGGGATATGTACATCCACAAGTGTGGGGTAAGCGACCATGGTTTGTATGACAAAAATTACTCGTTTACATGTGTATTACCCTTACTACCTCTTTATACATACATATATATACATATATATATGGAAATTATTTGGTATGATTTTAAATGCATTCGTATATCAAAACATTACATCTTCTTAATGTAGATGTTCATTTCAGCCTGGTTGAAAAGATAAAGGATGTTTGCATATTAAATTTTCCAATTTTTATTCCTTTTGGCGTTTTAACACCTCATTTTAATGATGGCAATTCACAGTTTATTCTCTCACAACTTATCTTAGTTATGGTATTTCATAAATCATTTTCTCTTATATTATTTACATATACAAAGTGTTCGAAAAAAAACTTGACCATGACTTTAATTCCTTAGATATTGATCTCGGACTTGCATAACAAATTACAATGATTTTTTAAAAAAATATACCCATAAAATAAAATTGCCGATTAAAAATGCAACAAAGTCGAATATTTAAAACTTAATATGAGGA
Source organism: Salticus scenicus (assembly GCA_963930645.1). Lineage (NCBI taxonomy): Eukaryota > Metazoa > Arthropoda > Arachnida > Araneae > Salticidae > Salticus > Salticus scenicus. Next base: position 71,950,476 of record OZ005659.1, read on the forward strand.
ATTTTAGAAATTAGCCTCCAATGGGGAAGGAATGGACAAAAAAAGTTTTTCATATATTCTTTCAAATCTCAAAGAAAAGAAAATATACATAAATATCCCTAAGTTCCTTGCTTCAAAATGTAGAAAACACAAATACATAAAAACAAATTCCTGTTATTTAACCCTTTGTATCCTAAATTACTTTATTTTTGTAAAAATAGTTTGAAACTTTTTTTTATTATATTTCTTTATGCATGAGAATCATCTTATATTAAATTTAGCTTAAACTATAGCTTAACTACAAGGAAAGCTTAAACTATAGTCCCAATGAAATCCTGTAGTAAATTTAGGCTATATTGAGGAATTTTTTGATGGGAGTTTGAAAGTCCCGGTGGGATACAAAGGGTTAAGGTATTCACTCACTAAGCGGAAGGGGCGGGGGAGGAATAGTGTTTTTATATACAGAAAAAAAAAACTCATATCCGTAAGATTGTTACTTTGAAACACGCAATAAATAAGAAAAACAATTTTTTTTTTTTAGAAATTTCAAAGAGTTTGTTCCCCTAAGGGGCAAAGGGGGCAAAATGGATTATTGATATATTTATTCACGTCTTTTTTTTTTTTTTTTTTCTTTTTCCCAATGGCAGAGGCTTGAGGCTTGACAATATAAAACAGAAAAGGAACAAGAATACAAACATTAAAAGTCATTTTCTCTTTTAAAATATAAAGAAACACGAATGTCTAAAAAACAATTTAAGGAATTTGTCCCACAAGGGTGGGTGGGTGGGAGTAGGGGATGTTAGCCGGATTAATAGATGTCTTTAAACTTTGTTTTCGTGAAAAGGAGAACCAACTGGTCGCCAAAGGCGATTTAGTGTGTATATAAATAACTAAATTGAATAACGCATGGGTAATTTGATTTAAAAAAAAAAAAAAAAAAAAAAAAAAACCTGTCTAATGCATAAATAAAATGTGTTACAAATTGAATTTGGTTTATTTTCCACAGAAATATGGTTGAAAAATCGATTTCCTTACAATAATTACTATATATTTCCTTACTATAAAATAATGCCAATCGAAATCACGATAAAGAATAAAAAAATACATACAAATTTGTAGATTTGTTATAAAACTTAATTCAAAAGATGAGCAAAGTATTTTTCTACATATTACACAAATCTTTTCAGAAAAGCGAAAGAAAAATTCGTTCGGGTGTTAAATAATAACATAAGAGCAACGCGCTTGATATTTAGGTAATAAAAGCCAATATTTGACCAGAAATTTTTGTGAAGTAGAAAACTTAGGAACACATTCTTTATAAAACAGGTCACGCAAACATAGTTTCTATAACGATCGTTGCTTGGCAACAGCCTTCCGAAAAAAGAACAAAGAATACCGTAACACCATGTAAAGTGCTATTTGTTGGGTTATGTATGGAATTCTGAAGACAAGAAATGTCTAAAGTGGGATTTATTCACAGAGGAATTTCGATATATACGATATTTAATACTCTAGTACCACCAGAGTATGTTTTTTCCGCTCTTACGATAGGCTACCACAGATTTTTATCAAGGAATTGCTAGAACCGTGAAAGAGAAAAGTATATTCCCCATATTTATTATTGAAGCTTTCCTAAATTATGGTGTTACTATATATTGTGTTAAACTTGAAGAGTGAAATTTTATAGGTTTAGTTGTGTACTGCTGTTCAAAATTAAAATTGAAAATTCGCTTTTTTTTTTTAAATAAAGACTAGAAAGGTACATAAAATAAATAAATAAAAATTCTAATGCTTGTCATAAATCCTTTCTAAAAGTTGTTAAGTGGTTCTGCCCTCCAAACTGATACATCAGGAGGTGTTGGGTGCAAACCCAGATTGTGCTGGTCGGTTTAGCTCTTTCAAGATTTCTGAGGTTATTTCCGAAACTTACATAAGTACAGACAAGGATCCCCAAGGACCCCTTACAGAAGGCATTCCCATCAGACCTCGATCCATCGCGTTGACATAATTAGTTAGCCTTAATCCATACCAGTGTTGCCAGATTTTGTTATATTTTTATTAAATAGTCACCAATAATTTTAAGAAGTGATACTTGATATACATAATAGACGATTAAATTTCGAAGTGATTAAGCAATCGTTACATTTAAAATTTAGTGGTAGATTTTGAATAAAAAACTCGCAAAAATCTTAGTAACTCTTAAACCATACTAGGCTTAAACCATACTATGATATACTAGGGTGATCAGTTTAAAAGAGTACCCGTTGGTTTTTCTTATTACCCTTAAATCTGACGAAAGTGGCAACTATTCTGACACTGAAGTATAATTGTTTGAATCTTGTTTAAGAGTGAGAGACAATTTCCAACACTGTTCGACTGTTACAACTTTATTTGTGAGGTAAAACACAAATGGAGACGCACAATGTTACTTAATCCTGTGATTACTTATTTTCGAAAAACATAAGGTAATTCCGGGTGAGTTGCCCCACCGGTAGAGATGCCCCACTTAATGTAATTTCAAAACGCAACGCTAGATGGCTTTGCAAGTCCGATTATTATTTCTGATAGATGTTGAATGGTGTGCTGTAGAAGTTACGTGAACTTATTTCTTTGTGTTCTGCTGTCACAGCAATATTTCAAGTAAGTACCATGTTTTTTATACTCTGTTATAAGAGTGATGTTGCATTGTAAAGCTAGCACTAGTTAATAAAAATGGATTTTTTTTAATATAAGCTTAAATACCTGTAGTAAGAAGTTGATCAGTCGACTTCGGTCATTGTGCCGCCATTTTTGCTGTCTTTTACTTTGGACAGTTGCCGGGGCATCTCTCCCATACCAAAAGGATAGACGCCCCAGATTATATTCGGGTGAGATGCCCCACATACATTTTCAGGGAGAAAAGTCTTTTAATTGTTTAAATTTTAAACTAATATTTTTAAAATCATATTGTTTTTATAAAATGCCTAATATTTGTAAATCGTTAAATTTTTCAACTTAAAAATATTCTTTTCAACTGTAAATTTAGATTAAAATTCACCAAATAAAATTCAAATTCGCGTGATCGCTAGAAGTGGCAACTCAAAACGAAATCACAAAAGTGCAGATTGAATCCAGAGAATAAAGCAAAAAGGTATGTCAGACTAATTTTTGACATTTAAACTATAACGTAAACAATCTTGAGGGAGGCGCTAATGAAACTGTAGGTGGGCAGTTAATTGTGCCGGTAAGTGTATATTATTGTATTTGTTCATGCAGTTGTTAAATGCTTCTTGTTTGTTTCAGGAAAGATGCCTACAGTGTAAAAAAAGAAAAAATAGAAAAAATACTAGAGCAGCTCGTGGGACCTGGACAGAAGACCATTTAAAAGTGGCTCTTAGGAGACTAGAAGCAGGGGAAATTGTTGTCAATGAAGCTGCTAGATACTATGGAATTCCTTCTCGGACACTTCGTCGTCGAAGAAAAACAGATAATAATACCAAAACAAGCTCTTTGGGGCCACAAGTAGTGTTTGGAGTTGAAAACGAAAAAAAATCTCGTCAAGCACATCCAACGTTCAGAAAAATATCGATTTGCACCTGACAGAGAGGTAATTAGGACACATGCATTTCAGTTTGCTGAAAAACAAGGTCTCAAACATCGATTTAATTTAGAAGAAAGAATTGCTGGGTACGCCTGGCTGTCATCATTTCTTAGGAGAAACCCAGAACTAAGTATTAGACAAGCCCAGGGGCTCTCTTTAGCAAGGGGGAAAGGCATGAACAGAGAAAGTGTCATCATTCTTTAAACTTCTCTCAAGAGTGTTTGAAGAAAATGAATTCTTTACCAGACCGGGGAGTATTTATACAAAGGACCATTGGGAGAATACAAGCTTTAGAACTGATTGGTAGATCCTGAAAAAGGGCAGCTTCTGTTAACACTGCTATTAATGATTTTCGGGAGACGGGAATTTTTCTTATAAGCCAAGCAGCGATTCCAAACCACTTCTTTTCCATAAATGAACAGACGGGTGAACAGTCCTAAATTTCTGAATCAACTGTTCAAACACCCTCCCCGACAAAAATATTGCACCAGATTTCCCCTGTACCTAGGCTAGAGGAAAGATGCCGAAAATGAAAGATATCGTCGGCTAAGGTTATTACATCCCAAGAGCGCATCTAAAACAGCTGGTAATGGACATGCCCGTTGAAGAGGACGAAAATGATCCTACAAACAATTGCCTCGAATGTGAGGAGAACTATTATTTTACAAAAGAATCAGTAGATTGGATAAATTGCACAAAGTGCCATAAATGGTTACATGAATCATGCACAATGTACGGGGATCTGTGCAATGTTTGCAGGAAAGCAAAAATTAGAGAAAAGAAAAAGAAAAATGTCATCTGAATAAATTCGACACATTTCATAATATTTTTTCATTATACTTTCTAAACTGTAAATATGAAATTTTCACGTATATTAAAAAAATATATTTGAAATATTTTTCAGTAGTCTATGTGTTTTATTCTAAATTTTACATTTTGTCTATGGTAGCTAAATATTTTAATATTTTACAAATTAATGCTAAGGTCTTATTTATTATTATTATTATTATTATTATTTTAATAGCTTACGTTTCATATGTTATAAACTAATGAAATTGTTTTATAAAATATCGACAATGTTAAAACTTTTTATTATGTTTTTAACAGGTAGGGCATCTCTCCCATGTGAGTGGGGCATCTCACCCGCAACTTCGGGAGAGATGGCGAAATGTAGTACTGCAGCAATTTTATTTTTTTCTTTAGAAAATTTACAATATGGTACAAAAAACTACTTAGTAGTAACAAACAATATCTATTATGTATTTACCACAAATTTTCGTTGTCATTGTTACTACTCAATTTATTTTATAGCTCTCTTTCCTTAAGTGGGGCATCTGTCCCGGAATTACCTTAATTTAATTAAAATTTTTTACATTCATTTCTTACATAAAATGTTGAAAATGTTCGCCACCATTTTGAATGCAAACATACACACGTCGAACCAAGTTTTCTGACACACTTCGCAGCATTGTTGGTGTTACTGACGAGATTTCTTCAGTTATGGTTTGTTTTAATTCATCGATGTTTGCAGGACTTCTCTGGAAAACCCTATCTTCGAGATAACCCTTAAAAAAAAAAAAAAAAATCTAATGGGGTAAGACCTTACCCCGTTAGATTTTTTTCTTCTTTTTTTTTTTTTTTTTTTTTTTTTTTTTTTTTTAATGTAAAAATTTTGAAATAAATTTTGTTTTCCAGAAATAAAATTATCACAGGATTAAGTAACATTGTGTGCCTCTATTTCTATTTTACCTCGCAAATAAAGTTGTAACAGTCCAACACAGTGTTCGAAATTGTCTCCCAGACTTAAACAGGATTCAAACAATTATACTTCAGTGTTAGAATAGTTGCCACACCCGTCAGATTTAAGGGTAATAAGAAAAACCAACAGGTAGTCTTTTAAATTGATCACCCTGTATATATACACTCACACTGTGGAACATATTAATTTGTACTAAAGATGTAATATCTTATATCATATAGCTATTCAATATATGTTTTATAACATTTGATTATCTACCTATATATTCTATATGTATTGGAAATCTTTTAAATCACATTACAGGATTTATAATTAATTGAACAAATTTAATTAATCAAAACTGCCTTGTGAAAAATTTATTACTAATAGGCGACAATAATCAGCTTCAATTTATGTTTACTTTGAATAAAGCATCGCATAATACAAGGGAACTATTTTTATTTCTTGCACTATATAAACATTTTAAAACAAATTACGAATAATATAAGTTGATTTGATCGAAACAATATAGAGTTTATTGATAATAATTATTTTTTTAACATTCATATACATAATACATTTACTGTTAGTTCCGATAAATAAATAAATAAAATGTACTGTACATTTTTAGACATGTTTGAAACCATGTTCAACAGATTAAATCTTCGGCTTAATAACAATTTTAATGATGTAATAATTTATCTGACAAACTTTTCTTTTATTCTTTTTTCGAACACACACAAACATAATAATGACAATGTGAGTTCAGAACTTAAAAAAATACTGCAACCACTTAAAACTGCTATTTTTCTTCTTGAAAAAGCACTTGTAAAGTTCAGATGGAAATGTTCAGCTACAGCTCTAAATTTATACCAGATGTATCATGTACGTAGCGGACGCTTTCAGTTCTCTCTTTTCTTACCTCGTAGAAACATCATTTTATGTGGGTTGAATTTGCTCTCATTTTTAATTTTGTAGGTCGGAATTATTGTGTATGTGTACTCACAATTATATATATATATATCAGTGGTTCTGAGGCCTCCAAAGGAAACATGTAATAAATAACATTGTTATTTTCTAGGTATGGTATTTTTCATAGAAAATTATTCACATGTAGGAAATGCTCTATCAACTTGAGCAACAATGCAACAATACATGTTGCATTGTGCATATTGGCACAAAATTTTAACAATCACGACTTTTTATCGAAAAATTTATATGTTTGTCCATCATTTAAGGATCCGTAGACCACTAGTGGTCAAAATAAACTTTTAATCTGCGATTACATTCGATTACTGTGTACGATTTTTTTTACATTCAAGTGATAGAGTAAAGGTTTTCCTTACCTGCTCTACAAGTGTGCTACTTGTCAGGATACGCCTAACCATATCCTCGACTGCCTTAACATAACTAAAGGGGATCTCTACGAAGATCTGCTCTATGTTCTTGATGTGATCAGAGTTTCTGGAGTCATAGACTTTGTTTAGCTTTGCTAATAGATAGAGACTAGCAACAACAAAAACAACTGTGTACGATAGATATGACAAAATTTTAGTACTATTAACAATTTTAGAATGTAAATAATAATAATATGACAGCGAGTTTTCGAGTAATAATGAATACTTAATTTCAATAGAAGCTGAAATAATTTTCGATTTCCAATAACACTGAAATATGCGTATGACAGAATATCAGTATTGCAATAACAATGACAAAATGCTATCAACACTAATTTCATTAACTAACATAATTTCAATTACTCAATGACACAGTTAAATTTATGAGGGATTCTTTATAAAGTAGGTTTTACCTTTTATAGAAAGCGACGTTCCATGTTAATAATTTCGGGCGGGGAATAAACATCACTTAACACAATTTTCCAAAATTTATCATCACCCATGTATTTCACCCATCTGAAATACACGTGCGGTGCTGATGCACAACGTTTTCGAAACAAAATTTCTTAAATTTCAGATACCGTGTCTTTTCGTTAAATTGCCCATTGGAATATTTTGCTCTATTTTTACACAACCACAAAAAAAAAAAAAAAAAAAAAAAAAAAAAGCATTCTTTTTGAACGATTTATTTTAATGCAAACGCGAGAAATTTGCGAGCATTCTAAATATGATTCTACATACTACTTAAATAATGCTTCCATAAAGAAAACGTACTTAATGTTCAAAAAATCATATCAAAGTGGGTCGGTTACAGAGAAGTAAATTACTATTATGAAAAAATATGTAAAAACAACATTATTGAAGATAGCTCAATATAATAGTTTGTACCATGTTATACATTATTTAAAAATAACAAATAATGAAGTATATAATGATTTCCAATTAAGAAATGTTACTAAAACAAAAGGCTGTAATGCTATTTTTAATTTAATAATTATAAGAGTATTTTCATCTAATTTTGTCAAAGAAAACTGTACCGACAAATACATATTAGACTATTACTTAATTTATTTTTCAAGATTATCTATCCCTAGTAATAATAAAAACTAAATATGAAACAAAAATTATATTTTTTATTAATTTAAAGTAGAGATGGGTCATTCCAGCGAAAATGGTACAAATCATGTCCGTCATTTTACAATTACAGTCGAACCTCGTTAACGTGAACACTGTTAACGTGTTTAATAAAAAAGTACCACAAAACTGTCGTTGTAAAATATATTACTTACAAACTTTGAATAAACACCATAAAATGCAATAAACTCGCAACAATTGTTTCGGGTCGAAAACACACACGACCCTTCATCAGCGAATAAAGTAAGCACGAGTGCTAGCACAAATTTTTTTACAGTGTACAATCCCTGACCCCGTCAATATGAAGATTAGTTTAGTTATATGAAGATTAGTTACTGATAACATGATCAAATTTGTTAGCCCCCTTGAGATTCACGTTAACGAGGTGCGACTGTATTTCTACAGAATTTTATAATTACAATCATCTAATGATACTTATAGATTCCTCATTTAATTCTACATAATCAAGTGTTTAATGTTTTGACCTAGGTGTTGAATGAAATGTACGTTTTTTTTTTTTTTTTTTTTTTCTGGAATGACCCAATAGCAAACAGTCTCACAAGATAACAGAAATACAAATAACCAAAAAAGTACTTCGGAACTCGAAACTTCGGCTTTTATAACTGGAGTGATGGCATAGTATTTGGATATATTTTAGTTCTGAGTACGGTATACAAATAAAAGAACTGAATTAATAAAAGATATAACAACAAATCATTATTTTGGATTTATTCTGAAGGATGATCTACATCTAGAAATTTTTATTAAACGATTTTGTCACAAGAAATCTATACGACCTTTATTTATTTATTTTTCGAAATAAAGAATTGGAATACATATCTCGAATACATATACAAAAATTAGCGCATAATCTTCAAATCGTTTAAAATAATAATAATTGAGGTGTAATCAAAATGACAAAATGTGGAATATTGACAACTGGGTGTTTGGGAATTTTTCATAAATAAAAAATGATCTTGTTACGAGGAATCTTAAGATATCAATTAGTGTCACCATTATTTTTTTATTTCCTTGAAATTCTAAAATGAGCTATGTGTCTGATACGTAAGGAAAGAGTATAATATGCTTATGTTTACATTAAATAATTATTTAAAAAGTACTTTTTTTTTTTTTTTTTTTTTTTTTTTTAAAGCATCTTATAGTACTCGTAATTTAGACGTAAAATTATTACTGTTCAAATTAAACTATCATTTTAGGAGAGCTTTTGGAATATTAAGACGATTTTGCAGCATCATTAAATCACTTTATCTAATATATTTAGTCAATTTCCAAATAAAACAGTTTGCTCTCGCAATATTTCGAATGAAACAATTGGTAACTAAATACCCATTTGAATCGCTTGCCGGCAAACATTAAATCAGCGTAAAACAATCAGGTGTTGGCTACTCACGTCAACTGTCTGAGAACACATGTCATTGATGGAAAAATCGCTAGATGTGAGCTGTTACCTGTGTTACACTCATCTTTTTTGATCACCTTTATTTATAGACTAAATGATTATGATTATAGCTTTTTTATTTCCTCTTTTCTTTTCCTTTATTGTTTATGTAAAATAAAGTGCCAGTCATTGTTTCTTTTCTTCTACCTTTATTTTATTTTATATTTTAATTTTTTTACTTCACCCATTACCAGGGTGGGAACCCCCCCCCCTTTTTTTTTAGGAAAAAAACCCAGCCTAGTGGTTTTTTTTTTTTTTTTTTCGAGTTTTATCAGGGTTTTTTCAGAGTGCTTTCGGGTTTTATCTGAGTTTTCAGGAATATTTTCTTTTTTCCTTTTATTAAACATTAAATATAACATTCATAATAAGATAATTTAAAAAATTAAATTATTATTTATTCACTAAAATAAAAATTTAATTTTGAAATATTTAAAGTCTTTTTATGATTAAGTTATAAAGAAATTCTCAAAATTAAATAATTGTACTTTAAATATTTTAAAATTCTTTTTATCTGCCCTTTACAACAAAAAATTGGATTTTAATAATTATTTCATGTTGCTTTATTAAACTTTTCGTAGTCAATCGAATTTCATAAAACATTTTTAATTATTTTTCCTCTACATTGCCTAACAGTGTTGCACTGTTAAAGTTTTCAGAATTTTTTTAAATTTTTATTTATTTATATTCTACATTCCTCGAGTCCTACAGTTTTCTTTATATTGACAAACAACTCTGTTTTTCTTTGCTATTATTTTTTAATATAGTTTTTTTTTTTTTTTTTTTTTTTAATTATTCTTCGGGTTTTTCAAGTGGGATTTATTGAAATAAATCTAGCCAACCCTGCCCATTACCCCAACTAGTTTCTTCCTTGCATCATAGAAATAACTATATTATCACAAACAATATTTTAATAATTAGTAAAAAGAATAGCTGTTATATAATAACTGTAAGCCAGATGTTACTTTAACAAATAACACTTTAACATTTCTTCGTCAAATAGGACTATTTTGTTGTCTGGATTAAATTTACACCGAAATATTGATACTATTTCAGAAAGCAATCAGAAACGTTTCAAAACGTTTAATTTGCTTCCAGTTTAGTAAAAAAAAAAAAAAAAAAAAAAAAGGCAAGCGACTGTAGAGAGAAAAATAGAAATAATAAGTAAATAAATATAACAGAAAAGTTTCAATTACATATTACATAACAGGTAGAGCATTAAAATAGTTGAACGTTTAAAAAAAAATACTATAAATTATCTTTGAAGTGTGTTGCGATAATGAAAGATTATAACGTTTATGCAACATAACTGAAAGACTTTAATGTATGAAATGCGAGTCGACTAATTTTATTTAAATAATAACTATTAAAATTTAAGATTAAACTTAAATTTGCTCTATCGATTGTTTAAGTGACGGGTCTATTGTTCATACAAATAACAAAATGTAATTTATTTAAAAGCCTTTGGGGTAAATTTCGAAATGATCTCCTCTCTTTCAGAATCTTTTCCATTTTGATTACCCAACAGGATATATTAAACGTGTAATTATTATTTTTTTAAATTATTAAATATAAGCATTTGGCAGATAATAGCGTAAAGCAATAATCTCATAATGCAACTGTGATCTCTTTTTTAATGTCTCATTCACTGAAAATCAAATTATATTTCCTGTATTTGACAACTAGTTACGCAAAAATAGAACGAATTATAAGACGGAGCGAACACCAATTATTTTTAAGAATAAAAGAATTTTTTTTTTAATTTAATAATTCAGATTGATTTTATTATTTTATTTTTTTCCACAAAATATCTGTAATAAATTAAATATTTGTCAATTCACTTATCCCAAATTTTCAAATAAATAAATAATAAAAATAATACGTTCTAAACTACCACAAGACTTTCTTCTATATTTTCCTATATTGCACAATACAATTATTTATTGGAATTATTAATTATAAAAAGTATCTTACATAAGACGATTTTCATCACAAAGAAGTATAACATCAAATGTCTAAAGGAACTCAATTTTATGCTTTGTAGCAGATTTTTTTTTTTTTTTTTTTTTTTTTTTTTTTTTTTAATTATTATAATTTTGTTTTAAATTATCACGAATCGTCAATATCTTAATCTTCAATACCTTTAAAACGAATGGTTCAACCATTCGTTTTAAAGGTATTCCATGAGTTCTAACTAATTTAAGCAAACATCATAAATTCCACAAACAAAAGAAAAATGCAATAATTGTATCAACTTGAAATAATTAAACACGATTCCTTCATTAGCCGTAAAGAAGTAAGCACGAATACAGCATTAGATAAAGAGTAGAGCTTAATTATTTTGACCCGAAACAATTGTTGCAATTTATGATGTTGTCATCAAGTAATAGATTGATTCAAATATGGAACTACGTAGTTAAATTTAATAATAATTAAGCCTAAATACAAAAACAGCTTTTAATAAGGACATAGAATGAAGATATTAGTATACAAATTTAATCACCAGATGGCGCTCTTTCCTAAACACAAAAACTATGAACAATGTGTGTAATAAAATAACAAGCAATTGAGCTGTGTGAACATTTAAATTTATACCTGTGATACTTAAGAAAAAAATGTATGCCATATTTGTGATGCAATAAATTAATTTTCAATGTCTGTGATTAGGTGTTCTTTTTTATAATTAACGAAAATGTTTTTTACTATAGTGTATGAGGAAAATATAGGGTCGAAATATATGTATTTATAAATTATATTTATAGTAGGTATTTTAACATCACAAACTCTGTTTTGCATTGAACCTTGACCCCCCCCCCCCCTTCCCAATATCTCTTTAGCTTATGTTCTTGCATTTATAAAAAATAGCATACTTTCAGCATAGTGTTAAAGCATAACATAAGACATACAGAAATATTTATTATTATTATTATTAGCTTTCACCAATAACTTTTTAACGGCGCAAATCTGATACTATATCTAGTTTGGAGTGTGCATGTGGGGATAGGGGGCACCATAACAAAAAAATAACAAACAATTTCTTTATTTTTTAACGTATGTACAATAAATATTCATACAAGGCGTCTAGGAAATCATCTTTGCACATTTAAAGAGCAGTGACGAAAGATTCAATTTAACCACGTAGATAAAGGGTCTTAATCTACAGGGGGGGGGGTGACCAAATGCCCTACAGCAGCGGTTCCCAACCCATGGGCCGCGGCCCACAAGTGGGCCTCAGGTAGTGAGGTACTGGGCCGTGGAATATTGACGAATATATATGTATATTCGTCATACATTATTACACACATTTTACTTGTATATTAAGTAAGTAGTGGGCCTCAAAGTCTTTTTTACAAAATTTGTGGTCCGCACAACTAAAAAGGTTGGGAACCGCTGCCCTACAGCACTAAAATATATTTTTATAAAGATAATGTGTCATTTTATTACCAAGAATAATTCTGGGTATTTTTAAAATAATAAACAACACAACATTTCCCTTTTATTTAGTTCTAAACTATAAAATACATTTTTGTGTCATGTTCTATTAAAAAAAAAAAGGGGGGGGGGGAGGAATACTTGTGTTATCATTATATCGAATGATGAAATCTGTGTGTTATAGTATATTTACTGTACTACTATTGTTGTAGGTTACTTAAAACTAAAATAACGAAATATTTGTATGTGATTACATTTGCTTGAACATAAAACAATTTAAATATAATAGACTTCAATTTTGTTTTAAAAGAAGAAGAAGAAGAAAAAAAAAGATTATTTTAGAGTTATTATGATTATTTTAAACATTATTTTCAGATAAATCTTTGAAATTGAAATAGGGAGAAAAAAGTATAAGAATAAAAGAAAACAAAAATATTTATTTAGCGATTCAAAAAATAGAAATAAAATTGAATAATTATGTGACTTAAACTATTTTAAATAAACAATAGACTTCCATTTTGTTTAAAAAGAACTCTGAAAATAAATTTATGTTTTTATCATTATTATTATGACTATTAATATTACTTGATGAAACGAAAAAAAAAAAAAAAGTATTCAATATATAACTCTTTTATTTTTATAGCTTCAGAAATTCCTTTTAATTAATTTATGAAATTGGAATAAAAAGAAAAATGTTGATGAATAAAATAAGTCAAAGTTTACTTTGTGATTAAATAAAATTGTTAAAATGTTTCTTTATTTTTATGTTATATTACTAACTATTATTTTAAGCATTCTTTCAAATATTTAAATTTAAATATATTTACTATATATATATGAATATGAATTTAAAAAAAAATGTTTATTTAGCGATTAAATAACAACAACAACAATAATAAATCGTTAAATGTTTCATTGTTTTTATATTATTATCATTGTTTTTATTTTATTACTTTTATTATTATTACTTATATTATTATTTATTTATTTATTTTATTTTAATAAGATTAGGAAGGAAAATGCATATGAATAAAAATCGAATCTTTTCAGCCATAAAAGAATCGTTAAATATTACATTATTTAAAGAGTAGTGGCGAAAGATTAAATTTAACCACGTAGAGGTCTTAATCTACAGGGGGTGGTGACCTAATGCCCTACAGCACTAAAATATATTTTCATAAAGATAATGTGTCATTTTATTACCAAGAATAATACATTTTTGTCGCATGTTCTATAACAAAATAATAATAATAATAATAATAATAATAATAATAAAGGGGGGGGGGATTACTTGTGTTATCATTATATCGAATGATGAAACCTGTGTGTTATAATTTACTGTACTACTCTTGTTGTAGGTTTCTTAAAACTAAAATAGCTAAATATTTTTATGTGATTACATTTTCTTAAACATAAAACAATTTAAATATAATAGACTTCAATTTTGCTTTAAAAGAAGAAGAAAAAATATATATATTATTTTAGAGTTATTATGATTACTTTGAACATTCTTTTCAGATAAATCTTTGAAATTGAAATAGGGAGAAAAAAGTATAAGAGTAAAAGAAAAAAATATTTATTTAGCGATTCAAAAAATAGAAATAAAATTGAATAATTATGTGACTTAAACCATTTTAAATAAACAATAGACTTCCATTTTGTTTAAAAAGAACTCTGAAAATAAATTTATGTTTTTATCATTATTATTATAACTATTAATATTATTTGACGAAAAGAAAAGTATTCAATATATAACTCTTTTATTTTTATAGCTTCAGAAATTCCTTTTAATTAATTTATGAAATTGGAATAAAAAGAAAAATGTAGATGAATAAAATAAGTCAAAGTTTACTTTGTGATTAAATAACAGCGTTAAAATGTTTCTTTATTTTTATGTTATATTACTAACTATTATTTTAAGCATCTTTCAATTTTTTTTAAAATTTAAATATATATATATATATATATATATATATATATATATATATATATATATATATATATATAGAATATGAAAAAAAAAAAATATTTAGCGATTAAATAACAACAACAATAATAATAAATCGTTAAATGTTTCATTGTTACTTTCTCTTGCCCATAAGGTAGAGAAAGTATTGTTTTTGGGTCAAATTTTCGAATGCGAGATTTTGTTATATTTACATGTTTTGAGGTCCCCTGAATACGAAAATCATGTTTTTAGCAAATGGTCTGTGTGTGTGTGTGTCTGTGTCTGTTATCAGCATATCTCAAAAACAAATTATGGCAGAAAGTTCAAACTTGGTATTCTAAATGTGTATCATATACGGATGCTACAGTAAGCTTTTCGTTAAGATCAAGCAAATGGTTCGTGTACAGGGACAATCAAGAGAATTCTAATACATTACGTCTATGGGGAAAATTGCAGGTAAGTAGAGTTTAACGACTGCACTAAACCAAATGAAACGAATATATATTTTTTGTAATAGAGATAGTTAACTGGGAAAAAAAAATTATGCATATAGGAGCCTCGCCTACCCCCCTGGAGGGGAAGTCCCCCCTCGAGGGGAGTAAATTTTCATGATGGGTATCTTTCAAAAGAGCTCGCCAATACCTTTAAAACGAATGGTTGAACCATCGATCTGCGATAATTTAAAACAAAGTTATCGATTTTTTTTACTTTTAACGAAAAAAAAAAAAAAAATTTTTTTTTTTTCTTTAAATATTGAGAATAAAATGGACTTTTTTTGGATATTTGCTGTTATACTACTTCTCTAATATGGAAATCGTCTGCATTATCATAAAAGATAATTTTTTTTTTTAATAATAATTTAAATAAATTATTTTTTAAAAACAGAATTATTTTTTAATAACCGAATTAAATTGTATATAAATGTAGGTGCATTAATGAAACGGGGGGTTGAGGGGGGCGGTAGCCCCCCTCACACAGAACTAATTATCATATAAAACTCTTTCGAAGCCTCATTTGAATTGTTTAATATAGGTTTACATGTCAGTACTCGTTATCTTACCTCTTAAACTCCAACCTGTATTTATAGTATTAATTTTCAGGGTAAGAGAAAGTCGTGTGAGTGACACACCAGATTATTTTTATATTATTATCATTATTTTTATTGTATTTTTATTTATTTATTTATTTATTAAATAAGATTAGGAAGGAAAATGTATATGAATAAAACTCGAATCTTTTCAGCCATAAAAGAATTGTTAAATATTACATTATTTTTAAGTTACTATTATTATGATGATTTCAAATATCCTTTCCAAATAAATCCTTGATATCTGGATAGGTAGAAAAAAGATAAGAATGAAAGAAAACGAAAATTATATGATTACGTAGTCTTAAACTTAAAACATTTTAAATTTACAATAGACAATTTTGTTTAAAAAGAACTCTGAAAATAAATTTGCTTTCATCATTATAATGATTATTCATATTATTTGATTAAAAAAAAAAAAAAAAAGGAATGGATTTAATAAATAAGTGTTATAGCCCTAGAAAACCTTTTAATTAATTTGTGAAATTCGAATAGGAAGAAAAATGTAGACGAATATAGAAGTCTAAGTTTATTCAGCAATTTAAAAAATAAATAAAATAAAAATCACATGTTATGCTATTATTTTAAGCATTCAGACATAGAAGAATTCAGACATAGAAGAATAGTTAAATATTTCGTTATTTTAAAGTTATTATTTTTACTTTAAACATTCTTTTCAAATAAATCTTAGAAATTTAAATAGGAAGAAAAAAGTATATAAGAAAACAAATATATTTATTTAGTGATTAAAAAATAAAATAAAATAAAAACAATAAATGTAAATGTTTTATTATTTGACATTATTAATTTAAGCATCCTTTTCAAATATATATTTTTTAAATTCGAATAAGATATATATATATATATATATATAACATACAATGACTAAGTTTATTTAGTGATGGGAAAAAAAAATAATAATAATTAAATTTTTCATTATTTTTATATTATAAGAATTATATACATATAAATTTTTGGAAACGGCATACGAAATCATTTTTTATCGAAGTTTATTTAGTTAAAAAATAAGCAAATAAATAAATAAAATGTTATATTCTGACTATTTTTATATTACATAATTATTATTTTCAAAATTCTTTTCAAATAATTTTTCGAATCTCAAAAGAGAAGAAAAACTTATACAAATACAAAAAAAAAAAAAAGAAAAATCGAAGTCAATTTAGCGATAAAGAAAGAAAAAAAAAAAACATACTTAAAATGTTTCCTAAATTTTTATTTCGTATTATTTTTATTCTAAGAACAGAAACTACAAACTTAGTAATAAAATTTGTAACTGACTTTAACTTCACAATATACTGAAGTATTTTCATATCAACAACTCATAATTTTACATTTACATAAGCTTTTACAGCAAAGCAAAAAAGGTAGAGTTTTCGGAAAAGGGATAAAATGTTCCGCTCCTCATTCTTACAAACTAGCAAATATCAATCTTAGAAAATACACATTTTCAAGTTTCATAAATGATATATGGAGAGCTCATGTTGGAAAGATTTTTTTTTTTTTTTTTTAACGAATTTCATTCCAGTCGAAGTATTCTTAACGAACAGCAGGACAAAAGCTATTAAAAGCTTTAAAGGAAATATTTAAAATTGACGAGTTTTTTTTTTTTTTTTTCTTTTTCCCCTTTTGTGTGACTAACTACTTCAAAGTATTCAACTGTTTCGAAAAAGAATAGAGCATTTGCACGTTTTCTGATTTTATTCTTATATGATAGAATATGAAAAGGTAAGAAAATAAATACAAACATTTTCTTTATTTGAAATCTAATTACTGATTTATAACAATTTTAACATCGCACTATTTACTCTATCGAGAAAACGCAGTATAATATATAGTGACGTCGCTCTTTATGACAACAAACAGGAGTAATCGTTGTTTGCATTCGATTTTGTGCTTTGCTTCGCTTCTTGAATCAGTGGAATGGGTTTTGTATTTTATGATAATGACGGATATTAAAAAATCCTAGTATAAATATTGTATTGTACCACTCTGCACTTATACAACGGCTAAATGCTTCTCAAAAGCTATTCTTTAGCGTTCCACAGGATCCTATTAACCCCTTAACGCGCGGCGTCCTCGCTGCGAGGACGCAAAATTTAAGATCCAGCTGCAAAAATTCATCCCGGAAATTTTTTAGCAAAAATTTATGTTTATAACATATCAGAAAAGGCCGGTTTTTTTAACCTTAAAATTAAAAATTTCTTTTAGTTTAATTTAGTTCATGAATTCCGGTGGCAGTATAATTTAAATGATCCGAATTGTCTTGCGCCGCAAAGGGTTAAACGAAAACATTGGACAACCGTCATGAAAACACAATTGAAAATAGTGATAATGAAAAATGATGATAATGGTATTAAATGATTAAAAGGTGAAAAAGAAATGTTCAGAAATTACATAAATGATTGAGAATTACGAAAGTTAAAACGAATTGCTGTTTGCTAACTAGGCTAACAAAATGTAAACATTGAAGCATCATAAAGTGTGACGTCAGGCAGCGTTTTGAAGTCACGTGATTTTTGGTTAATTTTAAAGTTATTTTTGAAACTAACGAGAACTTTTTTTGAATTTTTAATAAATTTTTTGAAATTTATGTTCCTAAAACTACCAGAAAAATAGGATTTTGTTCAAATCCCCCATGTGTGCAAATTGTCCATTGAAAATGAAAAAAAAAAAAAAAAAAAGATTTTAAAGTAAAAGCAAGTTTTGTACATACAGAAATGACAAATATTTCAGTTATTTTTCTCTTTTACAATCAACAGAAGAAAGTATTTGATTCATAAAAATTTTTGACCTCCGGTTTTTGATTGATTTACATGTTTTAACATATCCTAAGTCCGATTCCGTCATTAAAAAAAAAAAAAAAAAAAAAAAAAAAAAAAATGTCCGCTTGTCTCTGTATGTGTGTGTGAACAAAAACTGCCTACCAACTCTAGCACGAGAACTAACGCACATAATTTCATAAAAAAGTTACAGTAGTTGCACCTTGAAATAAATTGGTGCCTATAAACGTATGGTGCATATAACTCAACAAGTGGAGTTGTCGTCCTGTTTCATGATAACTTTTAATGTGTCAGCATAGATGAGAATTTCGTATAATATACAGAATGAGGATCATCTTACCAATAATTGTGACATTAATATACCTATATTTTTGCAACAGATTAAGTCTTGTCCCTTGCATTAATTGTGTTGTTGCAGTGAAAGTATTTTTACAGGCAAAGTGAAAGTAAATGAATACAAATGAACAAGTCAAAACAAATAAAAGAAACAGTTGAAGTTTATTTTCAGATAAATAATTGTTAAAATTTTTATTATTTTCCTATTATTATTATTATTATTATTATTTAGTATTCTCTTCAAACACATTTTTGAAATCTCTATTTTCATTCCTTATTTTTTTTATTAGAATTAATATTAAAAAACAAAGAAAAAGAAGGGAGAAACTGCTAAACTCAACAGCAGAGTTTACAAATGGCTTAAAATGCATATCATAAAAAAGTTATTGACGTATTCATATCAACAAAATTCCCACTGTTAAAACATTTTTGAATATTTTTTTTAATGACTTTTTAATCTTTCTCTTTTGCATTGCTTTCAATAACTTATATTTTTAAAAAGCATAAAAAATGAACAAAACAAACTTTAAAGGACAATACAAATGTACAGCAAAAGTTTTATGAGAAAAAAAAAAAAAAAAAAAAATGCACATTTGCATAAGCCTTTACAACAAAATAAAACTATAGAGTTTTCGGAAAAGGGATAAAATGTTCCGTTCTCCGTTCTTACAAACAAGCAATATATCAATCTTAGAAAATACGCATTTCAAGTTGCATGAATGATGCATGGAGTTTTAAGGCTCATGTTCGAAAGATTTTTAAGAGACTTCTATTCCAGTCGAAGGATTCTTAAAGAATAGAAGACAAAAGCTATTAGAACTTTTAAGGGAAACACCTAACAATGACAAGCATTTTATTTTTTTGTGTGACTTCAACTACTTAAAAGTATACAACTGTTTCAAAAAAGAATTAAAAATGAAATTATTTTTCGAAAGTAAAAACAAGAGTTTCGTACATATTGAAACAATAAATAATATTTCAGGTTTTTTTTTTTTTTTTTTTTTTTTTAGAATAAAATATAAAATGATTTAAATACTTCAGTGAAACTTATTTATAAAATGTCAGGAATGGATGGATGCTTTTAACTACAGTAAAAATATCTTTTAACGAGCATTTAAACCATTTATATGTACAACATTATTTACCAGATTTAAAAAAGGGAGAACGAGCACTAAGTTCGAAAAATTTATTGGTAGTTCATATTTTTTCGAATCGATTTTAAACGGTATGTGGCTTGTTCCGAGAATTTAAATACTTATAAATTATATTAAACAAATACTTGAAAAAAAAAAATTTTTTTTTTTTTTTCGTCTCTAGTAACAAATAAGTAAAGCTAAAAAGAAAAAAATATATTATTTTTTAGTCGATGTTTGCATAGCAAATTGGTTGTTATACTTTTAAATAATAATAATAAAACCCTTACATCAGGAAATATCAAGCACAAATTCCTGAATTCGGGAAAAATCCTATACATATCCACCCTCGCATTTAGAAAAACTTACCTTCGACTTACCTTACACCTTCGACAGCTATCAAATAACCATAGCTAACAAAACAAAATTTTAGTAAAGAACTCAGAGGAGTAAGATGTTTCATTAATTAAGAAAAGTAAACGTATTTGCACGACATCTGAGCACAGAAAAAAAGATGGATTGCCAAAGAACAAACGATGCATTTCCATAGAACAGATTATAGATTTCCAAATAACAATCAATGCATTTTTACTTACATAAATATACAGGGTGTTTCAGTGAACCGTTTCAGAACTTCTAAGAGGGGTAGGGTACATCCTGACAACTCGAAATCATATAGCAATGTGGGGTCGGAAATGCTTTCCTAAAGCGGTGTTGTACACAGAAGCTGCCGGAGAAATTCGAGATATGCCTGGAGCAATCCAGAATGTTCGGATGTCCATGCGTCGGAGATGTGAGGCGTGCATTGTAGCCCGTGGAAGAAACTTCGAATACTCACTTTAATCCATGTACCTTTTGCTTCTTTTCATGTATTATTAAAACGATTTCTCACTTACGGTCTCTTTTCTTTATGGTACTTCTGTGTACAACACCGCTTCAGGAAAGCATTTCCGACCCCACATTGCTATATGATTTCGAGTTGTCAGGATGTACCCTATCCCTCTTAGAAGTTCTGAACCGGTTCACTGAAACACCCTGTATATATATATCGAAGATAAGTTTTTATATAACATGTAATGGATTTTCACAGAACAAATGATGAATTTCCAAAGAACAAACGATGCCTTTCCATTAAACAAAAGATTGATTCCCAAAGAATAAACGATGGATTTTCATTGAACAAAACATAGATTTTTAAAGAGCAAATGATGGATTTTCAATGAACAAGTGATTGATTTTCCAATGAACAAATGATTGATTTTCCAAAGAACAAATGATGGATTTGAAGAGAAAAATGTCGTCTAATTTTTCTAAATTTATATTTCTTTAAAAAATAAACATTAATATTGTAAAAATTAGCTTTATCGTCATTTCCAATATTTCTCATAAAAGCATTAAAAAAAAAAAAAAAAAAAATCTTAAGTGAGCAGCAATAACTTTTATAAATAAAATGGAGAAAATGCTTATTTGCATAATGTCATCCCAGCAAAAGTAAACCATTTGAGTTCTTTGAAAGAGGACAAATATTCATTCTTCGTTTAAAGAAAAAACCAGCAATATCAATCTTCGGAAATATTCATTCCAAGTTTCATGAATGATGTATGAAGTTTTATGGCTCATGCCTGAAAGACTTCAAGGAAGATTCCCATTCCAGTCGAAGAATTCTTAAAAAATGAGGGAACAAAAGCCATTAAAACTTTTAAAGAACACCGTATCCATTTACCTAACAATGACAGTCCATTTTCCTTTTGTGTGTATTTAAGCTGCACTAAGATAGATAGCCCGTTCCGAAACATGGAATAAGAAGAACTGAAGATATCAAAGAATTATTTACAGGAAAAATAAATTTTGCACAATATGAAATCACAAACATTTTTTTTTTCTTTTAAGTACACGGCTTTTGCGAATTACCCTTTTATTTGAATAATGAAATATCTGGAATGACTCCACTCGACTTTCCGAATATTCTGTTGCCAATAGGCGTTAAGCAAATTTGAATCGTTGAATTAATTCAGTAAATAATCAAAAGGGAAGAGTATAACAGGGTGTTTGAATACCTCCTCAAGTTCTAATATTTGTGCAATGGATGGTAATGTATCCGATTTTTTTTTTTTTTTTTTTTTTTTTAGTAAGTCCCTGTATAAGAGTATAATTTTTACGAAAACAATTTCCAGAAGCGACTTTTCTGCAGCAAAATTCTAAAATATATACATACTCCACGCAGTCAGTGTGAGGGTAGCCTATAACATATTTACCAACTTTTAGCAGAATCAGATAAGGCATTTAGACACTATTGCACTTCAAATAATTTGATTTCATAGACTGTAATTATATATACATATATATATATCATTATATCATACATAATGACATATACATCATATATAATGATTATATATTACATCATATATTACATCATATACATCATCACATATTGCATCACATATAATGACATATACATATAGATATATATGTGTGTGTGTGTATATATATATATAAATTTTTAAAACGTAGTAAAAGCCGAGCAACAGATTTAAGACCACTGAAACCACACAGACCAATAAGAATAACATTTCATCAAATTAAATATATATATATATATATATATTAAATTATTTAATTATATATATATATATATATATATATATATATATACATAAATGATATATATCGTAATAAAATTTAATCTTAAAATTTAGCAATTAATAGATACAAAACAATACCAACACAAAATAATAGAACTGATTTTAACTTATAGGAAAGACTGACACAAAATTGTTGCGATACAGATTAAGAGCCAATAAGAGACAAAAACAATTTAAATTACTTACACCGACATGAATGATAATAATAAAAAAGGACCATTAAACTTAATGACAGAGAAAACAAATAAATGACCACAGAAATAATTGGATAAAAATGCTTAAAATTAGAAGTAAATACTCATCAGGGGGCATGTACTTCAAAAAGCTGTGAAAGCTGCATTGATTTCGTAAAACAATATAGCTAATCATAGCAATTTATATTGTTCCAGCCCCGATCGAAGCAGCAAAACTAATTTGAATGAGAAATTAAATAAAATATTAAATTAAATCTTCATGGAATCTAGAGAGAAAACTAGAAAAAAGCATAGTAGCCACATGTAAAACTTTTAACACAAACTGGAGAATAGGATGATGCCAAGAAAAAAATGAAATTAAAAATAAAAGCTTTGCAAACATCAATTAATCGATAAAGAATGAACAATATATATATATATATATATATATATATATACACACACACAGGGTGATCAGTTTAAAAGAGTACCCGTGGGTTTTTCTTATAACCCTTAAATCTGACGGATGTGGCAACTATTCTAACATTGACGTATGATTGTTTGAACCTTCTTTAAGTTTGTGAGACAATATCTAACACTGTCGGACTTTTACAACTTTATTTGTGAGGTAAAACAGAAATAGAGACGCACATTTTTTTTAAATTCTGTAATAATTTTATTTTTGAAAAACATAATTTAAATACATTTTTTTACATTATCATTCCTCACAAAAATGTTGAAAATGTTCGTCACCATTTTAAATGCAAACATGAAGACGTCGAACCAGGTTTTTGACACACACTTCACAGCATTGTTGGTGATATTCACGAGATTTCTTCAGATATGATCTGTTTTAATTCATTGATGTTTGCAGAACTTCCCTGGAAAAGCCTATGAAATGATAATGGTAATGTAATGTAGGAATGATAATGTAAAAAAAAATAATTAAATTTTGTTTTTCATAAATAAAATTATTACAGGATTAAAAAAAATTGTTCGTCTCCGTTTCTGTTTTACCTCACAAATAAAGTTGTAAAAGTCCAGCAGTGTTGGAAATAGTCTCTCACACTTAAACAAGGTTCAAACAATTATAGTTCAGTATTAGAATAGTTGCAACATCCGTCATATTTAAGGGTAATAACAAAAACCAACGGGTACTCTTTTAAAATGATCACCCTGTATATTTCTGTGTATATATGAATTCAAAATAATATGTAGCCTCCGGACTTATAGTAAGGACTATAAGTCCTACACTCATAAAAATCCATACAGTTCGTGGGACGGTGTCCTATAACGCAGGCCTGACCGACTCAAAACTCTTGGCGCGGGCCGCATTGGTAATCTATTTTACACAGGTGGGCCGCCGCATTGTATACATGCATTAATTATATACATATAGTAATTCTTTTTCCGGTGGGCTCGCGAGGATTGGAAACAGAAAATATGTATAGTAAATATATTTTTATTCATAAAATAGCTATAAAACAGTCAAAAACTTGTGATTATACATTCATATAAGTGTAGTAGTAAGAAACAATTATTTATCTGATAATATTTTATTAACATCAATGAGCACGATATTTGTTTCTTAATCAGTATTTTCATTAAAAAAGTCAGAAACATTTTATTAATTTTATATGTCTTAACTAAAAATGTCAAATTAGAAATTTCTTGAATTCTGTCGCGGATCGTAGAACCTTACGCGGGTTGGCCAGCCCTGTTATAACGTATTTACGAACTTTTAGCTGAATCGGATAAGGTGTTTCATTTGTGTTCACTCACAACAGAGACACATAAGCACACACACACATACATACAGTAAAAGTGGTAAAAAAATAATTCAGGAGACTTCCAAACTTACAGATACATCAAAATTTCAAAATTTTTAACTTCACTTAATAGCATGTACGGAAAATTAAAAAGAGATGCAGTCAAAATATGCTGTGAAACCTAAAACGGGACAAACTATCATCTTTCCAAAAGTAAATAAATAAAAAAATAAAAAGGTAAATGCATTTTAATATACATTTGAAATATTTTAATAGTTATATTGAGAGGAAAATTTAGCAATTAATTTACCTTTTGCTTCAATTTGTTTAACTTTAACTTCGTAAGTTATGTCACGAGGTTCATGATGTCATTATCCAGGGCCTGATATCAGGAATCGTTAAAAGTTTATTCCACCATAGAAATATTTGGAATATTTTAAAAATATTTCGGAGATTCCCTCTCGCACATACATGTTTGGAATTTATTTTGGGTGCACATAACACAAGTATTATCAATTCAGTAACAGCGAAATTCTTAGGCTAAAATATAGGAAAATCGAATTATTATTATTATTATTATTTAAAAAAAGGTGGGGGGGGGGGTTATTAAAATCGAAAAGCTTTGCAACATGAGACAGATTTTATAAAAAACTGTAATTTTTATACAACCTGGTTACTAACAGTACAGAAACTATTGATTAATATTTCAAGTTCCAACAGAAAATTAGTATATTGCAGCTATCCCAAAACTTTCTTCTATAACATTCTTTATAACAGCGTGACCTACTGGTTAATGTGTCCAAAATAATCGAGTTCACACAGATTGTCTTAACAAATGCATGTAGTTTGGTAAAATTTTAAGCAATCGATGAGGAATAGTTTACAGAAAAATGACAGAAAGTTAAAAACAGCAGAGTCATCCCTGGTTCGATGTATAATCAAATTAAATCAATATAGTTTTCCATAATATAAACCTCACATACCAAGTTTTATGTATCGTAGAAGCTGAGACATTACTTTCCCGTAAATAGAGGTAAATTGCTATATCACAGCGCCGCTTGTCGGTCGATATGCACTAAACTGAATCACCAGTCATTATGGCCCTCATATACAATTTTGTGTATCATAGAAGCTGAGGACTATAGAAATTGTACCATATAACCTTCCCTTAAATGGGAAAATTGCAGCGCCATCAGTTGGGCTATATATATATATACACCCAAAGGCAGACATTTTTTTTTTTTTTTTTAAAGGTCGAGTCGAATCGGTGTTTACGATAACTCAAAACGTGTAAATCCATCAAAAATCAGAAGTCAAAAAATTTCACGAATCCAATATTTTCTTATACAGACAAAAGCAAAAAGGATAAAATATTGTAAAATATTTGTCATCTGCCAGATGTGATTTGTTAAGCTTACGATGAACACCAGAAACAAAAATAAATCAAATGTCTGGTTGCGTGCAAAATTTCTTCTATTGTTTTATCCATTTTACCTTATTTTCTAACATGTGATTTCATGATCGATAAAAAGAAATAGTTAACTTTCGCAATTTATTTGTGATGCAGTTTTACGTTTGGGAAATCCTTTTGTCACTTTATGGATTGAATTTTAACGTATTGGATGCGTGTACAAAAGCAGTCGTCTACATGCATGGCAGATGCAGTAACATAAATGTGGTACTTTATGTTAAAACAGGGAGCATGCACGTCTGTTTAAAATGAGACACAATAGAAGGGTTTATAAAAACAGAGCATTGTGCAGTCTGAAAGGAATGGAGGATTTCTCAACCTTTTCGAATTTATAATAAGGAAAATAAAAATAAAATGGTCTGGTGTGGCACTCGCAGAACTTTTTTTGACCCTGCATTTGAATACTATGATTGCAGACTAAGATGCACGATAAAAAGTACTGTATAAGAATATACTTTAAAATTTTCTCATCTACGGGAAAGCTATATCTCAGTTCCTATAGTGTATAAGTGCACCAAAGTTATGTGAAATGGCTACTATCGAAAACTATGATGACTCAATTTGGTTGCATATCGTCCAAAAGGAGGAAGCAGGACAGCTACATTGCAACTTTGTTTATTTACAAGAAGGTTGTATTTCCGCTTTTGCTGAAAATAAGTACACCAAATTTTATATGTGAGATGACTTTTATGAAAAAGTAAGCTATTCAATTAGTGTACCATTCAGCAGATAGATGGCACTGTTATACAATCTTTTTCAAGGTTTATTTTGTTTTCCGACTAATTACTTTATTAAATGATAGAAAAAATTGTATAATAGCCAGAATATACAATTTTTTTATTGATGTAATGATATTTCTTCTTTTTTTCTTTCTTTCTTCTTCTTCTTTCTTTTTTTTTTTTTTTTTTTTTTTTTGTAGGGGGTCCGTAGGGGGATAGAGAGAAAAAACTTTAACAAAAATACCTACATATAAATGGCAAAACTTATAAAAGTATTACATTTCTGCATAAAATGAACTGAAATTCATATGACTACTACCAATTTTAAAACGTCTAATGATTTTAATTCAAATAATAAAAAAAAAAAGAAAGAATTAGATAATCGTAAATAAATTTTTCAAATGTAGATAGTCACATTTTTAAAACAATCAAGATTATTACACACCTGTGAAAATAGTAATAATAATAATAATAAATAATACAGCATAATAATATCACACACAGCTTGTGTTATTGCTTTATAAATACAAAGCCACACCCTATTTACTGTTCATCGGTCAAGTACACGGTGATTGAGGTTGCATAGTGACCTTGTTAACGCAGGATGGGAGATGTTAATGAAAAATTAACAAGGCGAGACAGCAATAGAAACAGGATGGCTATTTAGAGGAGAAGCGTACAGAGGCAAATGGCCCGACAAATATAATTAGCTAATCCGCAATCAATAGACAGTGGAATATATTTCGGACTTTTTAATACTCTAGTCATAAAAAACATCATATCTTAAAAAATGCTTTATTTTACTTTAACTTTTCAACATAGTTAAAAAAGTAATTATGACTTCGGCCCATCTGTCAATCCGTCCACGCTCCAGTTTCTTTAAATTTCTTTAGAATGCTTTGAAACTGATATGTGTCATTCAAATTCTTCAAGACATATTCTCTATTGTAAATGATATAAACAGTATTACTGGTTTGTGTAGAAGGAACCACAAAAGATTTCAGATACATTACAGTAGCTGAAGGATATCCTTTTAAAGCATATTTTACTATACCTTTTACTGAGAAAAAATATATACCGCCTTTCTCTAGAATGAATAAGTGGCCATTTTCTAAGTCCCTTAACTAGAAATATAGATTTCCGAGCTATGCGCATAAGGCACGCCAATAAACTGAAAAGACGAAATTATCGAGAATTTCTAGTGTACACATTTCTAGATGGTGAAACAATATTCTGAATACTCTAAATATTCGGAATCATTTATATTGCGAGAAATTCTCGCTTGATTTTCTAGAATTTGGTAATAAACCAAGATTATAGTTGCAGAAACCCGCCTCTTGTAGTCTCATTAATTTTCAGAGATTTTTAAATAACTTTGCCCTCGAGAATATAGGCAAACGCTCAAGAATTCTAATAGGGGCTTCTAGAACTCGCTTTCCAAGGGGACTAGAATTTATAAGAATGACATGGAACTATTTTTTCTAGAGCCACAATTTAGATTCTAGATGTCAGTTACAGAATTTTTTTCTCAGTGTTATACTGTTCTAATCTAATTACAACGAAATTAATAAATATTTTTCAGATTGAATAAAGAATATTTCCAAAAGAAAATGGTTTAATTAACGTTAATAATTCGTTTACAACCATCTCTGAAAATAAATAAATAAATAAAATCGAAATCATTACAGTAAATTGCTGGAGAAGCGCTCTTAGTCGCGTTCAATATTTTCTAGTGATGTTAGAAAGTATTTAGATATAGATTTCATCATGGAACAGGTACATTAGTAGAATTTAAAAAAAAAAAAATTAATATAGAGGGTGTCCATAATTAAACTTATCATTTTTACTCCGTATCTAAAACTATGATGCAGAATTTCGTGAAAATTGGGTAATAGCATAATCAGATGGCGGGGATTTTATATAATACAAAAATGTTCTAAAAATCACCACTAAAAGGTGTGTTCTAGTTTTATTGAGAATATATTAATAATATACGGGATACAACAAGAATCTACAAAATGTAATCT
Organism: Salticus scenicus; assembly: GCA_963930645.1. Lineage (NCBI taxonomy): Eukaryota > Metazoa > Arthropoda > Arachnida > Araneae > Salticidae > Salticus > Salticus scenicus. The sequence goes on from OZ005659.1 coordinate 71,979,301, forward strand.
TGTTTTCAAAACTTGCTCGATATGATATCCATCATTGTCTGCTACCACCTGGAAGCGTAAAATTGCATGGTCAACTGTTGAAAGCATGCTAGGGATTGTTACGCCATGGCGTGCTATACTATCGGAGACAGATGTTGTGAAATGACAGTATACCAAGTCTTTCGGGTATCCCACAGCCAAAATTCATAAGAATTCAAGTCTGGTAGTCTCATAGGCAGGTCAAGCTATAGGAAAATGATTCACCATTTTTTTCTCACATCTTGGCCTCCGAGATCACCAGACTATAATACGCCCTCTAGTAGTGGTTTTTGGAACATTTTTTTACTAGATAAAATCCCCATAATCAGATTATGCTATTGCCGAATTTTCATGAAATTCTACAGCACAATTTTTGATACAGGACGCTCTAAAATGATAAGATTAATCTTAATGATGGACATCCTCTACATATATGAGCTACATGATTTCCCTTCTTTCTCATTTTTTATTGCACAATAGATATACTTTAACTATGTACAGTCGGTGTTGTGACAGATGCGTACATGACATTTGCGTACAAGCTGAAAACAGTGGCACTTGCGTACATGTCCAGGTGGTTTAAATATTACAGGTGTTTTTTCAAAAAATCTAGTGGCACTTGCGTACAACATTTCTTTCGCTTTATTTGAGGATCATTGCATGAAGGGGTTGTATCCATATGATGCAAACATTAAAACCTTTTTCTTTCTTTCTATTCTTTCCTTCTTTTTCTTTTCCTTTTACTTTCTCTTACCCATAGGGTCGAGAAAGTATTGTTTTAGGGTCAAATTTTCGAACGTGCGTTTTTGTTGTATCTACATGTTCTGAGGTTCCCTGAATACGAAAATCACGTTTTTAGCGAATGGTCTGTGTTATCAGCATATCTCAAGAACAAATAGTAGCAGAAATCCCAAACTCGGTATTCTAAATGTATATCATATAGGAATGTTACAGAAAGCTTTTCGTTGGACTGCACTAAATCAAATGAAACGAATATATGTTTTTTGTAATAGAGATAGTCAACTAGGAAAAAAAAATTGTGTATGTAGGAGCCCCGCCTCACCCCCTGGGGGGGAAGTCCCCCTTCGAGGGGAGTAAAGTTTCATGATAGGTATCTTTCAAAAGAGCTCACCAATACCTTTAAAACGAATGGTTGAACCATCTATCTGCGATAATTTAAAATAAAGTTATCGATTTTTTTCATTTTTAAACACACACTTTTTTTTTTTTTTTTTTTTTTTTGGGGGGGGGGGGGAGAAAGAGAGGCATATAGGTGAACGACAAATAATTTCAGGAATTGGAATATGATTCAATTCGTTATTGATAAAGAAGAGAGATCTTTTTTTAACTTTTTTTTTTCTTTATTGGAGACAAAAAAATTCATACTTGTTAAAAAGTAGAAAAGTATTTAAGAAATAAAAATATTTTTAAAGATCTTAATAGCATTTATAAGGACCTTTATTGATCTTGACTCAGTGAATAAATAATTGAATGTCATTTCAGAAAGTAACTACGGCTATTATAGCTTGTAACTTTTACATGCCTTAAGCTCATAACTTTGTCATTCGTAAGACTACATGCATAAGAGAAAATTCACGTATTTATATAAAAGTATTTATCTTCAAGTTTAACATATGGATACAACCCCTTTGTGTTACAAACGAAAAATACAGCGAAACAAATTTTGTACGGAAATGCCACTTGATTTTTCGAAAACAGATCTGTAACATTTGCAACACCTGGGCTTGTACGCAAGTGTCACTATTTTCATCTTGTACGCAAATGTCATGTACGCATCTGTACAGTCGGGGGGAAAAAAATGCAACACCAGCTGTAATTTCGTTATTAATTGACGCAAGAGTATATAATAGACATAATTCAACAGGAAATTAAATGCACTTTCTGAAAATGTTGTCGAATTTTGAATTAGGGATCATCTACATATTGAAATGAGTGCCAAAAAATAAAATTAAGATCCTATAAGAAACAGATAAAATTTTAATGTTTCGCACCGGAAATATTTCAGGTAAAAAAAGTATTATAAAAATTACTAACAAAGTTAACTTAACTGACTTGACAAAGTTAATAAATTAACTTTGTTATTTTTAAAGATTTGATTCGTTATCTCATGCAAAACTTTATAAGAGACGGCCCCCTAAACCACTCCAAAAGAAAGATTTATTTATATCTCAAAAACTAATAACTGGAATGAGCTGCAAATTCGCATACCCATATTTTTCAGCATTAGGATTCATTTTATGTAAAAATTAATATAGGTCATAATTCATAATTTTTATGAATATGAATTTATTAATATTTTCCAGAATTAAAAATATTTTTCAGAATCAAAAGTAATGATGAATTATGTTTGGGTTTCTTCACTCTATCTTGTAAAAAAGAAAATTATATCGTTCGTGTTATTTTTTGTGAAGATATTAATAAAAGTTTGAAATATGAATTTAACATTAGCACCTTCAAAATTTGAACGCTTATAACTCGGTGAAAAAATAAGTAAAATATACAACCAATATACTTTTTCGCGTTGTTGCGATCCCAGGAATTCAAATATAAAATAAAAATGGGACATTACCATTGAAAAAAATCAAAGTTGGTCTACGTTTTAATATGTAGACGACCCCCCAATTCAAAATTTCAGTTCATTTTCTGAAACTACTCACAATTCCCCGTCGAATGATACCTATTACATTTTTCTACATCGATTAGCAACGAAGTTAAGTTGAGTGTTGCGTTTTTTTTTTTTTTTTCTCCGACTGTACATTGAAAAGTAACTAAAGTTGAAAGGCCAAAAATTATGACATATTTCCCAATTGATTAAGAGCATTTATCGTCTATAGCATAACATTATATCGAAATGTTATATTATTCGATAATGTTAACTAATTCGACAATGTTATATTATTTATAAATTTTATATCTTATTTTTTGTAAATACGAGTATTTCAGTTATCATTTGTTACGGAGAAAAATACTTTATTAATTTATAGAAAAAACAAGTAATGCATTTTGCAAATATAATTTTATTGTAAAGAATTCGTAGATTTTCTGAACCTCATGCAAATTTTGTTAGTAATATGCGTAAACTTTAAAAAACATTAAGTAAATGTAAATCGAGTAAGATATATTTAAATACCATAAGATGGAAAATCATTCATTACTTTAGAATTTAGTTTTGTTTTTGTTCTTTTAAGTTTAAATTGTTAATTTTCATTTATATATATATATATATATATATGTATAATTTCACTTTTGAATGATACACTTAATTGGACTAATAAACTTTTATGTCTTAAGCAAGCAGCGAATAAATAAATAAATAAGAAAACCATTAAATTTTTCAGTATGAATTATTATTTTTAAAGAAATCTAAGCAAAACAATCAATATTTATTATTTACATAGCAGTAATAATTCATACAAACATAAACAACGCAAAGTCCGAAAATCATAAAAATATATAATGTATTTCATTCAACAAAAAGATAAATATCCATCCTAGCGCCTGTTAAAGTCAGGAAGATATACTTATCTACATTTCATTGTTGTTTTCACACTCTTTATAAAGGGTGGAAAGACAAAATATGCATTTATGCATACATTTTTTACTAGTGCATACAATGCTGAATGGATCTTATCGAAAGAAAGAATATATAGTAAATCAACGACACGTGAAAGCGAGGCCGTTTCAATGCCGATGAAAGGCAAGAAGACAGAAAGGAAAGAAAAAAAAAAGTAAGGCACGAAAGCCTTACTCTTTTTTTTTTTTTTTCCTGAAATAAGATGGAAGACTCACGCGATGTTTTTACGTCGCTCTTGTGCTTTTATCAGATTGCTGGTTTGTATGCTGAAGTCACGAAAGCGATTTGGCAGACGAGAATAAACTATGTAATACAAAATATTCAATTATTAACAAATAATTCGAACACCTGCGAGTGATTTTCGATTAGGGTATCATTTATTATTCAGCTATATTTCGTTTATATCGGAAGACCACAAACGGAGAGATACATTTATGTATAAAATATCCTGTATTAATACGTTTTCAGATCCCTATTTCTATTCCGTTTTTAAAAATGAATTCCCAACAGATGTTTGTCAGTTTCCTCTTTAAGAAATGCCAGAAATAGAAATGTAATATATATATATATATATATATATATATATATATATCTTTTATATTTGTAGTTTTACTTTTTTCTTTTTAGGGGTGTGTGTGTGTAAGGAGATCACCCCCTACAAAGTAACAAGGTCACAGACTATAGTTTTCGACGATCTTTTTGCTTCTCATGGAAGTTTCTTTTATTATTCTTTCTTTCTTTTTTCTTTTTTTTTTCTTTTTTTTCTTTTTTTTTTTTTTACGACAAACGTTCTGTTTTTATGTTACTTTTCCTTAACCTACCAATAAATGAATTCAAAGAATGAACTCATAAAATGTTTTACGGCAGAATGCCGTGAAAGTAAGTATAACTTATACAGAACAATTGAGGCGGTATATTCAAAAGACTAAAGGAAGTAGTAACATGCGTATTAAAAAGTAATAAAAGATTGGGTGTCACTTTTTAGTTCCCCATCACACTATAGAGATGGAGAATTTAGGTATCTACGAAATTTTTCGACAATTACAAGTTTTTACATCTTTTGAGGTTTGATATTTCAAAAATCACAAAGTTGATACGCGTCCGTCCGTAAGTTAATCAATTTGTTACTTAACTCTTTGCCGGCCTTAACTCTCTAAAGCGCTCTAAACAGTGTCTCCAAATTTAAAGATTCTTCTAAACAACTAAAACCAATAATTTTGAGAAGTGATATTTGACATGCATAATGGTCGGATAATTTTCGAAGTGAAACCCAAATAAACTACTACGTACGAAACGCCAAAGAAAAATATTGGAAATGCATACAGCTATTTCGGTAGCCTTAAGCGTACTTGTCTTCAGCGCTAAAAGGATTCTGAATCAGGAGAAGTGCTCGTATATATAGGAGAGGGGCCGGATTTAGTTCAACCAATGAATAGGATTACGGGAAAGGTGGGGAGAGTGGTCAATAGGAATTTAGGAAAGTTAGCTGTGTAAACAGTAGAAAAATTAAGAAAATGTGGACTGAATATAAAATTATCTACTGTTTACACAGCTAACTTTCCTAAATTCCTATTGGCCACTCTCCCCACCTTTCCCGTAATCCTATTGGTTGAACTAAATCCGGCCCCTCTCCTATATATACGAGCACTTCTCCTGATTCAGAATCCTTTTTTGCACTGAAGACGGTACGCTTAAGGCTACCGAAACAGGTGTATGCATTTCCAATATTTTTCTTTGGCGTTTCGTACGTAGTAGTTTATTTGGGTTTTAATATTCCAACGCCAAGTCTCCTGTTATTATAACTTTCGAAGTGATAAGGCAACAGTTACAGTTAAAAATTAAGTGGTGGATATTGAATAAAAAAGTCCCTAAATTTGGCAACAATGACCAGAAGAGTGAAATTAAATAGGACCAGCAAAGGCTTAATTAGATGGCTAACTTGTCTGTATAGACATTATCTCAAAAACAAGTAATCGTAATGATATCACACCAGTTTTAAAATATCACTTATGATACTCGCAAAAAAAAAAAAAACTATTGGTTTTCAACATTCTAATTTGAAAACTTCGTAAATTATCGAAATTTACGATTTTCTTAACAGGAGAAAATAGGGCAAAATTTTGCTTGAATGTGAATTATGAGAAATATTTTTATCGTAAAGATGTCTGACCAGTTTTAAAATATCATTTAAGACCATTATCGACTGTAATATTCTAATCTGAAAAGTTTGAAAGTTATTTGAAATTTAAAGATTTTCTTAGCATGTCAGGATAGGGCAATGTTTCACACATATTTTCTTATGGGAACTATTGCATTAGAAATTGCATGGAATTGCATAAAAACCTAAAATACGAAACCAACACCGATAAAATTTATCAACAAATTAGGAAGAGATAAATATATCGAATCGGAGGTACCAAGTAATCGTAGTGGATGGGGGCATTTCAATCTGGTTCATACTGAGGTCATTTCTGTTAATACGAATGTAATATGCCTTGTAGTAGAAATTTATGCGAATAAATATATGGACGGGGACCTGAACAGAGTTCACCTAGGCCTTAAGGTAATTTTAAAGATATCAATAGAAATGAACAAAGATCATGACCTATAAGTAAAAATTAGCTTGTATTTTTATGTCACTCAAAAGAAAACAATTGAAAATTATAAGAACATTGTGAATTTTCAATTTTTTTTTCTTTTTCTTATTCTTCTTCTTCTTCTTTTTTTTTTTTTTTTTTTTTTTGTTTCTTTTTTTTTTTAATGCATGCAATAATTCAAGAAATATAGTTTCACTTGATGCAATTTATCTTCGTTCTTAAGAAATAATTTAGAGAATTTTTTTATCACTTTAATTAAATCAAATTTTATCTGTGTTTATAACTATAGTTCAACTGTCTGTCTGTAATTTCATTTCCACAAACAGTTTTAGAATTCAATAAAACAGATTTACGCAATTCCGATTTTTGAAATTTGCTATAGAATGCTTCCTATAAGAAATCTTACACATAACACTGGTTTATATACAAGGACTCACAAAATAATTCGGACGCACTACGGTCTAAGAGACGTATTTTTTATAAACACATTTCAACATATTTATACTGCGCTAAACAAACGAAATCAACATACTTTTTTCAATAATTATTTGTTTGAAAAAAAAAAAAAAAATACTTTGTTTGGGGAAAAAAGAAAAAAAAAGAGAGAGAGAGAAAAGATATATTTACATATTTTTTATTATTTTCCATATTTACTCTACATCATTCGAAATACCGCATATTTTAAGAAAATTCAATTAATATTACTGCCAGACATTCCGAAGAAAATAACGAGCATCCTTTTAATTAATATCATTTATAGAATTCTCCATTAACTTTACATCAAAGGTATACCGAAAGCAGCCATGAAAACCATTATTTCTCAAAAGTTAATAATACTCAAACTAATATTTTACACGGGAAACATAATTTAATAAAATATTCTCTTCTCTGGAACATTTATGGTTATAAGCATTTCAAAATCTCATTCTTTCTACTTTTAATGTCTCAATTTAACCATTATTTCGCAATCTGTTACACTCTCGACGATATTAAATGCTAATCATAAAGTAAATTAACTCGTTAATTTTGTCAGTAATTTCTCGGGGGATCGTTATGGTAACATTCATAACTCAAATACTTCTTATCAGTGCGGAATATTACGACTACCAGATATAATAAACTGATTCCCCCCCCCCCTCCCTTTAAATTCTAAAGAAAGTTATGCAATATTAAACAACTCAAATAATGTAATAAACAAGAACGAAAAATCATGCTTTATGCTTTGATTATTAACACTTTCCAAATGTAAGTACTTCTTGTATCGCAAAACTTTCAATATTCTTTGCCTACGTTATCGCACAACGGACAGGCAGAAAGACAGAAAAGCATACAAATAGACTGAATGCATTCATAACCACTCTTAAATGTAGCCCTGAGATTCTAATTGCAGTCCTTAATGTATCTGAATATTTTAGTGCAGCCATGTAAAATTAAAGATTAACCATATCATATTCTATACAAAATATTATTTTAGTATATTAACAAAAAATGACATTTTCTTTATGATTTTTGCAGTAGAAAGTTATTTAAATGTGATTTATAAAAATGTTTGTCCTAATACGCAATGCATTGGAATATTTTTGGGTGTCCCTATACACAAACTAGTTGTACAGAACCCATTAAAGCCATTTTAAATAGGAAACATTCCACAGTGAACTTGAATAACCTATATCAACTTTTAAAAATTCTGAAAATATTTAAGGACGCTGGGAGCGAGCGAGCGAGCAGACGGGCAGATAGAAAGATGGACAGTCGGACACACAAATTCAAATCATATTCACAGTTAAAAATTGTTATAAACATTTAATATAAAGAAAAATGCAATTCCAGAAAATTTCCAATAATAGCCCTTGTGTGGCCCTGTAAATCTAATGATAATTCTACTTACTATATTCCATGGAAAGCATTCTCTTGTGCATATGAATAACATATTTTAATTTCATTAAGATTTGTGCAATGTAATTAAAATTTGGTTTATAGAAATACCTCTGATAGAGCGCAATGCTTTGGAATACTTTCAGGTGCCCCTGTACACAAACCAGTAGAGGTATTCACTCCATTTTCAATAAGGAACATTCGATAGTGAACGGGAATAACATACGTCAGTTTCAAGAAATTCCATGAATATTTACGGGAGTTAGGGCGCGGACAGACAGACAGACAAATTGAAGTCATTAACACATTTCAACCTTGTTGAAAAGTGTTAAAAATAGTTATTCATTATCTATGGAATGCGATATGTTTCCAGATTTTGACTTGCGGTGTATTTAGACATTTTAAATATTTCCGCTAAAAGTAAATGTATTTTTGAGATTTTCATTATTTTAAAAAACGCATAGCTAAAACTATAAAAACATCCCCCATAGTCGGCAACTTTGACGCATTTAGAATGAAGACTTTTTTTTATTTTTTTTACAAAAATATTTGTTTTATTTATCACTAAAATACTTCAATTAAATAAGAAATTTTTTTTTAAAATACAGAAAACTTCAAGACATTAAATCGCAGAATATCAACATCATTCAAACTACCAAAAAATGGTGGACTTATTGAGAAAATCTAAGTGTTGGCAGCTATGTCATAATTTTCTGCACTATTTTTTCCAGTGTGAATTTCTTAGTCTCGTTAGTTAGTCTCGTAAATAAAAACTGCTGAAATAAATACCGATCCATACTTACTTAAAATTGAATTCGTTGGGAAGCACTGCTTTAGAAATAAAGGAATAAGTATAAGTGAAAGAAAGAAAGAAATTTCCGCGCTAAAAAACAACGGAATAACTAAGAAACTGAAAACAAAATGCACAAAACAGAGATATTATTAAAAAAAAAAAAAAAAAAAAATTACTCCGGAGGTGGGGGGGATAATCTATAAATAAGAAAAATATAGAATCTCCTTAAAGCGAAAAATTGAAGTTTTGGAGCAAGAGGGTAGAAAGATGAGAGAAAAAAGAGAAGGAAAAACAAATTTTTTCGGTATATTTATTTTTGAAAATTTTGAAAGATTTCATTACGAAAAATAAAATAAGATAAAATAATGCATGGTGGGAAGTAGAGTCTTGCATCGGGTTCGGGTCAAGTTAGCATTAAATATTGACCCCACAGAACATTTTTCTTAAAAGAATGTTTTATGTTGCCTATTTATAATCTTTTGAATGCACAGATTGAGATTGGATGACATTTCCTTCCTTCATAGCAGTTTAAAGCAACATGACTCAAAACATAAATTTAATCCGTAACGAAGAAACATACAAATAATAATATTTAACGTTTAAAATGTTACATGAGCAAATTATTTGTCTTCCAACGTATATTTGTTTTATTATTTTACTGTTTTATATAATGTAGAAATATTTAAACAGTGGAATTTTCAAAAGTAAGAATAATACACAAAAAAATTTGTCGTATTATACACCTTTGTTTTGTTTATAATTAGACTAGTAATTTTTAATATAATTATATTACTTGTTTTAATATACTTACATATTTGTAATACCTATATAATAATTAATTCTCTGAAAGATTTGTTCAGTAATATAACTGTATTTCGTGAAATAGAATTTTAATACAATGCTTTATACAAAATACATTGAATAATATATATATATATATATTGGGGGGGGGGGGGGGGGTCGGAAAATGCGGGTTCGAGTCTACGGGTCTGAAGTCTTTCTGCGTGTCGGGTGCGGGTCAAGTTTATTCGACCCACTCAGGACTTTAGTGGGAAGAACTAATTTTACAACATAGTCAATTCTTTTAATGATACAATTCCTCACTTTCATACTAAGTTTTCAAACAAATGATTAAATACTGTGGAATTGTAAGAGACATTTATATTTTTTAAGCACATGTAGGATAAAGTTACATAGAACAAACTAACACAAGCTTATTACTTGCGTTCTAGTAGTTTTATGTCACATGTATATCAATACAATGACTCATCCCATTAATATACAAGGTGTTTATAATTGAATTTTTTCTATAAATAGCATTCTGATGCTAAAGTGGGAGAGGAAATTTTTTTTATGTGTGCCCACTTTGATAAAAATAATAATGATAATAAAATATCAACTAATTAATTATTAAAATAAGAAACAAAATTTCAAAACGATTTTTAAATTTTTTCTTCATTTCCAGAGAAATTTGTGTTTTATGTCACACATTATATTGTATTATTATTTTATTCATAGCTTTAATACTACTTGTAAAATGTAAAGTACCGATGTATATAAAATTTGTATAATGCCCCCTAATGACGTTAAGAATTAAGCATATTTCCATTCATTTGATTTTGTCTAATTTTGCTTTTTTCATCAGTCAGATATGTATGTATGCATGCATATGTGTACGTTCCTTATATATATATTATATATTTGTAATATTTATATTGATATTTTTATTTAATGTTTAACTGTATTACTAAATAGATAAAAATTTTCCCCTACCGAATACTATTGCCCGTCTGCAAACCAGGGTTGGAAAAAACCCAGCCCAATGGGTTTTTTCGGGTTTTATTGGATTTAATCAAGGTTTTTTGAGTTTTATTGGGTTTAATCAGGGGTTTTTGGGTTTTAGCAGGGCTTTTTCAGAGTATTTTGGGGTTTTATAAGAGTTTTCAAGAATATTTTCTTTCTTGCTGTTTTTAAACATTAATATATCATTCATAATAGGACAATTTAAAAAAATAAATTTTAATTATTCATTAAAATCAAAATTTTAAAAATTTAATTTTAAAATTTCTAGTCTTTTTATGATTAAGTTAAAGAATTTTTTTTTTTTTTTATTAAACAATTGTACTTTAATTATCTAAAATTCTGTTTATCTGCCTTTTACAACAAAAACTGGATTTTAATAATTATTTAGTGTTGCTTTCATTAATTTTTTTTGCACTGAATAGATTTCCATAAAACAATTTTAATTACTGTTCCTTATACATTACTTAACAGTGTTGCACTGTTAAAGTTTTCAGAAATTTTCTAAAATTTGATTTTTTTTTAATCTATATTTTGTATTCCTGAAGTCCCCTAATTTTCTTTATATTGACAAACAACTCTTTTTTTCTTGCTCTTATATTTTTTATGTATAATTTCTTGTTGTATTTTAATAAGATAAAATTTAATTATTATTATTTTTTTTTTTTTCAAGTGGGTTTTATTGAAAAAACCCACCCGGAATTTTTCGGGTCGGGCAAAATCAAGCCAACCCTGCTGCAAACGGAATTTTACGACAGATATAAAAATGTATGGTTTATAGTGTTGAGACATTTGGGGAAAACACCTCCTCCTCATACGCGGTGCATATAGACAGATGGTTGACATGATCGTATGTAAAAAAAAAAAAAAAAAAAAAAAAAAAAAAAAGAGAGAGAGAGAGAGAGAGAAAGAAATAAAACTTTCGTTCTATTTAAGTGTTTATAATAACTTCATAAAAATTTAATTCCATTTACAATGAAGTGTAAAGGATATATTAATGAACAATGCTCATCCTAAACTACTATAGACCATGGTTTAATCCAGGCTTTTTAAAATGATACCCCATTTGAGAATAAATAATTAGGGAAAATTTTGAGTAAGTTTGTGAAAATTTATAATGCTTCTGTCTGAACAATTAATTGAAATGCTCAAAACAATTTATTTAATTTTAAAATACATTTGAAAAATAAAATGGAACAGTTGTGAAATAAATATAAATGTGGGATGAGTAATTTCTAATGGGTAACTAAGAAAATGTTTACTTAGATATTTACATTATCTCTAGTAAATATCCAAATTAAGGGTATTTTTTTTTATGTTTTCGATGCAACGAAGCTTATAAAAACTTTTAGTTCTTACTTCTTAGCTATATTGCTGAGAATTGAGTTAGTGAAGGTGCTTCTTTGCATAAAATTGATTTTGTGAAGGTGCCTCTTTGCCGAAAGTTGAACTTGTGAAAGTGCATCAAAGCAGCACTAAATTTGTTCTGAATTAACCTCTGTAGACAGATATATTTATTACAGTTTAAAGTGCAAACAGCATTGCATCTGAATCTCTATAGTCATTATGTACTTAAAAAAAAAGAAAAAAATATATTCAAAGTAGTTTTAGGAGTAATTTTATTTAACATACCAATTTATGGAACTTCCCTCACATTACTCTGTAAAACTTATTCGACTAATTTTGAGTATCTCTGTTTATGTTAACGAAAATTGCAAAAATATTACATATTGTACTTGAATTTAGCATTTTCAACCACAGCCCTAATATATTCGAATTTTTTGTGTATCTCTGTAAACGAAAAACAAATGCTTTTCATACCATATTCTATTAAAAAAAAAAAAAAAAAATCATGCTTTTGTGCACAAAAGAAATGTATGCTTATTTTATTTTATTTAGAGAATTCTGAACACGTTAAAATGTACCGGCAAGAAAATTTGTCCATACCGTAACATTTGATTTTTTTACTTTTTTTCCTCCCTGCATGTACACGAGTCATTTATTTCATCTCAGTACAATATTTCAAGTAACATTTTCATATGAGTGTCAGTTTCCTGCTAATATCTGGTTTTGTGTTATGCTACGAAAACAAATATTAAAATAGAGATATGAAAGACTAATTAACTGTTTATAATTTAATATCAGAAAATATTATTAAAAAAAAAAAAAAAAAAAACGGAAAAAGTATGATTAGTAGTAACGTTGAAAATAATGAATATTGTTATGTGTCGTCCGGCATACGACATTAAATAAATGAATCCAAATAATTTTCAGAATGAATAGTGTTGCCATCAAAATAGATTAATCCAGATAACATTCAGAATGACACCATTAAAAATTACACTGCTCTGCATGAAAATCGGCACAACACCATTTTTGCAAATTTTTATGTAAAATGGCCACCTGAATCCGAATACGACGACCATTTTGCCCTATCACCCACCCATTTTTCGGGACGACCCCTCATTTCTATCACTTTTCGGTAATTTTATCGCTATAAATTTCATTTGCAGGGGGTGAAAGGTTTATTTTAACTGTTAAATATCTTCTGAGGGGCTACAGAGTTGGAAAATTTTAAAACATGAACATTTGCAGCAAGGGGAAAATTTAGGTGGGGATTTGCCACTGAAATTATGTATTATATTTATTAAATTTTATTAATCAATTATTATTATTATTTGTTATACAGTTTATTTCTTTTGTTTTTAAATGTTAAAATAATTCTAATGTTAAAATAATGGCCATAAAATTACCGAACAGTGAGAAAAATTGGGGGAGGGTGTGGTGTCCCGAGAAAACGGTGGGTGATTAGGCAAAATGGGAATCATATTCGGATTCAGGAGGTCATTTTACATAAAAATCAGCAAAAATGGTATCAGGACTCGATTTTTTTTTTCCAGCGTAGTGTTATCCTATTAAAATTTTAAAGGAAGGAGGAAAAAAAGATTAAATAGATGATAAAAAATTGCCATAACAAACCGAATGGCCTAATCGGTTACTGCTTAACTAAAATAAAATTATTTAAACAACTTGATCAGTAATTTTTTTATTTAGATATGAAAAGAAGAGTAATGCTCACTTTAAAATAATTCCGATGAGAATATTGTTGCGTACTGTTGCGTAATTATCTGTAAATGAAAGGCGAATCTTGCAGAGGCTTAAAAGTTTATTTACAGAATTTTCCAGAAGATAACAAGTCTTTAAACCAAGTATCAATTTCAGTTTCACCAGAGAACACAGCTTAAATAACAGTTGACACTATCAAATTCACAGTATAAACTGTATCATAACTTTAACACACAGCAATAGACTGTAACAAGAGACTCAGCCAGGAGCCCTTTACACTGAGCCGGTTGCATATAATGAAAGACTAACGGTTTCAGCACCTCTTTGGCGCATTGGCGAAACCGCTAAATAACAACCAGTTCTATTGCCAATTCCCATTCCGCTTCCGCTCCGTAGTTTTTTTCTGTTTTGTTTTGACCTTGATCAACGTATCGTTTCTTTTTCCAGTCTATGACTTGCTTATTAGATGAAATTCTTATAACGAAATACATTAGTGAATAAGAAATGATGAATTGAAATAATGAAATACATTAGTGAATACATTAGCGAATTAGATAATAAAAATGAAAGAAAGAAATTTCAAATTTATGTTAAAATAATAATAAAAACAAGTTTTAACTTTTCTTTTTTCTTTTCTTTTCTTTCTTTCTTTTCTTTTCTTTTCTTTTTTTCTTTTTTTATTTAATTATTTATTTATTTAATAACCAATCACACATGCATTTATTAAAACTATTTTATAGAAAAGTTTGATATATTTTATGTTTATTACTCGGTGGAAAAAAAAAAAAAAGAATAAATGAATGAAAGTGGAGGCGACAACTTTTATTTTTTCGAAAATATTAAAATTAAATATATCAGCTAAAGTGAAATATAATACCTAAAAAAGGAAGAAAGTATCATCTGACTTGCATAGAGCATAATTACTTTCCAACTGTGCTTACTCATTACTCGTTACATAGTTTAATCTATATTCTTTAGTATATTTTACCTCACAAGTGACACTTAGAAAACATTTTATTTTTAATTACGAAGGAAGACAACTCGCAACAGTTATTTCTACGGCTTTACTTTTAAAGAAAATCGTACTAGAGCTTAGTTAGGTGCAGCCCTGTACGTTATTTAAAGACAGCAGGTACACAAAATTATATTTTGTTTTTAACAGCAGAGAAAAAAAATATCATAAAAGCATATTTGCCAACTTGTACTTTTATTTTCCCTACTGGTAATTTTTAATAAAAATTTTTAATAATTGTTTTAGTAGTTTTCTGTGATTAAACATGATGAAACTTTTTGCAGAGAAATAGTGGTACTATAAAACCGCAGAAGTTGGCACCTATGTGAAAGAAATAGTTTATAATTTTATTTCCAAAATGAAAGCTTTTAAAAATTTCTGTAACCTCTATGTTATCTAAAATTTTCATATGCCCTATTGTCTATACGGTGTACTTGAAAAAAGTTCTTAACACTTTAAATCTACTTTGAACAATTACCATTTACATCTCACACTATATCTCAACATAAATGAATAATTTACGCTAATCATACCTTATTCTACAAGAGAAATAGGTTTGTGCATTTAAATAATGTGTAATTTTTTAAAAATATTTCTGACAATCCCCAATGCATCGTAAATCTTTAATAAATATCAGTACACAAAACGGTTGCGCAGTTAACGCAATATTCAAATGAAAACACCTGAAAAAAAAAAAAAAAAAAAAAAATCGATGGTGTTTTCCAAGCATAAAAATAACTGCACATTCTGATACAAGAATGAAAGAAGCTAGAAAAATTAAACTGAAGCCTATTTTTGTTTTCTAAGTAATCAAATATAAAATTTCCTACAAAACCAAATTTAATTTAGGACGATAATTATTATTTTTTTAGTACTTTTTTTTTTACATAAAGACATGGGGTAACTGTGTTGCGTTCCTTAGCAATGTTTGCTCTATTCACTTTTAAAAATTTCTTTCGGATGTTTTCTTTTTATTTAACTTTTATTACTTTTTTTTTTTTTTTATGTTACAGAACAACAACAACAACAACAAAAAAAAAATTAGCTGGTTTAAATATGAAGTCACTGTTTAAAAAACTAAACTAAAATAAAATAAAAATTATTTACTTTAAAATTTGAAGTTGCTTTCCTTAACAACAGTTAGATTCATTTCTTGAAAAAAAAAAAAAAAAAAAAAATAGGCGCAAGATTTAAAAAAAAAAAAAAAAAAAAAATATTTTCTGCCAATTTTATATTTAATTATATTTTTTAAACTTGTTTTTATTATTTATTTATTTATTTATTTTCATTTTTTTACTTTTTCTTACCCATATATATAACAGAAAAAGTATTGTTTTGCAGTCAAATTTTCGAAAGTGAGTTCTTATTGTATTTACATGTTTTAAGGTCCATTAATCCAAAAATCAGGTTTCTAGCGATTTATCTGTGTGTCTGTCTGTGTGTGCCTCTGTGTGTGTGTTTGTATCTCATCAGCATATCTCTAATAATATTATAGTTTAAAAAAATTAAAAAACACGCTTTTATAGAAATGTGAACTAAAAAGCACAAAATATCTATCTTAGTGTTAAAATGCTGGGTAAGAGAAAATCGTGTGAGTGATACACCATAATATTTACATACATTTAAATCTTGAATTAAAATAATTTAGAATTAAACAAAAACCATTTCTAAAAAATCTCTCCTGACTGTGATCGAACGCTAGACTTTTAGGTTCGTAGCGTGAAGCTATACCTCAACGCCACGCCGTTCACGTAGGTAGAGTCTTTTTTTACAATATAAATTTTTTGTTTGCTCCCAGAGCGGTTACAAACATACATACATACAGTCGGTAAAAAAAGTGTCCGAACACTAGCAAAAATTCCTACGTAAAAAAAGCACACTTGATACTGTTTTGTTAAATAAATCCTTATCGAATCCTGTTCTTACAATGACTAAGACCAGGATTCGACAAGGATTTATTTAACAAAACTGTATGAAGTGTACTTTTTTTACATAGGAATTTTTGCTAGTGTTCGGACACTTTTGTTACCGACTGTACATACAGGAGAATCTAATAAAAGCGTGTTAAAAATGAAGTAGCACTATATATAACAATAGAGAAAGTATTGTTGTGAATCAAATTTTCAAAATTGAGGCTTTTTTTTTTTTTTGTATATTTGCATGTTTCGAAGTCCTCTGAACCCGAAAATCAGATTTTTAGCTGTTGATTTCTCTCTTTCTTTCTCTCTCTCTGTGTGTCTATGTGTTATTAATCAACATATCTAAAAAATAAATAGTAGCAAAGTGTACAAACTTAGAATTCTAAATCTATATCATATAGAGATGCCCCACCAATTTTTGATGAGATTAAACGAATGCTTCGTGTTTAGGCACATCGAAAAGAATTTCAAATGCATTACGTCTGTAGGTGACATTTTTTATAGGTGCAGTTTATGCTATACTAAACAAAATGAAACGAATATGCATTTTTTTATATGTATAAAAGCATGTTTCGTGTAGAATATGGTATGAAAATTATTCACGATTCATTTACAATGCTATCCAATAGAAATAGAATATAATGGAATTATATTTGAAAATTGTAGAAAAACTACTCAGAGGTATGAAAATTAATTCTTCTTACGCATACGGCAAATAAAGTATTTTATAAATGAAATTTTATGTGCTTTTTTTTTTTTTTTTTTTTTTTGTATAACGCGTTTCGAGTTTCTTTGGACACTAAAGATTGAGATTTTAAGTATTTATTCTTGTGTATGTCTTTTATCAGCGTAACTAATGTAATAATAATAATAATAATAATTGTAGCCAGTTTACATGTTGAATTTAAAAGTTCATGTGAGTTTGCTACTTCAAAAGCTTGATTAAAATTGAATTCCATGGAGTGATGCAGGTGATAGTTCTCTGAATAATTTTGAGTAAACGTTTAAATTTAATAACAATCTGAATTCTACATAAATATAAGTAATATATTCAAACGGCTCCTCACACAGAATTATCTGTGAAATAAAAATATTTCTAAACCTCTTTTAAATTCTTTTTAACGTAGGCTTATATTACTCGTTATTTTATTATTTAATGTGCAATATGTCTTTATTTACTTGAAAGGCAAGAGAAGAAGCTGTGTGAGCGTCACACCAGATTGTTTGACTTAAAACCAGAATTTTAACCAGACTGTAAAAAAAAGAGAGAGTGTGTGTGTAAAACCACTTTCAAATGATGTATTTTGTCTGAAAGGAATATTCCTATAGCCTTAATAAATGTATTATTTTTATTTTATTTTTAATATTCGGTAAATATAATTAAAACAATTTATTCAAATTGTAACTGGTGCATTATTTTGAACCTGTACACAAATTTACAAAAATGAAAGAATTTTTTCGTAAAAAACACATTGAATATTTTATTATGTTAAAGAAAAAAAAAAAAAAAGGTAATAAGATAATTTATTGCTTTTTAGTAATCTAATCTAATCTCCTATCATTTTATGATTACGTTCACAAATTGCTAAAGATTAGTAATATCAATTCGTATAATTATGACCTGTAAAATACGCTTAAATAATAATAAGATTCCTTAAAAAAAAAAAAAAAAAACTTGTATTTTGTTTCAATACCTATTAAAAATAAATTTCATCTTTTGAAAAGACTTTCTTTTTATTGCATCCTCATTTACAATTTACCAGATAATTGCAAAACAACCCCTTTCTTCCCCTTGCTTCTTCCAAGAACGGAATAGGGTTGTTATGCGCTGCATATATGAGGTAGGGATAGGAGAGTGCCATATTTAGTGTGACGCATTTCATCCTCGCCAACGAAGTTCTCGCGCCAACAGGTGCTGAAACCGTTAGTCTTTCATTATATGCGAGCCGGTTGGCGAAAAGCTGACTGACTTGGACGGATCGAGTTTCCTTTTATAGCTTTTCTATAAACGCAGAATTTTCTTGTAACTTCTCAAATAATAGAATTAGAGCTTAGATATTCGAGATATCGATATGATTTTCCCGCCAAGGTCACCGGAAAGTCGCCAAGGAGCGAAAAGCCCTCCAAATTTGGCGCCAAGTTGCCTTGATGTAGCTTTTTAACGGGTTTTTAAAGGAAAAAGCGCAAACATGCTAGAAATGCAAAATAATAATAATAATAATAATAATAATAACATTTTAAAACTTAACGAAGACTCTTTGAATGAAATTTCCTGAAAATAACTGCTATTATTAAAAAATTCGTAACGATACAAACCACATAGAAACATTACAAGAAGGAGCTGTTTAAAGATACAAGCAAACAATAGTTTTCTATTCAAACTAACAATAACAATATGAACCAAAAGAAAGATGGGAAAAGCTTAATTTAATGGAACAGAAAATAAATAAATTAAAATGCTCAGAATTTAGAGACAAACGTCAGGAACAGGGAGTCATCATCTCTACACCGGTTTCATTCTGTGGCAAGCTATATTACGCAAAACACCACATGGTGACCCTACCTTGCAATTAAAGTATTACTTTGAATGAAAATAATCTGGTGTGTCACTCACACGACTTTATCTTACCCTGAAATTTAATACTATAAATACAGGTTGGAGACTAAGAGGTAAGATAACGATGTTATGTAAACATATGTTAAACAATTCAAATTAGACTTCGGAAGAGTTTTATATGATAATTAGTTCTGGGTGAAGGGGGAAATAATTCTGTTTTTAAAAAATAATTTATTAAAATTATTAATTTAAAAAAAATATCTTTTATGATAATGCAGACGATTTCCATATTAGAGAAGTAGTATAACACTAAATATAAAAAAAAGTCCATTTTTTTTCTCAATATTTAAAAAAAAAAAAAAAAAAAAAAATTCTAAGTTTTTCGTTAAAAGTAAAAAAAAAAAAAATCGATAACTTTGTTTTAAATTATCGCAGAACGATGGTTCAACCATTCGTTTTAAAGGTATTGGCGAGCTCTTTTGAAAGATACCCATCATGAAAATTTACTCCCCTCGAGGGGGGATTTCCCCCCCGGGGGGAAGGCGAGGCTCCTACATGCACAATTTTTTTTTCCCAGTTGACTATCTCTATTACAAATATATATATATATATATTCGTTTCATTTGGTTTAGTGCAGTCTATAGATGTTAAACTCTACTTACTTGCAATTTCCCCCATGGACGTAATGTATTTTAATACCTTTGAGTGTCCCTGTACACGAACCATTAGCTTCATCTCAAGGAAAAGCTTACTGTAGCATCCCTATATGATACACATTTAGAATACCGAGTTTGGAATTTCTGCTACTATTTGTTCTTGAGATATGCTGATAACAGACAGACACACAGGCCATTCGCTAAAAACTTGATTTTCGTATTCAGGGGACCTCAGAACATGTAAAATACAACAAAAACTCGCGTTCGAAAATTTGACCCTAAAACAATACTTTCTCGACCCTATGGGTAAGAGAAAGTAAAAAGGAAATAAGATAAAATAAAAACATGCAGTGGGAAAAAACGGAGCTTCACAATGTTATCAAATAGAAACAAAACGGGTGTACTTGGCGATAAAAAAAATTAATTATTAACCGTGAAAGAGTAGTATGTTCTAATATTTGGCGATATATATACATATTATATATCAAGATAAAACAATAAAATGAATTAATTAATACATAAACTAAATGTATGTCAATGTTAACAACTTTAACATGATTTTTCTGTGCGTGTTCAAGTACTTTTTCCCCAAAATATTTTAGTGCTGTTAAATATGGGTATGTCATAATAAACATATACGTGATATACACACTACTTTGAGCGAGATATATATATATATTTTTTTTTTTTTTTAGATAGCTATTCAGAAGTTTCTGAAACTATTTAAGGAAATGAAAGCATACTTATATATGAATTATAATTTGCATGGTGCCTCTAAAAAATTCCTTTGATAAACTTTCTCATTCATTCCTTTCGAACGTCATACTTAATCGTAAAGTTTAATATTTGAAAATGTGCAATATATAAAGAAAAGAAATTCATATATACATTTAGGTTAAATTTTTTCTTCTGAAACGAGCTAAAGTCACGAATCCAGTTAAAATTTTTTCAATTACATATTTACATTCAAATTATATATTAATCAGAATTAATGAAATTTTCAACATGAGCTAATGCAAAATTTTAAGCAATGTTAATTTTGAAAAAATATTAAAACAAATAAAAAATTAAATAAATAGTTTAATTTAATTTAATAATAAAAAAAAAAAATAAAGTAAAAATTCTGTCAAAGATAGAATTTAGTTTAGTACGGAGGACTATTAATTTCAATCTGTAAAATTTTTATTTTTTATTGATTATCTCATATCTCATTTTTTGACCGTAAAACTGGGGCATGTACTTTTTAAAATGACTGAAATGAAGTGTTGCCACCAAAATTTCCCACTTTAGTTAATTTTAAAAAATCTAATTGTCGTGTCTAAAAACTGTTTGCACCCCTGGATTCAGAAAAATCGTCCCTTTCATTTAGTACTGAATTCGTAACGATAGGACTAATATTTCTATCCCCCCCCCCAAAAAAAAAAAAAAAAAAAAAAATGGAAATGGATATTATGTTTTCGATTATTCATTTATATATTTTTTTTTAATTCCGATTATAATAAAATTGAAGTTTATTATTATTAGGGCAGGACGGAGGACTATTAGTTTCAGTCTGGATTTTTTAATAGATCAGTTTTTTGTAACACCAAAAAAATTAGAAATATCAGTTCTAGCGTTACAAATTCGGTACCAAATGAAAGAGACCATTTTTCTAAATCCAGGGGGTGCAAACAGTCTTTCGATACGACAATTAGATTTTTTTAAATTAACTAAAGTATGAAATTTATGTGGCAACTCTTAATTTTAATTTCTTTCAGTCATTTTAAAAAGTACGTGGCCCAATTTTACAGTCAAAAAATAAGATAGATAATCTGGTGTGTCACTCACACAACTTTCTCTTACGCTGAAAAATACTATAAACACAGGTTGGAGATTAAGAGGTAACATAACGAGTACTGTTATGTAAACCCATGTTAAAACAATTCAAATTAGACTTTGGAAGAGTTTTATGTGATAATTACTTCTGTGTGAGGGGGGCTGCTGTCCCCCTCACCCCCCCCCCCTCGTTTCATTACTGCACCAATATTTATATATAATTTAAATCTGTTATTAAAATTAAAAATTCACTTAAAATTATTCAGACAACTTTCACACGCAACATCCTCCCAACTTACTAGTCTTGATCAAACTTTTTCAGCAACAAACTTATATTAATTTGAAAATACAACTTTTGGATCTCCTGCAATTATTTGTTTTTAAATTACTCTAAGAGACACAGAAAAAGATCAAACTTTAAAAAACTTGACTTCGGTAATCAGGAAGCCTCAAAACGTGTAAATATACAAAAAACAAGCGGTGAATATTCAGCTTAAAAACATACATTATTTATCATATGTCTATGAGGAATTCATTTCCATTCCTGAGCAGCTTTCCTGCGGTACAGGTCAGTTCGACGCCAACGATTCGACGCCAGCGGTTCGACGCCAACGGTTCGACGCGGGGTCAGTTCGACACTAGGTCGTTTCGACGCGGGGTCAGTTCGACGCCATACATTTTTTTCGTATTTTTATTTATTTTTAGAATAAGTTTGCATCATTATTCAAATAAATGCGATATGCATAATATAATATATATATTTTATATGTTATATATATGAAGCGTGATTCAAATAAATAAGTAATATGACTGATGTGATAGATATATAATAAATGTTAATGTGAAACCCAAAAAGCTATAACAAAGAATTCAACAGGAATTACTTTGTTGATAAGAAAAAACTAGCGTTGTACTTTATTATTTTGACATCCTCAAGGAATGTCCTAAACTGTTAGTCTTTCAAAAGTGCAAATAACGTTTCCGAACTAATTGCAATTTTAAGAAAATTCCAAAGGTTTTGAACATATTTCAAACTTTATTGCATTTCAACTAGCTTATCCTTATCTATTCTTCTTTCTTTGAAACATATTACAGGCTTGTCAATAACTCTATCTCTATTTTGACAAGTGCAATCCCCCCCCCCCCCAACCTTCGCTATTAACTGAACGAATAAAGTTCAGACATTTAGCAGAAAATTAGCAAAATAGCAGAATTCCATTTAATGCGACGATATAATACCGATGCTGATTTTGCTTTCTATGCACGTATGATTCCTGCGTTAAGTTTTGTGCCTATCGAAGAACTTGAAAATGCTTTAGAAGTTTCGAGTGAGAATTTACCTAATCAGTTAAATCCAATTTTAGATTACTTTGAAGATTATTACGTTGGAAGGATTCAGAGAAATAATCGTCGCCGTCGTCGTCCTTTTAAACCAGAAATGTGGTCATGTTATGCTAGAACCTTAAATAACGAAGGACCCACCAATAATTTCGCAGAAGCGGCGCACAGGCGTCTACAGGCCGAATTTGGTGTTTCACACCTCACATTATGGAAATTCATAGATGGTCTCAGAAGTGTTCAAAAAACAATTGATCAATGTTATATAGAATTTGTGCGTGGAGATTAATTCCGCACAAGCGGAATAAGTATCTGCGAGCTGATATGAGAATTAAAGTAATAGTTGAAGATTTTGAAAATCGAGAAATAACGGAATACCTGAAAGGTGTGGCGCATAATTTTGCAATGGATTAGTATAATAACAGTTCTGTGTTGTAATCTTATTTATCTGTAATTATATTCGTCTGCAATATTATTTATGTGTAATCTTATTTATCTGTAATTATATTTGCCTGCAATATTACTTCTTTGTAACATATGTTTATTTACCATTTCTGTATTTTGCCTTTTTGATGCTGTTTTGGGAAATAAATAAAAAAAAAAAAAAAGACTCCCTCATGTCCCGTGGCCTTGACGTTGGCGATGGGGCTTCTCACTAATCTGGGACACAAAAAACAAAAAAAAAAAAAAAAAAAAAAAAAAAAATCTAGAACACTTTCACACATATACACATATATTTATTTCAAATATGAATGCAAACAATCGCTAAATCAATAAATAAAAATCAGTCATATTACTTATTTATTCGAATCACGCTTCATATATATAATATAAAATATATATATATTATATCAGGCGTACTGCATATTTATTCTAAAAATAAATAAAAATACTAAAAAAAATATGGCGTCGAACTGACCCCGCGTCGAAACGTTGGCGTCGAACCGTCGGCGTCGAAACGACCTGCTTCGGCTTTCCTGGACAGTGGACAGGCTAAAATATTATAGAAAGCACTTCCACTAACAATAAAAAAGAATGTTATCGCTTAAATATTTGCAGCCCTGTACATCTTTTGAAAATTATGTACAAACCACATAGTGCACCTAAATATAATCCTATAGTAATAATACACGGCACAACCTGAAATGCCCTTCCATTAACTTTCAGCTATTGTCGCACTATAATCTAGTTCCTTTGTCTAGCCCTGTAAATGAACTGTGAATGGTTTCCATGACATATTCTGCATGCTTTTACGCATATAAAAAACATATATTAATTTCATTTGGTTTAGTGCAGATAGATGTTATGTGTGCAGTAAATGCAGATAGATGTTATGCACATCTATAGATCACATCTATAGATGTGCATCTATAGATGTTAAGTTCTACTTACCTTCAATTTCCTCTCATAGACGTAATGCATTTGAATACTCTTGAGTGTCCCTGTACACGAACCATTTGCTTCATCTAAACGAAAAGCTTAGTGTAGCATCCCTATATGATTGATACACATTTAGAATATCAAGTTTGGACTATCTTCTGCTATTTGTTCTTGAGATATGCTGATAACAGACAGAGACACAGACAGACACACGCATACAGACCAACTGCTAAAAACATGATTTTCAGATTCAGGGGACCTCAAAACGTGTAAATATAACAAAAACTCACTTTCGAAAATTTCACCCAAAAACAATACTTTCTCTACTTTATGAGTAAGAGAAAGAAAAAAAAAATTAAAATTTTACAGTTTGAAATTTATAATCCTCCGTACTAAATTCTGTTTTTGACAAAATTTTTAATGGTTTTTGTTTATTTTTTCCCCCTTACAAAAAGAAAGGAAAAAAAAAAATCTTTTTTTTTTACTATAAACAGGAGTGTTTCACTCACTATAATATCTAAGAACAATCGAGATTTTATGGCTTATCATAATTGACACATGTAATTAAGATGATAGATAATTACAAATGCATTTTATCAAAAGTAAATTAACAGAGAAAAAGAATCGGATGACTTCACTTCGTATACTATAATGATATCCTTCACACACTTCAAAAATAATTGTCAATATCAACATCCTTATCAATGGCAAACACTATGATATAAATAGCAATAATAAAACATGCAAATGAATTAAAAAAAAAAAAAAAAAAAAAAAAGAAGAAGAAGAAGAAGAAGAATATACGCAACAAATATGCATGTATCCTATTCTTCAGAACCGGAATCCGGAAATAATTCGATATTTCAAGAAGCAGTTGACGGTTACGGGCCAGTGAAGATTTTATGTATTTATTATTATTTTTCTCCTCGCATGCAATTTTTTTTTTCTTTTCTTCTTTCTCATAAAAAAGAACATTTCTATGAATTCCAAAAATCTGCAGAAGCACAACTCCTGATCCCCCTTCCCCCAGGAAGTAATGAGTGAAGTAAAAAAAGACAATAAGTTGTCAGTGAGGCACGAATGCACGTGAAAAGTCAAATCTGGAGATATTCTTTCTCAGTAATATAGAAAAGATATTATTCATAGAAATGCTTCATTTGCATGCAACTGGATGCAGAACATGCATTCAAAGTAATGTAGGTCAGTAGACCATTCGTTGTGTCCGAATCTTACTCTTTTAGCACGGTTACAAGTAATGTGTATTGTTTATATGGTTTTTGCTTTTCACGAAAGTTCTAAATAGAAATATGCATTGTATATTAGGCATTTACCTTACTAGAAAATTTCCATCCGTTCGCGGTTCACTGTACAGAATAACATGATAGATATCGTGGTCATCCTTCAAATATTTTAGAAATTTAAAAGAGAAAAGAAAAAAAAAAAAAAAAAAAAGCGAACAATTTTATTACACAAAGTTTATTTACTCGGTAAAATGGTAAAATATATTATTGTCTTATGTTAAACTTAAATAAATAATTAAAATACTTTAAATCAAAAATAAATTTTAAAACGCACAACGCAGGCTCAACTATATAAAATCGCGATCGAATAATGCAACGATCCACTGTTCTAAAGCATGGCAAATCCTTTTACTTTATTAATGTCATTTAAAAAAAAAAAAATAATAATCCAGGTTTCTTTTTGTATTATTATTATTTTTTTCCGGGAGTTATGTGTGGTTTAAAATAGATTGTCTGTGCAAAAGACCTAGGTCTTATGATATTTTTCGGGACACAGATTATGTCATTCTTCGCTACATAGAAGCTGGCCACTAATTTATTTGTCACTAATTATATAAAAACGTAAGAAACAAGAATGGATAAAAGCATCCTAAATTGAAATGTGAAAATATTCACATAGAGTGATGTAAAATTAGAAACTATAACACGTCAAAAAAATTCAATGGGTAGTTTAAAAAATAAAATAATAAAAAAAAATATTAGTTCTGTGTAAAACAAACATCGTTAAATGAAAAAATATTTGAGAATAAATTTATAGTACTATATATGTGCGCAAATAGGAATTTCTTCCTCCCTGACAACCTGCGACAGCCATTTAAAATAATTAAGTATATCTAGGTTTTTTTTTCCCCTTAAACAATATTTTTGTCATTAATAAATAAATCATTTTCTTTAGATTATTCACTTGAAAGAGAGAATTTTCTTATTCTATGCCTATGCAAATTTTCATAATAAACAGGAAACAATTAACAATACAATAATTAAGAATTAAGCAAAATGATTACTGCACATTTATTAATAAACTAATTTTTACCTTCTTCTATATTCAATCGAAGAAAGTATTGGATTCGTAAAAATTTTCGACCTCGGGTTTTTGATGGATTTACACGTTTTGAGAGCTGTAGAACACGATTTGACCATTTTTAGAAAATGTCTGTCCGTCTGTGTGTGTGACAAAATTTTGTGGCAACTGTATCTCAGGAACTACTGCACAGAATTTCATACAAATTGGTATGCAGTTACACCTTGACATAAATTAGTGCCTATCAACTTTTGATAAAAATTGTCTTACAGGTTGCGTTGCTATCCCGCTTTTTCTAAATTTTTAACATGGTGATATAGGACAAAATTTTGTATAAATGGGCATAAAGAGAATTATTTTTTAGTAATCATTATGAAATTTACAAGAATTATTTATAATAGAGATAGTTAACTGGGAAAAATTTATTTGTATATGTAGGATCCTCGCCACCCTCCTGGGGGGGGGGAAAGTCCCCCCCTCGAGGGGAGTAAATTTTCATGATGGGTATCTTTCAAAAGAGCTCGCCAATACCTTTAAAACGAATGGTTGAACCATCGATCTGCGATAATTTAAAATAAAGTTATCAATTTTTTTCATTTTTAACAATTTTTTTTTTTTTTTTTTTTTTTAAATGTAATATTGACAATAAAATTGACTTTTTGGATATTTAGTGTTATACTACTTCTCTAATATGGAAATCGTCTGCATTATCATGGAAGATAATTTTTTTAAATAATAATTTTAATAAATTATTTTTACTGAGTGAATTTGTATAGGAAAATATAGAAGAAAGTCATGTGGTGGCCACAACATACTAGATTCAGAGTGTATTTGTAACATATTTTATATCTTTAATTCTTTACATTCAGTACAAACGCAGAAGGAAATAATCTGGTGTGTCACTCAATCAACTTTCTCTTACCCAGCATTTCAATATTATAAAGATAGATTGCATATTAAGTCTTAAGATCAATGAGGGAAGATAATAAAATTCAATGTACTTTAAAAGTAATCTAAAATAGGTTAAGGAACAGTTTTATTTGACATATTATGTATGTAAATCCGTTTGGGTGTCCCTGTATACGAACCATTTTCTTGATCTCAACGAAAAGTTTAGTGTGGCATCCCTATATAACATACATTTAGAATATCGAGTTTGGACTTTCTGCTACTATTTGCTCTTGAGATATGCTGATAACACACACACAGAGCAACCGCTAAAAACATTATTTTCGAATTCATGGGACCTCAAAACGTATAAATATAACAAAAACTCAATTTCGAAACTCTGACCCCAAAACAATACTTTCTCTACCATATATATATGGGAAAGTGAAAGCAAAAAGTACAAAAATTAAATTTTAGAGAAAAGCGGGAAAATTCCAAATATGAATGCAATTTTTTTCCTTTGAGAAAATACCTTTAAGAGGGGACAATACCTAATCCCGCGAACAGCCGTGGCCAACGTTATTCTATGGGAAAATTCGTTGCGACAATTACACATTAC
Organism: Salticus scenicus; assembly: GCA_963930645.1. Taxonomy (NCBI): domain Eukaryota; kingdom Metazoa; phylum Arthropoda; class Arachnida; order Araneae; family Salticidae; genus Salticus; species Salticus scenicus. The sequence continues at coordinate 72,007,551 of OZ005659.1, forward strand.
CTAATGTATATTTTTTAATTGTGTTTTCACAGTCAGAAAATTCATAACCGTTAAATGAGTACTCATTTTTGAAAAATTCATTTTTTTTTAATTTTTACATTTTAATTTTGAGTTCAAAAATGCAATTTTTCACAAAATGCATTTTTCTCATTTTCTAGTTGCAAAATGAAATACTAAAATTTAAAAAAATCAATTTTTGGAAAACAAATACTAATTTAACGCTTATGAATTTTCTAAATGTGAAAACAGAATTGAAAAATATTCATTAGGTAATGAGTAATTATGTAATTAAATTTTCCCATAGAATAACATGGGCCAAGGCTGCCGGCGAGATTAGGTATTGTCCGCTCTTAAGGGCCCTCTGTTCATTCACCGCCGCCCGAAGCCGAAGCTAATGTTATTCTATGGGAAATTTTTCTTTACAAATAACTTATTAACTAATACATATTTTTAAAATCTGTTTTCACATTCTGAAAATTCTCAGCTGTTAAATTGACGGACCTTTTTTAAAAAATTATTTTTTTAATTTTTTATATTTTATTTTGAAGCTGTAAAATACGAATTTTCAATATGTGAGTTTTTTTTTATTTTGCAATTTCAAAATAAAATATTAAAAATTAAAAATATACATTTTCAAAAAATGTCCGTCAATTTAACAGTTGGGAATTTTCTGAATGTTAAAACAAAATTTAAAAATATGTATTAGTTAATAAGTTATTTGTAAAGAAAATTTCCCCATAGAATAACGTTGGTTCAGGCTTCCGGCGACGGTAAGTGAAGAGGGTCGTTAAATAGAGAATTTTCCACGAAGTTAAAATTATTTAGCAATATTACTATTATTAGTGCAGGGGTGATTGTGACTCAAAGGTAAAATCCTGAAAATTAGAGCCTCAAATTAGAAAAAAACCAAAATACCAAATAATACTCAAACTATTTAGGCCAGAAGCCCTCAATCCTTTTACATTACATTCACATATCACCTGCATAACAAATGAACAGCCAATGAAAGAAAAAATAACTTTATAGAAAATATGAAAACACAGATGGGTTAGAGTAAAAACAGTGGCAGATAAGGGAAACAGTTTCGACTATTCATAAAGTAAAAAATTAATAAAAGCATATTATGAAAATGGAGAAATCTGGTTAAAGGAAATATATTAAATACATCATCAACAAAAGTATTAAAAAATCAGAAGAGGAATTTTTTAACTGGAGATACATTGCATCACAGATATTCGTGCAAAACTTTTCAACTTGATAAAAAACAACTGAAATGAACAAAGGAATTTTTAATTAATTGTTTTTTTTTTATTAAGTTTTTTCCCTTTAATTTAAAAAGGTTCATTAAACATTTAATTATTATCTGAAAAAATTACGTTAAATTATTACATTTTGAATTCCTAATTTTTAATATTAAAAAAAAAAAAAAAAAGAAAGAAAGAAAAGAGAGAATGAAAATTTCATACATTTCTTATTATGTAATTATTAAAATATACATAAATGAATTCTTGAACCACCTTCGATAAAGAATTTTCCACGTTACGGATATTTGTGCCAAGTTATAAAAAATTTCAAGTTTAATACAAAAAAGCTAATTGAAAGCAAAATATATATTTTTTAAGTAATAAAATTATTATTAAAAATATTTTTACTAAGCAATTGTTTTCAAAATAATTCATTTCATTTTAAGATATTTTTTTAAAAATAATTACATAAATAATAATTACACAGGCCTGTCAAATTGAAGTTTTTGAAAAATACAAGAGAAGTTTTCGCTGATTTTTATGTTTTGGTGTGCTGATTTCGAAAATGACCTCCCCAATCACGTCAGGATTTTTTGTAAAATCGATGTCGATATTTTCTTTTCTCGAACAACATTGCATGTAGGGTAGGTGCTCCAGTGATTGGCATGCTCCAGTAATTGGCATCTATCCCGAAATAATTAATAAAAAAAAATATATATAAAATCATATATTTTACATATAAGAATTTTAACATTTTATGTCAAACTGGTAAAATGAATAACTAGCAGTGTCAAACACTGGAACATAGGGGGCCAATTACTGATAAAATGATAAACTGGCTGTGTCAATTACTGGAACACTGAGTGGGTGTCAAATAAAAATTCATAAAATAATAATAATTGTTATCAAATGTATGTATTTTAACATATATGTGGTTCTGAATGTCTTTCATGCCATATGTATTAACTTAATATTTCTAAAAATATTTTCTGATGACTAGAACATTAAAAACATCAGATATTGCTTTAAAAGTGTCAGTCACTGGTGCACTTACCCTACTATCTGGTAACAGTGGTTTTTATCCACTTATATCTATGTAAAATGATTGATTTTTGGTGTAGCGAATTGGTTTTTCAGCAACCAATTTATTTTTTATAGGTTTAAATGGAAGAAAACCCCTGTTGCTAGATCGTACGAGCTGCCTATGGTCGAGAGAAAAACGAAAAGTTTCCTTGGGTACGTTTTACATCAAATTATGGTGCAGTTTCTAAAAGAAAATCAAAAACATACTATTTTATTTCTTTTTATTAAGGTAACTTATATAAAATAAACAATTGACCAAGAGGAGCAAATATTATGTATGTGTTAAAAATCGAAGTAAAATTGAATTTTTCAAGAAAACGTGACGTAATAGAAATTTTTCGTATTTATATATATATATATATATATATATAATCAGCATCAAGAAATACATACAGTTCAGCTATCAATTCCCATGTATTTTTCCATTGCAGGCCTGTGTTATTGTTTACGTTATGCTAATTATGAATATTTGAAATAATTATAATCATGTTACGTTAAATAATTATCGCATTCTGAATCCATAATTTTTACAATTAAAAAGAAAAAACATTTTTTTAATTATATAATTATTAATGCAATCATGTTAATACATACAAAGTTTTCAGCTATCGAGGAAAGAAGATTTATAAAATTTACAACAAGAACATCAAATAAGCTGCCTCTTTATTTAGTGGATAGAAGTAAACTCCGACGAAAAATATTCAACATTCTTAAAAAATAAATGAAGCATAAAATACAATAAATAAAGAAATTCTAGAGCCATTTTCGTTGAAAAATTTCCCCCGATAATTCGTGCAAAGTTAAAAGTTTCGTTTTTAATATGAAAAAGCTAATTGAAACCAGAAAATATTCTTTTTAAGCAATTATTTTCAAAAATAATTAATTTCATTTTTTAATTTAAATTTTATTTATTTAGATTTTAATAATTATGTTTTGTAAATAATAATTATTATCATTACTGTGTTATGCCAATTATGAATATTTGAAATAATTATGTTAAGTTAAATTATTACATTTTTAATCCATAATTTTTAAAAGTAAAAAATAAAATAAATAAAAGAGGTATATTATTATTTAATTACATAATTATTAATGCAGTTTTACAAACATGTACACTGTTTTTAACTGTCGATAAAACAAAAAAATATTCATAAATTTTACAACATGAACACCAAGAAAATCGGCTTTTTATAAAGTGAAACGAAGTGAACTCCGAAGAAAATATTAAAAATCTTCAACAGACTTTAAATAAAAAAAAAAAAAAAGTATTAAAAGTAAAAAATATAAAGAAGTTCTAGAACCACTTTCGCTAAAGAATTTTCCACGTCACGGATATTCGTGCGAAGTTTTCGTGATTGATAGAAAACGGCTTATTGAACGAAGATGGCTCCTCTCTTATAAAATGCATAAATAAAATTGCTGTCTCCCTGCGCGTGCGTAAAGAATGGAAGTAACAGTGGGTGCTAAGGGAGAAGGGGTTTTACAAAGGGAATGACGGGAAGGCGTCTTCGTGACTCGATTGCCATGTGAATCATCAGCTGGGGACGGATCGATAGAGGGTCCAGAGAGAGAGAGAGAGGATGGAGTTACCAAAGATCAGGGGAGTTTTGGAAAATTAGAAGAGGGGGACGGGATGAGTTGGATAACTTCATCCCAGGTTCTCTCTCCAAGAGTGTATGGAAAAAGCATGAGGAAATTCATTAAGCGCTAGTCTGGAGGGGGGGGGGGGGTGAGAATACGAAAATTAAAAGTGAGATGAAGATTAATAATATTCGAAGATAACTCTTTGCTTGAAAAAATATATATGTTTGAGTTTGCAAATACGTCTTTTAAAATTTAAGCGAGGAGAAAAAAATTCAAACAAAATGTTTGACGTTGATTTTATTTTTTTCTGTGAAATGAATTTTCTCTACCCTCCCTCGAGCAAAATAGAGTGACTGGAAATATTAATATAATAATTAGCTGTTATTTAATATAGCATTTTTTTTTTTTTAATCATTATTTATTTATTTTACAATAATAGAACAACGGTATATAAAAAAAATACAGTATATTTCAAACTATGATAATAGCTTAAAACATACACAGATGAACCTCGTTAACGTGAATCTCAAGGGGATAAAAAAAATTTTCATGTTATCAGTAGTTCATGCTATCAGTAACTAATCTTCATATGACTAAACTTAGTTTCATTTTGATGGAGATCCTGGAAAAAGTCCATGTTAAAAGTAATTCACGTTAACAGTGTTCGCGTTAACGGGGTGCGACTGTATTTAATTTTTATAGGGAAGTTTTGCAAATTTTAAAGAACAAAGGAAGAAGATAAGTAAAACTTCTTCCCCGTTCTTTTTTTTTTTTTTTTTTTTTTCTCCCAAGTGTGTATGAAAAGCAGGGTCAGAAATTGAAATCTGAAAGTCTGGCGTCAATGAGACCTACCTTTTTTTTTTTTTTTTTTTTTTTTTTTTTGGGGGGGGGGGGGGTAGTTGTGAAAATGGTCTATTCAGGCGTAAATTTTTAAATTGTTTATTGAGATCGTAACAGGTTGAAACTTAAAGTTTTTCTTTTTTTAATTATTTAAATTTAAATAATAAATACAAGCACAAAAGTTAAAACATAAATACATTCGTAATAATAAAAATAAAAAAACTTACTTAAAACAGAACAAACAACAGAAGAAAAATTTTAATTATCTGCTGCTCAACTAATTTGAAGCTAAAGACCAAGCATTACATCTTCAAGCAAAATGGGAGTTACCAAAAAATATTCATGTAAACTATTTTTAAATTATTAATTTATACTTACAGGTTTTATAAGCACAAATTAAAAATAATAATAATAAATACATTTTTTATGAATCTGGAAAAATTTTCCGCAGACAGCATTTATGTATTTTTGCACTTGCTGGCTTTTATTGAGCGTATGCATATGTATTTAAACCGATAAGGTAAGAATTTTATAAGGATAATAAAAAATCAAGTATTTTGAAAATTATAAAGAAAAAATTGATTATGACATTTTTTTTTTTTTTTTTTTTTATCTGGTCAAAAGTTAGGCGTGAACTGGGTGTGATCTTATGATCGCTAAACTTAAATTTCTAGGTACAAAATACGTCTAACAACTGATAATTTCGAACTCTTGAAAAGTGGAAGAGTAAATTTATTAAGCGCCCGTGAAGGGAGGGTGTGTGTGTTGGAGGGGAGGGGGAGATACGAAAATTGAAAACGAGAGCAAGCTTGGCAATTATCCTAAGATGCTTCTTGCTTGAAAAATTATAAATGATTTAGTTTTAAAAAAATCTTTCAAAATTTAAGCAAAAAAGAAATAATTAAAAAGTATTCGATATTTTTCTTTCTTTCTTTTTCCAATGAAATGCAAACTGTTTTTCTTTGTGCACATAAGAATAATCTGCTTAAGAGGCCTCTCCATTTATCGTCCCCAGAAGCCAGAGCCAATGTTATTCTATGGAGAATTTCGCCCCATTATAAATTATTAACCACCGTTTTCACGTTCAGAAACGTCACAAATATTAAACAATTTATCGCTTTCTAAAAATTATTTTTTTAAATTTTTAATAATTTATTTTGGGGTTGTAAAATGCAAATTTTCACAAAGTGAAATTTTTCATTTTTGAGCTTAAAAATGAAATCTTGAAAATAAAAATAATTAATTTTTAGAAAGCGATAAATTGTTTAATAGTTGTGAATTTTCGGAAAGTGAAAACGGAATTTAATAATATGTGTTAGTTAAGGAATTATAATGGGGCAAAATTTCCCGTAGAATAACATTGGCTTCTGCTTTCAGAGATGATATGATAGCTAGAGAGTCCCCTTAATAATAAAAACTCAAGTCTCCCGAAACTAACGCTGAAAATGATGTCATAGCTAAAACAATGTATTGGAATAAAGAAAGTAACTTTTATCTATAGTTTGCATGCGTGCAATTTCAAATGAATAAAATAATGAAAAATTATAATTGAATGGGAAAACTTACATCACACTTGAAACAATGTATTGAGATAAAGAACGTAAAATTTTATTCATGGCTTGCATGGTTTTAGGAGATCCGTTTACTGATTTAAATAATAAATTAAACATACAAAATGTATTGGTCTATTTACAGAGATTTAATTAAAAAATTTATTTTGGTAATGAATAAATTTCGAATAATAATCATAAATTAAATATGTAAAATTTAACAACGTGACGACAAATTAATAATATAAATAAATAATTAGGCGTGTAGTTATAAAATCTGAATTAAAGGATTACTGTGTCATCATTAATTTTTGGAGACATTATGACTTCAAAACATATAAATATCATGATGTAAAAGGGTAAAGTCATTTATCTTAAATATCATGTAAACAAATTCTTAGTAATTTGAACTGGCAAGCAGAAATAAATTTGGAAATATATATATGAAATTCGAGCGGTAGGGGAACGCAGACTGACTATATTTAGAAATAATAATAAAACAGAAGCTATAACTACAGTTATTTGCCGTCAAATTTCGACAATTGCTGTTGTTGTAGGGATTAAGGCCGATTGACTGCACTGGGATCCTAGGCCTGAGAGGGAGTTCCCTCCGTCGGGGATCTTTCTAAGGGATCCTAGCCCGCATTTACGCAAGTTTCGGAGAAAACTACGGAAAACTCCGAACGGCTAGGCCGATTACACGTACGTCGTATACTAAAATAACATTTTTTTTCAGAAAATGATGCATGTTTTTTTATACCCATTAGATCTATTTTACATCTTTTAAAACACTATAAAAAATATACTTAAAGTTTAAAAGACTGTAAAGTTGAACCTACACTTATTAAAAATAAACATTTTATTAATTCATAATAAGATAGCAGTGTTGGGCATAACTGATTAAAAAGTAATTGAAATACAATTGAATTACTATTAAATTACAATTACAATTATTTTACTGTCAATTTTTTAACAAGTAATTGACTACAAATAAATTGAATTATTCACAAATAAATTGAATAAGTAATTCAATTTATTTGTAATCAATTGATTGACAGTAATTGATTGACAGTAAATTGACAGTAATTGACTGATTGACAGTAATTGACAGTAATTGACTGATTGACAGTAATTGATTGACAGTTAATTGATTGACAGTAAAATAATTATAATTGTAGTTTAATTGTAATTCAATTACTTTTTAATCAATTATGCCCAACACTATAAGATAGCACTGTCGTAACCACAAGTTTAAAAGTGTTGTGATTAGCAGAAATATCAGATTAAAATTCTTTTTTTTTTTTCCCCTCTTTTCTTTTTCTTTATTTTAATATACTAACTTATCCAATTGTAAATTATAAATACGATGTTAAAAGTTCAAGAACAGCAACTCTATTACAGGTTATTAAATTTAGGTAAAAATATATAAAAATTTTCTTTAAAAATAGACTTTAAAAAAAAGTTTTTTTTTTTTTTTTTTTTTAACTCCCGAATGGCTTAAAACTAAATACTTGACATGGTTTGACCGTTACTATTTTATCTCGGTAAGACAAGACTACACTAAGAAATTTTGAGCCCGAAATCCTGCTCGAAGCCAAAATAATAAGCGCTTAATTGTAGTGGCAGTAATCAATCATCTCTTTGATCCTTCCTCCGTTCGAAGTCTTAAGTTACTGAAACTTAAGCAACTGTTTCAAACTTCGGAGGAGTAGAATTACGCAAGAATTTACTATAGAAAACAGATTTCATTTCAATGACAAAAAGAGGTAATTTAAATATTAAATGTATTCATAAAATAACAGTCTAAATCCCCATATAAAAGAAAAATTTTTTAAATATTATTTTAGAATAAAATTGAGCAAAAATCGTGAATTAAAGTTTTTTTTTTTTTACGTACATAAAACACTTTTTAAAGAAAGAAAGAACGAAAAAAAAAAAAAAAAAACTTACTTTTAAAAATACGAACTTTACTACCATGCACCAAATGCATACATACGCCAAATTCGATTGATTTCAGTTTTTATTCTCATGGCCATCATTTTAACATTCCAAAGATTACTATTTATTTTCTCTGGTCTTTTCTTACATTTTTTTTTTTTTTTTTTTAAACTCTTAAAGAAATAAAAATAAATTGTTGTAAACAATTTCACTTGAAAGACTCGCATGTCTTCACTTCAAAGACTCACAAGTCTTCAATAAATAAAACTAAATTTATCTTTAAAATTTCTTCTGAATTTTGTAATAATTCACACTCTTACACTTGCAGTGTAACATACAGGACTAATAAATAGACTGTGCCCTCTTAATTTCTGAGTGATTTTTTTTTTTTTTTTATGAAATTTTAGTTGACTTTTAGACCGTATATTTGAAAGCAATGCCTCTTGCTTGTTTTCCAATACTGGTAAGGGATTGTACAAACATTTAATTTTTTATGGATTTTATTGATATTCATTCAATCATATATAGAAGGGCGGATTCTTCAAATAATATCAGAAATTTTTCTGATTTTTCTGATTTTTTTTTTTTTTTATGTTAAAATCAGACTTTGGGCAGAGGGCGGCATTAATGATTTTTTTTTTTTTTTTTTTTTTTTTTTTTTAAAGTTTTTTAGCAGATGTATTTTTATTTTCTTCTATATATATAGAGAGAGAAAGTATTAGATTCGTGAAAATTTTCTAACTCCAATTTTCAATGGATTTACACGTTTTGGGATGTCCGGAACACGATTTGATTGTTTTTAGAAAATGTCTGTCTATGTGTGTGTATCATAAATTCTGTGGACGCTGTATCTCACGAACCAATGAACGAAATTTAACCAAACTTGGTATTTTGATGAACCCTGACATAAACTGGTGAAACGAAATTGCTAATCATGATGTTCAGGCTGGGCTTAACTTGATTACAAGCATATGGGTTTATAGCTAGAAAGCTACTTCATGATGCATAATACTTATTTCAGAACATACGATGTATGTGTGGATATAGAAATACATAAAAGTGTCTGAGAAAAATTTACTTTTGCAAGGTGAATTTACTTTTTCAAGAACTCTTTAAAAAGTTGAGCTTCCAAGCAAATATAGATTACTTTTACTTCACTGAGACCCCTAACAGTAAATATTTTAACTGCATGTGATATTGTTTATATATCTATATAAATAGAGCTAGAAATGGCATAGATCCGAGGTACACTTATATGTCCAAGGTACACCACTTTCCCCTAATAATTGAATTTAAGATTTGACTAATAAAGCCAGTAGCTGAAGTTAATTATGTTGTTACTACTATTTTTATTTATTTCAGTTTTTTAATTTCTAAATTGAGATAATTTTGTTTACCCAGCGAAACATGTTTTAAGAGGCTTAAAACCAAGTTTGGTACATTTGGAAAATTAACAGAGACATTTAAATTGAAATAATAATAATAATAATATAGAATGTTGAAAAAAAATAATTAATTAAAATAAATAAATTAATATGAATAATAATAAAATAATAAGGAATAAAAGTAATTTGCTTCTTTATTTAGGTGTTCTTTGATCACGCTCTGAGCCAGTTTGTAAACTTATATGTGAGAACTACTATTTGTTCTAATAGGAGTTATTGTTACTAAAACTTAAAAAAAAAAAAAAAAAAAAAAGTGATGATAACTTATATTTACCGAACTTTTATCAAAAAGTTTTTTTGATAAAAGTTCTTGGGGAACTTATTGTCTAAAAAGTTCTTGTGGGATTTTTATGTTAGAACTTTAATTGTAAAAGTTCTTGTAAAACAATTAAATTGGAGCTTTTTGAAAAAGTTCAATAACTGTTTCAAACCCTGATTTTCAATACTACTTTCACACCGAACTGCGGCTGCACTTATTTGCCTGTTGAAGGGTCGTGTTAATTCATTTCGACCCGAAACTGGTGCATTTTATGAAATTTCATAACAAAATAAATATTTTTCGTGAGTTTTATTTCTCTCTTTCTTTATTTTGATGCTTTTTACTGCTCTACGTGGCTTATGTTGTACATGTCAATGTAAACAATGATATAAAAGTTTCATGAAATGAAAGCATAAAATGTAGAAACAGTCTTTCATATACATAAAGTTTTCGACATTATTTAAACAGGTTGCAGCAGAAGATTTATCGACTTATGAGTGTGAACTACTGCGCATTTCGTTGAAAATATAGTACACTGTTCAAAGCTTTCTTCTAAAATACATTATTTCTTGCCATGATTTATTATTAATATTTGCACTATAGAAAATGGAACTATGAATTTAAATTTAAAATTTATATTTATTCAAAAACGTTAGTTACAGCGCTGCGTTGATTCAAATCTAGGGTCTCATTTACTCTATTCCTCGGAGAGAAAAAAATATACAAAATAATACTTTTTTTTTCTATATACATAAGACGAAGGTTAGATTAATGAAAATTTTCGACTTCCGGTTTTCGATGAATTTCCAAGTTTTGCGTTGTCCTGAACACGATTTGAACATTTTCAGAAAGTATCTGTCTGTATGTAATGTTACTAAAATTTTTGATATGTGAGAGGGCAATTAAAAAAGATTATACTAATTCAGTTAGAGTACATATCAGATGACCAGTGGCACTGCTATCAAGAGCAGTGTTGGCTAGATTTTGCCCGACCCGAAAAAACCCGGGTGGCTTTTTTTTTTTTTTTTCAGTAAAACCCACTTGAAAAAACCCAAGAAAAAGTCCAAGTGGGCTTTTTCCAAAATCCTTGTTTAAAATTGTACTTTTGTCTAACTTACAATAAACATGTAAATATAAAACAATTATTATGTACACTATTAGAACAGGAACAAAGAATTTTCAACATGTAAATATAAAACAATTATTATGTACACTATTAGAACATGAACAAAGAATTTTCAGAAATACTGGAGATGCTCAAACTGCTCTATAGAAAAAAAAAAAAATCCAGAAAAATTCCCCATGAAAAGAAAAAAGTATAATTATCTAATTAAAACAGAATAAAAAATTATATTAAAAAAATTAAAGCAAGAAAAAACAGAGATGTTTGCCAATATAAATAAATAAAAATCCAATTTTTAAAATTTTTAAACTTTAACAGAGCAACTATGTAATGTGGAGGAACAATAATTAAAAATGTTTTAGGAGAATCTATTGACTAAGAAATAATAATTTAAATCTAATTTTTTGTTGTAAAGGGCAGATAAAAAGAATTTTAGAATTTTTAAAGTACAATTATTTAACTTTCATTTTATATATATATATATATATATATATATATATATATATATATATATATATATATAACTTAATCATAATAAAAAGACTACGAATTTTAAAATAAAATTCTTGATTTTAATGAATAAATATTTTTTTTTTTTTTTTTAATTATCTTATTATAAATGATATAGGGTAGGTGCTCCAGTGATTGGCACGCTCCAGTAATTGACATCTATCCCGAAATAATAAATAAGAAAAATAATAAAATCCTATATTTTACGTATAAGAATTTTAACATTTTATGTCAAACACTGGAGCATAGGGTGCTAATAACTGGTAAAATGAATAACTAGCAGTGTCAAACACTGGAACATAGGGGGCCAATTACTGATAAAATGAAAAACTGACAATGTCAATTACTGGAACATTGAGTGGGTGTCAAATAAAAATTCATAAAATAATAATAATTGTTATCAAATGTATGTATTTTAACATATATGTGGTTCTGAATGTCTTTCATATCATGTACCAATTTGAGATTTCTAAAAATATTTTCTGATGACTAGAACATTAAAAACATCAGAGATTGTTTTAAAAGTGTCAATCACTGGTGCACTTACTCTACTTAAAGTTAAAAAAAAGAAGAAGAAGAAAGAAAATATTCTTGAAAACTCTGATAAAACCCGAAAATACTCTGAAAAAATCCAGATACACCCCCCCCCCCCAAAAAAAAAAAAAAAAAAAAAAAAAAAAACTGATTAAACCCGATAAAACAAACAAACAAAAAAAAACTGATAAATATTCCAACCCTGATCAAGGGTGCAAGATTTTCTATCTGAAGACTGAACTCTTACACCAATATTTTTGATCAATAATTTCTATAATTTCTATCATTGAATATGATAGAAACTATTGATAAAGAGTATTTGTGTCAGTGTTCTGTCCTGAGACGAAAAATCTTGCATCCCTGGCTGTTACGATAAAGTTTTTTCCTTTTACGGGAAAGTTATATCAGAGGCTCTATATATATAAGTGCACAAAACTTTCTTTGGACATTTAGTGCTATATGTCTATGCCCCCCCCCCCCCCAAAAAAAAAAAAAAAAAAAAGTCTGCATTTATCATGGAAAATAGTTTTAATAAATGATAATTTTAATAAAATATTTGTACATAGGAAAATAAAGAAGAAAAATTTAGTGATGACCACCACAACACACTAATTTTTAATTATATTCAATAACAGAACTCATTATTTTTTTGCTCTGATTGTTAAAATATGCTTTTTAAAGATAATTTTCTTAAATTCATATATAATAAAATGCAAAAATATAAGTAAATACTTTTAAAGAGAATAAATCACAGTTTTGTCACTCGTTTATTTTTCACGCTTTTTTCTATTGCACTAATGATAACTATTTCAAAGAAATTTCGAGTACCAGTATTTACAATGTGCTTATAGGAGCATAAAATTTTAAAAAATAAGGAAATAAATGACGCTAATTAGAAAAGAATTTACCTTTAATCACTCAAAATGCTCAAAAGACTTTCTTGAAAGTTTTTTCAAGACTTTAAAATCCTTCTTTTTCCTTCAAAATTAAAAATCAAAAAAGAAAAAATTGGAATGTCACAGTTAAAAAGAAATATGTATCATTATATAAGTAGATTCAAAATAGTTAAATAAGCTATTTTTAAGAAATAATCTGCTGGAATTATTCCTTTCGTCAGTGATTCCAAGCAAAAAATAAAATATAGTTTTCAGATTTTTTTTTTTTTTTTTTTTTTTTTTTGTTAGATAGTTATTAGATTGTTTTCTGTTTCTTTTCCAACTCCACGAGAGGATCTCGAAACTGGTAGGTGGGAAGTGCCGAGTTCGACCAAGGTCGCGCTCCTCGACCTAAACTATTGGAGTTTTCTGTTTTTTTTTTTTTTTTTTTTTTTTTTTTTTTTTCCGAAACTCGAGTAATTACGGTCTAGGATCCCTCAGAAGAACTCTCACGGAGGGTAATCCACCCAGGATTAGGAATCACATGTAATCAGTACTCAAGAGCCCTCTACATTTTACTGGAGATACGGTCTAGGATCCCTCAGAAGAACTCTCACGGAGGGTAATCTACCCAGGATTAGGAATCACATGTAATCAGTACTCAAGAGCCCTCTACATTTTACTGGAGAACCTGGGCACAAACTGAGTATTTTTGGCATATACAGTACCCGCCGCTTTATAAAATCACTGGTTAATAAAATCAGCCGCTTAATCTGATCTAATTTTTGGGTCCGGAATCAAATCAACACAAACCGCCGCTTAATAAAATCAACACTGCCGGTTAATAAACTCAAAAGAAAATCTCTTTAACAATAAAAATGATCATGTATGTAGGCTAAACAACGAATTATATTTTCTCACCGGATTTTTGAAAAGAAAAAAAGAAAAAAAACATAGCAAGCCCTCACATTATTACTCTTTGTCAAAAATTTTATGCCTCAAAAAAAAAAAAAAAAAAAAAGGTAGTTATGAATTCAAGGAATGAATTCGTCAGATGATTGGCCAGTGAATATTTTTTTCTGTCTTTAAATATTCAAATAGAGTTTCTAGTTCATATTTTGAAGCGACTTAGCTGCAAGATATGCAAGCGGAATTTTTTTTATTTTGAAGGTAAAGCGTAAAATTTTGGTAAAATAATGGATCGTTTTCTTCGAATGTATAGTCAAAGAAAGGCGACATCGAAGCTTGAAATTTCTCAGTTTGCTTCATGTAGTAAACATAATAATAAAGATTATATTAGTGCCTAAATTGTACCAAACGGAAGAGTGAACTGCAAGCGAAAACGAATAGGAAAAGCAAAAGTCATCAACGCAGCACTTCTAGATAGGTACAACAATGCCAGGTCAAAGAAAATTTCCATCTTTTACGGAATTTTGTACTTAAAAGCTGAAAGTTTTACATGAATGATAAGTAACAAAAATTCTATTCCTACGGATGGCTAGATGATAATAGATGGAAGGGCGAAGAAGAATTTCTTTCCATATTTAGGTAATGAATACTCCTTTATTGAGTTCGAGCATGCTCGCCGGATATAAAAATCAGCCGCTTAATAAAATCATTTTGATGAAAACAAACGTTATTTTATAAAGCGGCGGCTACTGTATATTTACACAGAGTGGGGTGTAGGATTGAGAGTACGATGAAAATATTGTAGTCGCTGTAACTTAAGACATAAAAGCACAGAGTTTCATGAAACTTCGTTATATATTTAAAGCCTGGCATAAATTTCAACTGATTACATTTCAACAATTTTCATAATACATTTATTTCCGTTACTATAGACTGGAATGCATTAAATTTTATGTGTAATGTGTTTATTATTAAATAAAAATAATAAATATGTAAAAAATTGATATATAACATGACAGCTGAAAGTAGCGCTACTACGACATCTTACAGATTTATTTGATAATTGCTTTAATTCCGCGACAAAATGCAACAAACTCAGCATATCAGATGCTCATTATGAATATTATTCCTGATTAAATTTAGGTTTATATCGTGCGATGGGTGGCAACTATGATATTTTTTGTTATGACATAAATAGGTTAGCCGTGGTTATCAGGCAGCTTCTTTCTTTTCAACTTACTAATACGGTAACACGAGCTTTAACCTAATGAAAAAAATTTGCGCTCTCAAAACTCATTATTCTTCTCATATTTAATAATCTAATTAAAAAAATGTAATACCTTTTAAAAATAATGTTTTTACACCAACAACTTTTTTTTTTTTTTTTTTTTTTTTTTTTGTTTGTTTGTTTGTTTAAAAACAAAAAAAAACAAAAAAAAAAAAAAAGAAGAAGAAGAAGAAGAAGAAGAAGAAAAACAGAAGAAGAAAAAAAAAAAAAAACACTTTTTCTGAATATCGAAAGTTTGTTTTAACAAACATTTAGGAAGTTGAACTTTTCGATTTTTTTTTTTTTTCCCTCCTACAACTAAAAACCAGAATAATTAAGTTTTTTTTTTTTTTTAAATACAATTGAGAGGTAATTAATTTTAGGGAAGAACATTCTATTAGTTTTCTCTTACATGAAAACCCATTGAGGAAAAGAAAAGCAATTAAAAAAACAGATAGTTCGTTGTTCGGTAAAACAAAAGTTTTGGATTCTACCCAAAGTATCCTTCCGATCGTGTTAAGTCGATTTTCTTTTCTTTTAAGCATAAAAGGAAGGAACGTAAACTAACGAATGTTTGGTATGAGAACGAATTCTTTAAAGCTTAAAAATAATTAGTTCAATGCTGGGGATATTTTACGAGGATTTTTTTGGCAGTAAGCCAGCGTTAAGAGCAAATACTACAACAAAATTAATGATGTGCGAAAGTTTTTAACTTAATTTCATTGAAAACATGGTTTAGTTGAAGTAGAAGTGGCTTTCTCAGTAATGAAATCAGTAAATATCTAAATTTTAAGAAAATTCAAGAACTTTTTAAAATGTGTTTTTAAAATGACTATTATGACATTCAAATATATTTTCTGATAAATAATAATTATTGCAGTACATTGTTGTTGCTGTGATGTCAAATTCTCAAGCTGAGTGGCTCATACTGGAATCGTTATCGCCATGAAGCTAAGGCTGTTCTTATTATTAAGTTATGTAGAAAACATTTACATTGAAACTGATCGAATAATTTTTTTACTTCACTGCTTTATGCAAAGTGCAATGTATTTTTGACACTCCTTTTAAATAGTCGTATATTTATAAGCCCTTCTTCAGCTGGGCAAACAGATATACCTTCAGCATATACAATTAAAGCCACTCTATTCATAGGCTGGTTTTATTATTAGTTCTAATCGCCCCTTTCTGATGTTGTGACATACAGTTGTTATTATTATTATTTAATTTAAAAAAAAAAAAAAAAAAAAAAAGTTCTCTTACCTAAAATTTTAATTTATGAAATGTATCAAAAATTTTCAAATAGTTTAGTCTTCAGACTATCGTTAGGTCTCGATGTCTGATATCTATGTCTCGATGTCTTGTATATTAGTCACAAAAATGCGCCGTAGCCAAACTGAAAAGCGTCTCATTCACTTTATTTTTTATTTTTGTTTAATTATAGTGATCATTAAGAAAATTTCTACAGAATTAAATTTTTAAAAAGCTATATTGAGTTCCTAAAACAATTCTGCAGTGATGCTTAATGAAAATCTTTTTATTATTATTATTATTTCCTTTTAACTGCGTTGCAAAAGTAATTTTAACTTGTGATACAAAACATTCTAAGAATATTAAAATGTTTTGTGTCATAAGTTAAAATTATATATAAACCAGAAATATTCTATTCTTGATTTATTACTAGAATATTTCTGGTGGTAAATCGAGTTTGTAAAACAATTCCCCACTACTCTCAGTGCAAATCACAGATTTTTTTTTTTTAACTGTGTTTTAAAGTAATTTTAACTTATGATACAATATATATTCTGAGAATATTAAGATGCTTATGTTAGTTAATTAAAAAGTACCTACAGCCTTTTTAATAATTCTTAGTAACTAACCATAAATTTAAAAAAAATACTTGGGTAACTAAAACCTTTATTTTTTCTCCTCTAATCCGAATTTTTAAAAGAACCAGTTTAGAAAATTCAGAGATAATTACTTTAAGGGAAAGACACAAATCTCAGTATCATTCAATTAGTTCTTCCGTACGTCCAAAACGCTGGAGAAAAGAAAAGCAATTAAAAAAAGATGGTTCACTGTTCGGTTGAATTGTAGTAAAAGTCTTGGATTTAGCCCAAGTATTTCTTAATCGCGTTAAGCTGATTTTTCTTTTCTTTTTTTTTAAGCACGGATGGAACGTCGACGTAACAAATGTTTGGGTAAAAAGTGATTTTTTTTAATCTTTAAAATAATTAGTTGAATGTTGAGGGTGGTTTCAGACTAATAATTTCTGGTGGTAAACCAGAACGTGGAAGAAGTGATTAGCTTTGTATCACCGAAAACTCTATACATCGTGATATTAATCGCGATAGTAGAGGAAGATTTTTCAAATGAATTAAATAAATTTGAGATTTTTTTCATTATAAAAAAAAAAAAAAAAAAAAAATCTTTTTGAGAATCATAGTCTTTAAAATACTTAAATAAAACTTTATATTATTATCTATATAATATTTCTCTAACGTGGACCAGTTAAGATTATATTTTGTAGAAATGATACGATAATGACAATAAAATACGGGAGGATTAAAAAAAAAAAAAAAAGAAAACATACAAGTAATATTTAAACACGCGGACTTAGTTCAGTGATCTAATAATAAAAATAAAATAAAATAAAATAAAAAATGACGACATTTTTCTGATTAGATCATTTTATAGAAAAATTTATTTTTAAAAGTTGCATCTTTACAATCCTTAACGGCCCTCTTCACTTACCGTCGCGGGAAGCCCGAGCCATTGTTTTCTATGGGAAATTTTCTTTACTTATAATTTATTAACTAATAAATATTTTTAAATTCTGTTTTCACATTCAGAAAATTCCCAACTGTTAAACTGACGGACCTTTTTTAAAAACGTATTTTTTTTTTTTTTTTTTTTTTTTTTTGAAATCGCAAAATGAAAAAGTTCACATATTGAAAATTCGTATTTTGCAGCTTCAAAATAAAATATTAAAAATTAAATAAATACATTTTTAAAAAAAGGTCCGTCAATTAAACAATTGGGAATTTTCGAAATGCGAAAACAAAATTTAAAAATATGTTTTAGTTAATGAGTTATAAGTAAAGAAAATTTAATTTAAAAGTCGCTATAGGGGTCCTTTATTAAAGCTGTCTTGCCTGGGCAAATATGAAAACTGGGTCGTCAAGCATGAATTTTATTTTGAAACTTTTCTTTGAATGATTTGGTTTAACTATCATTAGCGTTTCATCCCACAAAAACTAATAATAATTTTGCTTCATGTAAATTAAAATTTTAATTGGGTGTTGAAATTGGTATAAGACTTATAAGTTTCAAATTTTAAAGGTAAATAAATAAACTGCGAAAACTTCGCATGGGTTTGCTAGTTATTTATTATTTTCATTATTATTATTATTAAAATTTTTTTTTTAAGTAGAAGGATTTAAAAAATATTTTTTTAGCATGCATCATTTAACATTATCAAAAACATACAAAGAATATTTAATAATAGAATACAAAACCATACACATAAACTACATAAAAGTGTTTCTATTTTGCAAAACACTGTTGCGAAAATGTCGACTTTCTTGTATAAGAGAATAGTTCGTAAAGAAACACGCTGGTCCTAGTCAATGAATGCACTTTATTCAACGAATATTCTCCAAAATATAATTTAAGAATTATAACTTGCACCAAAAATGTCGTGATACAACAAATATCCTCGAAGCAGTTCAATAAAACAGTAATTTGAACCACAAAAGTAAAAAAACAGTGTTAAATCATAAATACACCACGGAGTAGGAACATCATCTATTCAGGAACAATGATCAACTGATTGAAGGACAATCTCGAGACGACCACTCAGAATGATTGTCTCATACTTGGTAATATTTATAATTTATACCGGAGTATTGTTAGTAGGGTACGTGCACCAGTGATTGTCACTTTTAGAGCAATCTCTGATGTTTTTAATGTTCTAGTCATCAGAAAATAATTTTAGAATTCTTAAGTTAGTACATATGGTATGAAAGACAATCAGAACCACATATATGTTAAAATATATACATTTGATAACAATTATTATTTTCTTTTTATGAATTTTTATTTGACACCCACTCAATGTTTCAGTAATTGACACTGCCAGTTTTTCATTTTATTAGTAATTGACTCCTATGTTCCAGTGTTTGACACTGCTAGTTTTTCATTTTACCAGTTTTATTTGCACCCTATGCTCCAGGGTTTGACATAAAATGTTAAAATTCTTATATGTAAAATATATGATTTTATTATTTTTCTTATTTATTAATTATTTCAGGATAGGTGTCAATTACTAGAGCACCTATCCTACCCGCCCTTTTTTCACACCACTATTTTTAAACAGCCCTTTTTCTTCTTATTTAATCGTAATTACACATTGAAAACGATTTGTTCTATAAGCAAACCGGTGCAAAAGTAAAAAAGTCTAATAGTGCTCCGGAATTAATTTTAAATGTTACCAGGTAGGTAGGCTGTCTGAATACAATGACTCCCCGGTGCTTTTTTTTTTTTTTTTTTTTTTTTTTTTCTTAGTACGACAAGACTATTTCTTTCAGATAGCCATTTGCGTTGTCACACTTCCAATATACCAGGATGCCTGCCAATAGCCAATTTTACCATTTAACTTCTTAAACCTTAAAATGTTTAGAAATTTTATTGATAAACCATCAACCGTGAAAATTTATTTTAAGCAATTTGGAGTATAAGATTGATTTTTTTATTCAAACTATGCGAAAAATACCAGAGCCGGGAATTGAACCGAGGACCTCCGATTAATGTGCGGATGCACTTCCACTGAACCACCCTGGCTGATAACCTGTTCGACATTTCTCGTATAATAACCTTTACATCTGCGTTTGCAAATACGGTGACCTTGCTAAAGGTTATTATGTGAGAAATATCGAGCTTATGGCAAATTAAATTTTTTTTTTTTTTTTTTAGTTACACGATTGCAATATATAAATTAGTCCTGTCGTACTAAATAGAAATTCCGTCAAAAACAGAATTTTACTTTCTTTCTTATATATATATATATATATATATATATATATATATATATATATATATATATTCTTGGGCGGAATTTGGTGAAAACATTCTGTCTCACTTTGTGCTAGAATCCACATTGGAAATTTTCAGAACTCGGCTTCTGCTGAAGACAGAGCTCCGAAACTTCGGTAACCCAAAACTACCTTTTTTTCGTCAAATCAACAAATTTGTCGCCAAGTCACCCAGTTTCCTACCATGGCCGCCCTTAGTGGAGGTGAATAAACTGCTATTTTTTTTTTCCACTTTTACTGTAA
The DNA here is from genome assembly GCA_963930645.1 of Salticus scenicus. Classification (NCBI taxonomy): domain Eukaryota; kingdom Metazoa; phylum Arthropoda; class Arachnida; order Araneae; family Salticidae; genus Salticus; species Salticus scenicus. Next base: position 72,028,045 of record OZ005659.1, read on the forward strand.
ATCTACTTTTACTGCAACAGCACATTTGATGCAAAACAGAGGTTTAACCCTTTCCAATATGATTCTTTATTCGATTACAACGATCATCGTAAATCTCGAAATCTAATGGAATATAAGAGAAATTTAAATAAGTTATTCTTTTCTAAAATTATTTTTAGTTCTGTTTTCATAATAAATAATTTAATTTTAAGTTTTCCTGTTTTCTTTCTTTTCTTTCCCCCTTTCTTTTACTTTCTTTCTTTTTTTTTTTTTTTTTTTTTTTTTTTTTTTAAGTAAAACATTTTGCCAATTTAAAATTTTAAAGTTTATCGTCTTTCTAAAACTGATAAAACCCGAAAAAAAAAAAAAAAAAAAACAGAAATAATTAGTTTAGAGGAAAAATCTAAATCCCAGTGTCATTTAATTAGTTCTTTCCTACATGTAAAGTGCTAATAGGAGGGGGGGGGGGGAAGCAATTAAAAAAATTTAGTTTAGAGTTCGGCAGAGTTGTAGTCAAAAGTTTTAAGACCAAGTATTTCCTAATCGCGTTAAGCCGATTTTTCTTTTCTTTAAAGCATGAACGGAACTATAAGCTAAAAAGCAAATGTTTGGATAGAGAGTGAAATTCTTTTAATTTTTAAAATAATTAGATCTCTATTAAGGACGATTTAAGAGTAGTTTCTGGTATTAAGCCGAACCAGAATTATGAAGAATTATCACGAGGTTGAAGATATGCAGGAACTTTTTACTTTATTTAATTAAAAACTTGATATATCGTGGTATAAATGTTATTGGCAAATTTATTAGTAATAAATTAAATAAATACTAGATTTTATTTGTTAAACTATGTTTCCTAAATGAACACAAGTTTTTACTTTCTCCAAATGAAAGTTAATTTAAAAAATATATTTCAGGCATACGGCACTTTGGATTTTCATAAATAGTACAAAATAATTAATTAGCATGCTATGTCAATTACGAAACTTTCTACTATGTCATTCTTTGGTGAAAACAACAAAGCAACCTACTGGTACAAATAAAAATAAATAAATATTTAATTTTAGCTTTCCACGCAGTGGCGGCTCGTGAACCAAAAATAGGTGAAGAGCTCAAAAATAATATTTAAGCATTTTTAATCATAATTTTTATTAAGCATGGTCTTAACTTAAATTAACTAAAAATACTTATTTAAATGTAAATTTATATTCTATAAATGAATACAGCGTAAAATACAGTGTGCCTCTTCACCAATTTTCGGTGCACGAGTCGCCACTGCTTTCCAGAATAAACATTTAACAGGGAGCAGCCCCCGCTCATCGCTATTAGAGCGAAAGAATAAACATTTTAGATATGCAGTCTGTAGCAATTTTAACTAATAGATGCTACGATATGACTTTATGGAAAACCACAGGATGCCCGTAATAGCAGCGCCACCTGTTGGCTGATATACACTGAAATTTAGTTAGCATTCTTCTTCATAATGGCCATCTTACATATCACATTTGATGCATTTATATGTTGAAATATAGGCTTCCAGTACACAGAAGAAATCAATGCGTAATAGCCTGTAGGGCAATTTATTTCAAAAGTTGATAGATACCAATTTATGTGAAGGTGCAATTAAATATAGTATTTTATGAAATTATGAGCATTAGCTCTTACGCTAGTGCTGCTACAAAAGTTTTGTCATACACTGACAGGCAGGCATGCAGACACTTTCTAAAAATGATCAAATCGTGTTCTGAACATCAAAAATATGTAAATCTATCAAAAACAAAAATTTTTAATTTTTACGAATCCAACACTTTTTTTCTATTGAACACAGAAGAAAGTAAAAATAAATACAAAAACAGCAGTGTAATCTGGATACAGGCGTTTTCATTTGGCAAGATTACAGCGATCACAGATTACGAAATCTCATAGAGGAAAAACAAAAAAAATTATTATTATTTTCCAATACATTGTTATGCATCCCGTTTTCATCGTCGAAAGCTTAATTTTTAATTTTTAAGTTTCACGTTTTTTTTTTTTTTTTTATTTAAGTATCGTTTAAAAGGTAATAAAATTTAAAAATGTAAAATACATAAAAGAAAACAATTAATGCTTTTTATAAAATTATTAAAAAAAAAAAAAAAAAAAAAAAAAACACCACAGAACTGGCGTTTAAAAGTATAATAAGTACAAAACTTTGAATAAACGAGCGATGTAATGAATAATCAGCGAGTACTTGCTTTATACGGTGTTTATTCAAAGTTTTGTACTTTGCATGCTTTTCTAAAAACGCTTAAATTTTTGGTAAGTTTTTGAAAACGCATTTTGTCGGCAAGCTAATTTAGTTGTTTCTTAAAGAAAATGAAGAATAATTCTAATTATTAGATGGATACCATCTACGAAATTTGAATTAATGAGAATTCGCTTTACAGCTTTTGAAGAAAGCAAAAAAGAAATCTTTCAAAACTCGCAATGGTTAATTGTCTGCTCAAAGGATCGCTGTGGTATAGTGCTCTTCGTCCCTCCGTAGGGGTTTTTCAAAGGGGTTCTTACTTATGGAAATTTCAGAGTAAACTCCAGAAAACTCGATAGGCTAGAACTAGTACGTTCCGTTTACCAATATCAAGAGCAGAATCGCTAGCAGAGCCATTAGTGGGGCATTTCAAAACAGGTATACAAAAATTACGCTTTTACACTAAAATAGAAAAATATTTTATAAATTTCAACTCGAATAGCAATTTTTGAAAATAAGTAATTAGAAAAAAAAAGGGGGGGGGGTAAAAAAAGCTAAAGTGATATACATATTTAATTAACATGTCTATAGTTTAATCGATACACACAACCGCATATTTTATAATTGATACACAACATACATAATAAACTTACAGTACATTACAATATAAATATACAACTAACAACTCACGATAAATATTACATATAATAATGCATGTATACAAATCATAAAACAGCATTTTCATATGAGATTTTGATATCATATTTTGCCGCTTATATTAAACAGAGATGAGGATATATATATATAAAAGTATGTTTATAACAACAAAGAAAACTCACGCAGAAAGAAAAAATGTAAAACTTTGATTTATTTTAAACTACTAGATGATAAAAGTGGAAACAAAAGAATTTAAACTGATAAATCTTCCGTAATTGAGGGTTTTTTTTTCTTTGTAATAGTTTTTACTCACAATATTTTTTTTGAAAATTAGCAATAATAAGTATCGTATAGTAAGTTTTTTTTATCTATCGTAAAAAAAAAAAAAAAAAAAAAAAAAACTTACTATAAAAATCTAGAAACTTTAATTTACTGATTTTCAAAATATTTAGAAATAAACTATGAGATTCTCATTGAAATCTTAAAAAAATAAATAAAAAATAAAAAAAAAAACATACAACAGAAAAACAAACATTAAGCTAAACAGGAATACAAAATGTGCAGACTGCAAAAACTGTAATTAAAATTCAAAATAAGACTAACAGTTCAATAAAAAATAAAATAAAAGTATAACAAAGAAGGATAAAAGAAAAAAAATTACAAGCAAATTTACAAAAGCAAGAAAACTAAAAACGCCTAGAGCAAACATTAAAAAAAAAAAAAAAAAAAAAACCTTTAAAGAACACCTAGGGATTCACAGTGTTTACAAAAATTTTCCGTTGTGCAGTTCTCAATTACTTGTAAAAGGTTTTTATTATTATTATGTAAAGTATTCAAAGATTTAAAAAGTATTTGTCTATGCTTAATTTTTTTTTAATTATTTCAAATTGCAATCTTGAAAAATTAAGACACACTAATTAAATAATCTTAAAGCAATTTGATCTTTTTTTTTTTTTTTTTAAGCAAAAAAAAAAAAAAAAGAATAAAAGGCTCTGTGAGTCCGTTGGTGTATAAACCACTTATTCTGTAATCCTTTCTTTAAATTCAGCAACATATTCTGCAATTCTCTTTGAAGGACTTTTAATGTGCATTAAAGTCTTTTCGATGAAAAAAAAAAAAAATCTATAAAATTAACAGTGTTTTGATTTTTTGAATATATATTTGTGAACTAATCTGCACATAAAGAATGAAAACTTTGACTTTATAAAACACCATTGCAAAAACTTAACAGCAATTGTTTCGAGTCGAAATAATTATGCATGAGTCTTCATCATGCGGGGGATAAAATGCAGGCAAAAGTGCAACATGATAGCAGCAACACGTATAACTGCAAACGCATGCAATGCATATTTACATTAAAAAGGGAATGAAATTTAACTGTTTTCTCTAAATATCTAGGAATATACTTAAGAAAACCAATTTGAAAATTATTTCCGACCATGTTCAATCGACAAATCTAATTTTACCTTCATGGGTGAAATGCATTTTTTTTTTTTTTTTTTTCATTTTCTTTTCTTTCTTTCTCTTTTTAAGCATATATCGAAAAGAAAGTAAAAGAAAAAAGTTTAGACAATATTTTAACGGACAAATGTGTTGTCCATGTATTTATTTTTGGCGACATTCATTGATGACTTGGCGATAATTTTCGCTATATTATCATATTGGCGTGAACCCTATTTGAAGAGAAACATTAAATTTCAACATTAAATAATTTACACATATTACATCTTAATTATCTAAATTCAATGAAATGAATTAAAACAGAATGAACATATGTTTTAGAATTTTGCCATAGCATGATCATTACTGAAAACTGCGTGTTACAAACTGGATATACAGTCAAACCTCGTTGACGTGAATCTCAAGGGGGATAAAAAATTTGGTCATGTTATTAGTAGTTCATGCTATCAGTAATTAATCTTCATATAACTAAACTAATCTTCATTTTGATGGGAATTGTGGAAACAGTTCATGTTAAAAGTAATTCACGTTAACAGTGTTCACGTTAACGAGATTCGACTGTATTACGATATGGTTCATTGTACAAACTTACAAAGATAGTCACTGAAAGACGCAATTACATTTTACACTTTTTTGTTTATTAGTTAAATAATTCAGTGATTCAAATTTGCTTAAATGCCTAGTAACGACTAAATGCTCGAAAAGTCAATTGGAGTCACTTCAGATATTTTAAAGAATTTTGCACTTTCATTATGATGAATGCAGATTTTAATATCAAACTATGTTTAAAAGAGTATCAGTCATAAATGACAGTAACATAATTTCCTGTCTATAATTTGTAGGTCAGATGAACCAGTTTTACACCAGTACGAGGTATTTTATTGCACAAATATAGCTTTTTCATCTGATTAAATTTTATGGTGTAAAGTCGATTTGTCTGCTCTGTGGATTAAATGCGGGCAATAAGTTACGGTACATTTCAATATTTAATGCAAATAAAAAGTAAGTAATAAGTCAGATGCGTTCATGATTTCAAAGCAGAAATATATATATATTGTACCTCAAATAAACATTGTTTTAATGAAGCAGCATTACAAAACAGGCTTTTTACTTAGTGACACAGGGGAGAATAATCCCAGAGCACTAGCTTTCTAACAAGCAAAGTCCTTTGGGAAATTCCGAATATTCTGCCTTAAACGCTAATGCGATTTGAACAACTTTCGAACAAGCATGGAAGAAGTCGAATTTTTATTAAATATTATTTTCACAAACCCTGAAAATAAAAAAAATAAAAAAATTCCTAGTTTAAAATGACTAATTACTCTGTGTACCCGAATATAAGGTGCCTTGATTTTAAAAGAAAATATAATAATAATAATAATAAATTATATATCATATGTGTTAAAAAAAAAAAGCTCGGGGAATTTTTTTTTTTTTAATTGATCTTTGTAGCAATCGAAGGCAGTGTGATCTTCAGACAAATCAATTGCATTAGGATCCAATGCTGCACCATGAATCGTAAATGCAACACACAGAAAAAGATTTTCTGACCGAACTTCCTTTAAAATTACTGTAAGAGACTTAAATGAATATCTACAAATCAGATATATGAACCTTTTGCAAACAACAACGTAGGAAACTAGCTTCAGGTAATGGGATGTTCAGAATATTCGCATTCATTCACTATATAATTTTCAGCCTTAATAGCAAACTTAATATCATCTACCCCATTAAATAGATTAACATATATATGTGTGTGTGTGTTTTCCTCTCCCGCATAAATTCCAAGCGGCTCAATACTTAAAAAATAAATAAATAAATAAATAAAATACAGTATTGAACAAATTGAGCAGATTTCATTCATACAGAAATGTTTCCATAGGTTTATAAATTTTTAATGTGCACTCTTACATAGCGTAACTAAATAGAAATAAACTTCAAATATAAAATTCATTAAACTGCAACGGGTGAAATCATTATTTTATTTATTTATTTATTTTGTTCGCCAAAGACGTCGAGAATAAATAATACCTCAATTTTGTTATCTTGAAATTAAGGTATTTCAAAGAGTTAATTATTTATCTCATATGTATCACCAATGTTACCAACCATGAATTTCAATGTGTACTTAACCTGAGAATTCCATTTATTTTAAGCTAACCCTTTTGTTAAACTCTCATATGGACACTTTAAGAAAAGTTGTCATTATTACATTATTGTTATTATTAAATTTATTATTATACAGTGTCAGTTTATTTCCAATAGCGTTTATAGAAAACACGACCTTCATTCGAAATTTCCCACTACTAAATTTGTGTACCAATTTGGCAACTTAATTTGTGTACACCCACTGATATGGCAACTTTCCTTGTACGAATATTTTTCAAAGGATATACAAGCATTCCAATCTGTATTATTAAATTTCGTTTTATGGTACTGCTACTTGTATTAGGTTGCAAGATGCATGCATCCTTTTTAGGAGGAAAATAGTATACTTTAGATTCGAGTAAAAACATAAAAAGTCCCCCGTACATTTGTGTAACTATTGTATTCTATAAACCTTATATAGATAATCTCACTAAATTTTACATCAAACTCGTGTCAAGTCACTCAAATAACCGAAAATTTACCAGGTCAAATCTAATAACATGTAGCAAATAGCAATGCAAAAGAAACAACTCTAGGAAGGTACTGAAAATCATATAATGATTGGCTTTGAGCCTAAACATATGTAGAATTGGTCATTAATTAAAATGGCACTTCAGTTTTCATCTTTCACAAAAGCTATTTTTTGCCAAAGACTAGATCACACTAAGAAAAATAATGTATCCTGATATGGCCTTTTATTCATACCGACCGGGGCCTATTTTCTCAAGCAATTTGTAAGAACGCTTATCGTAATACAATTTTACAGGCATCCTCAATTTCAACTCTAAATTAAATTTCAAATTTTGATCGTAATTCAGTTAAGGTTTCACTTAACAAGCGAGAGAGGAATAAAGTTCCAAGCTCTTCGAAAAAGGAAAACTCAAGAAAATCCTTGTGGGGGGAGAGGGGAATTTCTTGAATACTAGTTTTTAATTAGTTTAGCTTCAATATTTAACCTTTCATTAGTCTAAGTATCTGAGATTACAAGTCTTTTACGCTTCAGAGGATATTAGCTCGATAAATTGGAGTTATGAGTTATAATATAAGTCATGAATTACATTCTTATTTTAAGAAAACCCAAATATTAATTACTTTTTGGGTGCTTCTAAAGATTTACATGCAACTTTTTCTTGGGCGAGTGAAAAAAATTTTTTGGTATAATTTTTTTTTCTTCCAGTATTTGTAATGCATATTTATAGTATTGCACATATAATATATACGTACTATTTTAGCGTTCTATACATTGAATCATAATACTGGGATATTTTCTACAACTGCATAAAAAATGACATCATTATTAGATATTTCCATTTTACTAACTCCAAAATTAAGCACTGAATATTTCAAAGAAAAAAAAAATGCTTCCATTCGATCTGTCTGCTCTTACATCAAAGTATAACACATGCAATATACTACATGTAAAACAAAATACGGAATTCATATCGATGCTTTTAATATAACGTAACATGCAGAAACATAATCTCAAATGATACTAAGCGCCAAACAAGAAAAAATTCCCTCTGCATTTTAATACATTCTTAAAATCTCGCAGACACTGTAAAAATGCTAGAACCCTTTAAGGCTTCTTTCTTTAGAACCCCATTAAGAGAAACTATATTCTCGCATGTAATCTCATTACCCGGTACTGTTGTATTATTTTATTTTTATTAGCAAAGCACACTTCCTCCATGGTCTTCTTCTTTTTTTTTTTTTTTTTTTTTTTTACTCCATCGTATTAAAATATAAGCACTAAAACTTCTCCAAATTCTAAATTACATTCATTATTCTAAAACTTGCAGGCACTTCTTGAAAATTTTCAACAAAAAATGATACATTAGTAATCAGCTGAGAACTTAATAAGGCATATTCTGACGCTCGTTCTGTATTGTATTTTTAAGAGGCGAAGACCTTGTTATAATTAGATGTTCGCCAGCAGTTTTTTTTTTTTTTTTTCCTTTCTTTCTCTTTTCTATTAAATTATAAATAATTAAATAGACTTGTCTTCTTTTGACAAGCCTAAAAAGTTTCTTTAATACCATTTTTAGAAATTGATTGCCTTGCTCAATTTAGTTATTATACCACAATAAACCCTTTTTAAAAGACAAATTGGCTATTTTTTATTTTTTATTTTCATTTAATAGTTTATTTTTATTGTTTGGAAAGTCCTTAAACAATTTCTAAATACTATCTTTAATAATATCATATTTGTTTAAATCCCAAACTATAGAATTTTAGGGGCTGACTTATTTAATTCAGTTAACCTCATAATATCCTTTTTAAAGAAAATTCTGATATTTTTAAGTGTCACTTACAAATCCATTCATATTTTGCGTCTTTGTCTTATAAAAAAGGAAGAAAAATAAAGAAATTTCTTGAACATTTTCTTAAAAAATAATAAATAAATAAATAAATAAATAATAAATAAGAGGACATCTTTAACTTGGCACCATTGAAGCAGGTTTCACATAAAAACTTATATTTCCATTTATATTTATAAATTGAACTACATTAAATTTTTTCAATAAAATAATTCATTTTTGCATAATCTTCAAAATGCTAAAACTTCTACTGATATTTAAGGAAAAGATATATATATTTATTTAATAGAACCTACTTAAACAATAAAAATATAACAAAAATATTTTTGTTTGTTTGTTTTTACATGCAAGTGCACTTTTTTATTTTTATTTATTATTACTATTACTATTATTTTTTTTTTCCCCAGAAACTATTTAATATACTTCAAAATCCAACCCTAATTCTTTTAAAAACGTTTTATTAAACATTAATATATATATATAAGATACATCGTAATAAAATTTAACCTTAAAATTTAGCAATTAATAGATTCAAAACAATACCAACACAACAAAAATAGAACTTATTTTAACTTATAAGTAAGACTGTCATAAAAATGTTGCGATACAGATTAAGAACCAATAAGAGACAAAAACAATTTAAATTACTTACGCCGACACGACTGATAATAATAAAAAAAAGGACCATTAAACTTAATGACAGAGAAAATAACTAAAGGACTACAAAAATAATAATTGGATAAAAATGCTTAAAATTAGAAGTAAAAACTTATCAGGGGGCATGTACTTCATAAAGCTGTGAAAGCTGCATCGATTTCGTAAAATAATATAGCTAATCATAACAATTTATATTGTTCCAGCCCCGATCGAGGCAGCAAAACCAATTTTAATGAGAAATTAAATAAATTATTAAATCAAATAATCAAGGAATCCATAGGGAAAACTAGAAAAAAGCAGAGTAGCCACATGTAAAACTTTTACACAAACTGGAGAATAGGAATATGCCATATAAACTAAGTTTTTTTCTTAAATATCTGTAGAAGTTTTTGAAGATCGTGAATTCATGAAAAAAATGCAAACTAAGAAAATACAGTTTAAAGATTTCAAATCTATAGAAAAAAAAAATAATAAGAATAAGAATTATAAGAATTTTTACCTGAATACATATTTTATTGAACAAACCTAATATAGTTCAATTTCTAAATATTAAATGGAAATTTAAGCTTCTATATGAAACCTACTTCAGTGCGGTGCCAAGTCAAAGGTTTCCAGGCTTCTTAATCAATTTATTTATTGTTTAAATTCCGAACTATAGCTTTTTAAGAATTAGCTTGCTTAATTTTATTAACCTATAATATTATTTAAAAAGAAAATTTCAGCATTTTTAATTCTTATTTATCAATTCATTTATATTTTGGTTATTTGCCTTATAAATTAAAAAGAAAGAGAAAGAAAGGAAAATCTCATAAATTTTTTTGAAAGTATTTCCAATACTTACCATATTAGTTGTTTAAATTTCTAACTATAGAATTTTAGGGATTGGCTTGCTTAATTTAGTTAATCTCATAAAGCCCTTTTTAAAGGAAATTTCACTATTTTTAATTGTAATTTGTATTTTAATTCTTTATCTTAAAAAGAAAGTGAAAGAAAATCCTCAAATAATTTTTAACGGTATTTTTAATATCATATTAGTTCCGAACTATAGAATTATAAGGATTGGCTTGTAATTTAGTATAATCTCATAAAGTCCTTTTTAAAAGAAAAAGATTGCAAACTATAGAATTTTAAGGATTGGCTTGCTTAACTTAGTTAATCTCAAAAAGCTCTTTTTAAAAGAAAAATTCGATATGTTTAAATCTCATTTATCAGTTGTTATAGAATTTTAGTAATTGGCTTGCTTATAATTTAGTTAACTTATATTGGCCCTTAAAAAAAAAAAAAAAAAAAAAGAAAAAGAAAAAGAAAAAAAAAAAAAAAATCATTATTTTTAATTTTTTTGTGTGGATTTATTTATATTTTGATTATTTGTCTTTTAAATTAAAAAAAAAAAAAAATCTTAAAAAAATTTTTAATAGTATTTTTAATACAATGTCAGTTTTTTAAATTCTGAAATATAAAATTTCAGGTTATGTTTCAAGTATAATTCGAACGGCAACTGTCAATTAGTTTTATTATTAGCAACAGAAGATTGTTTCTCTCAGAACCAATTATTAAAGCGTTATTGCCCCATTCATTATAATACCATCGTTTTAAGCATACAAATAAAGTTTGAAATAATGTTTAAACTGTTAAAATTAGAAATATGATATTACAGTGGGTACTCGCTTATACACTGTAAGAATTTTGAATAGATATATTGTTAATGTCGGGCGTTAATAGAGACACTTTTTTGTGAATCAATCTATCACTATTTTAGAAACAAATTCCTCTGTATTTTCTTCAGAACTGATTATTTTTAAAAACATATATAGCTGTTTTTGAGAGAGATACTTCAAAGTTTATATATATATATATATATTAGTTTAATTGTGATTTTCTCAATATGTAATCTTTAGTTGCCAACGTTGTTATTTATAATTCTTAATAATGGCGCATAATGGTTTTGCTGCCTGGTTCTTATCATTATAGTGCTGGAATCATTATATTATGAAAAATTTATACATTTATATACAGTAAAGCACCGTTTATACGTCTTTCAAGGGATGGACGCAAAACAGGGTTGGCTTGATTTTGCCCGACCCGAAAAAACCTGGGTGGTTTTTTCAAAATCCTTATTTAAAATTACACTTTTATCTAACTTACAATAAACATATAAATATAAAACAAACATTATATACATTATTAGAGCACGAACAAAGAATTTTCTGAATTATTGGAAATGCTCAAACTGCTTCATTAAAAAAAAAAAAAAACTGAAAAATTCCACATGAAAAAAAAAAAAAAAAATTATCTTATTAAAATACAATAAAAAATTATACATAAAAAATATAAGAGCAAAAAAAAAAAAAGAGTTGTTTGTCAATATAAAGAAAATTACGGGATTTGAGGAATGCAAAATATAAATAAATAACAATCTAATTTTAAAAAAATTCTGAATACTTTAACAGTGCAACACTGTTAAGTAATGTATAAGGAACAATAATTAAAATTATTTTAAGGAAATCTATTCAGTACCAAAAAAGAAAAAAAAAAAAAAATGAATGAAGCAACACTAAATAATTATTAAAATCCAGTTTTTGTTGTAAAGGGCAGATAAACAGAATTTTAGATAATTAAAGTACAATTGTTTATTTTAAAAAAATTCTTTAACTTAATCATAAAAAGACTAGAAATTTTAAAATTAAATTCTTAAAAATTTTATTTTAATGAATAATTAAAATTTATTTTTTTAAATTGTCCTATTATGAATAATATATTAATGTTTAAAAACGGCAAGAAATAAAATATTCTTGAAAACTCTGATAAAACCCGAAAATACTCTAAAAACCCTAATTAAACCCAGTAAAACCCAAAAAACCCTGATAAAACCCGAAAAAACCCATTATGCTGGGTTTTTTCCAACCCTGACGCAAAAGGACGTATAAACGAAAAGACGTGTAATCGAAAATAAAAAATAAAATTCTGATTACTACTAATTTAATTGGCATTAAAGCAAAATTTCGAAAAGGCTAATTAATAAAGTTTTTTAATATAGTAACATGTATATCACTTTATAGTAAAATTTATATTTGAAGATAATTAAATTGAAAAATTATTTAAATTAAAAAGAAGATTTATTATAAAAAGTAAGAAAAATCATGCCATAAATATATGACTTGGGTACTAATTATATATCTCATATCTTTTCTTGAGTATAGTACTACAGATCTTGAATATTATACGAACACACATTGAGTATCAATTATATATATTGCATATCTTTAATCATAAGTATTATACGATTTATATCACAAGTAGTTATTTAATAACATTAAAAAATCTATAATACTCGAATGACACTGTAATTGCCTGTGAGTATTAAAAATTACAAAGTGAACTGAATTGATTCTTTGATCAGGATTCTTTGATCTTTTCTGTGTTTCTCGATTTGAAATGCTTTCTAGGAAAAGTCCATCTTATTTAGAATGCAAAATAATGACCATTCGAGAATTTTTTTTTTTTTTTTCAGAAAAGTGGAAAAGACGTATAACCGATATTAAGCGGCATATAAACGAAGCATTTTTGCATTTAAATGAATAGGAATGAATGGAGAGGGGACTTCAATAAAAGGACGTATAAATGCAAAAGGTGGTGTTTAAATGGTGTTTTACTGTATATTATACGGAAGTCGGTATTGCATATTTTTCGTATAATGATTTGATATTGTAAAAACTGATGATTTTTGCGTTATAAAAAGGCGATTTATTAGAGTCAATTCACCTCAAGACACGAGGCATCACTATATAATCATACCATTTCTTTTGCATAAGTATTTTTTCCCCATAAAATATTATAGATTATGCACCCTGGTAATGCAGAAAAAAAGAGGGAAAAAATGTTGCTCTTAGAAGTACGTATATAAGCAACGGCAGAGAAAAAAAGAAAATAATAATTATAATAATTATAATCGTCTGGTTAAAGGCAGCCCAGCTAAGCGATACTAATATTCATACAGTTATCTTCATCTTTATCTTCCACAACCCCATCTCATGACTTCTTTGTTAAAACGCAAGTCACGATTGTATTTCGTGCGATAGAGGACCTGTTATTTGGAGTGTATCGAAACATAGAAACACTGACCACCATCGAACACACAAAGGGAGGAGGAAATCTTCAACGAGTGGCGAGGTGAGCGTTTAGTATGAATGAGATCAGGGGTCGATCCAGGCAAAATTTGGGTCCCTTTTGCGGCCCCTTCACAAAATTCCCCATAGTAAAAAGGGACCCTTCACAAAATTCAAAGTCATAAAAAGGGACCCTTCACAAAATTCAAATCCATGAAAAGGGACCCTTCACAAAATTCAAATTCATAAAATGAGTCCCTTCACAAGATTTTTTTTAATAAAAATGATACTTTTATTAGATGTTTTCATGTTTTCAGTATTATTTTTAATTAATGCCTTAATTTGGCTCAACGAAACTATTAACCTGATATTAAACATTGCATAAAATGATTGTAAAAACGAAAAATTTTGCACAGTATTTTACTTTTTCACAAAAATATTTTATATTTCACAAAAATAAATAAAAATTTCACAAAAATATTTTGTTTTTCACAAAAAAGGGACCCAAAAATTAAAACCTGGATCGACCCCTGGAGATGTTATTTGTGGGTTAGAAAGAGGCGAAATGGAAGGACAATAGCTTTTCTCTGGTGGATAGAGATGCTTAGCTGAACTAGGATAAAATAAAGTTATTATAACTTTATAACTATGGTTTAGAGAAATGCATGCGAAGTAAGTATTGGATATTTGTATTTTATAAACAAACTTTAAAAGATTTTTTTTTTCTTTATTTAAGTTGAAATAAAACTAAACATCATTTAAAAATAATGTAGAATTTGAACAACTAAAAGTGATCCATGCAATCTGGCATTCATTTTCCCATATAGCACATACAGAACACTCGGAGGATATCCTGTGGATATCCAGTTCCTCTCCAGAATAATCCTGTACAAGTTCTGAGAGGAAGGGAGAAGATACGCTATACGAGTAATTTAACTGTAACTTAGTTGAATAAAATAAAGCAATTAAACTGAACCAATTAAATTCTATTGAAACCAATTATTTTCTGACCACTATCCAATACATAAAGGGAGGAGGGAATTTAGATATAGTGTCAAGGAAAAGGCTTATTCGAATTTAAAGAGAGATAAAATGAAAAGATAATCATTATTTTATTAAAGACCTTTCATTACGAAATTATCCTGTGAATATCCGTTTCTCTCCAGAATATCCTGAATAAGTCTTGACAGGAAAGGAGAAGGTGCGTTATGTGGATAATTGTGACTACATTTAATAGCAATAAAATTGAACCTATTGAAACCAATTATTTCCTGACCACAAAATCAAATGCAAAGAGAAACACTAAAAGATTTATTTTTCGGTGATTCAACAAAAGCGTTCATTGCATAGGATAAGCTATGCCTCTAGTACTAAATTAAAAAATGTCAAAAGCAAATTCAGAATAATAATATAAATAATAATTTTTATTATTAAACATGCAAAAATGCTACTCCCACCTACCTTGAAAATAAGGAGATGCTTTATCTTCACGAAAAATGAACCAAATGCATTTTTTTCATTTTTGAGCTTCAAAATAAAATATTAAAAAAATTAAAAAGTCAAGTTTTGATAAACGGAAATCAATTTAAAGATTGGGAATTTTCTGAATGCGAAAATAGAATTAAAAAGGTAATGAGTACATTAGGTAATGAGTACAAAAAAAAAAAAAAAAAAAAAAAAAAAAAAAAAAAACCATAGAATAACATAACCTAACAACAATTCTTATCCTCGGGATATCCCGCAGACATCTTTAGGATTACCATGGATAAGTATGATGGAGTTAAAAAAAGAAAATAATATTTTAAGAAATAATTCAAAACTATATTTGATAAAATAGACTAGCTTCTCAATGTGTAATGAATTATGTACGGAAAATTTATACAATATATAGAAATTACAACAACTTCTGCAGCAATTACACATTACAAAATACTACTCCAAAATAAATTGGCTACAAGACAAAACTCATTAAAACACCTCAGTTATTACATAAAACTACGTGTTAAATAATTTTCCTTCTTTAATCCTAAGGCTAAAATATATCAAAATTCGTCGAAAATTTTAATTAGATTTCTTTTTATTTCATTCAGTTAATATGATCAAATAAAAAGATAGGTACAAATGGCCGTATTTCTGTAAGAAGCACAAATTCCATAGTGAAACGCATCGATTTCTGAATTTGATATCGACGTACGATTTGGAATTTTCTTCCAGGCAAAATAAATATCGAATATCATTTTCTAAAAGCAAAATTTCATTTACAGTTATAGGGTTTCCTAACAATTCTAAAAATAGCTGGTTCTAACACTGATGACCTTCAACTTAACATTTATTCTTTTACTTTCGGCGTTCTTTTTTTTTTTTTTTTTTTTTTTTTTTTTTTTTAATGCTACTAGTGATGAATATTTTGAATTTGAATGTGCTTGCGCGTTAGACAAATTCACATTGCATGTTTTATAAAAAAAAAAAAAAAAAAATCAACTAATATCAACTGGTTACAGAAGATAAAATATTGTCAAAATTAAAGTTCAAGTAAAATAATAGAAAATAAATAAATAATAAATCGATGGGATTGGGACCCGACTGGACATCATCATCATGATCTTTTTTTTTTTTATTTTTATTTGTAGCCAGTCGAAAGAAAGGGTTAACTCCCAAACTTAAATTTTATTTTACTTTATACAGTATATAAATGTATGAAAACTAAATTAAAATTACTAGGTCGATAATAAATTGGTATAACTTAAAATTTAGTTTGGACCAGACTACTGAGAAAGAAAAGTAAAATTTTTTATTTAGTACAATGAAGTAAAATGAGTGATTTACGTTTTAAAAATTATTCGTTTTACGGACAATTATATTAATAAGTATTTACAAAATATACTTCAGGTGGATTCACAAAATGTGTTCAATATCCTTATCATAAACTACACACACATATGTTCACATATAGGTCAAGATTCCACTGAGACTTTTCATATCACTTGTATCAGAGCTCAAATACGGTTAAGGTTAACTGATAAGAAAAAAGAAATGTTTAGGTATAAAAGGTATAAAATCAAAACACCGTATTTTAAAAGACTATAAAAGCATATGATTATTGTTACTGACAGTAATAAAGTGGATATTTTCATCTTTTTAATAAGTATAAAAATAAATTTTGTTACTTATAATGGTAAAAGTGTATGGATTTCAACAAATTAAACTGATTAAAATTGTTTATTATTAGCCAAAAATAATTATAAGTTCTTGGGGAGGGGGGGACATATTTAATCTGAACATGTTGAAAATAGGAATTGTAATATTTTCGGAGAATGACCCATACGTATGCATGGGTCATTCTCCAATTTTTACTTTCCGAACACTATAGTGAGGAAAGTATTGTAATCATGTCAAAAATCCGAATTCGAGATTTTGATGTTTCTATACGTTTCGAGGTCCAACGAGTCCGTTTTCACTATTTTTACGATGATGTATGTATGTGTGTGTGTATGTATGTGTGTATGTATGTGTGTATGTATGTGTGTATGTGTGTGTGTATGTATGTGTGTATGTATGTGTGTATGTCTGTGAGTGAACACGCTAGCGTCTAAACGCTTTGTTCGAATAAGCTGAAAGTTGGTACGTATATTGTAAGTCACCATAGTACGAACCCTATAGATTTTGGTGAATCTAGCACTTATAGTTTTTTTACAGGGACACAAAGAAAAATTCTTTGCCAAATTTTTAAAAGTGTGATAGCGTCTAAACGCCTTATTAATCTCAGCAAAGAATTTGTACACATGTTATAGGTCACATTTGAACCAACTGTATATATTTTGGTTAATCTAGCACTTACAGTTTTTTTACAGGGACACAAAGAAAAATTCTTTATCTTTATGGCCTATGAGACCAGCGATAGCATCTAAACGCCTTATTCAATTGAGCTGAAAATTTGTATGAATATTATAAATCACTGTAGCACTAACTATAAGCATTTTGGTGAATCTAGCATTTATAGATTTTTACAGGGACACAACGAAAAATTCTTTATCATTATGATCTAAGGGCTCAAAGTTCAGTAGCGTTAAATAAAACCTCGTGTGATATATGGAGAAAAATACTCAAACACTCTGTTATGGTTTTCTCTTTTTTGTTTGTTTAGCAACTTCTCTTTCTTTATTTTATCTACAAAACTGTTAGTTACTCAATGTTCGGAAAGTCGAGTGGAGTCACTCCAGATTTTTTAATGTCTCAGCACACAAGCGTCTTCGGATATAATTACTCACAGGAATTTGTATTAAAAGTTTTAAGAACGGTTTTCTATAAGTAAAGTCTCCCCCCCCACCACCACCACCTTTCCATAAAAATTATATCTATGCATTCAATTACAAACTACAAAATATTAACTTTAATCCTTCTCTTTTCCTTTTCCTCAAAAATAAATAAATCAACAAACAAAATAAAAATAGTAAGTTGTGTCCACCACAAAACTTTCTTCTATATTTTTCTATATTCACGCAAAGCAAATAACTTATTAACCCTTTGCCGGTCCTATTTAATTTCACTCCTTTGATCAGTGTTGCAAATTTAGGGCTTTTTTTTATTCAATATCCACCACTAAAGTTTAACCGAAAAGGTTGGTTAATCACTTCGAAGGTCAATTATGTATATGAGATATCACTCCTCAAAAATATTGGTGGTAGTTGAATAAAAGAGTCACTATATTTGATAACCTTATTTAGAGCGCTTTAGAGCGTTAGAGTTGGTAAAGGGTTAAAGTTATGGATAACAATTATTTTCCATGATGAATGCAGACGATTTTCACTACAGAGAAGAGGAGTATAATTAAATGTCGAGAGAAAGTCAATCTCCTCCCCTTTACAACGACATAAAAAAAATTAAAAAAAATGCTTTTATTTATTTATTTATTCAGGGGTCTGTCCAGACTTTTCACACGGGGTCCTGTTTTTGTGAAATTGTGAAAGATTCTACACAAAATTTTGTGAATCTAAATTTAGCCTGAAAATAAAGTTCTTCTGAACTTTTTGGCTAGGGTCCTCTTTTTGTGTGATTGTGAAATATGTAATTTTACAAAATAAAATTACAATTAAGGTTTCATTTTAAGAGAATGACAGTTCAGTTTTACAGAACTAAACTCACATATATGCATAGAAGCCCTTTATAAATTAGAAATTGAATATCAGGTTTTTGGGAGAAATACAACTAAACACATACGATTATTCAGGCAGTCTGTTCATGTTCAATTGAAGATTAGTTTTGAAAATGAAAGAAATTTATCAAAGGTCTATTTTTAAGGAGAAAAATTTTGTGAAGAGTCCTTTTTTAGGATAAAAATTTTGTGAAAGGTCCTGTTTTAAGATAAATCATTTTGTGAAGGGTCCTGATTTAGGATAAATAATTTTGTGAAGGGTCCTTTAACGGACCCAGGTTTGCCTCTGGACAGATCCCTATTATGGACAGATTCCAATATTTAACATTGATTTTTGTCTAAAAACTTTCTTTCAGTAAGTATAACGTAAAAAGTAGATTATTATTACTATCTCATTAATAGTTTATAATTTCGCTTTCAGAAATAAGTAAATAAATACTTTAGTTTAAAATCTTCAAAAGTGTTTACAGTACACACAATATTTTTTTTTTTTTTTTAGGCGTGCAATTTGAAACAATTGTGTGATAAATTTATTCTCGTTATTAGTGTTAAAAATTATTGCATTAAAACTAAACATAATATTGTGGTATTAAATAGATACTCGTACTTACTTACTTACTTAATTAATTAATTAATTTACATCTGTAATCACTCTACTGTTATATTTTACACAATTTTCTGTTTTAAGCATTAAAAATAAGGTAGGGGGGGATGTTAAAATAACATATGTATACTATAAACCCTTATTATTATTATTTGATAACAAATCTCACATTCAACATAATTTGAAACTTTTTTTCAACTTTCTTTAAAATCTACATATTATTATACAATTTCTAACAAGTAACGAAGGAAACTTTTTCAGACCGAACGTCCATGTGCTAATAAAGTTGAAATGGTGAATTTCAAAATCAGAAACAAATTATAAAATTCTTTTTGCATTTTTTTTTTTTTTTTTTCCGCGACTTTAAATGTAAAAATATCAGTATAATCTTTTTGTGATAATTATTTCAGCAGACGAATAACTTTGTTGAGAGTTACAACGAAAGTTTATTTATGATTGTGTTATTTTTTAAATGCATAAATTTAGGATTCAACATTTTCCCAGTTTAATAAATGCGCATATTTTCGTATCTTTTTGAATTCTTGGAATTGTTAAAAATAAGTACTTCTTTGTTTAATTTAACCCGTTAACGCCCAAATTAATTTTGCAAAATATTATTAGCTGATTATTTCACTTCTAAATTAATATAGACAACTGACAGTAAAATATAATAACTTAAACAATTCTTCTGATAGTTTTAAATTTAATGCCTATCCTCATTCATTGACGTTTAGTTATCTAGCCAGAAAACTTCGAGATAGAAAAACTCTGAGATAACGGATTAATTTCCAATTATATGTTGAAAAAGATCTCGAAAGTAAAGTATTATAATATATATATATATTATTATTCAACTTGATTTCAGTTAGTATACCTATGCAAAAAGCAAATATATGTGCGACGAATGAAAAATCATAAAATGACTATCCAAATTATAAAATAATAATTAATAGTAGGCACATAAAACTTCCAGGGGGATCATTTAGAGTGACGCTATAAACTGTCACTAAAAAGCAGAAATCATTCCAAGAAACCACAAAATATATACGTGCCATTTTATTAGCTGTCCTCAAATAAGGACATTGGGAGCTAATGGGTTAAGGCAGGGGGAAAAAAAAAAGCAATAACAAAATATCAAATAATAGAAGCTCGTAAAACTAAGCACATCAAGATAAATGAGAAATGACTTAATGCGCATAGCTTATGTAATTTTTTTAAACCTTACCTCAGAAATGTGCAGACATATATTCAATAATTCATCATTACAATGACCAAACACCAGGAAGGAAGACTTGAATTAATCAATAAAGAATTATAGAAATGAAGCTTTGTACAAGGCAAAATAGAGTGAAAAAATTAATATGAATTGTTTCTAAGACATTGATAGATGAGATCATATATAATAAACACATATAATACCTAGACACCTATTTTCTCCTTTTTATATACGACAGGACGCTTGCTATCTTTTTCAAACCACTGTCAGGCGTCAGCGCCTTTTTAACAAAAAATATTGAATGTTCATTATTACATTCACTTTATAAATATTCAACATTTAAATAAAGTTTTAAATCGTTATAAAAAAAAATATTAATTTCTATTGAAAATGTTTTTAACAAAAATGCTCTTTTGGCAAATTTTATTTACGCACTAAAATGCAAAAATATTTTTTAATAAAAGAACTACTTATTTACAAATTTTGTTAGATATCACAACATTATTTTATTACCATTATCGCAGTTTATTACAGTTGGTTTTTCTCGCATACTCATTTCCCATGATAAATTATGGCGTTCGTTGAAATTTTAAACAATTGTATGATAAACTTATTCTGATTTTAAGCGCTGAAAACTATTGCTGTAAAACTAAAACTAATCAAAGTACTCTCAGACATTAGAAAATTATTTTTTCAACTTTTAGGTCTGCATCCACTGCTATATTTTTAACATTATCCATTATTTTGGACTTTTTAAATATAAATGGTAAAAATAGTATATGCATGCCATGATTTTAGATAACGTAACTTCACATTCAGATTATTATTATTTTATTTATTTATTTATTTATCTTTTTTTAATGGATGGTACAATCTTAAAATAAATAAAAGTCATTGCATGTATGTATGTGGGTATGTCTTATAGCTCCTCCCAAACCACTGAACTAGTTTGGATTAATTAATGCTTATTAGCAGAGTTAAAATACTGTGGGAATCTGACATTTCTAGCGAATGTGTAGTGGGTGGAAATAAGGGAAAACCCTTTCGAAAATCACATTTTTGTCTGATTTCTACGATAATAATGCAGTTAGAAACTTCAAATTTAATATGTAGGCCAGTTCTAATGTATATATTCTCCCTAAGTATGTTTATAAAAAATTTGTAATTAAAAACGGTGAAATGGTTTTTAAAAAAACTAAAATTGCGCTTTTATTAAAATTTTATGCATGCGATGTAAACATTTTACTGTGAAAACGACAAAACGTAGAGTCTTAATATAATTAGAACGAAAGTTTTTAACAATAATAGTTCAATCAAAATAGTTATGTTTGAATTACATCAGAAACTTCCCCAAATTAAATACTACCGTCCTTAAAAAGGACGTCTTTCTTAGAAGTCAGTGGATGGGAAACGTGCATCTTCATAAAGAAAACTGCTATGCATCACTATAATTGTGTGAGGCTTTTAATTACTAGAGATAAAATAAATATTAATCTTAGCTCCAAATTTTAATGTAATAAATATTTCCTGCCCCCCACCCCCTACATAATAAAACCTTTTCTTAGAACAATTTTTCTTTTTTGCACGAGTATTGCCATTCCAGGTTTATGTTTTGTAAATGAATTATTTCAAAAATAATTCCTTTGTAAGTAAACGATAATTATTCCTATTTTTGAGGCTTATTAATAAAGGAACTTAAAAAAAATGGGACGAGTTACTATAAAAATGTTTCATTTACGCACAGTTACCAGAGAAGCGATGTTTTTTTTTTTTTTTTTTTTTTTTTTTAATCCCCGACGTTTATTATGCTTAAATTTTGACTATTAACGACTATATGATTTGCCAGAACTAGAAAATCTGTTTTGAAATGCTACGATTTCAAAGACTCGTTATAACAATCTGTTATAAAAAACGTAAAGCTAATTTCTAATAAAGAACGAAGAAAAACTTTTAAACCGAGCTTTCATAAAGAAAGATTTATTTAAAAATTTTATTAGATGTCATGATATTGGTTTATTTTATTACTACTATTGCAGTTACAATTTATTAGAGTTAGTTTTGTCACAGATGAAGTACCGCGTTCGCTGAAATTTGGAACAACAGAGTGGTTTATTCTGATAATTAGCACTGAAAATTATTGCTTCTTTAAACCTACTCAAATTACTGAGACTTTACAAAGTTACTTACTCAAATTTTACATCTTCACACAATTTATTGTTACAGTATTACAACATCTTTTGTTTTGAACAACTTCACTATAAGTGATGATAAAACTTCACAAACCGGTGCGGTACCGCTTGGTTTCATATTTGTTTAATTACCTATTTCGTATTTTGTTTTACAAAATGCTAGAGCTCAAGATTGTTAAGCATAGCTGTGGTAAAAATAATATAAGTAGGGAAAACTGGGGCACAGTGGACCACCCCTATTTAAATCTCTTAATATTTAACTCTTTTAGTTTACATTGAGACTAATAGATGACAGCATGGTACTACTTGTACACATCCAAAAAACCACATGATATATGCTAAGGTAGCCATTTTATACAATTTTTATGTTTTGAGCTGCTCAAAATAATTTTTCAAGCTTGAAGTTTTTTTAATTTTATCAGGACTTAACTATTGACTACAAATACTGGATAGTTGTTAAGAATAGGTAAGATATTGTTGTTTTTAAATTTATATAAATTATTAGCATATTTATAGTCTATATATAATTTTAATATTATTTGTTTTGTCTGGACAGGGAGTACAGTGGACCGCCTCTAAATGGGGCACAGCGGACCGCCTTCCAGTGTGCCTAAAAGTTCAAATTATACTTAATACCTTATTTATTTTAGTTAAATTTATATATACAAATATAATGTGACTCAAAATAATTAATAAAATCAAAGTTGTGCCTTGGGGGAGGACTCATGTCAAAGTTGTGCCTTTTGGGGGACTCGTGTGCCCTGGGGGGACTCATGTCAAAGTTGTGCCTTGGGGGGACTCATGTCAAAGTTGTGCCTTGGGGGGACTCATGTCAAAGTTGTGCCTAGGGGGGGGGACTCATGTCAAAGTTGTGCCTTGGGGGGGGACTCATGTCAAAGTTGTGCCTTGGGGGGGTGACTCATGTCAAAGTTGTGCCTTGGGGGGGGGGGGACTCATGTCATAGTTGTGCCTTGGGGGGACTCATGTCAATGAAAAGATTTCTGGCAAAAGCAGAATTTAGTTTAGGACGGAGGACTATTAGTTTTTTTTTTCCTTCCCAATTATAACATCGCTTTCAAATTATTCAATTATATTTTGATAAATGTCCAACTATCGAAAAATGATTTCGACAAATGTCCAACTATAGAAAACGACAACGCAAAAATCGCTGTCTGAGACTAATAGGCCCTCAGTCCTAAAAAAAAATAATCTTAATGTTATAATAAAATAAATTTTTGAAAAAGGAAAATAGTTGAATAGTAGTATAATAATTATGAATATCTAAATTTAATAACTATTTGAATTGTTTAATATTAAAAAAATAAATAAAATGATTACGTGATATAATAAATAGTAGGTTATATAAATTTATTGTTGTTGTTTTTAGAAATAACATGTAAAAGATAAAAGCAGAATAATTTTAGTTAAACTTATCTCACAAATATAATGTAAAGTATTAATATCGCAAAATAATTAATAAAAATGTTTGAATAGTAATATAATGTTTAATTATATATTTCATAATTTTTATGACTATATAACATTAATAAACAATTAAAAATATATCTTATTGTTTTTAGTGATGGCACGTAAAAGACAAAGGAAATCTGATACATGAATCTTCCTCTAATTTGATTTCTTATTTATTTTGATTTCCTATAAATTTTGGTAATTTTATTTCATGAAAATGTTCGAATTATGCTATTTATACTAGAATTGCATTAGAAAGTAATTTTAGATAAAAAAAAAAAAAAAAAAAAGAGTAATTTATATTAATTTAACATGAACAAGAGAGGTTGGTCCACTGTACCCCGGGTTGTGGACCACTGTGCCCCGGTAATGGAGCACAGTGGTCCACTTTGCGAGTGCACACAATTTATTTTTTTTATTTGTAATGTATTCGAAGTATTGTTATAAAAAAAATTAGGACGTGTCAAGAAAGGTTTAAAGAATGTTTGCTAATTTTTTCAAGTACCTTGCTTTTTTATTTTTGGTGAAAAAAATTTATAAGTGTAAACGTAGTCCACTGTGCCCCAGTCTCTCCAGTACCATAAATAATTCCCCCCTCCCCCCCATAAAATAAGTATTATACAGAATAATTTGCATGTTTCACTTTCTTTAAATTCCCCAGTTTGTGCAATTTCTAATAAAGAATGAAGAAAATCTTTTAGGTCGAGTTTTCACATGCTAATAAAGATAAGATGGTGAATTTCAAATCAGAAACAAAATTACAAAATTCTTTTTGTGAAGGAAAAAAAAAAAAAAAAAAAAAACATTCCAATGACTTTTTAAATCTAAAAATACCAGCACATTTTTACGGCAGATATTTATTTCAGCAGACGAGAAATTCTGCGGAAAGTTATAATGAAAGGTTATTTTAAATATGCGTTAGTTTAGGAGTTAACATTTTTTACTGTCCAATAAATACGCATAGTATTGCATCTTTTTTCAATTTTTAAAATTGTAAAATGAGTGTGAATTTCAATAAGTAACTTCGAACAAAATAACTATTTCAATTTTCAAATAATAGAAGCTCGTAAAAATAATAAACGCAATTGAAATGAAAGATCGCTTATTGTGCATATTTTGCAGTAACTTCTAAATTTTAATTATATTCAATGCGATATATACATTAGTAACAGCGATAAGATGCTAAATTTTAGACAAGGGTCTGCACATTTTTACCGAAAAAAAGAATTATCTACATAATATTTCTCTAACATGGACCAGTTACAAATAAATTTTGTCGAAGCGATACGATAGTGACGGATCGGCCAACCAAGATTGGATTTATCAAAACATAAAGCTACAAAAATTTAATCTAACAGTTAAACTACTTGAAATACTCATTTTCGTAATGAAATTGAAAAAAAATATTAACTTTTTAGGCTGAAATATATGCTCGAAATCTGATATTTAAAAGTAAATTTGGAAAATATTGAACCCAGTTAAACATGCGTCGCATTTCTGGCAGGCCATTCGCACAACGGTGGTGGTGCTTTCTATTGATCTAAATCTAAATCATCATATTAAGATACAAATATTTAAAAGCTAAAATTATAGATATTTTTATATTTTTCCTTCAGTATAAATATAATTAACGTTATTTCTTTTTATTTATTGATTTTGTAGATACGTTTATCAACTATGGAATTTCTATTATGTATCATATAACAATTCCGTCAAATTTTAGGAAATAATTTATTTTTAATGTAACAATAATTTAATTCTAAGAAATTTTTAGTT
The DNA here is from genome assembly GCA_963930645.1 of Salticus scenicus. NCBI lineage: Eukaryota > Metazoa > Arthropoda > Arachnida > Araneae > Salticidae > Salticus > Salticus scenicus. The sequence continues at coordinate 72,054,002 of OZ005659.1, forward strand.
AGCAGCGAAAAAAATTATTTTCTAAACCTGAAATTATAATGCAAATAACAAAGATTTAAATCTCTTTTATTGAAGGGGGGGGGGGATTTCCAATGACTTTAATTACCAGATTTTTTTTTTTTTTTTAATCATACCAGGTATGTATACCATTCAGATGTTCAGCGCGAGAAAAGCTAGTTAACTTTAAAATTCTATTACATGTTCCGGATTTTGTTGTGTTTACACGTTTTGACAATTTTTAGAAAATGTCTGTCTATGTGTGACAAAAATTTTGAGGAGACTGTATTTCAGGAACTACAGCACAGAATTTCATATAAATTTTCATATAGTTGCACCTTAACATGAATTAGTACCAATCAACTTTTGGTGAAAATCTCTCAACAGCTGACATTGCTATGCCGCAATTTCTTCCATTAAAGGAAAAGTTGTTATCTCAGGTTCTATTGTGTATAATCGAACAAAAAATGAAACATTATGTCCATTCAGTTTTGGTGTATTTCCACCCATAAATAATGCTGCTATGCTGCAATTTTCCCCGTGAATAGGAAGGCTATATCCTAGATTCTATTCCATATAATTGCACAAGACTTGGTATAAAAGAGGGCCAAACACTATGCTAATTTAATTTGATTCCATATGCGCCAAAAGGTGGCGCTGCAATTTACCCCGTAAATATATACCTCATGAATTATACTGCAATTTAACCCGTGAATAGGAAGGATAAATCTAAACTTCTATGGCATATAAATGTACCAAATTAATATGTGAAATAATAATTATGAAAACAAATGATTTAATTTGGGAGTGTACTGGCCGACAGGTGGCGCTGCTATTAATCACCTTCTGTGATTTTTCACGTGGCTACATCTCAACATCTGTTAATTAAAATTGCAAGATGAAAATTTTGTGACGGCCACAGTATACTACTTTACAATTGGTTTTATCATATTCATTTTCAAAGATGAGTTACCACTTTCGCTAAAATTTGAAACAAATGTATGTTAATTTATTCAGATAATTTGCCCCGAAAATTAGTGTTTTAAGAATTAACCACAGTGTACAACTACAAAATTAGTTATCAAAAATTTTTCATCTTCAGACACGTTGCTATATTTTTCCATGTTTGTTTATTTATTTATTGCTTTCTTCCATATTCAACAGAAGAAAATATTAAATTCTGAAATTTCTGACTATATACTTACACGTTCCACAACAAAACTTTTAGAAAATCTCTGTATGTATGTAATAAAAATTATGTGGTAGCTCTAGCTCAAGATATATTGTACAGAATTTCCTATAAAGTTATATGTAGTGTACCTTGTAATATATTAGTTCCTGTCAAGTTTTGGTGAAAATAACCCAACACATGTTAACATCCAGTTTTGTTCTTTGTTTTTAATATGGTGATATAGGACTAAAATTTCTGGGCACAATGAGAATTATTTTTTTAAGAATCACCCCCCACCCCTCTCCTTCTGGCAGTGTAAAGTTTTCAGTGTGTATTTTTCAGTATTTTTCAGTGAGTGAGTTTTCAGTAAATTTATATATTTCAAAATAGCTTGTCAATATATTAAAGATGAATAGTTGATCCATAGACCTGCAATAATTTAAGACTTTTTTTTTTTTTTTTAACCCAAAAAACGAGGTGGGGGAGGAAGGATTAAAAAGAGAACGAAAGAAAATCTTTGAGGAAAAAGAAGAAGAAAATTTCCACAAGTGTCGCCTATAAGGCACAAAATTGACTTCCTTTTAGTGTTATACTTTTCTAAGATGAAAAGAGTCTTCATCCATCATGGAAAATATAAAGGAAAGTTTTGTGATCGATCAATATATTAGTTTATTTCGGGGGATACATTTAATATAAATAGTAACAGTGACATATGCAGACCCTAAATTATTCCTGTTCATTTCCATATACATAAGAAACTCATATTCAGTATGATTTGCATCTTTTATTCTAACTTCTTTAAATGCAACATACTGTACAATTTCTAACAAAGAACGAACAAAAACTTTCAGGCCGACCTTTATAATATGCTAATAAAGATAAGATGGTGAATTTCAAATCAGAAACAAATTACAAAATTCTTTTTTTACAGAAAAATTATTCTGGCGACTTTAAAAATACCAGCATATTTTTGTGAAAGTTATTTCAGCATGCGAAGAACAAATCTGTTGAGTGTTCAAATGAGCGTTTATTTAAAAAATGCGGAATTTTAGGGGAAATATTTCTCCAGCTTTATAAATGTGCATATTTTCGCGCCATTTTCAGGTTTTTTTGAGACTGTAAATGAGTATTTCATTTATGTAACTTTCGAAAAATAACAGAATTTCAAAAAATAGAAGATCATAAAAGTTATAAAAGAAAAATAAACACGAAATTACTTATCGCGCATAGGTTATGTAACACTTGTGAATTAACAGATATGTACAGATGCACATATAGTATATACATAGAGAGAGACAGAGAGTGCCGATGGATTAATTTTTTCCCCTGATTTCTCCACCATTAAAATTTATAGATTATTTTTTCTTAATTAATCGCGGAAACATACTATAGAAAATTACTATTAAAACATACTGGTTCTGGAAAAGACAGATTGTCGTCAGCTTAATATAGACACCAAAGTTCCAAAATATGCCCATGACGTCAAATATGTAGATGCGCTATAACAAGCTAATGTCAGGATAAAGGCCTAAATGGTGTTGCCGCTTTGTTTGCAGCACTCTTGACTACTTTATTCGCCTGACAAAGGGTCGTGTTTTCTTTCGAGCGGAAACAACTGTTGCGAGTTCTTGTATTTTATGGTGTTTATTCAAAGTTTTGTACTCATTAAATGGATTCGTTAAACACAGGAATGTTGTTAGCCGAAAGGAAATAATAGACTTTAAGTGTTTACGACAAATTTATTAGTAAATAATATTATAGTTTTAAAAAATTAAAGAACACGTTTTTATAGAAATGTGAACTAAAAAGCACAAAATATCTATCTTAGTATTAAAATGCAGGGTAAGAGAAAATCGTGTGAGTGATACACCATAATATTTACATACATTTAAATCTTTAATTAAAATAATTTAGAATTAAATAAAAGCCATTTTTAAAAAATCTCCCCTGACTGGGCTCGAACGTAAGACCTTTAGGTTCGTAGCTAGGGGCTTTACCTCACAGACACGGCGTTCACGTAGGGAAAGTCTTTTTTTACAATATAGATTTTTTTATTTTCTCCCAGAGCGGTTACAAACATACATACAAACATACATACAGGCGAAGCTAATAAAAGTGTGTTAAAATGCAAAAATACGTAATTTCAGTGAAAACAGTGACCAGAGAAAAAAGGAAGCTTCATGATATTAAACTCCAAAAGAATGTTCAGAAATTTAATTCATCAACCTGGAAATTAATTTTTGATAGAAAGGAGTAGAAGGTTGATTTTTTTTTTTTTTTTTTTTTTTTTTTTTGATAGAAAGGAGTAGAAGGCTGATTGAAAAAAAAAAAAAAAAAAAAAAATCAGCCTTCTACTCCTTTCTATCAAAAATTAATTTCCAGGTTGATGAATTAAATTTCTGAATTGAAATTTCGTGGCCGTTTGGAGTTATGCCATGTTTAAATTTGTCACTTGATATAGCTGCTTTAATGCAGACTCAGTAACCTTGCCAACGTAAATTATGTGGGAAGTGCCGAGCTGGTTATCAGCCAAGGTAGCTCAGTGGTTAGAGCATCCGCGCGTTAAGCTTAAGGCCCGGGGTTCGATTCCCGGCTCTGGTATTTTTCACATAGTTGGTAAAAAAAAATCAGCCTTCTACTCCTTTCTATCAAAAATCCAAAAGAATGATTAACTACTTTTGGAACGACTTTTTTCCCCTCGCCAAATAAAATTCAATTGCCTCAAGATTATAAAATATATGTAGATTAGTAGGGAAGAATGGGACACCTTAAATTTCAGCTTTGATTTTGTAAGTAGGAATTAGTTTTCTTAGGACATCATAGTCTACTCTTTAGTGTAATTTGGAATTTCTAACATTACCAGGAAAAAATTAATCCAATTTTCTTTGTTTTGAAAGATGAAAAGTTACATTAATGGGTAATTTCATAAATTTCTTCTGCAAGAAATGAAATAATTTAAATCTGAACATGTGGGAATTAAAATATGAACTTTCATAATAATTTTAATTTTTAAAAATGCATCGTACTGCTAAGCCTAACGTTTTGAGAGTTACATTATGGTAATGATCCAAGTGGGGCAGGTTGGGACACTCTCTCAACCGGCCCACCACTATGCAATGCAAAGAAAGGAATATTTGCATATACTATATAAATTTATTGAGACTTTAAATGTACTAAAATTGGGAAAATGGTTGTTATTACTAAGGAAATTGTTTTTTCTTTAGAATTTAGACGAATGCAATTTTCGAATGTAAAATACAATATTTGTTAATGCAATATATTAGTATACTATACATTGTCATTTATTAGGCTCGAAGTCTATAAATAAAGATTTATTGATCAATTAAGGGTTAGCATTTTTTATACATTAAAGTTTTACTGTCAATGTCCCAAGTTGACCCACCCAGTGGCGCAGGTTGGAACATTATAAAGATTTTCAATTTTCTTTTACTGAAATTAAATTTGATGGAATACTGCATTGGAATAAATTTTAGCTGAAACAGGAATGCTTAAACTTTATGTCAAACTGACTTTGGTGAAAACCGAATAAAAAATATTTTTCTAAAAATCATTATCTAAAAAGTGTCTCAATGTCCCACCTTCCCCTATAAAGATTTTTTGAAATTTTTGAAGATGAAATATTTTGTTATTTGTGAAGAGTTATTATTTAATTGTAGGTCTCACTTAATATATTTTTATTTTAAAAATTCAAAGAGTTTAACTAGCAAAGCCCCGGTTCGGGAACGAACCGAATTCCGAATGCGGGAAAAATTTCAAAATCAAACTCAAAATGTACAAAACTCGGCCTGATGCTGCCTGCGTGCCAAAAGTTTGTTAACGAAACCATTTTTTAATTCATGAAATCAATGAAGGTAGTGAATCAACGAAGGCTTTTCTAGCTTCGCTGGTCACTATATTTAAAGGAAACTCTTTTCTATATCGCTTTACAAACAAAAACTAGTATGTTGTGGCCACCACGAGACTTTCTTCTATATTTTCCTATACAAATTCACTCAGTAACAATAAAAAAAAAAAAAAAAAAAAAAAGTGGGACTTTGACAAAATTTTGGGTAAAATGTGAAAATTATTCTAAGTTTGTCAAAACATGGAAACCGTGGGACTTTGACAAAATTGGGGGGAAAATGCAAAAATTTGTTTAAGTTTGTCAGAACACGGAAACCGTGGGAGTTTGATAGAATTAAGGGAGAGATTAAAAAAAAAAAAAAAAAAAAAAAGTGGGACTTTGACAAAATTTTGGGTAAAATGTAAAAATTTGTTAAAGTTTGTCAAAACACGGAAACCGTGGGACTGACAAAATTAGGGGGAAAATGCAAAAATATGAAAGTTTGTCAAGACACGGAAACCGTAAGACTTTGACAAAATTAGGGGAAAAAAAGCAAAAATTAGTTTAAGTTTGTCAGAACACGGAAACCGTGGGAGTTTGATAAAATTAAGGGGAGAGGAAAAAAAAAAAAAAAAGATTTTTTTTCTAAGTTTTTTTTCGTAAAAAGTAAAAAAAATCGATAACTTTGTTTTAAATTATCACAGATTTATAGTTCAACCATTCGTTTTAAAGGTACTGACGAGACCTTTCGAAAGATACCCATCTTGAAAATTTTTGCTCTATATCACCCTATTAAAAATTTAGAAAAAGCGGGATGGCAACGCAACCTGTAAGACGATTTTTACCAAAAGTTGATAGGCACTAATTTATGTCAAGGTGCAACTACATACCAATTTGTATGAAATTCTGTGCAGTAGTTCCAGAGATACAGTTGCCACAAAATTTTGTCACACACACACACACACAGAGACAGACAGACAGACAGACATTTTCTAAAAATGGTAAAATCGTGTTCTACAGCTCTCAAAACGTGTAAATCCATCAAAATCCTGAAATCGAAAATTTTTACGAATCCAATACTTTCTTCTATTGAAGACAGAAGAAAGTAATAAAATTTAAAGAAATCATGAGATTGCTTTAAAGCCCGCTTTGGTTTTCCGTGTGTTTATGTTATTATTTATTTATTTATTTTTCTTTTCGTTTTCCTTTCCTTTCCATATTTACTGAATTCGATTCTTTGTTTTTCAATATCACGTGATTGAGCACGAGCAGACGACTATTTTATTTATTTAACATTCATTTATAATTTCCATTAATTTTTGCATAGCTATAGTAATATATATAGATCTATCATCCCCATGTTATCGAGCAAAAAATTTTTGATGCCGAAAAAATGTTTTAAAATCAGCCATTAGAGAGTATCGAAAAAAAGAAAAAAAAGAAAAATGAATTTGAAACTGTATCTGGCGTTTTTCATTCACCTTAAGTAAATAAATTATTCATAAATTTTATTTATTAAATTATCCGTGTGTATTCCTGTGTGTGATTTACTCGGGGAAAGGCAGTCATTAGAGTGACTTTTCCCGAAAAAAAAGGTATCACTTTTTTCCTCTCGCTGATGAATCTATGTCTTATTACTATATCTATGAATTTTTGGAACTCTCGTGCAACTTTATCTAAATTGTTTTTTACTCCATTTTCAATTTTCATTTTTTCATGTGCATGAGTAGAATATTTTATAATTTTTTATTTTTCGCGTGAAAGCATTTATTTTTATTTATTATTATTATTATTATTATTATTTTTTTTTTCAATTTTTCTGAATCTGTCGGTTTAATTAACTTATCGATCGGACAATTAGATTTTTTAAAATTAACTAAAGTATAAAAAGCTGGTGACAATTTTTTAAATTAACTAAAGTATGAAAAACTGGTGGCAACAACACACAGACAAACAGAAGAAAATCTCTCTTAGCCAATCAACTTGCGTCCAGCCACGGACTTACAGGAAAAAACTTTCTTAGTCATTTACATATAGAGATTTTGCATAGATGAAAATCAATAATAAAAATAGTTTCATATTTTTATAATAATCGTGATAATTAGTACATGTATTTTTGGACGAGGGTCAATTGCACCCCTCTCTTAACCTGTCAATCAAATGACGGGCGAATTGCACCCGACCTCTTTCCTTTGTTCTTCTAATCTCGGGCGAGTTGCACCGCTTGAGATTTTTCGGACGAGGGTCAATTGCACCCCTCTCTTTACCTGTCAATCAAACGACGGGCGAATTGTAACGATTTACTGATAAGTCATTAGGGGAAAAGGTTTCTAGTCATTAGGGGAAAGGTTCCTTCCTTCCCTTTCTATCAGCCAATAAAGGTCCGAGGGTTGCCTGACAGGGTTTTGCATGTGCTGCGCGCGTCCACATAGTCATTAGTTCACGTAGTGTGCTGTCGTTAAGTCGTAAGGAGCGTTTAAGTTCGTTAGTAATAATGGAATTCATGTTGAGCGAAAAAGGACGTAGGCTTATGGTTTACGGTAACTACAAATTTTACAAGCAGCATGAAACCGGAGAAGGACTTAAATGGAGATACGTCAAAAGAAACAGTTTAGCAAAGATTTATACGGATGGAAATGCTACAGTTATTATAAAATCTGATGTGAACCATAATCATGACCTTGATAAAACTTGAAAAGACAAGCCATCTCGAGTAGTGTCAAAAGGAAAGCTTTAGACGAAGTAAACGAACGCCCACAAAAATTAATTAGAAGAGAAATAAGTGGTGCACATTCAAGTTTTACAGAAGAATTGAATGTAAAAGATATGGAATATATAAGAAAAAATTTGAGTAGAGCACGGCGTGCAGTATTACCACCCCTTCCCAAAAACGCAAAAGAAGTGCATTCTGCTCTAGCTTCATTGGATATTAAAACATATCAGGGGGAAGAAATGCTTCAAGTTAACAATGAAGGAAAAGGTATCGTTTGCTTTTCAAGCGCCTCTAATCTACAAATTTTTGTGTAAAAGTGATACGATATTCATCGATGGAACATTCAAACATTGTCCAAAGTTTTTTTTATCAGATGTTTTAGTTGCACATCAATGAAAATGGCCACTACATGCCACTTGCTCACATTCTCTGGCCTAACAAAAGTACAAATACTTATGAAGTTATGTTTGTATTGCTGACAGAGTGTTGTGAAAAATTAGAATTGAAATTCGAGCCCAAGAATATTGTCGCTGTTTTTGAAATAGGAATTCATTCGGCAATTAAAAGAATATGGCCTATAAGCAATATCAGAGGATGTCGTTTCCATGCATCTCAATCATGGTGGAGAAAAATTCAAGAACTTGGTTTATCAAAAGAATATAAAGACAAAAATTTTGATATTGGAAAGTCGCTACGTTGGTCATTCGGACTGCTTTATTTCAATCATGAGGAAGTTGCTGATTGTTTTGTAGAGGATTTCATGTCGGAAATTCCTCAGAAAAATACATGGATTATTTGGTTGATACATATATTTCAGAAGATGCGAAATTTCCACCAATTATTTGTGGGCTTCGGATACAATTGACGGAGAGAGAACAACTAACGCTTGTGAATCGTTTCTCGCAAAATTCAATGCCAATTTCAGTGCACATAGTCCAAATATTTATGATTTTATTGAAGTAATTAAGCAAACACAGGTTGATGTAAATGCTTTGAAAAATAGCGTAAATATCACAAAACAACCAAATAAATTTCTGGAAAAGAGAATGGAAAAAATGAAGCAGAAATATGCGAGTAAAGAACTTACAAGATTTGAATTTTTAAAGGCTATTTCTTATTACAGTTCAAAGAAAGATAAAAAGGAAACAAATTAAACCTATGCATAAAATAAGACGACAGATAATCATCTTTCTCAAAGACAATGGGAATATGCTCGGCTATTAGACAAGGTAAACTTATTACTACTATGAGACAAAGAAAAATTATTCTCAAATTTTTTAAACACGCCATGGGTTTTTAGCCCATGACAGTCCTAAGCCTGTGAAAAGTGTGAAGGGAAAATTATACGATTATGTATAAAAAAAAAATTATGTAATAATATCTTGGAGGGTGCAACTCGCCCCTTTGTAGAAATGGCTAAGCGGTGCAACTCACCCCTTGGTTCGAGGTGGTAAACGGTGCAACTCGCCCGTTTAGGTATCTCCCGGTGCAACTAACCTACTCCCGTATTGGACGCAACTAACCTACTCCCGTATTGGACGCAACTAACCTACTCCCGTATTTTTGTATAATAAAAGAGGTATTTTTAAACTTTATGGAGATAAAGCCATAAATAAAGTTGCAAAGTTTTGGAAATAAATCCAAAAAACTACCTATTTCAATTATTCTAGTAACATTGCTTGAAAATGTAATTGTAACTTGTTAAACTATTCCTTACTTTTCAATTTTTTATTCTTTCTTATCAAATATCTAATCAAAAAATTCTGTTTAATATATATATCAGAAAGGAATATTCTTTTTAAAAGGAAAACTGTCACATTAGCAGATGTAGAAAAATTTTCAGCTGACATTCCCATAATTTTGACATATTCTAACGAGCTTTTGAAATTTCACTGAAAGAAAGAATGTTCAAAGAGTTATTTGCGATTGTGAAATGGAGGAAAAGAGTGTAATAAAATGAAAACTGAAAATAGGAGTCATTAGGGACGAAAGAGTATTCAGTCTTTTTGTCGAATATTCGCTGAATAAAACTTTATCTTCCTTTCTTTTCTTTTTAATTTTCTCTTTACCCATATACATTAAAGTGTTTTTTTTTTTCTTGGTCAAATTATCGAAATTGAGGTTTTTTTTTCCTGTGCTTGCACGTTTTGAGGTTCCCTGTGACACAAATCAAGATTTTAGTAACTGGTGTATCCGTGTGAGAAGTCTTATCGACGTAACTCAAGAACAAATATTAACAGAAAGTCGAAACTCGGTATCCTAAATCAATATCATGTGGGGTGCTTTTGAAACTCTAAAACGACAGTAGGGTAAGTGCACAAGTGATTGACGCTTTTAGAGCAATCTCTCATGTTTTTAATGTTCTAGTCATCAGAAAATATTTTTAGAAATCTTAAGTTAGTACTACATATGGCATGAAAGACATTCAGAACCACATATATGTTAAAATATATGCATTTGATAACAATTTTTTTTTTTTTATGAATTTTTATTTGACACCCACTTAGTGTTCCAGTAATTAACACTGCCAGTTTTTCATTTTATCAGTAATTGGCACCCTATGTTCCAGTGTTTGACACTGCTAGTTATTCATTTTCCAGTTATTAGCACCCTATGCACCAGTGTTTGACATAAAATGTTAAAATTCTTAAATGTAAAATATATGATTTTATTATTTTTCTTATTTATTAATTATTTCGGGATAGATGTCAATTACTGGAGCATGTCAATCACTGGAGCACCTACCCTACAAACGGTTCCTGTTCAGGGACATACAAAATTATCCAAATACATTACGTCTATGAATGAATTTTTCGATAATACAGTTGTCTTATTTTTTGACAGCAACAAACATAAAAGAATTGACATGCAATTTTATATGCACAAAAGTACGTTTCATTTAGAATATGGAATAAAAAAGTATTTAGCCTTCATTCACAGAACCATATAAGATAATTCAGAGGTATTCAGCAATCGATCCAGGTTTTTATTTTAGGAAATATTTTTAGTTATTTTTGTGAAAAATTAAACTGTGTAAAACCTTCTATTTTAGCAGTCACTCTATATATTATTTAATATACAAATTCATAGTGTTTCATTGAATCTAGTATACGCAATACTGAAAACACGGAAAAGTTTTACGAAAAGATCATTTTTGCAAAATGAAATTTTGTGAAAGGGCTATTTTTTATAGATTTTAATTTTGTGAAAACCACATTTTATGGATTTCATTTTGCGAAGGTGACTATTTTATGGATTTTTATTTTGTGAATAGGCACATTTTATAGATTTTAATTTTGTGAAGGGGTTAATTTTATAAAATGGAATTTTCTGCAGGAGCAGCTAAAGAACCACGATTTTTGCCTGAATCGGTCACTGATATTAGTGCTATGTTTAGTAGTGACTTGAAATTCATTCTGCATATCAAGATGTATTATACTTTTGTGTATGTGTGTGTGTGTGATTGTGCGCGCGCAAAATTTAAGTACACAAAGTCTCTAAAACCATTTTGAACTGTTGTTTTCTGAACCGTACGTCAGGCGCACCCGTAAGACGAACAAAATCGGGCGCGCCTTGGCTGAGAGGCCAGGTAAATACATTATTGTTAAAAAATACTTGTACTACAATCAATAAATTCGTACTTATGGATAAAATTTTCGTTTATTACTTTCTATTCACTCCTAATAAGGTCACCATATGGGTGTTTTTGAATTAAAAATCATGTGTAGGATATTTAGAGAATAAAAACCAGAACGGGCCTCTCAGGCAGGGTGCGCCAGACGGAGGGTTAAAGTACACTAGAAATGATGTTCACATGCAATACTTCTGCCGTTCACCTTAAACAGTAGTAGTAATGTCGAGTCTATAGATTTTTGGTCCAACTTCAGGCTTTTTATGCGCCACTTTTCTTTTTCTTTATTATTATTCATTCATTTAGTTATTTTTTCTCACACTTCACAAACTCAACTATAGGGGAGAGTAGGGCACATTGGGACACCTTAAATTTCAGCTTTGAATTTGTAAATAGGAATTAGTTTTCTTAGGACATCATAGTGGGCAGCACAGTCTACACTTCAGTGTAATTTGGAATTTCTCACATTAGCAGGTAAAGATTAATCGAACGTTCTATATTTTGAAAGATTCAAAGTTGAATTAATGGGTGATTTCATAAACAAATTTATTATACAAAATATAAAATAATTTAAATCTGAGTATGTGGGAATTAAATTAGGGACTTTTATAATAATTTTAATGTTAAAAATTGCATTGAACTGCCAAGCCTAACTTTTTGAAAGTTACATTATGAAAATGATCCAAGTGGGGTAGGTTGGGACACTCTCTCAACCAGGCCTACCACTATGCAATGGAAAGAAAGCAATATTTGAATGTATTATATAAATTTATGAAGACTTTAATTTAAATGTAGTAAAATGGGAAAAAAAAAATGATACTATTATTAAGAAAATTGTTTTTCTTTAGAATTTAGATGAGAGCAATTTTCAAATGTAAAATACAATATGTGTTAATGTAATATACTAGTATACTATACATTGACATTTATAAGGCTAAAAGTCTATAAATAAAGATTTATTAAACAATTTGGCTTAATATTTTTTATGTATTAAAGTTTTATTAATTGTCAGTGTCCAAAGCTGTCCTACCTAGTGGGACAGGTTGGGATATTGTAGAGGTTTTTAATTTTTTTTTTTTTTTTTTACTGACGTTAAATTTGATGGGGGGGAATACTGCACTGGAATAAATTTTAACTGAAACAGGAATGCTTAAACTTTATGTCAAACTGAGTTTGAAGAAAATTGAATAAAAGTAAATGTTTTAAAAAGTGTCCCAAGTTGTCCCCCCCTTCCTCTATACTGGGCTTGTTTTCATTATGAAGTTTCATTGTTCTGTCTTTTTGCTTTGAAAATATGATAATCGGCAGATTCTAGCCCCCCCCCCCCCCCCCCGTCTCACTCACACCCACACATAATCCGCAGGTCTGCTAAATCAGTTTCATACTGGCAATTTTAATAAAGAGAAAAAATATTTTAATACGATGTTTTGTCTCGATTAAATGCAACTTTACCTGTAAAATATATTTTCTAGTATGAAACTGATTTATCTGGGCTGCGGAATACACGCAAGAAAATACGGTACTTACATGACCTGCATGAGTCGTATAATGGAAGTAAAAAGTAAACGAATCTTTTGACATTCAGAAAATATTTCCCTGCTTTCTAAAACTCTAATAAGATGAAAAGTAAAATTTATACATACTAAGACCCAACACAAAAAGATTAATTCTTTTTTAGTTAGTATATTTCAGCAAGGTTAGATAAATCTTAAATATATTTTTTAAGGGGGAAATGTGTTCCGCAATATTTATTTGTTTAAACAAAACATTAATAAAACGTTTTCTTATAACTTTACAAAATAAGCAAATCAGATAGTTCAGTGATTTAAAACAAACAAATTAGATTAACAATTAAAAGAACTGAACATACTGTAATAGAATCTAAGAAAAATAATTAATTCTTACAGTTGCTAAAGTATTTTTATAAATATTAGATTATACGATTCTATACAATATAGAATTACAATAATTTACAATAACAATATATTATATAGTAATAAAATTACAAATATCCCTCCCACTGACTTAAAAAATGGGGATCTCGGAGAGCGTGCCTCAGTTTCCCTCCCGTAAATCAAGCTTTATCCATATCCTAATTAAAATGTTCAGCCGCACTACAGTAAAAATATGGATTTTGTGGCTTCCTTTTGTTCCTTTTAATAAACTAGAACTTTTATCTTACCTAGATCTCATTGAAATTCTAGATTTAGAATATCAGATTCGCCTCACCTTGCGTATTGTTTGACCAACCAGAATACCGCTTACGGAATTAATATATAATTATTCTGAACAGACGTGCTTTTACGATATCAACATCGCAACCTTGAATCTATGCGCGTTGGACGAGATTGTTTACTGCATGCTAAAACTTCTCTGATAAGATTTATCCTTTCAGGAAATTTAACATGTTTGTTACAGTACACCAACGTTTCGGCCAAAAACCATCGTTAAAATATGATAAATATAGTTCTTCGGAGTTAGAATAAAGTAAAATATGAAAGAGATTTTTTTTTTTTTAAGTACAACAAGACTATTGATTTTAGTCAGATATTCGACTTCGTCATCATTTGTTGTATGTCAGAACTTTTCCCCTTTAGCAACAAGTTTAAATAGCAAATTAAGACTGAAAGGAAACCAACAAAAGAAATTTTAAGAAATGAGTATAGCAACCGTTGCTACGGAAAGCAACTTCATATATTAATGTAAAAAAAAAACAGTTATTTGTTTTATTTTTTTATTACGCTTTATACATATATTAAGACCAATAAAAAAAAAAATATTTTTCCTTCTTTTTTTTTTTTTTTTTTTTTTTTCCCATCTTGCATAAAGTTAAAAATAATAATAATAATCAATCCAAAATTGAGAAAAAAAGTGTGAAAAAAAAAATGGAACAGCTTTGAGCTTTAGTATAGGACACACTTGGGAAAATCTGGAATTTGGCACCGAAGTAACTGGGACATTTCTCGCCAAGGTTTTTAATTAGCTATTGCGATAGTTATTGTAATTCATCGCCGAAATGGCAACAAACATTCAAAGGTCGCCAAGGGGTCCTATTCTAAACCTGTACCAAAAAAAATTTAAGAAATAAAGGTAGAACTGTTACTAAGGAACGCAACACAGTTGCCATAGGCCATTATATGGAAGAATAGACTAATAAGTCCTGCTTCGTATTAAATTATTTCCTGTTTTGTATCGAATTTTATCGCTATAGCTATTATTTAGAAAAAAGAAATAGGCTTCCATGCCTACACACATTCTACTTAATATTCCGTAAAATTGTTAGTATCGCCATACTCCCCCTCCCCCCCGACACACACGTCTTTTATTATTATTATTATTATTTAATCGTAATTACATTTGGGAAAAACTGCTCTAAAAATAAAGTGGTGTGGAAAATGTGGCGGGTACTAACAATTCTACGGATTATTATTAGAATGTTGGCAGGTATGGGTTTCGTTTTTAAGTATAATTCAGAACCACTACGAACACCCATAACCCAGGACTCGAGTCCGACATTAGTTGAACGATGAGCAGAGCGTTGACTATTTGGTAACTAAATGGGCGAAGACTGGCCAATCAAGAATCGAATATAAGTAATTTCATGATTCATCTACACACCAAACTTTGTAGTAATCCGCTAAACCGTTTTAGCTGCAAGATGTTTATGTATGTAGTGTAATTCTAATCCACATGTGAAAGATGAACCGTAAAAAAATTTATGGATCTTATCTATACTAAATCGCAATCTTCTATCAAAGCAATTATTTATTTATTTTGGTCATATTATTTTCATAGATATAGTAATTTATATAGATCTATCATCCATATGTTATCATGCAAAGATTTTTGATGCCGAAAAAAAGTTTTGGCATCAGCCATCAGGGAGTAAAAAACTCGGAAATACAGTACGAGTAATAGAAGAGAATGTTAATGAATTTTGAAAATTCCGTAATATTGCGCGGCTTTTAAGTGTTCTAATAAATATATGAAAAGAAATGGGATAAGTTTTCATAAATAAGTTATATTCAAGTAATTTATGAAAAATATAATTTTTATAATCAGTTGCTTTGTTATTATAATGAAATAATTACTGTCTTCATAATTTAATGGAATACTTTTTTAAAATTTTAGTATTTTTTAAGATTTTATATTACTAAGTAATATGGAATTTTCAAAATTCTTTTAAATGTAGTTTGCAGACTCGGAAGTTTTAATATATAACTAGTATGTTGTGGCCACCACAAGACTTTCTTCTATATATAATCCTATACAAATTTACGCAATACAAATTATTTATTAAGTTATAATTTATTACAATTATTTTCCATGATGAATGCAGACAATTTTTATCTCAAAGAAGTATAATAATAAATGCCGAAATAAAGTCATTTTTATGCAGACATGACATGAGTATGATAGAGTATAGTAAAAAAAAAGAAAGAAAGAAAGAAAAGAAAGAAAAATGAGTATCGGGAGTTTTTCCTTCTCTTTTAGCACACAAATTATTCATAAATTTTATTTGCTAAATAATCTATGTTTATTCCCGTGTATATTCATTCGAGAAAAGACATCCATAAGAGAGTAAAATGGCCGTCTTTTCCCAAATGAAAAGGCATCACTTTTTTCCCTTCAATGATCAATCTATGTCTTATTACTATAACTATGATTATTTTTTAGGATAAAGAATTTAGAATTCAATCTTTCTTCCTCTCCCCCCCCCTTATTGTCTGTTTCTTTTTAGTAGCTGCAGAATAGTTCTTCAGCGCAATGGAAAATAAATAAATTTTTATAGTGGAATTTTCAGTATTTCATAAAACTGCATTAAGTTGTTTCTCTATGAGTATAAACTGAACTAATGACAAAGTTAAATTCCCTTTCAGAAATTGCTGAAAATCAAACTTCAACATACGCAGAAAAATAAATTAACAGCCTCAAAACTGAAGTGCTTTTAAATCGCTCAGAAGTGTTTAACTTTGGCGAAGAGATAAAATGCTGGCGAAATTCTAAATGTGAAATTCGTAGAAGAGGGAAATCTTCTAAATCACTTTGAGTATTATAATTTTCTTTTAAAACTACGGATCCTTCGTTAATTTCATTACGGATGCAAGAATGGGAGTAAATTAGAATATTTTGAAACTCGTTCACAGTAAATGGGATGCTCTCATCAAGTTAGTTAATGAGTCCTTGAGGTAAGCCTCATCATATTTCAATTAGTCAGAAGACGATAATATTCCAAGTTTTAATTTTCTTCCTGGCAACTTACCAAATTTACCTGTCGATTTTTTAATGTTGTGCTTACGGTTATATGGCAGATGCGTACAAGACATTTCCGTACAAGCTGAAATTAGTGACACTTGCGTACAAGTCCAGGTGTTCCAAATGTTACAGATATGTTTTCGAAAAATCAAGTGGCACTTCCGTACAAAATTTGTTTCGCTGTATTCTTGGTTTGTTACACAAAGGGGTTGTATCCATATGTTAAACTTGAAGAAAAATACTCTTATATAAATACGTGAATTTTCTCTTATGGATGTAGTCTTACGACTAACAAAGTTATGAGCTTAACGCATATAAGTTGCAAGCTATAATAACCGTAGTTATTTTCTGAAATGACATTCAATTATTTATTCACTGAAAGATCAATAAAGGTCCTTATAAATGCTATTAAGGTCTTTAAAAATATTTTTATTTCTTAAATACTTTTTTATTTTAAGTAAGATTTTTTTTGTCTACCAATAAAGAAAAAAAAAAAATCAAAGCAGTCTTTGGGGACTGCTGATAGAAGTGAAAACTAAGTAACTTGTGAATTGTATCGTCCAGCTATTAGTCCAGCTATTAAAAATGACGTCAATTTTCGTGAGATGCATAATTTATTTTTATTTTATTTATTTTTTATTGTTCACGTTTAGATAAATGTATTTAATTTCCTGTTAGAATAATATTATAGTTTTAAAAAATTAAAGAACACGCTTTAATTTACTTTCCTTATTTTAAATAAATGTAATTTTTATTGTTCACGTTTTTTTTTTTTTTTTTTTTTTTCTGTCGAAAAAATAATGATAATTTTTTTGGCAACAATTAAATTAAGGAATAATATTAAATATTTTAAAAAATAAATGTAATTTTTATTGTTCACATTTTTTTTTTTTTTTTTTTCTGTCCAAAAAATAATGATAATTTTTTTTTTTTGCAACAATTAAATTAAGGATTAAAATTAAATGGCCAATTTATCAGTAATTAGAAGGTTTTTATTTTAACATTTTAATTAATTAAAAGAAAACTAAAACAAAATTCGAAAATCGGGCTTCGAGGTGCATCAGGAGAGGTCATTACGAACCACCATGCAAATTTTTGTAGCTCAGCCATCAGCCGTTTTCTTAAAAAGCTCTGGAAACCATACACAATGGTTTCAGAGAAGTTACAAACATACATACATACAGGTGAAGCTAATATAAGCGTGTTAAAAAAAAAAAATAAATAAATAAAACTCGTATTTTTTTTGGCAACAATTAAATTACAAATAAAATTTAAATGGCTAATTTCTTGCTATTATTAGCTTACAAAATTGCTATTTTATGCATAAAAATAACAAAAACAAAGATTTTTTCGGAATAAAAGGCAGCCAACTTTGTAAGTTAGGGTATAAGCTATCTCCATTACAAATTTCATCGAAATCCGTCGAGCAGTTTTGCCGTGAAACTCAGTTAAATAAATTCACGGACATTCACATTTATAATATATATAAGATTATTTGTATCATACAAGGATGGAAAGCGTCAGCTGACAATGACGGAAAATCAAGAATTTTTCTTCACCCAAAAGTGCTCAACGCGCCTAAAGAAGTTTTCACTTCAAAAAGTTTAAAAAAAACGATCTCTCTTCTTTATCAATAACGAATTGAATCATATTCCAATTCCTGAGATTATTTGTCGTTCACCTATATGCCTCTCTCAACCCCCCCCCCCCCAAAAAAAAAAAAAAAAAAAAAAAAAAAAAGAAGAAGAAGAAGAAGAAAGAAAAAGGTTTTAATATTTGCATCATATGGATACAACCCCTTCATGCAATGATCCTCAAATAACGCGAAAGAAATGTTGTACGCAAGTGCCACTAGATTTTTTGAAAACACACCTGTAATATTTAAACCACCTGGACATGTACGCAAGTGCCACTGTTTTCAGCTTGTACGCATCTGTCACAACACCGTGCTTACAGACTTTTTTGAAATCCATGAGCATGTGCTAATATTTTCATTTTGGGTATATTTTCCAGTGGCCATTTCATTCAATTCAATAGAATTGTCTACAACAATTTATTCTATATAATGTTACGTAAAAATGTGTAAATAATGCAGAATTCACTAGATATATCACCAAGAGCACATTGTTTGAAAAATGATTTTCCTCTAAAACTGCTTACATAATTTATTGAATAAGTGTATATTAATAAAAAAAAAAAAAAAAAAAAAAAAAAAAAGTAACTCGAATAATAAGTAAAAATACGATCTGAAGTCACATGATCTGACATCAGATTGCAAAATTCCCTTTGTATACAGACAGATTTAAGCTCAGCTGGGTCAGTAAATTGAATTTAAAACAAAATGAAATATTTTATCAATATCTGTATATATAATATAAAATAATTTATTTTACGTTTCTTTGATTTTTAAAGTAAAATGTGCAAATAAAATATTACTAATTATTGAAAATTAAAAATATTGCAATATGAACATTTTCCACAGATTTAAATTTACAAATAATAAAATTTAACAGGTTTATTTATTGATTCATATATCGATTATTAATTAATTTTAAATTTTACACGCAAAAAAAATGTGGTTTGCAAATAATATTCTTTACGAATTACTTAGAGGTTATGAAATTAATTTCTTATTTTGGTTAGTTTCATATTTTGTGCGTTAAAAAATCGGCAAAAGTAATTATCATTTCCAAAATTTCACTTTCAAAAGAAATATATTTAAAGATTTTTCTAAATCCATATATTAATGAGTTGAAGTACAATTTCTTTGCAGTTGATATTTTATAGTTAATACTGCAACGAGTTTAAATGGACATCAGAACAGTGGCGGATTTAAGGGGGGGGGGGGGGGGGGGCTAGGGGGCTGAAGCCCCCGTTTTTTACGGGAGACATCATACTGGGAAAATTATATAATTGTTTTCAATTTATTTAATCGTCGAACGGAATCCTTTTCAGAAATAATAGTGACAAAGCTGATTTAAAAATTAGAAAATTTAACAGTTACGATATAGTACACTATTAAATGAAATAATATTCAATAATGTAAAAGAAAACGGCTACCCCCCCCCCAACACTTTAGATAATTTTAAATAGTAAGTATTCTGGATTGTAGAAATGTATGGTATTAAAAAAAAAAAAAATCTTTAATTTCAGAATTATATACATTTTTGACCTAAAGAGCGAACAATACTTAATCTCGCCGACAGACAAAGCTGTCGTTTTCTAAATTAAAAATAATAATAATAATAATTTTAAAAACGAGTTACTAATTTAACGATTATGAATTTTCTGAATGTGTGAACATAATTTTAAAAATACATTAGGCACTGTGTAATTGTGAAAACAAATTTTTCCATAGAATAACATGAGCTTTGTCTGTCGGTAAGATTAGGCATTGTACGCTCTTAACTTTACAAAACTTGTTTACATTTTTACATCACACTGCAATGAAACGAAATTTTATTATTATTATTATCTCTCTATTTTTATAACTACCCTCTATTTTTTAAATATGTTTGTACTTTGTTACCATATGTCTTGCAGAGAGTCTGCGCCCGCAAAATTTATTTAAGGGTCTCTCTACCTATTTTGCCTCATTATAATTCATTAACTAATACATATTTTTAAATTCCGTTTTCACTTTCCGAAAATTCACAACTATTAAACAATTTATCACTCTTTAAAGATTGATTTTTTTTTTTTTTTTTTTTTTAAGATTTCATTTTTAAGCTCAAAAATGAAAAATTTCACATTGTGAAAATTCGCATTTTACAACCTCAAATAAAATATTAAAGAATAATTTTTAGAAAGCGATAAATTGTTTAATAGAGTTATGGTCCTGTATGTTCACTTTAGCGTAAATAATTTAAAATGGATTTAACTATTAATTAGTACTGTAAATAAATTATAAAAAATAAGCGTCAACATTTAAATATAATTACATTCACTTTTATGTGTATGTTGTTGGTATTATCATGTATCTATTAATTGCTAAATTTTATAACGAAATTAAATTCATATATATATATATATATATATTTCCTTTTTTATTTTGTTTTGTTGCAAGATAGATACTTGAGTTGTATATTGCATGAATTAGCTATACAGCTTTCTGAAATCTTCCATTATGCTGACAGAGATGTAAGTTTTCTAAAGAGTGAACATTTCTGGTTTTCAGCATTTAAAATTCTATTTTTCATTTCATGAATTCTCTTTTAATTTATCCCATCCTTTTGGTTAATTTAACTCTTTCCATTTCTAATATTTGATGAATGTTTAATGGTTTTTGCAAATTATCTCATCGTTAGGCTTATGTGTTGCGTTTGTGTCATTTCTCTTCTGCGTAAGTACTTTAACATATTTTTACTATCTGTGTAATCAAATTAAATTATCATCGTGACAATAATTTTATTCGAAAAACATCTCATTTAAAATTTCATATGTTGGTATTTTCATCTATCTTTCAATTGCTGAGTGTTGCATAGGAATTAAATTATTCAAATTATATATATATATATAATTCATAACTTTTATAAATTATTAAAGCTTCCATTTAATAATTTCAATTATCCTTATATTGTCCTTATTCCTAAATTTCATAAAAATCCTATTAAATTTAGAACAGTTACTATTGGTTGTAATACATATAATAATAATGCTAATAAAATCCTCCTTGATATTCTTAAACAAATTTATAACTTAATTAGTAAATCCAACAATTTCTATTGTCTTAAAAATAGCTATCAACTCAAAGAAATTGTAAATACTCTGAACAATGTTAATGAAATTATTACTTATGATTTTGCTGACTTGTTTAATAATATTAATTTAACCGATCTTCATCAAATTATTTACAACCTTTATTTGCGTTTTAAAAGTGAACTTTCTCTTCCTAAATACCTTTGTGCAGCTTCCTTTAAAACTCTTTTAAATTTTATCATTCACAATAATTTTATTCTACATAATAACACTATTTATATCCAAAAGTTCGGTATCCCACAAGGGGGCTGTAGCTCAAGTCTGTTAGCTGATTTATATTTATACCATTATGAACAAAGTTTCTGTAATGATAATGTCATTATGTATAGGTACATTGATGATATTATAATTTTTTATGTTAATAACTCTACTCCATCTTCATTAAAATTTCAATATCCCTCTCACCTTACACTAACACATAATTATATTAACAACAATTGTATTAGCTTTTTAGATTTACAACTTAAATTAAATGGTGGTAAAATATCTACTGATCTATATGATAAACGAAAAGATTTCTGTTTTAAAGTAAATTTATTTACACATTTTAATTCTTGTCTTCATTTATCTGTATACAGAAATATTATTCTTAATCATCTATTTCGAATAAACAGACTTTGTTCATCTCATTACAAAAACAAGAATATTAACAATTTAATTAAAACTGCTACTGCTATGGGTTATCCCAATTGGTTTATTTATTCGATTATTTATCAATAAATGTTCTTTGTCTCACAAAAAAAAAAAAAAAAAAAAAAATGTATTTATGTATATATATATATATATATATATATATACACATCTTTATATTAAAAAAAAAAAAAAAAAATTTAAAATATGGCGGATGGGAGGGCAGATGTTTGATTAAGGAGGAAGGGTGGTGTTGTTTGGCTGGTTGGTTGGGTGGGTTGTTGAATTTAAATTATAAAAAAAAAAAAAAATAGGAAGCCTGGTCTTATTGCGATTACGGGATACATCATCTCTTTCTGGTTGATATTGATTAAGTTTCAACAATTCATAATATATTTGCTTCATTTAAAAAAAAAAAAAAAAAAAAATTAGATCTCATTCAAATTTGGAGTGTTCATACTAAACGTAAAATAAAAATACTATTCAATATTATTAACAATAACTAATAAAATATTAAACTTATTCACCATTTTTCTAATTAATAATAATAATAAAAATAATAACAATAATATATTAATACCATAATACTTAAAAAAAAAAAAAAAAAAAAATTAAACCTATTCACCATTTTCCTACTTAATACTAATACTAATAATAATATTAATAACAATAATAATTATTGAAATTTAAAAATTAAAATTATTCACCAATTTCTTAATAATAATGACTTTATAATCACTTGTTGGTCTTTTCTTCTGTTAGCTTAAGAATCTAAATTACACTCATGTAAATTGAACCTCTAATCGTACACTTTTTCTTACATCAATTAATAGTAACTTATTTTTTCCACGTTAGATGGCGCGCTCATACGTTGTGTCGAACGTATGCCATACAGTGACAATCGTATTGTTCTGCATTATACTTAAATTTCCCTCTAGAAAATTCTTTATTTGTGATTTCAGCTTTTAAATATTAAGCACAATAAATATCACTTCATGCTTACATTTATTTCATTTCAGAAATTATTTCGATTAATCGATTCTCTACTTTTAAACATTTCTTTTCAGTTAGTTCGTTTGGCAACCGCCTGGACTTTTATTCGATTTGGATTTGAATTGCATGTGGCCCTCGTCTTTCACGAATATCATTTTTCATTTTGGTTAAGTTGTTTTATCAGCCATTTTCCTTTTATCTTTCTATTTTTTTTTATGCAAGATTGGAACTAGTATTGTATATTTGCTGAACTAGCTATACAATATTCGAAATCTTGCATCTCATGTTGACAGTACAGCTAGTTTCCTGATGAGAACTGTACTGGGTTTCAACATTTTTAACTCTATTTTTCCTTCATGCATTCCTTTTTATTTCAATAGTATTTTGGTTTATTTCTTGCAATTCTTATCTTGTGTTGCTGAATTTACTCGATAAATGGATTAAAAAAACTATCTCATTGTTTTAGGCATTAGTGATATCTACGTCATTTCTCTTCTGTGTAAGTATTTTAACATGATTTTACTAATCGGTGAATTTTACTTAAATGGTATTTGTGACAATAACTTTATAAGTAATCCTTCTAAATATTAATATCATTGTTGGTATTTTCATCTTTCTCTTATTTGCTGAGTATTGTAAAGGAATTAAATTATTTATTATATATATATATATATATATATATATATATATCTGTGTGTGTTTATTTTTCGTTCTTATTCTTATTGTTTTCATTTTTTACTTTTTTTTTTTATTTTTTTTATCTAACACTCTTTTATATGTACAGTCAGCCAAAAAAAAAAAAAAAAAAAACGCCACCCCCTCACCTAATTTCGTCGTAAATTATCGAAGAAACATGCGACTGGTACCGATCAGTTTGTAATAACGTCTAGTTTATAATGTTATAGTTAGATTTTACTTAAGGGGTCGTCTACATATTAAAACTGACATCAACTTCATTTTTTTCAATGGTAACCCCCCTTTTTTATAATTTATTTGAATTCTTTGGATCAAATCATCACGGAAAATGGTATAGTTTATAGATCTCGATCAATTTTTCATAGAGTTATAAGCTGTCAAAGTTTGGGGACGCTCAGGGATGGAACACGGGCGCAGAATTCATACCACTATCAATGTAAGAAAATTTTCTACCTCTTAAATCAACGATATTATTGGTAGAGAAATTTCTTAAACAGATTCCGGTTCCGGTATGAATTCTGCGCCCGTGTTCCATCCCTGGACGCTAATGTTAAACGAATGTGACAAATATTAAATCATATCTTCCGAAATAATTATGATATTTAAATTCTGTTTTTTTTATTCGTTAGAATGAAGTGACCCAAACATATTCCATGCAAATTTTTGCTAAAAAAACATTTTTTGAATTATGACAATTATTAATAAATTCATATTTGAAAAAATTATGAATTATGACCTATGTTAATTTTTGCACGAATAGAACGGGCATCATCAAAAACATGGGTTTCCAAATTTACAGCTCGTTCCTAACATTATTTTTTGAGTTACAGTGATATTTCATTTTTTACTGCTGTTAGGGGGGCGTCACTTGTTATAATTTGTATCCTCTGTGAGTCAATATTTCTATACATTTTGACGAAAAACTATTTTAATTTACCTTTATGTTATTACAGTTGGTTCTCTGTTTAACGACGCTCTACTTAACGACGATTTCTATTTAAAGACGATATTTCACAGCCCCTACCCCCTTTGCCGCAAAAATTTTCTATTTAAAGACGATGATGTTTCTATTTAACGACGATTTTTTTCTTTTTTTTCTCCTTGAAACTCTTATCTGTAATAGAGAAATTTCCTGTAGGAGAAAAAAAAAATAACTTTCAACAAACACAGAACACATTTCATTCACACTAAACACATTTCATACATGCAATGTTGCAATCATAAAAGTGTTGCAGGGTTTACAAGAAAAAAGGGTGGTGGTTACTGTTTCTTGGAAAATCGAATAATGGAGCTGTGCGGGAGTGTAATCACTCTATTGTCCCTAACCCGTCATGTGACTTTCTGTAGCAGTTGCCTCCCATTCCTTCCGATAAAGCGGTCTTTGCTTATGTGTGTGTTTATGTTTAGAGACTTAGCGAGTGTGTTGTGTTGCAGTACGAAGTGATCCGAACATTATGGCATCAAAGCGAAAGCATCTCAGTCTACACGAAAAGGTGAAAATTATTGAAGAATGGGAAAAAAGCATTGGAATGACGAAAGTGCAATTTGAAAAAAAAAAATTTAATTACATGAGTCTACTCTCAAAGGCATTTTAGCAAGCAGAGAAAAAATTGTTGAATCAGCACACAAATTCTGTTTCGGATACACATCCAAACGTAAGAAAGAACCCAGCCATTAGACTTGGGTATCATTCGCAGCATGAAAATTAAAAAATTTACAATCTTGGAAGCAAAGCACATGATAACATCAGCTTGGAAAGAAGTTTCTTCATCCACAATAAAAAATTGCTTTCGCAATGCCGGCATTCACAAAGAACTTGACGTAGAGCTGCAATGTACGGATGTAGAAATCAATGAAGATGACATTACCCATAATCATGAAGAATTGAGAAGTGTTGTTCAAGGTGAGGATATTTCAATTGAAGATTTCTTCCAGTGTGATGAATCAGTTTTAACAACAGACTATAGAAATGTAGAACAAATTTATGAGGATTTAGTAAACGAAACTATAGTGTCAGACGAAGAAAGTGAAGTTGAAGAAACGGAAAGTGAGATACCGACACCATCTTACAAAGAGGCAACTTCGGCTCTAGATGTTCTCCGACGTTATATTGTCTCATCGAATGTGGAAGACGACACATTTAATATTTTAGACAATCAACCAGGCCAGAGTTGAAGCAATCAACACTTTTTGATTTTTTTTAAAGTTAATTTATTGTATTTTTTGTACCCATTTTTAATGTAATTTTTGAAAATAAAGTACAGTAATTGTTAAAAAAAAAACATAACATTTTTAAACACGCCAATATATAGAGAAATATATTAACAGTCCTAAGCCTGTAAAGTGTGAAGGAAAATGTTATGCACATAATTTTTTCACATTTTCTGTTTAACGACGTTCTCTACTTAACGACGATTATTTACGGTCCCTTGAAAGTCGTTAAACGGAGAACCAACTGTATAATTGTTTTCTAAGGAACATGTCGATGTTTATTATACAAATTGGCTTATTTTTTATAAAATTATCGCAATGCAGGCAAGAGATTGGGAAAAAATTCCAAAAGAAATGTAGCCCCGCCTCTATATTGCGGAAACAGTATAAAAAAAACTAGTTTGCATACTCCTATATGACTCTATATGTGACGCTGGTATGCATAAATGTCAATGGCATTTACTACATTGAATGCTGAAGACAAAATTTAAATGATTTAATTGGAAGTATGTAAAATAATTTTGTTTTATAATATAAAGTTTTAGAAAAATTCTGTAAAGGCGTGGCTTTCGTTGCAAAAAGAAGTTTACTCGATTCTGAAATGTTAAGTCTTTGTTCTTAAATATTACATAACTTTTTCTAGTTTCTCACTGCTAAAATTCTATTTTATCCCTTTTGTCTTTTGTTTACTTTTGTTTTTGCTTTCTTTTAAATTAATATAATTAATTTTTATCAGATTTTTTAAAACGTATTTTCTGTTTTAATCTTGTTGTGACATTTTCGCATTCGTTTACTCTACCGTTTATGCTATTTAAATTTTATCGCATGATGTAACATAATAAAATATAAACTTTTTATTAATTTTTTTTTTTTTTTTTTTTTTTTTTTAAATAAAATTTCTCAAAGCTAAAAGTGCGTCACATGAACTAAGTGTATTTTTTGCAATTTATAGCTTTAAAATTAAATATCAGAAATTTAAAAATATATTTTAGGTAATGGGTAGTACTAATTACAAAGTTGAAAGTTCACTGTAGAATAACATGATGCTTGGCTTTTAGTGATGATATTGATAAGTGATAATGCAAATTATCACTTATCAAATGCAAATTATCACAACCTTAAAAACATTAATATTCCAACAGAATTTATTCAGTTCATAATGCATATGCATACTATATCATTCAGTTAACGTTAATTGTAGAGGATCTTTACTAATTTTGTATAAATCTATTCTAAAGTAGTTAAGAAAGAAAGATAATACAAAAGGCTTCATAACTAGTATTTTGTTATTGCATACTCTAAAGAGAAAAACAAATAGAGTGATATGAAATGCTAAAAGTAACAGTATAAGATTTAAATACATTTTTTCTTATTTTTAAAAGTTAAAAGAAATTAGTGCATTGATTATTTTATTAATGTATATTTCTATTTACAATTGTTCATTCTATATTTTATAGTATTCTAAAATTATTTTCTATTTTCAAAGAAGCTGACTGACAAAAATCAAACTTGGAATTTTTGATGGGATATGTGGTTTTTTAGTATCTAAAACAATTTTAAAATTTACTCAAGGGACTAAAACCAAAATTAGGAAAACGTAATAAACTGCAGTTGTAAAATTTGTTGCAAAAAATAGTTTTAGAATGCTTTTCATACAGAATTTTAGGTTTTTGACAATTGTTGTCAAAAACTATGTCAAAAAGGGGTTTTTGACGTGACAGTTAAAACCATGGTTAAATCCGGATAAAACCGCCGATTGTCAAAAACTTGCCAACCCTGCACTTATTATTATCATTTTAACCCTGGCAATTTCTAACACATATGTAATATTTGTCAGTATAAAACAATTCTCTGGTAAAAAGCAATTAATTTTTATTTAAATAAAATTCAGTAATTTTTATATACCGCTATTGGAACTTAAAAAAAAAAAAAAAAAAAAAAAAAGATTAAAACTATACATTCGAGAATCAATAATTATTTTATAAAAAGGAAATTGGAAAAAAAAAAATAATAATAATACATCCACAGTATTTGCTTCGGTAAAAAAAAGAAAAGAAAAGAAAGAAAGAAAAGTCTGACCATTAAGAATTCAGTTCTCCTTATTAGAGAATCTGAATTGCAAATATTTCTAATTATTATTTTTTATATAAATTTCGCTCAGCTGTACATTCGTTAACAAGTTGCTGACTCTAGCATTTTTCGATTCTTCTCCTTAATATTGCATTTAAAATCTTCATTCGTGTATTATCTTTATATTCAGCCTCATCATGGATTTTATTTGATCGACTATGTAATCTTTTTCTGACCCATTTATTTCAATTCATTAAAAACTTCATGCTCCATTTTCAGAAGTTTATCAGATGTTTCTCTAAAATTTCAAGTAAAGAGGAAAGGAATTAAGGAATAAATTATCGTATGGAGATATATGAAAATTCATGCTCGTATAACTAAATGAACTCTGCACAAAAGGTGAATAAATTATTTATTTAAATAATAATATTACAGTTTTAAAAAATTAAAGAACACGCTTTTATAGAAATGTGAACTAAAAAGCACAAAATATCTATCTTAGTATTAAAATGCAGGGTAAGAGAAAATCGTGTGAGTGTCACACCATAATATTTATATACATTTAAATCTTTAATTAAAATAATTCAGAATTAAACACAAGCCATTTTTAAAAAATCTCTCCTGACTAGGCTCTAAGCCTCGAATGCTAGACCTTTAGATTTGTAGCGCGGAGCTTTACCTTACAGCCACAGTGTTCACGTAGTGAAAGTCTTTTTTTACAATATAGATTTTTTGTTTGCTCCCAGAGCGGTTACAAACATACAAACATACATACAGGTGAAGCTAATAAAAGCGTGTTAAAAAAAGAAGAAAAGAAAATTCCAGGGTTGCTACACAAATCAGGAGAAAAAATTCCCTGAGTTATCCCTGTCTCTCTTAAAAGTAAAATAGATGACGCGTAATCATGCCGCATTAGAATCTAACAGTACCTGCCGCTTATTAAAATCATATTTGTCCTGAACCAAAGTGATTTTACTAAGCGGCTGATTTTTGTATCCGTCAAACGTTCCTGCACTCAAGGAAAAAGTATTAATTCCCAGAATTTGGAAAGAAATTTCAAAATGTAACGAATAATGGAATTAATAAACAATATTAATTAATTTTTGATAGATAATTAATTAACTGTTCCTTCAATATAAGTAAATTTAACACATTCCAAGTTCCTATGCGCTTTCCTTTGAGAAAAATCATCATTACTTTACCAAAAGTTCACATTTTTATTATAAATTTAAAATCTTTCCGTTTATACCTCTTGATTTATAGTTACTTCAAAACAAGAACTAGAAATTGTCTTTTAATACTATAGTTGGGGGGGGGGGCCATAATTGGCTTTTTTTTCTTCATTATAAAGCACTAAAATTAAAAAAAAAAAAAAAAAAAAAAAAAAAGATTTGATTATGAAAAAATTTCCCAATGTTCTTCCAAAAAATTTGAAAATATCCTGATTTTTCCCTGTTTTTGCAATAAATTTTCAAATTCCCTTAGTTTTCCCTGCTTTTTAATAGTTTTTCAAATTCCCTAAGTTTTCCGTAGCAACCCGAGTTCGTGTGAACTACATAAAATGCTGGTTTAGTGAGGTAGGGTGCAGGGATCTCTAAGCATATCAATGATAAAAAAAGTATAATGTGATTTTTTATTTTTAAGGACTTAAATTTGAGTTTTAGCTATACTTTTGTTTTGAATCAACAGATACTATAAGATCATTAAACTATTTAAAACGAAAAGTATGGATAAAACCCTTTATAATTTTGTTAGTGTATGAAATTTAACTGATTTTTTTTTTTTTTTTTTTTTTTTTCCTATTTGAGTAACTATACATGTTTGGCAAATAATTTATATAAAATGAATTTTATTGACGCTTGCGCATGCACAGTTAAAAAATATTTCATAAAAAAGCTTTTATTTCATCAGAAATTTAATGTATTATTATATTGTGTCCAATGTAGTATGTCACGAAGAATTTTACTTTTTGTTAAAGAATGCATACTATCTCCATGAATGTACGTGATATCTATTGATAAACAAAAAATACATATATTAAAAAAAAAAGAGACAGAGAGCTGAATGGCATGCTACAGCTACAACGCATTTCAAGGCTATTTTGTGCCCCCAAACTTTTTTTTTCCCTGTACACTTTTGGCGTTTGGGATAAAATCTTCGCTGAATTATATGCAGCATAATAAGTTTTTTACATCTAAGAAATTTCTAGAGAATACATTAAATATTTTTCTAACTATTCGACATAACGTCCATACCTGATAATATTTATGATTTGTTCCAGAGTACTGTTAGACACGCCCTTTTTTCACACCAATATACTTAAAAAGAAAAAAAAAAAAAAAAAAAATCTCTATATTCCATTGTAATTGTATAGTAGAGAAAATTTCTCTAAAATCAAAGCAGTGTAAAAAAAAAAAGAGTGGTAAAAAATAGTACTTCGGAATCAATTATAAATATTACCAGGTACAAATGTCTAAATTCGAAAGTACATCACATTACTTTGACACCTATCTGTATGTATATGTCACTTTAAAAATTAAATGAAGTGGAATATGATGAAGTAAAATTATGAAAACTAAGATACAAATAATAATAGCATTCTTTTGGAAGATAATTGGAATGTATAAGTATTTTAAAGAAACGATGTATAAAAAGAAATAATACTAAATTTCTTACGTAATAAATTAGTCTTGCAATACTGTAAAATATAGAAATCTTTGGGATCAAGATAAATCGATATTAAAGCTGCTAAATGATGCAAAAAAGATATACAAAGAATTAAAAGAGATATATAGAGAATATATATTTATGAAACAACTTTACACTTTGATTGCTAAGTATTTGTAGTCTCAAAGGGAGAATCATAGATTATAGAAGCTTAAAATGTGCTGTTAAAGAAAAATTCACAAGCTATAGAATAACATTTAAAACTGGCAATAAAAAAAGGAAAAAAATTAAAATTCATCAATTTATTGATAATTAATTCGAAATTTTAAGTTAAAAATAAATAAATAAATAAAATTTTCAGGGGAAAAAAAGTTTTCTGTAAAATTTTCTTTTTGTTCACCCCAGTATGGCGACATAGCGAAAACTGTTACCAAGTTATTAAGGAATGTCGTCAGAATAACGCACCTGGATGTCAAATTTGCTATCTAAAATATTTTTAACAAACCTATTTTTCTTTTTTTTTATTTATACGTTTCAAAAATTGAAAAGAAAAATGATATTTACAAAGTTCCATTATATATATTTTATAAAAATAGAAATCCAGATTTTTTTTTTTTTTTTTTTTTTTTTTCTTTCGGTGTGTGCGTTTGTTTAACATGTTTCTCACTACAGTTTTCTAAACCAGAGGTGCTGAAATCGATATCAGGTTATGCTCGTTGGCTTATCTTTTCGGAGTTTTCCGTGGTTTCCTCCGAAATTTGCGCAAATACAGACTAGGAGCCCTAAGAATGACTTTTCCGCGGACGGTTTTCCCCCTCAGGGCTAGAACCCTAGTGCAGTCTATAACCTTAACATCAATTTTCTAAAATTAAGAACTGAAATTAAACTTACCTACCTTTGCGAATATTTGTATTAATACAATAGAAACATATAGACAGTTTGTGTTTCGAATATCTTAAAGTATTTGAGTTGTTTTCGAAAATAATAATTAATATATTATACAAATATGTACAAGTATATTCGCATATAATTGCAGGGGTCGATCCAGGTTTTAAATTTTAGGTCCCCTTTTTGTGAAAAACAAAATATTTTTGTGAAATTTGTATTTATTTTTGTGAAAAAAAATATATAAAAAAATAAATAAATAATAATAATAATAATATATAATTTGAATAAATTAATTCCTATGCAACACTCAGCAAATGAAAGATAGATGAAAATACTAACATATGAAATTTTAAATGAGTTGCATTTCGAATAAAATTATTGTTGCGATGATAATTTAATTTGATTACACTGATTAGTTAAAACATGTTAAAGTACTTACGCAGAAGAGAAATGACACAAACATAACGATGAGATAATTTGCAAAAACCATTAAACCAATAGAAACATTCATCAAATAATAGAAATGGAAAGAGATAAATTAACCAAAAGGATCCGATAAAAGAAAAGAGAATTCATGAAATGAAAAATAGAATTTTAAATGCTGAAAAACAGAAATGTTCACACTTCAGGAAACTTGCACCTCTGTCAGCATTATGCAAGATTTCGGAAAGCTGTATAGCTAATTCAAGCAATATAAAACTCAAGTCTCTATCTTGCAACAAAACAAAATAAAAAAATCTGATGTGGGCACCACATGACTTCCTTATACACCTTTAGAAATATATACATAATATTAAAAAGCATTGTCATTGGACCCGAGACAGTTGCTAAAAATATTTAAAAAATGTATTATCGCCGTGTTCTGAGCTTTTCTGATAGTTTCAAATGTCTAGTTAGTCGGGAAGTCAGTTAAAAATCGATTGCAAGATATGTACTGGTAACGATACCGAAGGCAGCAGGGACCCGAAACAGTTGGCTAAAATAATTTAAAAAATGCATTTTCACCGTGTTCTGAACTATTCTGAAAAGTTCAAATCTCTAGCTAGTCGAGAAGTTAGTTTAATAAATTTTCGGTTGAACCATATAAACGCTGCCGAAGGCAGCAGTGACCCGAAACAATTTGCTAAAAATATTTAAAAAATGCATTGTCACCGTGTACTGAGCTTTTCTGAAAGTTTCAAATGTCTAGCTAGTCGGGAAGTTAGTTAAAAATCGATTGCAAGATTTGTACAGGTAACGCTGCGAAGGCATCAGGGATCCGAAACAGTTGGATAAAAGTGTTAAAAAAATGCATTTTCACCGTGTTTCTGAACTATTCCGGAAGTTCCAAATCTCTAGCTAGTCGGGAAGTTAGTTAAATAATTTTTCTGTTGAATCATATAAACGCTGCTGAAGGCAGCAGGTATCCGAAACAGTTGGCTGAAAATAAATAAAAAATGCATTGTCAACGTGTTTTGAGCTTTCCTGAAAGTTTCAAATGTCTAGCTAGTCGGGAAGTCAGTTAAATTGCAAGATTTGTCCAAACCGTTTTTGAGTTATTACCGTTTTTTGATACATTTTGGCCATTATGAACCTAATTTTCCTAAACATCTCCAAAACGGAGAATCATACAAAGTCCAAAAAGGGAGGTGCACAACTAGATGTTATAACAAATCTATGTACCAATTCGCAACTTTCTACGTCCAACCGTTTTTGAGTTATGCGACATACTCACACACACACACATACATACATACAGACGTCACGAAAAATCGTGTAAAGTCGCTTATATCTCTAAAACGAGAGCTCGTGTTAAGACGACACTTGCAGGTGTACAACTAGACATCATGACAGTTACACGTATAAATTGACAACATTCAGGGATCATTCGTTTTCGAGCAATGTGAAATACAAAATTCATTTCGCAAATCGGGATTACTATACTTCCTTATACTTTGTATAAGGAAGTAAAAAGGAAATTAGATATGTGTGTATATATATATATATATATCGTGTAAAACCTTCCATTTTAACAGCCATTCTAAGTAGTTTTTAAATATCAAATTAGCATAGTTTAATTGAACCAATTAATTAAAAATACTGAAAATATAGAAAAAGGATCACTTTTATAAAATAAAAAGGCTCATTTCATAAATTTAAATTTTGTGAAGGGTCCCCAATTATGAATTTGAATTTTATGAAGGGTCCTCCTCTTTTATGTGTAATTTTGTGAAGGGGCAGCAAAGAGGACCCAATTTTTGCCTCGAACGACCCCTGAATTGTCCCCCAATTTCTATTTTTAAACCACTAAATCATAACCTAGAATGACCTTTTTGAGCCACCAAATTTTAATTGATGGCATAAACCTTACTAATCACACATATTAAGAAGCCAAACAGTGATGTTATTTTAGTTAATAATCTTATTCTCCCGTGTGCCACGTTTTCACTGAATAATCATCCTTGTATAGATAACAAAAGATTATATAAAAGGGGGGAAAGTGGGGGGGGGGGAGTAATGGATAATAAAAATTGAAAAGATCTCTTTCAGACAGAACACTGGATTTTTACTGCAGGGAAACGACGAAAAACCAACTATCCTATGAATCCGCTTGCTGCTGGATAAAGCACGTATAGCAACTACAAACACGAAATTTTGCTTCACAGGATCACAATACCCATTTGTTTAAAGCTTTTTTAACTTTTGAGATTTAGGTTGTTCGTGATGGAATTTAAATTTTTACGCGTGCCGTTAATTGTATTTTTCACTAGGTTATTCAACTTTACACTGAATTTTCGTTCTATTTTCAAACTTTTATTTTTATTTTATTTATTTATTTACTTTTAAGATATTCATTTTAGAATATACTATTTAAAAAAAA
Source organism: Salticus scenicus (assembly GCA_963930645.1). Taxonomy (NCBI): domain Eukaryota; kingdom Metazoa; phylum Arthropoda; class Arachnida; order Araneae; family Salticidae; genus Salticus; species Salticus scenicus. Next base: position 72,088,387 of record OZ005659.1, read on the forward strand.
AAAAAAAAAAAAAAAAGTCAATTCCCGCTTTTTTTTTTTCTTTCTTTTTTTCTTACTTAAAATGTGGGAGATGAAAGCTTATGCGTTATAAAGAGAAAATATATATTAACAGATGCTAGTCTAAAAATAATTTTCTAAATATTACTCAGACAATTTCGACATTATACCTTGACTACATAGTTTTGTCCAACAGAGAAATTGAAGTTGTATATACAGTAGAACCTTGATCCATCGTTTTTCACGGGGTGCATGGGAAACAAAAAAAAAAAAAAATACTTTGAAAAAAAAAATTAAATTAGGGAAGAGTGGGCACCTTGGAATACCTTTAATTTCTGCTTTGATTTTGTAAATAGGAATCTTTTTTTTTTTTTTTTTTTTGGACATCATAGTGGACAGCAGAGTCTATACTTCAATGTAATTTGGAATTTCTTGCATTAGCAGGTAAAGATTAATCGAATTTTCTTTGTTTTGAAAGATTCAAAGTTACATTAATGGGTGATTCCATAAACAGATTTATTATACAAAATATAAAATAATTTAAACAGGGTTGCCACTCAAATAGGAGAATGAAATTCCCTGGCTTTTCTAGATTCTGGCTAAGAAAAATACCTGAAAAATGACTATGTTGGAGGAAAAATTAGTTTTATTTTTCGCAACAATCATATGAAATTCCCTGACTTTTCCAGATTCTAGCTAAAATATTCAAATTCCCTGACTTTCATGGTCAAAATTCCCTGACTTTTCCAGATTCTAGCTAAAATATTCAAATTCCCTGACTTTTTCCTGACTTTCATGATCAATTTCCGAATTCCCTTACTATTCCAGGTTCTCCATGTTTTCCAGGTAGCGTGGCAACCCTGTTTAAATCTGAGTATGTGGGAATTAAAATATAGACTTTCATAAAAATTTTAAACTTTTTGAGAGTTACATTATGATAACGATCCAAGTGGGGCAGGTTGGGGCACTCTTTCAACCTGCCCGATCACTATGCAGTGTAAAGAAAGCAATATTTACAGATACTATATAAATTTATTGAGATTTTAAATGTATTAAAATTTAAAAAATGGTTATTATTGTTAAGAAAATTGTTTTTACTTCAGATTTTAGATGAGAGCAATTTTCAAATATAAAATACAATATTTGTTAATGTAATATACTAGTATACTATACATTGTCATTTATTAGGCTCTAAGTCTACAAATAAAGATTTATTAAACAATTTGGCTTAATATTTTTTATGCATTAAAGTTTTAAAAGTTAAATATTTTTTATGCATTGAAGTGTCCCAAGCTGCCCCACCTAGTGAGACAGGTTCGGACATTGCAGAGATTTTTAAAATTTTTTACCTAAGTTAAATTTGATGGAATACTGCATTCGAGTAAATTTTAACTGAAACAGGAATGCTTAAACTTTATGTCAAACTGAGTTTGGAGAAAATTAAAAAAAAAAAAAAAAAAGGGAGAAATCTAAATATCGTTATCTAAAAACGTCCCAAGGTGCTCCACCTTCCCCTAATATCAATTTAAAAATTGTTGAAGTCATCTGAAATTCGATTAATGATTTGATAAACAATATTTCATCCAAATTTTCTGTTCACATATTCATTTGTTTAAAAATTATGCGCAAAAGAAGAAAACGAGAGGAGGAAAAAAAAAAAAAAGCACGGTATTACTTTAATTTTGCGTACTAGTGTGTATAAAATCGTATAATTTTATAAAACAGAGGGGGACAAAATTATTTTAATGAATAAACTAAAAATAACTGCTAATTTTACATATCATAATAAAATGTAACTTACAATTTTTATTTTAGCATCACAGCTATTTCATTTAAAAAATTAACAACACGAATTAAAAAAACGAACTTCATATTAGAAAACTGGATTAATAAATAATACATTTAAAATCTATCAAATTCAGATTTTAGTTTTTTTTTTTTTTTGGGGGGGGGGGGGAGGGGGTATTTATTCTAATTACCATCATCATTTTTTCTTTTTGAGAAAAATAAATTTAGGTGATTCGGATAATTTTCGAAGTATCTGAGTTCTTTATATCAGAAGTTTTTTTTTTTTTTTTAACAAAAAAGAATAGTATTTCGGGAAGAAAAATAATTTGGCAAAAATCGGATGGCATGGTTTCTCAACGAGTTACAATTGCAAACCCATAATTGCCAATTTTTAAAGAATAATTATCACTACTGTCTATTTTCTAATAGTATTTTCCAATGCAATTAACCATAGCTAATAAGCAGAAAACTGTTACTAAAAATTTCTACTAAAAAGTTGCGGTAATACATCTTCTGGTAAAAATAAAAAGTTGGCAACTATACAAATCACATTTTCAAAATGTTACCCTAGGGTTTTTTTTTTTTTTTTTTTTTTTCACTTTTCGAACAAATTTGAAAATTGTTTTTGACTTTGAATCGTCTGTATTTTGGCGTTTTAACTCTCGTAATTGTGCTTGGTTGGATTACCACAAAATTTATATGTATAATTATTGAGGTTCAAAGTAGCATGTTTATTATTGAAATAGTTTAAAATTTATACGGTAAATCTTGCCTGAGTACAGTGGCGTATGCAAGGGGGGGGGGATTTGGGGGTTTACAGGGCTGCCAACAACTACGCAATTGGCGTAGTAACTACGCTTTAGCCTGCTTCTACTACACTCTACGCATCGTATACTTAAAGCTACGCTTTTCCTTTCCCCATCGTCATCTTGTTTACAACGAGCGAACTCCGATTTCACCACGGATTAAAAAAAGTATAATATAAAACTAAATAGTGGCAGACACTGAAAAAAAAATAAAAAAAAATATCTTTTTTCTTTCTTTCTTTTTCTTTTTTTTTTCCTTGCACACATCTAGACAGAAATCCCAATCCAATCCTTATCAACTTTTAATTTTGCATTTCCAACAGTTGCCGCATAAAACATTATTCTTTGAATTTTATTTTTTATCTATGAAAGTGCTTCTTGAAAATATAAAAATAACAAAACTAACTTTTACAATCTAGTTGAAGAACCACATGCTTCATCGTAAATACTCATAAATAAATAGTAAAGAAAAAAAAAAAAAACATTCTAGTGCTAGGCATTGCGTAATTGAAATATTGCTGACTCAGAACGGGAACACATATTTGTTTACATTAGCTGAGAGTGTGCTTAATTAAAACCGCAAGCACAGACACCGCAAGCTGAAAGGGGGGGAGAAAGAAACCGAATGCTATGATTATCTTCATGGCTATGATTATGCTGTATTTTGATTTTCATTTAAACTCTATCAATGTTTCAGTTAACTTAATGCTTAATAAGTCGCTAAAAAATAATACTTTCTAACGAAAAAAATTGTTTATTTTAATTATTTATCGATAAAAATAATGGATTCAAAGTTACTGAACTTTAAGTACGATTGACAACGCAAGGAAACTAAGACCAGGAAGAGCTATCTTCCGTGGGAGACTTTCTAAAGTGTCTGAAGCCGTAATCACGCGAGTTTTGGAGAAAACAGTATAAAGTCGGACTTTAACGGAGGAATTGTCCTCTGTAATAGGAAACTTTCTTAAGTGTTTTAATATACAAGTTTCTGAGAAAATCATGGAAAATTTCGAACTTTATCGTACGAAGTATCTACCGTTGGAGAAAGAAAAAGAATATTTTCTGTGCTTTTTCTTAGGATAACTGAATACGCGATAACTTAGTTTTTATTGGGTGATTCTAAGAAATTTTCATATCTGAAAATGGGACTTTCACAAAAATCGCCGGATTTAAAATGGATTCATCACAAAAATAGCACAAGAAAATTGCGTATTTTATAAATCAGCCGCAAAAAATGACATTTCAGTAATAAAAAAAAAAGCTGATTTATGACTAAATAATTAGACATTTTTAGAAAAATAACATCTATTTTAGCAATTAGTTTACGATTACGTAATTTTGAAAATTAGCTGTAAAATAATTTCGTATTTCTATAAAAAGCCACAAAATTATACTTATAATGTAAATCATGTTTGAAAAAATAAAGAAATTCATCGATTAGCATCAAAATAAAGCCTTTTTCAGCGATTAAACATAAATTTTGTTAATTAGCGGCGGAATGATTGCGTATTTCCGTCATCGGCTACAAAAATATCGCGATTTACTGAAATCAACTGGGGAAAAAAAAAAAAAAACCTTTATTGGCTAGCAGCCAAATGATAGCATATAAAACGTAAATTTTTGATTATTAGTGGGTAAGCGATCCCGTATTAGCGGAAACTACTTCAAAATTATTCCCGATTTCCGAGATTACACTTTGAAAAAAAAAAAAAAAAAAATGCAAATTTCACTGATTAGTGGCAAAATAGTTGAGTATTTAAGATTCAGCTTTCAGATGAACGTATTTTGCACAAATTAGTAGCTAAATAATAGCGTGTTTCGGCAATCGGCCGCATAATAATCGGGTATTTTAGGATTTACCTTTAAAGAAGAGTGAATTTTATCAATTAGAGCAAAATTATAGTATATATTAGCAATTATTTGCTATTAAACGTAGATTTTGTAAATTTGCAGTGAGATAATTACGAATTTCGGCAATCGGTCGTAAAAATATTGCGAATTCTGTCAAATACGAGAAGAATAGCATATTTATTTAATTAATGATAAAAACGTAATTCTACCCCCCCCCCCTCTACGGAAACTCGATTTTTTAGGTATATTTAGCAATAATCTTAAGGGGGGGAAAAGTTTCAGAAAAGTTGATCGCTGTCAGTTTGCACTGAAATTGAATTTAATGTTGTACAATTTCAATCCTTTTCCATCCTTAATAACAATGATTATTTTATTGTAGATTCAGTTTTATTACATTTTCTAATATCTAAACTATTAAAATTGTTCATTATTTTGACTTTTGTTACTCCAAAAATTTAAGATTTTGTTTAAAAAAATCCAATTTTTGTATCTGTTTGAAGTATAGCATTGAAATTATTTTCACATCAATTGTCTTGTTCTTGTAATTAAACAAGTTTCTTTTGAATAGGCATGCACTAAATGTTTGATTATTACTGAATAACTAAAAATTTGATGCATACCTACATCTTACCTTTTTTTTTTTTTTTTTTCTTTACTTAATTTCATATGATTATTGCTAATTTATTTTTGTTAGTAGTTTCTTTCTTTCTTTTTCTTTTTTAATTTTTAAAATTGCTCCTCAAAGTAGCCGAAATGCTCCTCAAAATTTCTCTGAATACTCCTCAAACTGTTTGTGAAAAGTTGGCAACCCTGCATATTAGTGTATTATATTAGAATTAGTGTATTTTCATGTATCCATGTTAATATAAAAAGTAAATTTGGATAAAATTTCTATTATTTTTGAATGTTTGATTATTAAAAATCAATAAATTTCAGAAAGTAAGTTATAATGTAAACAAAAGATTTTATGCTTATTTATATTTTAAGTATTTTCTAATTTTTTAGCGACTACACTTTGTAGCTTAAAACTACACTTTTTTTGCTTTTTAACTACACTTTAGCACTCCCAGAGGTTGGCAGCCCTGGGTTTAACCCCCCCCCCCCCCTTGACAAAATGTATGATAAGAAAAATTAGGCTGTTCCTTACATTTTTTTTTCACATTTCAGGCGGAAAAAATGTATGGCAAGCGTAGAATGTTTTTTTCTACGAAGTGGTTTAAAATTATGACTAACTTTTTTTTTCATTACTCGGCGATAAACACTCCTGAAAATAACTAAACCACTTCATTTGCGCGGCGCGAAACATGTTTCCCCTGAAAACAATTCTCTAAGAGGATTTCACCTTTAAGTCCGGTTTCCACTACGGCTTTTTCGACGGCTTCTATTCAGAATCCTTTGATGTGGTCAGCCGGGCTCAAAACCCTCGAATGGCATTGGAAGACCCTGGTTCTAACCCCCAGCTGAGATAATTGATGGGCCAGAGGCAGATATCTTTGTCAATTTTGCATGCTTTCCTTTGAAGTAACTGCGCAATCTGATAAAAAAAGGTTACAATTGATGACAAGACATTTGGCTCTTTGTGTGCGGAGCGTGATTAATGGTTTTTTTTTGGACCTGGAAGCTCCAACTCTAGTAGAAACCGGCCTTCACGAGTTCATACTCAAGGACAAGAGGGGTCGACCATATGGGGAAAGGGTGACCATTGAAGTAGTGACCTTGAAGGAGTGACCCAAACAATACCCCAATAGTAGAAGACATTTTAAATGAACTAGCGAAAACTTCTCGCCGATTACACTTCGCTCTGTAAATAAGAAAATTCAATGAAATAATTTGCGTAACTATGTATTGAATTTTATGTTTTGTGTAGCAGTTTGTACAGGCTCTAAGTTATTCGTCGCTAATTAAAGATTTTTTAGTTTGATCTTCTAATTGGTGAGTTTGTTTTACTATTTTTCATTTTCTTACTCTTATTTTCGGCAAGTAATTATGATATTTTAAAAGATTGTTAAACTTAATTAAAAATAAACTTAATTAAACTTAAATAAACTTAATTAAACCTAATTAAACTTAATTAAAAATTCGGAAGGACGAACCCCCCCCCCTTGGAAAAATCCTGGATACGCCACTGCCTGAGTAAATATGCAGGGCTGCACATCAGTTAAGATTCGCCTTTCTCCCTCCCCATGTAATCCTATGATATTGAACATGTCGCCTTTTTCCTTAGTATTTTTATTTTTATTTTTATTTTTTAATAAATTTAAATATTTCTTTTCAAGACTGAAAGTTAGAGCCCTGGGTTTATTTAATGAAATAAAATAATAATAATGATAATAATAATGTATACTTTTAAAATGTTTTACGAAGATAAAAGGCAATTAGTTCAAAGAGCGGAATTCAATAAATAGAATTCGAAATCTTCATTTTGAACTTAGATATGCTTGCATAATAGAAACAACAAAAATCCCATGGATAGTATTAAAAAATAACATGGGTTCAAAAGCTTGTGGGTTCTTCCGCAAAATGTTTTTTACATCTCCTCAAAAAATAATGCTGATAAATAATTCGCTTTGAGCTATTTATAATTTGTAGGAAATGTAGATTTATCTTTTATGATACAAATTAGTACAGTTATATTAATAAAATTGATACAATCTTCAAATTGAAAGTTAATAAGCTTACCAAGATAATATAGCTGATATCTTTGACAAGTTTATACTCCCCACTACTGACACAATATATCAAAGTTAAAAACTTCCAAAGTATTATAGTTGACATAATCATTTATAAATAAAATTTCTACATGTTAAATGTTAAAAATGTCTTTTTTTTTTTTTTTTTTTTGTCGCTCGGCCTTATAAATCCTGTGATCACTGACTCATTATCGCCGAAGGTCTCTACTGGATTAAACGGGAAAGGAGATAATGTGTATCTGATGTATGTGCAGCCTCAATGTTAAATGCATTTCTATATTTCATATATATTTTATGTTAATTTGTTAGATATTTTTTCTAAATTATATGTGTGTGTATATATATATATGGGAGATGGAGCGGCGGAAATAATAGCCCCTCTGGCCCTTAAACTAAACTAGCTGCGAATAAATGATTTTTTTTTTTTTTTTTTTTTTTTTTTTTACATGTGAAAATACTTGATTTGATGTAATTATAAACTGGTAACGCTGATGAGGTGTTTAGCATGACTTCACGGTTAGGTAAAAAAAAAAAAAAAAAAAAAAAAAAAAGACTCGATTTTTCCTTCAACAAATATTTGGATTGCAATATTCAATTCATGATAGTAATTATGATGAAATATAATTACACCTTAAAAGCATCTACAATAGTAAAAGATTGTAGGATATAAGAACAAGTCTTTTTAAACCTGTTTTAAGAATGGTCTGGCAGAACTTTGAATATTCTGGCGATAATTTTTTTAAATCTTTTAGCTTTAACACTTTGACTGCCATGGCTATCATATGTGATAGCCAGTGATTTTTCCGTTGGGGGCACTGGCTATCAGATATGGTAGCCATGGATTTTCAACACTTTATCCTTGGCTATAAAAACGATATCAGTTACATGAAAATCGTACTGGAGTTTGATTGTTGGAGAATGAGAATCTCCCCATGTGTTGCAAAATGAATCAGATTGAAGAATATTTTTTTTATATATAATTTTATGTCGAAAAAAATACAAATTACACAACAGAATTTTTCGGCACCCTGGTGAACATTTGCAATTTTGGCTTGGCAGTCAACGTGTTAAATTAATTAAGGCTGTACATAAGTCAGACAGATTTCCTCTTTCTTTTTTTCCATGTTATCCAATAGGATTTTCGTTGCTCCGTTTTATAAGAATATCTCATTCAAAAATGAAGTTTTTCGAAATTTGTTTTTTGAATATTTCTTTTTAAATATGTCACCTTTTAGCAATTTTTTTTTTTTTTTTTTTTTTTTTTTTGGGGGGGGGGGGGGGGGAGAGATATGTATTTCGTTTAGACATCCAAACTTAAAAGTCCTAAATTTACTTATTGAAATAAAATATTTAAATTATTATTATTATTATTATTATTATTAATTGCTCGCTAGCTAAATGGCGACATACTCAAAAAGTAATAAAAAATAAAAATAAAAAATAAAAGAATTCGAAAAATTTTATTTTTGAATGAGATATCCTTATAAAAAGAAGCAACAAAAGTCCCATAGGATAATACGGCAAGGGAAAAAGGGAGCAATGTGACTGATGTACAGCCTTAAGCATAATTTATTTATTTATTTTAAACTAATTTAATATTTTTAGTTCCCCATCACATTATAGGCATGAAGAATTTACGTAATCATGAAAATTTCCGATCTCAGTTTCCGATGTTTTTACGCATTTTGATCTCCGTTTGTTAATTAAATAGTAGTGATAAATCTTATTTAAAGAAGGTGAATGTTGTGAGCTATCCACATGTACGCCAAATGGAAGATTGGATAACATAGTAGGTTACATCGTAAGGTTTTTAAAAGGCTAATAAACTAAGATATAAAGTAAACTTAATTTATTAAACTAAGAATAGAAAATTTTCCGGATTTTATGAATAAAAACATGTGAAATGAAGGAAAAATAAGGCAATGAATTCAAAATATGTGAAAATTAGACATTAGTAACTTCATACAGACATAATATTGTTATAACAATTTCCCTTTGAAATCACAGCCACGGGCAAATTTATACAGAAACACCTAGAATTCCTCTTTCTCATACTCCACAATCTCTTTTCCGTAGAGAAAAAATATCTAAGGAATTTACGTAATTTATTAAGTGATTCAGCAGGAACAAAGTGCCTTTGTATAACTGATTAGGTGATTCAGCAAACAGCAACAGTTTGTACAAACTCATGAAGTGTAAACACACTTTATTGAACGACTAGTGAGACGTTAAAAACAACCTACCTACCATTCAATACGATTGGGTTAAAATCTTGAATATAGTTAATACTACAGGTATGAGAATTTTTCCCTTTTTATGTTGCTGCTATTTTTAAAAAGAATAATGTTTATCATATTTAATCAAAAAAAAGCCGCTTAAAAACACGTTAACAATTTCTGTATAAAATTAGCAGTAATAAAAAAAAAGCGAAAAATTATCATCCCTGGTAATGAAAATTAAGTAATAATTATGTAATTTCCATAGGATTAGAGAATTTATTTTTTATACATTTAATTTAAGAATGTTAAGAAATTGTTTTATATTTCTTTATTATTATTACTATTATCTTCCGCGTGAAGTTTGTTTTATTGATATATTTCGGCTACATAAATAGTAGATTGGCGCAAATTGAAAAAAAAAAAGGGGGAAATGATCGTTTGTCTTAAAGAAATTATATATTCTTATTCTGAAATATATTAAGCGGCATTTTATCGAAAACGTTTAAAACAAATTAAAAAAATTAAATGTAAAAGAAAATGCAGTATTAGTTAAAGAGTAACAAAATAAAATACGTTGAAACCAGAAAATTCTAGTAGAAGGACATTTTAAAATTTATTTGCTGAATGCCCTAGTACCAAAATTTAGTACACTAATGTTTTCATGATATAACCATTCGATTATGAAAATTTACCCATATCAGGCGTTAGTCATAATCTGTTTACATGTTTTGAGAATATGTAAATGCTTTAAAAAAAATTGTGCTGTTAAAAATAGCCCCCCCCCCCCGCCTCCCAACTAATAAGTAAGCTAAATCTAATTTTTTTAGAATAAAATTACTGTACTTCCTCAGTTGCTTTAATACAGATCTAAAGTCGAAATACTTTTCTTATGATAGTACGGGAAAAGAAAAAAAGTTACCGCTTAAATAGGAGAGGATGAGCTGTGTAGTATTCTTCATTTCAATCGAACTTTATATAGGTTAAACATATGCAAATTAAGAAAGTAGTACCTATAAGTGGCGATTTATCAATTATGAAAAAAATTATTAATAAAGTTTTTAAAGCTTCTCAAAAAATATCATAAAAATGTATAATCTCTATCCACAATAGCAAATTCCATGCCTTAAAAATCCACCATACGAAATAGCAAATGAATGTTATAAATGTAAAAAATAAAATAAAATAATAATAATAATAATAATAATATTTGGGGGTTAAAAATTAATAAAAATATTTTTGAAAAAGAAAGAAAAAAAATGAAAAAAAAAAAAAAAAAAAAAGAAAAGAAAAATTCTGAAAGGTTATTTGTAGTTTTATATAAAAATTGTCTGAAATTTATTAGAAATTTGCTGTTTTATAATTAACAGTTTTTTATTTATATGAATTTGTATAATAAGTAGCGTTCATATTAAATATTAAATTGTATATTTGATATTACAAAACAAAAGTGTCTCAAACGTAATAAATACTGCGTATATATATCTATATGTTTTTTCCGAGTTAGGTATATACTAACTATTATTCACAATAATGAAAAATTAGGTAAATACTTAATTAAAATTCATTTTAGTTTATCTCAAAAGATGACGAAAACCAAATAAAGCTTTTAATTTTTTTTTTTTTTTTTTTTTTTTAAGATTCACCTTTATATATATATATATATTAATATTTTACAACAAAAGTGTCTCAAACGTAATATTTAGTGTTTTGGTTTATAAGATTTTTCCCCCCCTCCCAGTTTAAGTACAGTTACCGTTATTAACTATAGTTAAAAATTCGGTAAAATAAAAAATAATTCATTTTAGTTTATCTAAAAAGGACAAAAGGTTAAGATAACCGGATAAATCTTTTAATTTTTAAATGGTTCACATTCTTTCTTTCTCCCCCCCCCCCCCCTCCCTATTTTTCAGATAAATATGTTGATTAAATATATATCTGTGGATAACAATATTTATAATACATTTTTTCTTTAGCGATTGCTTCGACCATTTAAATAAATTACTGTGGAACAAATATTATTGACTAAATTAGAAAAATATGAAGTGTTTCATGCTTTCTAACTGAATTACAATGTGATTTTATAAAATTTACTATGTTATAAAGGATTAAATATTGATTAAAAGTTGTTATCTCGAAATCAGACTGTAAAAGTAAATTCCTTTTTAATACTAACATCTAATCTAATAAAAATCTTAATTTGATACATTAAATTAAGATTGTTATATTTATGTACAAATATACGTATTATTTTAAATTCCGGAAAACACTTAAGATTATGATTCCAACTACTCCATTAATAAATGAAATGTTTTAACCATAGATATAGTAATTTTAATGCCTTATTACTATATCTATGGTTTTAACATATATAAAAATACATATTCTATCTTCTATCCTTTCTTCAAAAATATTATTGCCAGTATTACGAATTAACTCCCTTACAATTGTGTGCAACTCTCAAAAGAATGCATTTTCACTGTTGTTTATTCTAAAACTTGAAATGCCTTACAGTAACTATGGTAACATGAACGATGAAGCAGAATTCATTGTGTTGCCACAGTAACTTTGATTATTGAAGAATTTAAACCCACCAAAACAACCAACCGTAGATCTTGTTCTCTTTGTTTCTTTTCAAAACAATGCATTTCTTCATTTATAAGATCTCTCTCTCTCTCTCTATCCTTTTTTTTTTTTTTTTTTTTTTTTTTGGTAGAATGGTTCTAGTTATTATATGAAATATTATTCCTAGGCAATAATTTATGCAATGATACAAACAAAGGAAAAATTTATTTAAAGGGAAAGTTATCTAGACACCCTCTTATGTTTTCTAAATAAATTAGAATATTGGTGATTTTTATTTTTATTATTAATTTTTCAAATTTATTTAAATCATATTCCAAAGAAAAAATAAATAAAAAATGACAACTGTAAATTGTAATTTTCATTTAGCAAATGAAGTGCTTCCCAAAATCTTTTTATACTTTTAATTTGTAATACACTCTAGCTCAAAAGTTTAGCTAAAATTATTATTATTATTTTATATAAATTGCCAATTTGATGAAATGCTTTTAAAATTGGAAATATAAAGAACAGAACTGTCCTCATATTTTTCAGTGAAGATTTGGTTACGGAAATAAATGGTAGACAGAAAAAATTTAATAAATAAAATAATATATGTGATTACCCTGAATCGCGGGCTCGCAGCGTTCATAAAATTTTACATCCGTTTTATTATATTGTTACCACTATAACTATTTTCAAAAAGAAATTTTTCTTGGTGGTTTTAATGCTTTAATATTATTATTATTTTTTTTTTTTTTTTAAGTGGGGGAGTGCGTCTTTCTGTAACAATGGTGGCAAAATAATAAAACGCTTGTAAAAATTTTGGAGTGCTGCAAGCCCTGTTTATCTTTAAAAATATGCAATGAAAATTATCCGTAATTATAGCAAATGTTAATATAAACCTTGCACAATTTTTTTATGCCTTTATATGCAAATAGCGCGCAAAGTTAAAATTTCAAAGATTTTTTTATTTAAAGAAAAAAAGAAATTAAAAAGAATATATATATATATATATATATATAATCCATTTGATAATAATAGAAAAGAATGAGAACGAAGAATAGTCAGTCAAATCAATCACCACAGAATCATACACAGGCGAAACAAAGTAACTAGTTATCTTAAACTGATTTAATTTTTAGGATTAATAATATTACTTACTTTAATTTATTAGACTACAATACCTGATGAAATATAATATAGGACCGTGTATTTTGATGCTGAAGAAATGTATATATATATATATATATATCAGCGTTTAATTTGATGTGCTACTCTTCTACAAATGCCTCAGAAAATTGCACAGCATTTAGCTATATCAACATTTGCTACAGTTTGATTATTTTACTTTTTAAAGTACAGAGTAATCGCAACTAGTTTCATTATTATTATTTATTATCTAATTATTACCGTGACAAAACCTTCACTGAAAAATATCTGGACAATCCTGTTGGTAAGCATCTCTAAAGTTTAAAGTCAATTTAAAAATTTGCAGAAACTGTTAGTATTTGTAAATTGCTATACTTTTTAGTAGGCCTGTATTTAAAAAATTAAATATTAACTATTCATTTTAAATGCTCGAATATTCATTAGATAAAAATTGTGTCAAATAGAGTAAAATTTAGAAAAATATTGTACAAAATTCGCTTCAGTATCGTTCAGTTTCTTTGTAACAGATAGCAGATAAAAAAAAAAAAAAAAAAAAAATCTTCATAAAGAAAAAGACATAAAATTAAATGCGGGTTGATGGCATTTTTTTAGTAATTATTTAAAATAATCACCAAATAAAAAGTATAAAGACAAATGCATGAGACGCCTTTCGCTGACAATCAGCCTCTCTTTCAATTTATAAAGATAAAGGAAAAATCAGGTGAGTTTGTTTTTCAAGGCTGGCTGTCAGTCAGCGTCAAGGTCATTCAAATCCCATGTTAATTTAAGGAGAAAATAATCCCTGTTATTTTTCATTAAATAATGCATATTTTTAAATATCGTCTTCACCTTCAGAAAATTTACGTTTGTTAAATTGTGTTTTATTTTCCAACTACCGATTTTTGTTTAGTTTTTCAACTTTATGTTGAAGTTGTAAAATGTAAAATTTCACGATTTTTTTTTTTTTTTTTTTTTTTAATAATAATTATTATTATTTTACAGTTTAAAAATAAAATATTACAAGTAAAAAAATCAATTTTTGTAAAACGAGGAATAATTTAACAATCATGAATTTTCTGAATATGAAACCGAAACTAAAAAATAAGGAACAGACATTTAAATTTAAACCGTGTTCTCTCCAAAAATAAAAAAATTGAATTAGTGATAGTAAAAACAGTAATAGTATGCCTACATATTTTCGTAGTATCTAGTAATACAACTAAACAAACGATAATTAGGTTTTAAAGTTAGTTATTTTTTAATTTATTAGTTTTTATGTTGTCTGAAAAATCGTATCCGAAGGAAAAAACACAGTTTGAATGTTTGCTCCTCAAATATAGATTATTTTATGAATAATAATAAGGATTAATTACTCCATAGGTTAACATGGAATTTGGATGACCTTGTCGCTCATTGATCGGGAGCCTTTTGGAATTAAGGCCAATTTACTACACAGGGATCAAAGGCCTAGGAGGAATGACCTCCGAGAGGGATCTTTCTAAGGAGTCCTAACCTGTATTCACAACAGCAGTACATAAAAAGGAATAACTGGCATGAATTATTTTTTAACAAGATAATGAAAAAAAGAACCCAAAATATTCAACTTACAAATATTTATCTTAAAAATATACAAACTTGATGATTGTGTTTTATTTATTTTATTTTTTTCACTATTATGGAACATTCAAAACAATTCTGAAATATCAATGGAAATTTAAGATAAATATTGAAAAGAAATAAATCCATGCAATGCATCTTTATAGAATTTGTCCTACCTCTTACTTATGAAAATGAAAAAATATATAAATAAAATGAGTTAAGATAAATGTATTAATTTCTCATTTTTATTATTATTCCAAAAAAAAAAAAAAAAAAAAAAAAAGATCTCGATATGCATTGAAAAGGTTAAAACAAATTATGAATGAAATCTTTTTTTCAAGACGATATCTACAGCATGACAATGAGATCACAATTGAGAGATAAATAACGATCCTTCCATAAAAATAAGTAAAGATTAAGATGATTGTAAATCTTTATCAGTTGATATAAGCATGCATCAATAAATATGATTAAATGTTTTCGAATATTCTTTGTTAATCTTTACAAAAGTTTCTCCTTGTAAAAGCAATATTGTGGTAGATACAATCTTCAAAATGAGGGGAATTTTCTTTGAAAGAAAAAGAATAAAATTATTCTTGATGAGAGTAGAGAAAGGGGTGCGAAGAGGGAGGGGGTGGGAACCTTAGATTCTATCAGAAAGCTCTTAAAAGATTTTTATCAAATTATGGAAGGAGATTAATTAATTTTATCCAGAATTTTTAAGAAAAATTTAAACTCATAATTTTACAACATAAGAATATTTCCTTTTTTTTTTATAAACGTCTTCAAATAATTTACATAATTCTCTACAAAAATTTCCTTTCGTAAAAGCAATATTGCTTTAAATAATGCAAAGGCAATCCAGGAAAAAAAAAATGGAGTTTTTTAGCTGCCCCTTCAGAAAATTCCACTTTATAGAAAGGGTCCCTTCACTTGATTTTTTTTTAATTATTATTATCATTATTATTTCGAACGACTCCTACACTTGATTCAATGATTGAGACACTGTTAACTTAATATTAAACTTTAATAAAGTGACTGCTAAAATAAATGAGGGAATTTTCTTTGACAGAAGGAAAAAAAGAACGTTATGCCAAGTATAATAAATAGTATCGTGATCAGAGGAAAAAGGAAAAGAAATGGATGTTAACTCTTAAACGATTCCTTAAAATACTCCTAAGAACTCTTAAAATATTTTGATCAAATTATGTAAGCTGATTACTTTATGTTATACAAAATCTTTATGAAAAGTTTAAGCTGGTAAGTTTAGAACAAATAAAGTATTTTCACAATTTCTTCTTTATGAATTTCATAACTCATCATTCAATAATTAAAATTATTAAACTACAATAACACTAGAAAAAACATTTATAGAAAATATATGAATTATAAATTTTTCGTGAAATTTAAAAAGTCAATATCTGATGAAGCTAAGTTTTAAAGAAAATTAATAATTATATAAATGACTTACATGAAGAGGTAGTTTATCCCAGTTCTCTTTGGTCTTCAAATATCTCTTTTCGAATGTATAATTCCAGTAACTTCTGTAGGGAGGCTTGAAATTTAATGTTGGGTAAACATCTGGGGTGTTTATGTTGACATTTTTTAACCTAGATACAGGATCGCAGGGTAGTTTTGTTTTGGAAGTAGCTTTCTGTAATTCCACTTCTGCATCTACTTGTTCTACTAACTGTACTGATACTTCTGGATTAGAGACATCAGCAGTTTGGGAAGCAGGGGTAGGGGTTTGTTTACTACCCACAGAGTGGTAAATAATCAAGGAAATACAAGCCAAAACAGCGATAAGCAGCAAGTATTTGATTCGAGGTCTTTGAAAAAGTCGTGCAAAAGGTGATTTGGACATGTTTTAAATTTAGTTGCTTGCACAGGATTCAATAAACAAAGTTGTGTAAACACAGATTTTAAATATGAGACACATGACTCCACGGAGAGCGATCGTAAACGCGATCGTTTTGTACTCCGTGACCATCTGAGAAAGAGGACGAAAACACGACTGGCCTGCCGGCAATTTCAGGGTTGCCAAAGGATAACACTGGGTGATTTCCTAGCAACGGATTCTCGCCAAAATAAATCGCCAAAAGGGATAGAGTATAATATTGGCTGTTGCTTCCGTATGTTGATTTTCTTTTGCTATGATTGTTTAGCTACACGTGTGAGATTATTTGAAAGGAAAGAGATTAAAATTTTGAGAGTGGAAACGCGTAAAAAATGAGAGAAAACAAAGAGGAAAAAAGATAAACAAATCACCGTTTCAAAATAGCGGATGCAAAATCCTCCTGTCACTTTAATTAAAAAATAACATTTTTTAATCAAAAAATAACAAAGTTTTTTTTTTTTTTTTTCAATTTAATTAAAAGAAATAGAAAGACTGTAACAAAATCCTTAAAGCCTAGTGCTTACAACAAAAGTACTTTTTGGTTTTAATAATTTTACATATTTTGTAGAATTAATATTTTCATCTGATGAATGTGGTGGAACTAGATTTTTGTGCAGTACATTCTTTCCACTTCATTAATTTATTGTATTACGTTTTTTTTTTTTTTTTTCCTTAATCTTGTTTAAAATATTTTGCATTAGTTATTATTTTTATTATTTCGGAAAGTCAATTATAAATATAATATTTTAATAGATTCTTTCTTTATTTAACAACAGCTGTTTGGCTTGTAACTTTTTTCACGTAAAAATTAAGAAAAAAAATCAGTGCTTCTAATTCTAATATGTTATTGATTCTAAGGAATGGAAAGAATCTTATTATTATTATTATTATTATTAAAATATTATATATATAATAGCAGGTTTGTACGCTTTGCTTTAACCCATTACCCGCTGGTGTTGCGTTAACGCAACACCAGAAATAATTGCGTTTAACAGTAAACTAAAAAAGATATTTTATATTAAGTATTGTTTTTAAATGAGGAAAGGATATATGTTTATTTTATTACAGAAAAATTTTATCTGAAAAATAATTTTATATTTAAAAACAAATTTCAAACTTGAAGCACTAATCAATCCAAAACTTTTGAAAATCATCATATTTGAATAAATTTATATAACTTGTAAAAAAAAAAAATGTTTCACAATAAAATAATTACTTTTGAAGTCATCTGTAGTGTTTGATGTTTTATACTCTCGCAAGGAAATTTCCGTAAACATTTATTTGTCTTCGTTATACACTCTTTTTCCACTGAAGTTGTACAAATGCAACAGCTTGTATTTAGTAAGATAAGACTAATTTTAATAATTTTATTTTAAATTATTGTTATATATTATCAAAATAATGAGTATTACTGTTTGTATTTAGAAAAAAAAATCTTTATTTCTAGTTTTGGCGGTTAATGGGTTAAGCAAATTAAAATAATCCTGCTCAAAAGTGTAGCAAGATTTGCAAACGATCAGTTTTTTTCAATTTAAAAACTTATCTCTCGATGAAATGTTTTCAAACATTGGATATTTAAAGAACTGGGTATGCATATTTATTAATGATTAAGTAGTTGGGAATTGAAACAATTTTTAGGCTTAAATCTTGAGCCTATTAGAAACTATTTTCTTTCTTAATATACATATACTAGCAAACCCGTGCAAAATTTTTGCAATTTCTTTCTTTTTTTATTTACCATTAAAATTTAAAACTCATAAATCTTATAATTAATTTCACCACCCAGTTTAAATTTCTTTTTCAGCAGAGGCGAAATTAATATTTTATACCAAATTATTAGTGTGAGACACTGAAACCAAAATCATTCAAAGAAAGGTTTCAAAGTAAAATTCATGTTTGATGACTACTTTTCTTACTCCCACTTTTCAGTGCAGTTTTAGTATAGGATCCCATGGAGACTTTTAAATGTTTGTCGCCATGCTGGTGATGCCTTTATATCTGTTTATTTTGGCGTAACTTTCTGTTTAAAAAAAAAAAAACTAGTACCTCTTTTGATTATATTTTTTTATTGCGTTTTTTTAGTCGAGTTATGACAATAGTTCATATTCTGAGTATATCTTTAAAGTATTGTTAGGTTTAAGATGGCGCTTGCAAAGATTGTAAAGTTGCAACGTTTAAAAATACATTTTCCTATAAAATTATAACATCAGGCAAATATCGTCATTTTTCTCTTTAGATCATTGAACTGAGCCCGCGTGCTTAAATATTGTCTATGTTTAAGTATATTTTTATCGTGTTTTTATTTCTTTAATTGAAATTTGATAGTAACTAATTTGCTAGTATCGCCCAGTGGTCGAAACTCGACTACTTTTTTGCAAAGCAAGGCAAAGCAAAGTTATTGCCTTCTCCTAAACGGAATTAAATTGCAACACAGCTTCGGCAATTGTTTGTTGATATGCACTCAAACTGAATCAGCAAATTTTTATTTAATATATTTCTCTAAGTGTGGTACACTGTAGATGTTGAGCCTTTCCTGAAATGAGAGGAAATCGTAACGTGGAAGTGCCCCCTGTTGGCATACTTGCCAACATTCTAATTAATATTCCGTAGTGTTGTTAACCCCGCCCTTTTTCTCACACCAGTAAATTTTTTGAGTAATAGTGTACAAATTCAATTACAATTAAATATGAAGAAAAATACTCTAAAAAGATACTGGTGTGAAAAAGAAGGCGGGGCTAACAATACTACGGAATATTAATTAGTATGTTGGCAAGTATGCCTGTTGGGTAATATAGCTCAAAAGCTATAATCGGCACTATGTCATGTCAAGGTCCAACCAAATATCAAATTCGGTTAAATTAATTTCATTGATTCATAAAGTACAATGTTTGAACTAGAAAAGTCAGATATTTTATAAAAATGGTCGATTTGTATTCGGAAAATCTCAAAACGTGTAACTACATCGAAAACCGAAAATCTAAAATTTTTCTGAATCTTATACTTTCTTCTTATATATGCAGAGGATAGAATAATAAAGCCCCTTTTTTAAGAAATAAGTAGTCAATTTCAGTTAATTGAAATGAAAAGAAATCTCAAAACGTGTAAATTCATAGAAAACAGCAAATTGAATTTTTTTCAGTACCTTCTACTTGCTTTTTATGCATGCAGAAGCTAGTAATAGATCCACCTTTTTTAAAAATAAGTAGTCAATTTCAGTTAATTCGAATGCATTATGTTTTAATTTAAAAATATGTCTTTAAATTAGAACTGACATAAATTACAAATATATATATATATATATATATATATATATATATATATGTGTGTGTGTGTGTGTGTGTGTGTGAGTATATAGGACTTTCATAAATCAAATCCTTTTTTAATTTACGTATATTTTCAACAGTATAAACTTTCAATCTAACTCTCATTCATTCAAATTTCTACCAATCTAATGACTGTTTTTTCTTAAAATAAAAAATTTGTAGTCGAGAGTATAGTGATGCTACATCTATGCAAATTACTGTGTCTATGGTTTCACTTGAGTTTTAAGAATTGCCAGATTTAACAACTTTCTACTTTAGGTATTTTTTAATTCTTACACAGGCAATAAATTTTCTTCCTTTTAAATCGGGTTGGTTGGTTGGATATGTTTTACGTCTCACTAGTGCTGTGCAATGGGCAATTGGCAACGGTCTGGGACTCATTCCTAGAGGTGGTCCGGAGACATGCCATCAGAATTTTTATCCTCCACGGAAGGGATGACTCTTCCGCTTCGGTGACTCCCAGAAGTATAATTTTTGGTGGGAACATGGAGGACATTGCGGCCACGACAGATTTTACGTGCACCAGTCACTATTAGTGTACACGACGGTCTTTGGCCGGCACGAGCACCGAACTCGCAACCTTCTAATTACGAGCCCGGCTCTCTACCGACTGGGCTACCGCGGCCCCCTTTTAAATCTGGAAAATATTTTAGACTTTTTTTTTTTTTTTTTTGGCAACATTGTTTTTTCTTTTTAAAAATTTTAAAGTTAAAATGGGTTTTTATTTAATATCTTTTGAACAAATTATCCTATTGTTCTAAAAATTACGGCATTAGATAGATTTTTGTCTGATTGATAACTATGCCAACTTTTGTATAGCAATGGATGGAACGGTTTACTTTGTGTACCGAATTAAAACCTGGTATAACACGACATCCATTTCATCAAAATAAAATCCCGTTCCAGAATTTTTTTTTTTTTTTTTTTGTAGTAGTCATACCTGACGCAGTTCGGGAGGCCTCTTGCTTATTATTATATTTAATATAATATATATATGCGTACACACAAGGAAAAAGAGAAGGAAAAATTAAATTATTTTTTTATAAAGCGAAAACTTTCCCAGTGAAACGATAACTCTTTGTTTTTCTAGGATTTTATTACCTCTCCCCCCCCCCTTCAATTTCATTTACATTCATATACTTTCTACATTATGATTATGTATATATATATATATATATATATACTTTTTAATTATATTCTGTTGCTCACTTATATTTGTGCTGTATTTCTTCTTGATTATATTCATTCAGTTAATTAAGTGGATTATTTCAGTTTGTTCATTTCAATAAATTGGCAAATTGTGTTATTATTACACGTTTGGATAAAACAAATTGCAGCTGACTTTTTTTTTTTTTTTTTTTTTTTTTTACAATATTTATCTAACATTTATTTGGTCAAATAAATTATTTATATAGTTGAACAAAAGTTTCCGGTAACAGTTTTTTTATACGAACGGACAGAATTTTCCGCTGACCGAATCTTTATAATTAAATTTTGTGTTTGTGATTTTAAGGGGTTACATAAATTTAAAATTCCAAAAAGTATTCTCTCTCTCTCTCTCTCTCTCACTCACTTTTTTTTTTTTTTTTAATCTAATAGTACAATATGTCTAAAGTGTTTTTCCAAAGTTTCGAACCAATCGGAGTAAAAATCTAGGAGAAAGAGCTTTTGGAGATTTCCACATTAGGTTCATTTTATTCCTTCTTTAAAATTTTATTTATTTATTTATTTATTTTTTCTGAAAACACTGTTTTTTTAATTCGGTGGACACAATTTCTCAAAAGCTAATGAACCGATTTTATTGAAAGTTTGAACACTACTTTACAACAGAATTGACTAATGCTTAAACGAAGGATTTTAAATTACAACTAATTTTACAAAGTTAAATGGGAGCTAAAAATGTACCGAAAATTGTGCTATTTTTGCATACAACTCTGCCAAAAATTAAAATTTCAATTTTATTAATTTTTCGTTCAAGCACTAGCTATACACTGTAAAAAGTAACTATTACCAGCTGCAAGAAACTCTCTGTGACTGGAGAAAATAATTATTTTCTCCAATCACAGAAAGTTTCTTGCAGCTGGTAATAGCTATTTTTTTACAGTGTACTTATTTAGTAACAGATTATTATTTAGTAACAGATTATTATTTAGTAACACATTATTTAGTACACTCACTGTAAAAAAATAATTATTACCAGCTGCAAGAAAATCTCTGTGATTGGAGAAAATAATTATTTCTCCAATCATAGAGAGTTTCTTGCAGCTGGTAATAGTTATTTTTTTACAGTGTAACAGATTTAGTAACAGATTATTTTTAAAAAAACTTTCAGAAAAAAAAGCTATCATAAATTATCATTTCTACCACTTTTCTGAATGGACTCCGGAAACCAGGTCCCTCTGTCTGAATTTTCCAAATTTTGTAATGAAATTTTTACAAAATATTGTTTAAATGTTACTGTTTTAAATGTTCAAAATTTTAAATAAAGAATTATATTTATTTATCAAAAAAAAAAAAAAAAAAAAAAAAAAAAATCTGGAGTAACGCCACTCGACTCTCAGAACATTAAGTAATTAACGTTTGCATAAATAAATTAAAGTAAGACAAGTCGTTAAATAAACAAAGGTGAAAAATATAATAGGAGGTTTGAGTATTTTTCCCCATTCTTTAATTTTACACTATTGTACAGTCGGTAACAAAAGTGTCCGAACACTAGCAAAAATCCCTATTTAAAAAAAGTACACTTCATACAGTTTTGTTAAATAAATCCTTATCGAATCATGTTCTTACACTGACTAAGAACAGGATTCGACAAGGATTTATTTAACAAAACCGTATGAACTGTACTTTTTTTACATAGGAATTTTTGCTAGTGTTCGGACACTTTTGTTACCGACTGTACTTCAAATAATTTCAGCCCATAGACCATAATGATTAAGAAATTTCTTTGTCTCCCTCTAAAGAAAAAAAACTATAAGTACTAGATTCACCAAAATCTATACACTTCGTGCGACTGTGACCTATAATATGTGTATAAATTTTCAGCTCAATCAAATAAGGCGTTTAAACGCTATCGCGCTTTAAAATATTTGGGCCCATAGACCATAATGATAAAGAATTTTTCTCTTTGTACCTGTTAAAAAACTATATGTGCTAGTTTCATAAAAATCTGAACACTTCGTGCGACGGTGATTTATAACATGTGTATAAATTTTTAGCTTAGACGAATAAGGCATTTATACACTATCGCACTTTGAAAAATTTGGGCCCATATGGCCATAATGATAAAGGATTTTTCTTTGTGTCCCTGTAAAAAAACTATAAGTCCTAGATTCACCAAAATTAATGGAGTTTGTGGTATGGTGACCTATATCCTATGTACCAACTTTCAGCTCATTCGAATACAACGTTTAGGCGTCATTGTGTTCACTCACACACATACACATACCATAAAAATACATGCATCACCGTAAAAATAGTAAAAATGAACTCATGGGACCTCCAAACGCATAGAAAAATCAAAATCTCAATGTTAGATTTTTGACATGATTACAATACTTTCCTTACATATGTATGTTCAGAATGTAAAAATAGAACAAATATGCGTTTTTTTTTTTTTTTTTGGTCTTTCGAAAAACATGTAACGCCATAAGAAATGCGTCTAAATTCATTTGATTAACTAGATGACTTATGAATAAGGGGGGGGGGATGTATACGAAATTGATAAAAAAAATATCCTTCACCTGTCGTTTGTTTTATTCGAATTTCTGAATTAATTATGAGAAAATGAAAATAAGTAAATAAATATGGGGCCGTGCCCTTAGCGACCGTGCCCTTTGCGGAAATCTATAAACCCGTGCCCTTAGCGGAAATGTTATCCCCCTCGGTGGCGTGCTTTTAGCATACGTGCCTTTAGCGGAAATGTATAATAAATTTCAAAATAAATTAATAAATAAATAAAAGAACTCTTCAGTTTTCCTCCACACTTTATCCGCATTTAGCACTGGCATGTATTTTGCTTCAGAAGTAAACTGTCGCAAAAACAAGTATGCGTACTGTAGAATATCCGTTATTTGAGGGAACGGTAATCTGTAACCATATAAAGTTTAATGAATCACAGTACTCTATTCAAAAACGTACATTACTGCTATTTTAGGATTTTATTATGTTTTTGAAACTATAATTAAGCATTAGACCTTTTAAAACTGAAACAAAAACGAAAAATCAGGAGGTACACATTGATTATCTGCATTTTCCAACTGTACTTACTCATTGTATCGTATAACATCCTATGTTCTCTGTCTGTATTATCACACAATAGACAGACACACATATAGAATAACTGAATTCATAATCACTCTGAAACATTGTTGGAAAGTGTTAAAAATGCTTAACACAAACAGAAATGTTGCTCTTAATTTCCTATTTGCATCCCTTAATGTATTGTAGCATTTTTGGGTAGCTCTGTAAATCTGGAGGTTAAGCATATTATAATTCACAGAAAACATTTTCTTAACATAATGACAATAAATGTGAATTTATTTATGATTTTTTGATGAAATTATTTAAATGTAATTTAGAAAAATGTCTCCCATAAAGCGCAATGCATTGGTATTTTTTGGATATTCATGTACACAAACCAGTGGCATATGTTCTGCTAAGAGCCATTTTAAGTAGGGTATATTTAATAATGAATTTGAATAACACATATTATTAAAAAAAAAATAAAATAAAATGAAAGTAAAAATTAGTAAGTTGTGGCCACCACAAGACTTTCTTTTATATTTTCCTATACAAATTCACTAAGTGCAAATAAATAATTTTTATCTTAGAGGAAACTAACACTAAATATCCAAAGAAAGACAGTTATGTTTTATTGTTTGTAAATGACATCTTAAAAAATGCATTTTTATAATAGTTATGTCACATATCAAGTTTCGTAAAGTTATGAGCTATAGAAGTTGGGATATAGCTTTCACATTGTCGAGGAAATTTGCAGTATGGCAACGCCACCTATTGGCCGATAAATACCCAAATTGAAGCAGCATAATATCTCACAATGGCCTTCACACACATCATGTTTTGTTTGATTATGCGCAACAGAGCCTGAGATATAGCTTCCCCTTCAATTGTGGAAACCGCTGTATAGCAGCGCCACCTATGGAGCGGTTGACACCAAAAGTTCACAGATACTCATTTAACTTAAGGTGCATCAACATATAAATTTATATGGAACTCTGTGCAGTAATTCCTGAGATGTAGCTTTTCTTTTAAATTGTAGAAATCGCTGTATAGCAGCACCATTTGTCGGTCCATAAGCATTCAAATTGAATCAGCATACTGTCTCATGGTGGCCTTCTCTCATAACAAGTTTTGATTGATTATACGCAATAGAACCTGATATATAGCTTCTACTTAAATTGTAGAAATCGTTGTATAGCAGTGCCACCTGTTGAGAGGTTGGCATCAAAAGTTGATAGCGCTAATTTAGCTCAAGGTGCATCTACCTGTAAATTTATATGCAATTCTGAGCAGTAGTCCCGGAGACACAGTTGCCACAAAATTTTTGTCAGACGGACAGACATTTTCTAAAAATAGTCAAATCGTATTCTAGACCTCTCAAACGTGTAAATCCATAGAAAACTGGAAGTCTAAAATTTTTACAAATCCAATACCTTCTTCTATTGAATATTGAAGAAAAATAAAATATTCTTAAAATATTTACGGGCGCTGGAGGCGGACAAAAGAACAATAGAATAGACAAATACACTAATTCAAATCATATTCACATTTTAAAAAATGGTCAAATATACCCTTAATGTAAAAGAAAATGCATTTCAGAAAATTTCCAATAATAACCCTCAGTGTAACTGAATAATTTTGCCTGACTCTGTAAATCTAATGCTAATCATACTACATTCTATAGAAAGTATTATTTTGCGCATTTGAATAACATATTTCTATCTTCCACATGCACACCTTCTTATTTCCGCTAAGGGCACGGCTTCTTCTATTCCTCCTTCTTCCCTTTCATCCATTCCGCTAAGGGCACGTTCCGCTAAGGGCACGGTCGCTAAGGGCACGACACCAATAAATATGCAGTGTCACAGATCAGAATGACTGTGCGTTTTCAGTACTGCTTATGGCGTTATGATTTTACACACAGAGCACGGTTAATCTGCTGAATATATTTATTATTGTTGATGCTGTGAACTGTGAACAAAAATTTTCCATCAGTTTTGAAAATAAGATAAATCAATTTTGGACTTAATTTCCATACCAAAGGTGCATTTATTTATTTATTTATTATGTTTAATCAGCTCTTAAATTTTTGAACATGAATTTTTAGTCATCCTGTATATATTTTAATTTTAGGCTATTTTTGCATTCAAAATCAATGAAAAAAATATTGAAAATAACCAAAACTTTTTTACAGCATTCAAATAATACGAGTTTCGGTAGGAAGGGAGGGCATTTTAAAATATTATAAGCTAAAATAAGGAGTGATTTCTGGGTATGTACAATCACTTACTGGATACAAATAATAAATGTATCTAAAATAAAATAAAGGGATATAAAAATCTACTCACGACAAGTACAATTGGTTAAAAATTTCAAAAACCTTTTACTACAAGTTATTTATAAAGCTAACTTATGCGAATATTTTGCATGCATGTTGGGAGGAAACTAAAGTGACTAAAGAAGAAACTAAAGATTAAACTATGACCCCCTTTCTTTAGTTGTTAATAATTAATGTATGATTTTTTTTTTTTTTTTTTAACTTATAATATTACAACTGATTTTACTAAATATTTATTGAAAGAAATGAAGTGAAACATTGTATACATGTTCTAGTTATTAAAACTAACAAAATTCATTTTAAATTATAAAATATTGCAAATTTTTGATGGAAACAAATATTTAAATTTAAAAAAAAAAAACCACTTGTAAATAAGAATAAATATAAAAATTTGAACTGAATAACAACTTACAAATATATAAATAAATAAATAATTATAAATATTACCAATGACCCTCCCAACCAACCAATTAAAAAAAAAAATATATATATATATATATATAATCCTTTTAGTAGTAGAAGCAAAGAATGAGAACGAAGAATAGTTTGTCAAACAATTCACCAAAGAGATATACACACGCCAAACAAAGCAACAAGATTTCCCAAATTGATTCAATTATCAAGTTCAACAAAATCACTGACACCAATTCACTGTACAACAATACCTGTTGAAAATTGAAATAGGACCGTGTAATTAGACTCTGATGAGAAGAAGGTTGACTCTAGGACAGTACTTCAAGGTGAAAAAAGAGAACCCGGTAATGAACAATAATGACCCATTAAGCGCAGTAGGAGCCAAGCAACAGGCACAAGACCACCGAAACCACAAAGACCAATAAGAATGAACAATTTCTCCATGTAGGAGAAGCTCAGAAAAGTGTGGGGGGGGGATCATCAGGGGGTGAAATAAATACACTTATTTAAAGAAACCAAATTTAATTTTTAACAGCCCGCAAAGCAAAGGATACAACAAACCAACTCAACCAAATCCCAACAGAAAAACTCAAACTAAATCGAAATCCACAAAAAAAAAAAAAAAAAAAGAAAAGAAAAGAAAAGAAACCCAAGAAAGGAAGAAATGAGGCAAGCGGCAAGACTTGTGACTTGCCTGTGGGGTTAAACTAGTTTTACGCCGGCAACACTCCCCCAGCCTACCAAGACCAGATTAGGAGACACATGGATGAAAAAAAAAAAAAAGTAAAATCCCATAGCAGATAAAGAACAATGAAACCATGAAACAACAATGAAATCCATTGATTGATTACGAACCACCCCCAATAAAAAAAAAAAAAAAGAAAAAACCCGAATCGAATCAAATGAAACAATGACAAATTATTTTCCAGAAAAACAAAAACACACCATGGACCTAAAAGTAATAAAACCAAAACCTAAACCCGCAAGAAAAACTACCCCGAAATGAAAGAGAGGCAATTTAGATACAATCCATCCTGATGTATTGAAACACCAACCAGAAAAAATAAAATAAAATCAAAACACGAGCTACAAAAACTGAATTCAAAACACGAGCAAAAGAGAGAACTTAACAGGAGAAAATGGCATTTTAGAAGTTGAGTTGTATCATTCCTTGATAAATTAATTAATAACCAATTTTCAACCAATTAATTTTTATCTAACCTTAGTTTTAATTTTTTATTTATTTATTTATTCTGTTGTTATGTTTTGAGAATCCTATTTTCCCAATTCATACAGGCATTTTGCAAGTAATCCATGAAAGATTTAGATTTTAGTTTTAATTGTTCAATAATTTTATCTTTTCTAATTCAAGTATTAAATTTTGGAATAAAATTAAATGCAGCAATCCTTTCTTCATTTATTATATATACACCTCGTGCCTCAACATGCATATGAGAAAGCACTAAAAATAAGAATTGAAACTAAATTTGATTAGAAATATAAGATAACCACGAAGTCAAGATAAAATCAAGAAAGTTTACGCTTTTACTTTTATATTTATCTGAGTAAAGATATTTAATTCTATGTAAGAAATTAATTAAGATATCATTTCTAGATAGCTTATGTGAACAATATTTAAAATGAATGAATAAGTTAACTTTAAAAGGGAATTCTTTTCTTTTATCAGTAATATCGAATTGTAAATTGTCTTTATCAATGTCGATTTTTATATCTAAAAGTTAATTTCTTTATTTATCATAACATTCTGAGTTAAGATATGACAAGGAAGATAATTAACAGGTAATAGAGGTATTAAGAATTATATAGAGATATATTCAGGAAATTAAAGTCATTGAAATAATAAACTACGCTATCACCTAGATGCCTGAAGAATATTAGATGATTATTTAAAAATATAGGTAAATATCGGATAAAAGGTTACTAGCAGATCTACTTTTGAAATTTTTTTTTACTTTGGTACCTATGACTATTGTATAAAATATAATTATGAAATAACTATTTTATTTATTTATTGTTTTGTTTTTTTAATGAGTAGATTTTTTTTTTTTTTAATTATTTTGATGTTCATTAAAAACGAATTAGCATTGTATTATGTAAGTCATTAATTTCAATATTATCAAATAAGTCATTAGGGGATCTTGGCACAACTCATGGTTTTATATTAGGGTAGGTGCTCCAGTGATTGGCATGCTCCAGTAATTGACATCTATCCAGAAATAATTAATAAATAATAGAAATAATAAAATCATATATTTTACATATAAGAATTTTAACATTTTATGTCAAATACTGGAACATAGGGTGCTAATAACTGGTAAAATGAATAACTAGCAGTGTCAAACACTGGAACATAGGGTGCCAATTACTGATTAAAAAAAAAAAAACTAGCAGTATCAAATACTGGAACACTGAGTGGGTGTCAAATAAAAATTCATAAAAAAAATAATAATTGTTATCAAATGTATATATTTTAACATATACGTGGTTCTGAATGTCTTTCATACCATATGTACTAACTTAAGATCTCTAAAAATATTTTCTGATAACTAGAACATTAAAAACATCAGAGATTGCTCTAGAAGTGTCAATCACTGGTGAACTTACCCTAAATGCTTATATTTCCATTTAATATTTATAAATGGAACGATATTAGGTTTATTCTATAAAATTTTATTCAGGCAATAATTCTTATGGTTTATGATAGTTTTTTTTTTTTTTACCGATTTCAAATCTGTAAATTGTATTTTCTTAATTGGTTTTTATTCATGAATTCATGATCTTTAAAATGCTAAAACTTCTACAAATATTTAAGAAATGACTTTTTTTTTTTCCCCGATGTTTAATAGAATTTACTTTAGAAAAATTAGAGATGGATTTTGCGATATCTTTAAAAGAAAAAATATTATAAATAAAAATATTTAAAAAAAATTATTATTATTATCATTATTATTATTTTCAATTTTTACATAGACATGAACTTTTTTTTTCTTAAAAGCTAATTAATAAATTTCAAAAACCATCCTTAATTCTTATAAGTAGATTCCATTAAACATAAAAAAAAAAAAAAAAAAAAAAAAAAAAAAAATGTATTTTCTTATATGTCAATAGAAGTTTTAGCATTTTGAAAATTATGAATTTATGGGAAATCAAAAAACCATAAGAATTATTGCCTGAATTTATATTTTATTGAAGAAATCTAATATAGTTTAATTTATTTTATATATGTTACCGCTAAAGTGCAGAAATCAGTTAATCTGCAGACTAGCTAGGTAATCTGCACATTAACTAGGGCAATCCGTTAATGTGAGGATAATTGTTTCATTTCTCAAATTACCTAGGTAATCCACGAATTACCTAGATAATCTGCACATTACCTACTAGGCACTCGTTAAAGTGAAAATAAAATCTCTGGTGTTGTAATTTTACAGCACGCTGTGTTGTATTTGTCTTTTTCATTCGGGAAAAAAAATAGTTTTCTTTCCTTTTCTTTCTTCCTTTACTTCTTTTAATCTGTATGTGTTTTAATTTTTATGTCTTTTAAAGTTATATTTGTTTTATTTATTTCATCTTTTTTATTCTGTCAATATAAGTTTCAAGATGTTATGCATTTTTAATATGAAATATAACAACTTTTAGAGCTTTCAATAAATTATATTTTATAAATGAATGTTAGAATTGTAATACAGTAACGATAGGGAAAAAAAAAAAAAAGTTTTATTAACAACTTACATTGATATTACTTTTTTTTTTTTTTTTAAGTTATGCACCAATTTTTAATTCGATAAATAAATATTAAATTAGACAATTCAGAAGCATTATTTAAGAAGTACTTCAAATAATTAAAACTGCTTTAATAATTTTTAGAACGTATGAAAATTAAAATGACTGTTTTCCAATGCTTTATTAAACTATATTTTGCAGCATACATATATCTGTACAAGTTTAGCAAATATATTAATTTTACAATAAAAATAAAAAAATAAAAAACCTTTATTAACACATTTTATGTGATAAACTACAACAAAATTATCTGAAAAAGCGAACAAAATAAAAATAAAAATGTAATCATGATACATAAAATATATAAAGGAAACTTGAAATTGAAAGAAACAACAACAAAATGTACTGAAATGCTAAAAAATGCATAAAAATTTCATATTAAGTATTTATTAAAGAAAGCCATAATATTGAATATCATATTTTTTAGAGTTAAAAATTAATACTCTTTTTTTTTTTTTTTTTTTTTTTTTTTCAGTAAGTAATAGTAATTTAAATCAATTTTTAAATAAATTAGTTTTGAAAAGTTGTGTTTTAATAGTTTTATTTCGGGAGGAAATAATTACTGTGTTGTAAATTTTAATATTCATAATTCAAAATGAAGTTTCAGGAGATAGAGCGTTTAATTAAAATTAGATTTTAATAATAAAATACAGTGCACACCCTTATCAAACTTATATTGACAGAATTAAAAAAGAGAAGAAATAAAATCAAAATTAAAATAATTATAACTTACTTGTTACTTTAAGTTTTGTGTTGGAAGCCTATAATAATCATGTCTTCGATGCTCCAAGTTTTGCTTTTACCAATTATAAATATAATAGCGAAAGCGGAGCGGAAAGGATGAAAGTTTTGGTTTGTGTTTGAAGGTCATTCGCGAATCTGTATCACATGACTGTTTGACGTCATAGTGAATGTAAAAAAACTAAGGCTCGAAACAAGCATTTGAACTTTAACGGCACAGAAGCCGCTAATCTGCAGATTACCTAGTTAAAATGCGGAAAACTCTTGATTCCACACTTTATTGGGTCATTTTAGTTAATCTGCAGATTAGCTAGGTAATCTGCACATTAACGGATTTCGAGCTTTAACGGTAACATATATATTAAATGGAAATATAAGATCATTAATATGAAACCCTCAGTGGTGCAATAACAAAAATCCCAAGCTGCAAAGTCCCCCAAGCTGCAAAGACAAAAGTATTAATAGCTTTTATGTTTTTATAGTATTTTTTTTTCTTATTTTGTTATTTTATTGAGGAGTTTAGTTTTAATACATATATATATATATATATATAGCCCCCTCTTCCTTTATTTTTTCCGTTTGCGTTCGTGCGTGTTAAAAATGTTCTTTAATGTACCATGAAAGACAAAACTCCAGAAAAATTGAAACTCGACTTACTCTTTAAAACAGAAGCAATTTCCGTTGTTCGACAATATCTATGTTTAATTTACATCTCAAGAATTGCTTCTGAACTAGGTCCAAAAAAAAAAAAAAAAAAAAAAAAAAAAAAAACTATCTGGAAAAAGATAGTTTAGTTAATAATTGAAGAAACTTTTAGTTTCATATGCAAAGAAAAATTTATTTTACGCTAACGAGTCAAAAGACTTCCCCTTACAAAAAGAACACAATGCCTTGCCTCTTAGTTTACAGGAAACGATTTCAGATTTTACAAAAAACTTTAGTTCAGAGCCGGTTTTTGGTAGCCTATGAAAGATGTATTGCTTGATAAACATTCAATATTTCAAACTTATTTGCAGACAAAAGTAAGATTTTTTTTTACAAAATAGTAGTATTTACAAAAAAGTTAGTTAATATATATATATATATATATATATATATATATATATATATATATATATATATATATTTTCTGTTAATTTTCTAAAAGCAATATGTAATTTCTGTTAATAAAGTGAATATTATTTTTCCATATTAAAAATTTTAATATTTTACGTTGAAAATTTTCATTAAAAAAAAAAAATAATAACAATCATTTTATAAGGAAAACAAACCAAATAAATAAATAAAACCTCCCAATTTGTAAAACATAAAATAAAAATCGTATCTTTTAAAAAGATTATAAACATTTTTGAACTATACTTATAGTCGGTAACAAAAGTGTCCGAACACTAGCAAAAATTCCTATGTAATAAAAGTACACTTCATACGGTTTTGTTAAATAAATCCTTATCAAATCGTATTCTTAGACTGGCTAAGAACAGGATTCGACAAGGATTTATTTAACAAAACTGTATGAAGTGAACTTTTTCTACATAGGAATTTTTGCCAGTGTTCGGACACTTTTGTTACCGACTGTATCCGATACATAGTTTAATTTTTAATATATATTTTTTGCTTCCATGGTGTAAGTGTGTGTATAGATGTATGATTAAGTTAGGGCCGACTTACTGCACCATGGGTCTTAGGACTGGAGGGAATGCCCTCCATGGGTATCTATTT
Source organism: Salticus scenicus (assembly GCA_963930645.1). Taxonomy (NCBI): domain Eukaryota; kingdom Metazoa; phylum Arthropoda; class Arachnida; order Araneae; family Salticidae; genus Salticus; species Salticus scenicus. The sequence goes on from OZ005659.1 coordinate 72,121,523, forward strand.
AAGGGATCTCAGGTCGTATTTATGTGCGTTTTGGAGAAAATCGCAGAAAACTCCGAACAATTAGGTCAACGAGCACGAGTTAGGTTGATCCGAGTTCAACGACTTGGAATCGAACCCGACATTTCCCGTCAACTAGCTTCGAGATCAGAACTTCTCGGCCACTGGTGGGGCATTTTGTTTTCATGGTGACACCTTAATTATTATTTTTTTTAATAGGACGAAAAAACTTTCAAAAAAAAAAAATACTTTTATATCTTTTTCTTTATTTTAAAGAAAAAACATATGATAGGTTGCTTTTGTATAACCCTCGTTAGTGATTCATTTTGTAGTTGTATATTCTCTGGTAACAACAAAGCTAGAAAAATATATTTTGTTTTTAATTATGTGGTAAGAATCTCAAAAAACATTGCTATAGTTTTATTTATAAAGAAAAAGCATTAAAAAGATTGATTTTTCGTAGCCCTGCATATATCCAAATAGATTTTTTTTCTTTTTCTGTTTTGAATTCAGAAAACTTTGTATCGGTTCAGGATTGGGAAGCTAATGCAAAATGTAACGTAATTTCGTAACTATGAGGTAAATCCGTTGCCTATGCGGTGGACCCTGGTTCAATCCTGACTCGTAGAGCAGAAGAATTTTCGTCAATGCAAGGTTTTTTTTTTTTTTTTTTTTTTTTTTTTTTTTTATAATGTGCCCTACAGAAAAAATTATGTTATGTACAAATATTTTCTGTACTGTTCTGTAGTAAATATTTTGTCAACATATACGTCCATAGTATACGGATTTTCCCGGCAACTTTGCTACCAGAAATTTTCTGAAATATAACAAGATTTTTATTTATTTATTTATTTATTTTGCAGTGTACAGAGAACTTTCACAGTTATGTCTCAAAGTAACAGCAAGTTTCTTGCTCGTAACAAGAAAAATTTTCAACAAAATATTATGAAGCTTGTAGAAAAATTGACAGAACGTTAGAGAAACATTATTCTGAAATATAAAATCCATACATTTATTTTTCTTTGAGATATATATGATTGTTTGTAGTAAATAAATTTTTACTATGCATGCGTGAATGATGTATTTTTTTATTACACGTGTTGAAATCTAGATTAGACGTGTAGAGAATTTACGCCAAAATTTCAGCTGAACAGAATAAAAGTTAAAAAATTTATCGTCAAAAGAGTGAGCTAATTTTAATCATATTTAAGAGTCACATAAGAAGTTTCCAGTCAACACGTATTTAATTTGAAGATACAATTATTTCGGTCACATTATGTATTATTTTTAAAAACATACCTTTTAAGCTCGTAATTCTTAAAAAATAATTAAAATACAACTTTCTATATTTATGATAAGGTGTTTTACATCAATTACGTATTTGTATTTATATATAGATATGCAAATACAAATATTGTATAATTATTTATTTTTTTCACACGTACTCAAAAAGTCACTTTTATTGTTGTTTTCGTAAAGTATGCAAGTAACATTCTGAAGGGGAAAAAAAAAAAAAAAAAAAAAAAAAGTGAAAAATACTTTATTTTTCTAGAACAAAAATAGTACATTCTTTTACTATAGTAGTTAATAACTACTTCAATAAAAATAAACTAAATTTGATAAACAATTTGTTTGCACAATTACTCAGTACTCAACGCTTTTTTTTTTTTTTTTTAACTTTCTTCTATATGTATATATACAGAGAAAGTATTGGATTCGTGAAAATTTTCGAACTCCAGTTTTCGATGGTTTTGCACGTTTTGGTATGTCCTGAACACGATTTGACTGTTTTTAGAAAATGCCTGTGTGTGTGTATCACAAATTTTGTGGACGCTGTATCTCACGAACCAATGAACGAAATTTAACCAAACTTGGTATGTAGTTGGACCCTGACATAAACTGGTGCTGATTAGATTTGTGGAACAATGGCTCAACAGGTGGCGCTGTGATCACATTTTTTCTAAATTTTTAACATGGCAGTATAGGACAAAATTTCGTATAAATGTACATAATGAGAGTTATTGATTGTAAAATTAATATGAATTATTAATAAAGTAGTAGTTAACTATGAAGAAAATTTTGTGCATGTGGTGGCATCGTTTTCCCCCCCTGGGGGAGTAAATTTTCAATATGGGTATCTTTCGAAAGATCTCGTCAATACCTTTAAAACGAATGGTTGAACTATAGATCTGTGATAATTTAAAACAGTCATCGATTTTTTTTTTATCTTTTAACGAAAAAAAAAAAAAAAACTTAAAAAAAATCTTATTTCTTCTGATAATTGCAAAAAGTTCACTTTCTTTCGGCATTTAGTGAAGTCATGTGGTGGCCACATCATACTTTTTTTTTACGTTCAGAAAATTCGTTAAATTACTACTCGTTTACGAAAAACTTAATTTTTCACATTTTTTTTTTTTTTTAAGCTGAAAAAATGAGAAAAATACACTAAATTATTATTTATTTATTTATTTATTTATTTATTTTTAACACAAAACAAAATATTAAGAATAAATAAATAAATAAATTTTAAAAAACGAGTACTAATTTAACGGTCGTGAATTTTTTGAATGGGAAAACGGCATTAAAAAAAGAAAAGAAAAACATTTGGTAATGAGTAATTGTGGAAACAAATTTTCCCATAGAAAAACATGAGCTTTGGCTGTGCGCAAAATTAGGTATTGTCCGCTCTTATAAGCAGGAAACATAATCAAAATGAAAATTAATAGAAAATAGTGCTATACAAAAGAACTAATTTATTTATTTATTTATTTCATTCTTTTTTTTTTTTTTTTTTTTTTGTCCGTAACAAATACGCAATTTTTTCCTTCAAAGAGAAAAATCTTTATTCATTCAAAAAAAGTACATTTCAAGTCAAGATCACAATCTTTTGAAAAGATTTCAAGGTCAGGAAATATAAGAAATCCTATTCTTTAGAATTCTCGCTAATTTGAGTAGCGAAGTGAACTGATTAGAACTTCACTTCCGCTAAGAAAAGAATCTGCTAAATGTAGCATGACCAGAAAGTCTGTCGACTGCATTCAGCAGTTCCGCTTCATGATCGAATGACAAGATACTCTTCAGAGCATTCATTATTTTCTTCTCCATTTTTTATGTCACTTGCTGAGTAGAGTTGAGAGACACATTATTTCTAGCGTTGAATGAAAATTAGTTATTTTCTCTGTAAGGATAATAAAAGGTTCACAAACTTTCTAATCAAATATCTTCTAGTAGTTTTTGATTATATGTGCAGAGTAGAGAGGCTAGTTTACGATGTGAATATTACATGTTTTCTCTTCCTTTGTTGAAAAGTCGTCTTATAATGCTGGAATTTTTGTAAAAAACATTTTCTCAATAACACAATGTTGATAACTTCAGAACTGAAAACAATCATCATCATTATTATTATTATTATTATTATTTTCATGCAACTATTTTCAATATTTTTTCCTTGTTTCAATTGATTTTTAACCCTTTATTTCTTCTGTGTTTGGTAGCTAGTAGCACTACCTCGAAATTAACACATATATGTTTTTTCAAAGGAAGCTATATGCAGAAGTCGCTTTAACCCCTTATTTTACTTCATTATGAAATAGAGAAAAAAGGGATTAATTTTTTTTTTTTTGGTTATTTAAAAGTAATTTTTAAAGATATAAACAATAAATATTATACATATAATCTCATCATAGTAACTAATGAGGATTTAATGGGGTGGTATTATACTTTAGTCAGTGTACCATCGGTACATAGAAGACAAAAAAGAGATAAAAACTTTTTTTTGTGTGTGTGTGTGTATTTTCAACGTCTTATATCGTATTTTCCTAAAATTGATTGTAGATTCTTGAAATGATATAAATAAATGATATAAATAAATGATATATATAAATTAAGTATAACACATGTGAAGATCGTGAAAATTGCCAATCGAAAACAGCGACAATACCCTATAAATTCTTTACTTGGTCAAAAACAACTACATGTAGCGTCTATAGATATAGTAATAAGACATAGATTGACCATTGAGGGGGAAAAAGGTGATGCCTTTTCATTTGGTATAAGACGGCCATTTTACTCTCTTGTGGATGTCTTTTCCCGAGTGAACATACACGGGAATACACAAAAATAATTTAGCAAATAAAATTTATGAATAATATATGTACTAAAAGAGAATGAAAAACTCCAGTTTTTTTTTTTTTTTTTACTATACTCTAATATACTCATGTGTGCACAAAACTGACTTTCTTTCGACATTTATTATTATACCAAAGCGCGTACGCGCTTTGTGGTATTATACTTCTTTGAGGTAAAATTCGTCTGCATTCATCATGGAAAATAATTTTAATAAATTATAATTTAATAAATAATTTGTATAGCTTAAATTTGTATAGGATTATACATAGAAGAATGTCTTGTGGTGGCCATAACATACTAGTTATATATTAAAATTTCCGCGGCTGCTAACTACATTTAAAAGAATTTCGAGAATTTCATATTAATTACAAAAATAAAATTTTAAAATTTAAAAAAAAAAAAAAAAAAAAAAGTATTCCCTTAAATATGAAGACAGTAATTGTTTCGTAATAATAACAAAACAACTGATTATAAAAATTATATTTTTCATAAATTACTTGAATATAACTTATTTATGAAAACTTATTCCATTTCTTTTCATATATTTATTAGAACACTTAAAAGCTGCGCAATATTTTGGCATTGTCAAATTTTTTTAACATTCGATACAATTACTATTTTCCAGTTTTATACTCTCTAATGGCTGATGTCAAAAAACGTTTTCGGTATCAAAAGTCTTTGCTCGTTAACATGGGGATGATAGATCTATATAAATTACTATATCTATGGTAGCGTCTAGTGCCATGTAGGGAAATATAAAGTGAAATATATACAGTCTATTTATAAATACCTTTTACATTTCTTGCATCAATTCGATTTTATACGCTTTTTTTTTATCTAATGCTATCTTAAAGTACCGCCAATAAGTAAACGGTTAAATGTCTTCGAAGACATGACTGCACCTTGATGCTTTGATAATGCACTCAACTCGTGTCTAATTTTTTCACCTGATGATGAGCCGTGCTATTATTTTGACCTGAAACAACTGTTGTAAATTTTTGCAATTTATTGTGTTTACTTACAAAGTTATTTATTTATTTATTTGAATTTAATCAGATTAGCATATACCGGGTGATCCAAAAGTCAGGACAAACTTTAAAAAATGAATAATTCGAAAACGAATCAAGATACAAAGATACGGTTTTCACCAAACGGGTGAAAAAGAAACCTGGTTTTGTGTGGCAACGAAAAAAAATTTAGTTCTGTTGGCGACCAATAGATGGCGCTATAGTGTTTTATTTCACCAAAAGATGATTTACAAATGAAAAAAGTGTTGATAACTTACAAGTCAGCTTAATTACAGTTAATTAGTACTACTACAATAACTGCTGAATGTGCTGTCCATCATTCAGAAGTACAGCTGTGAGACGATTCACCACACCGTTCATAGGATTTAGTAGCATTTCTTGCGTTATGGCAGACGCATTTTGGCGGATGTCATCTTTCAGTGCTGCTAGTGATTCCGGTTGGCCGCGGTACACTTTTGACTTCAAGAATCCCCACAGCCAAAAGTCACAGGGTGTCAGATCGGGAGATCTTGGAGGCCATGCGTGATTAAAGTAGCGACTGAGAATGCGATATTTTGATGCATGTAAGCTTCGACAACCATTACCTGCCGCAGTTGCTCCTTTCTATATCGTTTGTTGCTTTGCATAATCCTACATCAGAAATCCGTCAGTGCCATCTGTTGGTCGCCAACAGAACTATTTTTTTTTTTTTTTTTTTTTTTTCGTTGCCACACAAAACCCGGCTTCTTTTCCATCCGTTTGGTGCAAACCGTATCTTTGTATCTTGATTCGTTTTCGAATTATTCATTTTTAAAGTTTGTCCTGACTTTTGGATCACCCGGTACATACATGTTTCAAACCAAAAAAAATTTTCGAAAATTAAAAATACTAATTTCTTTCTTTTTTTATATTTATCATCAGCTAAGGGATCTAATAGATATTTTTAAAATTAGTTTAACAATTTTCAACAGAAAATAAGAAAATGAACGTTAAAGAGTTAAGAAGAAAGTGCAAGTTCCGATCGTACAAATGGTGATGAGCTACATGGAATTAGCTGTGTAGATTTTGTTGAGTACTGTTTCGGGATTCGTATACAGGGATATACAAAATAAACATGCATCACTATGGTCGCGTTTCTTTTAAATACATTTTAACATAGCTACTCTGTATTTAACATAACGAAATTAATTTGCATTATTAAGATACTTAAAATCATGTTTCTGTAGAAAACTGTGTGCATGGATTTAATAAAGTAGAGGGTTGTACCATAGCTTTCTAAACTAGATTCCAGTCGCGTGGCTCGGAAACTTGGCAACAGTTCAAGCGATAGACAGCGCCACCTGGTACAGATTGCGCGACTTTTTTATTCAACTGTCACCAATAATTTTAAGAAGTGAAAAGTCGCACAATCTGTACCAGGTGGCGCTGTCTACCGCTTGAACTGTTGCCAAGTTTTCGAGTCACGCGACAGGCATCTAGTTTAGGAGGCTATGGTTATACAATCGATTCCCGATACGTTATGTAATTATCCGATTGGCTTTAAATTCTGTACAAATATTTATAAATTAGAGGAAATCAGCGGTATACACTTTTCAATGTACATCGTATTTGCGGTCCATATACAGGAACACACAGAAGAATCTCTTATCATTAAGGTATCATTATCATTATCTCATATCATTACAGCGGTATTTTTTCCAAACGCTATTTTCTTTCAGTTTTTATATTATCTGTTGTGCAGAGTTTGATCTTAGCGTTGAATGGAAATTATTTATTTTTTCTGTGACGATAATAAAAGGTTCACAAACTTTCTAATCGAATGTGCTGTCGAGCAGATCTTGGTTATATAAGCAGACTAGAGAAACTGTTAATTTAGTTTAGTCGATGTGATTATTAAAAATTTTCTTTTTTGTTCTTTTATTTATTTATTTATTTTTGATTAAAATGTTCTTAGATCATGCTACATAGTTTATGGTGTGTGTCGTTGGTGCGTGCGATTTGTATATAGAGGGACATACAAAAGAAACATGCATTATAACGGTCGCGTTTATATATATATGTATACATTTTAACATGGTTACACTGCATGTAACCATAATGAAATAGGCATGCATTATTAAGATGCTTAAAATCATGTTTCTGTAGAAAATAGAGTACACAGGTTTAATGATTTGCAGGGCTCATTAAAAATACAAAAGTATTCCGAAACGTTATGTAATTATCCGAATGACTTTAAATTCGGTACAAATATTTATAAATTACGGAAAATTAGTTGTGAACTTTTTAGTGTGCATTAAGTTTGTGATTCCGTGTGCAGGGACATGCAAGAAAATCTTGTATCTTTAAGATCTATAGATTTCTTTCAATTTTTATATCGTCTGATAAGAAGAGTTGAGAGACAAATTGCTCTTATACGTTTTTTTTTTTTTTTTTTTGGACTGAGGGCTTATTAGTCTCAATCTGGGATTTTTGCGTTGTCGTTTTCGATAGTTGGACATTTGTCGAAATCTAAAATTTATCGAAAATATAATTGAATAATTTGAAAGCGATGTTATAATTTGAAAAAAGAAAAAAAAAAAAAAAAAAACTAATAGTCCTCCGTCCTAAACTAAATTCTGCTTTTGTCAGAATTTCATCAAAATCTTTATTATTATTATTATTATTATTATTATTATTATTGAAAGAAAAAGAAAAGAAAATTAATAATAATCAGTATCGTTACAAGCGATATCGAAAAAGTTTTTTTTAATAATTTTGAATTAGGAAATAAAAAGTGCGCGTGAAATAATATGAAATAAAAATAAGTAAAAAAATGAATTTAATGATTTAATGTTTTTGTTCTTCGGGGGCTGCTCATGCATATAAAAAATACGTATTAAAACGAGTCGAAGGAGGAAGCGAAATAAGTATTGAGTTATAACGATAAATACGATATATTAGACCTATCGTCCAGGGTTAGTAGGCATTTTCGTTGAAAGAAATAGTTTGTTCGTCCGGTGCAACTTGCACATTAGTCCCGTGAGGTACAACTTTCACATTAGTCCCTTGAGGTACAACTTTCGCTTTAGTCCCGTCAGGTACAACTTGCACATTAGTCCCCTTTAAATATAGTGACCAGCGAAGCTGGCAAAGCATTCGTTGATTCACTACCTTAATTGATTTTTTTTTTTTTTTTTTTTTTTTTTTTTGTAATGATAATAAAAGTTTCACAAACTTTCTAATCAAATACCTTCGAGCAAATTTTGATTATATGAGTAGAATAGAGAGATTCTGAATTCAGTTAAGATGAAGATTTCTTTCGTTAAAAAGTTATTTGATCATTACCGGATTTTTTCCAGAAAACTTTTTCTCATTAACAGAAAAGGTGAGTTAAAGGCAAAAGTCCGTAAAACGTATTTGGAGAACTGAAATAAAAATGCACCGAGTTTTTTCATTAGAAAATTTTCTCAAAAATTAAACAAGTAAGGAAATTTAATAATAAGTTAATGAAATCATTATAACTTCGTAAAACATTTTAATAAAAGTGAAAAAATGTAGATATAAGTGGATAGAAATCTAGACCTATCTCATCCCCAAGTAATATCCTCAGTAAAAGTTTTCTAAATTACGAACTTTTTTTTTTCTTTTAATGTATGGAAAATGGGATTATTTTTTATTAAGAAATCTTTAAATTACTTAACACTAGAATTACGGCGATCTTCGTATACCTAGAAATACGGAGGGGGTCATTTTGATCCCTGAAAAAAAAAATTGTATATTTCCCTATATAAAATTATATATTTTTGAAAATCCAATAAAAATAAACTAAATCACAATTAATTAGCAAATAGCTAGCTGAATAACGTTGAATTTCTTATTATTCCCTTTTGAGCATATAGTACTAGTTCCTGCTTTGGTATTCTTAGTTATGTCAAAATTTGAATTATTGGGAGCTAATTCATTTTCCCTTTCACATGAGCTAGAAGATGATATCACATGATCTCTCGTTATAACAAATTCTGAATCACCAGAGGTTCTATTTTCATCTCTATTTGAAGAATTCTTATCCATTTCAGAACCAGAAACGCAGGCAGATAATTCTTGCATCAATTTAACTATTTCTTCTCGCGTTAGTCCTCTTCTACGAGCCAATTGTATTTAATAAAATAACATAAATATAACAAAATAATTTATCAAAAAGTGTTATTATATGTAATAAACAAAATGCCTGGAAAAAGTATTCAGATATGTTTCTTTCTCACAGGGGTCAAAATGGCACCTGCCCATATTTCTAGGTATAAGCCTTTGTTAAGACTAAAAGTTAAATGGGGTTTTCTTGAAAACTTTATTTTTTTTGAAAAGCACAATGATTTAGGAAAAGTGAAGAAAGGATTAAGATATTTGTAAAAAAATAGAAGAACCATTGAAGAAAAAAGTTTACTTGGGGTCAAAATGAAACCTTCCGTAATTCTATTGTTAATGTATCATATTAGCGATATACAGAATGTAAAATGTAATTGTTCGAGAATTTTTTTTTTTTTTTTTTTTTTTTTTTTTGACAAGATCTCATTTTTGGAACAGAAACTGTTGAAGAAAACTTAGATCATAAGACAAAAAAAAAGATGAAAAGTTTTCATACTGAGGATAAAGAGTATACTCTCGTCTATATGACGTAAGTAGCATCATGGATATAAAATAAATTATCACTTTGTACTTTTTAAACATATACCATGTCAGGAAAGCATTGGAATGATGACAAAAAATCCACTGTCAGATTTTAGTGTATCCACACATTTAAAGATATTATAAAATATTTCTTCACATGTTTGTGGTGATGTATTTATCGATGTATGCGTGTGCGTGAACATGACAGCATTTATAAGTTTATTCGATTAAGCTAAAAATATGTAGGCATATTATAAATTATTGTTGCATGAGCTAATTAAATATTCAGAAGTGTAGAATTTATGGTTCTTTTACAGGTACACACACAAAAAAAAAAAAAAAAAAATCTTATTCATTGTGACCTATGGATTCAAATTATTTAATAGCCCCACAAGTTGCCGAGTGGATCTGCTCTCGAAGTTGGTAGACGAGAAGAACCGTGTTTGATCCCAGGCTGTGCTCGTCGGCCGCGCCTTTCGGAGTTTTTATGGTTTTCTCCTAAACTATCACAAATATGAGCAAAGACCCCCTAAAAAGACCGACACAGAGGGTATATCACCAGGGACTAGGGCCCAGGTGCAGTCTTTAGGCGTTAATCCCCACACCATTAAATTATTTCAAGTGCGCTAGCATCTAAATTTCACATCAGATTAAGATAAAATTCGATAAGCATGGACATCCTATGCAGAACTACACGGATTTTCTGGTTGTAGAAATTATAGTTCTTATACAGAAATACAAGACTTCTTATATATTACAGTCTATGAACTCAAATTATTTGAAATTCTCTTTAGTAATTGTTTAAAACGTTATACATGTATACGTGTGCGTGTGTGATTGCTACTGCGTGCTTACCACCTATTATTCTTTCATAATGACGTATAAAAGAAATGATATATTCTCTGATCATAGCCTCCTAAACTAGATGCCTGTCGCGTTGCGCGTATGCTTGGCAACAGTTCAAGCGGTAGACAGCGCCACCTGGTACAGATTGCGAGACTTTTTTATTCAATTCTCACCAATAATTTTAAGAAGTGATATATGATATATGTAATCGACGTTTCTTCGATTCTATTCGCCTTTTATGTATATTAAATCCCACTTTTAAAAATTTTTGGTGGCTGTTGAATAAAAAAGTCGCGCAATCTGTACCAGGTGGTGCTGTCTGACGCTTGAACTGTGCCAAGTTTACGAGCAACGCGACAGGCATCTAGTTTAGGAGGCTATGCTCTGATTGATATATTCTCTGATTTAAATTTATTTAAACAATCACTATATATTAAATATTTAGAAAGTCAAGAAAAGTCACTCCATATTTATTTTAGGTCACTTGGTGTGTATAGTTGAGAGATTGATTGCTTTCAGCTTTAAATGGAAATTATTTATTTTCTCTGTAATGATAATAGAAACTTCACAAAATTCTAATCAAATACCTTCGAGCAAATTTTGATTACATTAGTAAAGGCGTCGTGAATTGGGTTTATGATGATAATATTACAAATTTTCTCTCCATGAAGCTTTCTTTCTTTGAATAGTTGTTTGATCATGCTGGAATTTTTCTAGAAAAATTTTTCTCATTAAAAGGAAGCGCAAGTTAAAAGCAAAATTTCATTACGGAAAACTTAAATAAAGGTCCATTCAGTTTTCATTAGAAAATTTTATCAGATAACGAGAGAGGTAGTAAGAAAGTTTAATTATAAGTTAATGAAATCATTATTTTTGTTGTCAAACATTTTGGTAAAAGTAAAAAAATGTAGATGTAATTAGGCAAAGGTCTCATATGTCAACCTTAAATAATATCTTCACTAATGGTTTTCCAAATTATAAATAAATATTTTTTAAATGTAAAATATAGTTATTTATAATTACAAAAATAATCTGGTGTAGTACTCGCACGAATTTCTCTTACCCTGCATTTCAATACTATAAAGACAGATTGCAAATTAAAGGACAAAATAACAAATACTGTATATAAACCTACGTTAAAAAGAATTTAAACTAGGTTTATGAACAGATCATTTGACAAATAAATATGTGTGAAGGGATCTACCAACTCTATCAACCCCGTTTTGAATATTGTACCTATATTTATATACAATTCAAGGCTGTTGTTAATTTTAAAAGTTTGTTCCGAATTCAGCAATTTCCTGAACATAGTAAAATATACTAAAGCACTTAAGTATATTCAATAAAAAAAAATGTTTTCATTTAATTATTTGTAACCATGTATGTCTTCTATAAATTATGAACACACCATATATTGTGTATGTACTTAAATATAGTCCAAAATCAATAACACACAGCACAACCTGAAATGCATTTCCAGCACTTTCCAAAAACAGTCCTGCTGTATTTTAATTCTTTTGGGTTGATCTGTAAACGAATGATGAATGATTTTTCATATCCTATTCTACAAAAACGTGTTCTTATGCATATAACAAATACATGTTCCTTTCATTATGTTTAGTGCAGTCTATAGTTGTTAAACTGTAACCTACCAAAAATTTCGCCCATAGACTTAATACATCTGATTTACCTTGGATGTCCTTGTACAAAAACCATTTGTTTGTCTCAACGAAATATTTCGTGTACCATCCCTGTATGATACAGATTTGGTGCACTGAATTTGGACTTTTAGCTACTATTTGTTCGTGTGATATGCTGATAAGAGATAAACCCGAACAGATAAACCCGTTGGTCTATGTCTTTACACACACACAGAGACAGAGACCAACTGGTTACACCCTGATTTTCGGATTCAGAGATCCTCAAAACGTGTAAATATGACAAAAATTTAGTTTCGAAAATTTGACTAAAAAACAATACTTCCTCTACCTTATGTATGGGTAAGAGAATGCAAAAAGGAGAAAATAATTTTTTAGTTACTTACTCCATTATAGGGGCAATATAAAGAATGTAAAATTTGACTTAGGAGAATTTTTTGATAAAACTCTGACATGATAAGTTTGACATTTCCCCAACTTAATGATTCACAATGGATAAAAATGTTCCTTTTTATGTACCATAATAAGCATACTTGACATAAAGAAAATTTGCACTAAATTTATAATTCTTATTTACACAGGTTCATAAATTTATACAAACGTTATTAACTACTTGATGAACAAAGCACATGGAAATTAGGCACATATTTTCAAAACCAGTAATACAGTTCGTGTTAGGAAATAAGATCACTTTGATTTTGAAAATTACGAAGTAAATAAAAGTTCTAAGTATATTTTAAACACGTGAGATATCAAATAACAACATATTTATTAAAATTAGTTTGCAATAATTTTTAGTAATGTAATAAATTATTAAATTAAGATAAATATAAGCAATAATGGAAAAAATACACTGTTAACAAAATCTAAATAAATAAATAAATAAATAATAAATGAATACGATATTGTTCCACCGTTTTTCCTCATAAACTCAAACACTTTGTTTTTCAATGAAATGACCAGGTGGTTAAATTCGGTTTCAGAAATATTGTGCCATTCGTTTACAATGATAAGTTCTAGTTCACTGGCCTATAAAACCTGCTTATTATTAACATAAACTTTGCGAGATAATATACCTCAACAATTTCCATAGGATTCAAATCTAGACATCTTGGATTCAAATCTTGGTCATGGCATTAACTTTTTTTCTTGTTTAAACAACTCCTGGATTAATTTAGACTTATGGCAAGAAGTATTGTCCGACGAAACATCCAGTTAACACCACCTACAAAAGGCTAAAATGATCATCTACAAAGACTAAGTATCAAATGACCATATAGAATAGAGAGAAACTGATGTTGCGCAGAGTCCATACGTCCCAAAATTAGCTCTAAATCGCATAATCTTTTATGACTTACAGCTCTCTAAATCTAAACCATTATCGATTCTTCCCCATTTGTCGACTGAAACATTGTTCCGATTCCTTTCTCAAATCATGCCGAAAGTGTTTATAGCCATCCGAGCCGTTAATTGATATATTTTAATAAATCTAACTTAAATTTTAATGTAGCAATTATAACTGAAAACGTTTCACGATCAATTTTAACCCTTTATCTACTGCAATATGATACAGACAAAAATTGTGTTTGAAATATATATTTTTAGTTACTAAAGAGCATTATTTAAAGATATATATGTTAAAAATTATGCATACCACCTCATCATAATAATTAATGAGAATTTTGTGAGGTCGTAATTTAACGTACCACTGGTACATAGAGGTCGAAAAAATTGTTTCGACATGAAAAAAAGAGTAGAGAAATATTTACTCTTTATGTTCCTCATATTTTTTCTAAGAATAGTGGGATATTCTTGAAATAATATTGGAATTAATTATAACACACATGAAGATCGTGAAAAATATCAAGCAGAAACAGCAAGTGCACTCCATAAAATCCTTTATGGAACAAAAATGGCTATATGTAACGTCTAATGCTTTGTAGTGAGATTAAAGGGAGGTACATCTGTTCCCTTCTTATACATATCTTTGACATTTCTTCTATAAATTCGATTTTGCACTCTTTTTAAAGTAATGGTACTTTAAAGTACCGTCAGTAGATAAAGGGTTAAATACACACATCAAATATGTGCATAATATGTCTTCTTCTTCAGAAGTGCATCAATTCGATATTGGTCTTACAATTTTTTAACGCACTATAATAATCTTTAATTAAACACATCTTAATAGAGGGCATTTTAAATAATTTATTAAGAAATTGTATTTTTTTTTCCCTCTAAGTATTGGTTGTAAAAGAATGAGTAATAATATAAAAATATTTTGACGTCGCCCAGTGGGGCACAACGTTTAAAAACGTGGTGAAAATCAAATTAGTGGTTGTAGCTATCATAAAAATTTCTTCTATATTTTCCTATTCACATTCATACTGTGCAAATTATTTATTAAAATTATTATTCATCAAAATTATTTACCATGATCAATGCAGATAAATTTCATCTCTGAAAAAATAATTCTTAAGAAGTCAATTTTGTGTTCTATAGACGAAATCTTTAAAAAATCATTTTTTCGTTCTTGTTTTTAAAATTGAAAAGTATGTGTCAAATTATCTCACATAAATGGTTCAATCATTCTTTACAAAGCTTTTGACTTGACGAGTTCTTTCGAAAAATATTCATATAAAAAACTGACACCCTCCAGGTGGGAGTTCTGTCATATACAAAAATTTTATACTGCTTCACTGCTTTATAATTATATTCATATATCACGGTGTACATTTTTTCGAGATTTTCTGCAATGCTGCCATTTGAAAATTTTGATAAAGTGGTACAACAGCGCCATATGTTGGTATGCTCTAAAAGTTGATAGGCACCAAATGTCAAAGTGCACCTAAATATAACTTTTTAAGAAATTCTGTACATTAGTTCTTGATGCAAAGCTGTTCCCAAAAAAACTTACACACATAGACACACACAGACAGATCGATATTTTCTAAAAAGGGTCAAATCGTATTCAAAACAACAATCAGGATTCGAAATACATCTTTAAATTCACTGCTGAATGTTAATTTCTCCCCATACATTACCACTGTTTTTCTTCTTACAGTGGTTTTGTCATCTAATTTGTGGACTCTGATTATTTTTATGATTATTCGCTTTTTCTTTTCAGAAGTCATCTTTCCGGTCTTTTACACATCGGGCTCCAAGGATGGCACTGGAGAGAATAATATAACTCATCCTCTCAATACTTCGTTTATGTCCTGCGTTTTCGCATTGTATCCTCCCCATTTTCATTTCAACAATTTAGTTGCTCATACATATTTAAAAAAAAAAAAAAAAAAAAGTTTTAAAAAACCCATACCTACAGTATGATAGAAACTAAACTATTATACCATAAGTGACCATTACCATAAATGAATAAATATGCATAACAATCTTTTAGAACACCATACAATTAAAAATAAATCCTGAAATATCCTCATGACGTCAATCTATCTAGTTTATTTTCTTTAATAAATTATTACTTGCTTTTTTTTAGTTGTTATTCCATGAATATACAAAAAGCACAGACACATATATTTCTAATCATTACTTGGTATTCAGATATAATATACTACATTAAAAAAAAAAAAAAAAAAAAAAAACTGTCATAACTTTTGTCTGTAATCAGAGTTACATTTTATTCCCATTTGTTGATGTGTTTCTCAAATATATCCGTATATTTTTACTCTCAAATATAATGTAACAGTACTGGAGTCCTTACCTAATCTATATCTGACCATTCGAGTTTCCTTAAAAAACTTCTCATAGAAACGGTATAAAAAAAAATTCTGTTCTCGATATTAAATGAACTCTAACAAAAAGAATCACCTTGTGTGGTCATTTATCTGTGCTTAATGGTGTCCTTTTTTTTTTCTTTCCCTTCCGCTTGGGTTTTTATTGCTTTTTTTTTTTTTTTTTTTTTAAGGATTGATTTCTGAACAAGAATATCTTCTTCAAAAAGTCTTATATGTATAAGATAGCATTGCTAATATTTCCTTTTTACTTTCTTTACCTGCGAAGAAATATTTATAAAAAGTTTTCGATAGATTTACACGTTTTGAAATGTCCCGAACACGATATGAACTTTTTAAAAGGTTATCTGTCTGTCTATGCGTTACCAAAATTTTGTGGGCACTGTGACGGAAGAAAAAATGCATAGATATTTGGAAGGGGGGAGGGATTTCTCATTCCTTGTAGTCCTAATAATTTGCATATTAATTAAATACTTTGAAATTTAAATTCTATTTCCCATTAATACTAAATAAGGTTCTTTAGTATTAATAATATTAGACTTTAGCATACATCAGCAAATGACACGTTGCTGTATGCCAGTTTTTCTTATTTATGGAACGGTTAGATCTCAGCTCCTATAGTGCATACGTGCACTAAACTTGTTACTATTTGAGAGGACTGTTATAAAAACATTATGTCGATACAATTTAGATAAATATCGGCTTTCAGGAGGCGCTGCTCAGTCACTTTTTTCATTGCATGCGTGGTGATTACTAATTTTTTTAAACTAATTTTATTTTTGAATGGACTTTCGTGTGTTTATTTGTTTATTTTTAAATTGTTTTATTCGGGGGTGGGGGGGGGGGGGATTTCCCATTACTTTCAAGAAATTTGTTCAACGTAAAAAGAAAAATAATTCTGACACTAACTTAAAATCTGTCTGAAACAGATTTTATGTTACTTTATTATTATTATTATTATTATCATCTTCTTAATAATAAAAACCTTGCTTTCCCTTGTGTAATACTGGAAACTAACATCAGAATTACAACAATGTATTGAAATAAAGAAAGCAAATTTTTATCTATGGTTCATGTGTATTTCAGATGAATAAAACAATAATAATAATAATAAAATAATAATTTTACAGAAATCATACATAAGAACTGCAACAAACCAAAATGTAGACCTATCTGTGTGTGACCAAAATTTTATGGCAGCTCTAGTTCAAGAACTAATGCACAGAACCTAATATGTATTTAATTGCACTTTGACATAAATTAAATCAAATTTGGTGCAAATCGCAAACAGGTGGTGCTGCTATACTGCAGTTACTCCCATTTAGAGTAAGGCTATGTCCCAGGTTCTATCGTGTATAATCGCACAAAACATGATATGTGCAAAAACATAATAGAAAATCTTTGTTGAGTTTAGTTTGAATTTATATCGGTCCACAGGTGGCGCTGCTATGCTGCAATTTTCCCCACTGTACAATAAAGCTGTATCTCAGATTCTATAGCATGGAAATGCACTGAATATGTGAAATGTGTCATTACGGAAGAAAAAATTGCTGACTAAATTTAGATGAATTTAGGCTCATAGGTGGCGCTGCTGTTTCTCCCCTTCTGCGATTTCTCAAATGGCTACATTTCAGCATCTCTTAGTTAAAATTACGTAAAGCTGCATATATAAAATCTTTATTGTGATAAGCAATGATTAAATATTTCTTCATGTTAAACGGTAAGCGCCACTAATATTGGAATGAAATAGAAGAAAGTTTTGTGATGGCCGCAACATACTAGTTATTCTTCTAATTATTCTAAACAGAACTCCTGAAAAATCCATTGTTTACGTATCAGAATCAAGATAAAGAAATAGTTCATTGGTAAATAAATTATTGTCATTCAATTAAAGAACTGATTTAAGTTTATGCTAATAGAATTCCTTTCTTCTAAACAATTCTCTGACCTTTTCTTCTAAACTTTTCTTTGGCCTAATCAAAAAGTACTTATGAAATTGTCTCTATAGGCTTGAGATCTCTGATATATGGTAATGGAATTATTTCCTCTTTAACTTCTCTTTAGCTTTCTTCTGGCTCAATCAAAAAGCGTTTGTAAAATTTTAAAAACGACACAGGCCCTTAATCTCTTTCGTATGAAGACAAAAGTATCTTTTCTGCCTTACGATATTTTAAATAAATTTTAAACACTTTAGTCAAAAGGATTTTTATTTTTTTTTTAATATATTTTACTTTCCCACTCCCTAAATGTCAAAAAACTATTCCTTTCAATCTGCAGTTGTATGTCATACCAAGTTAGTATTTTATTTTTACATTCTATATTGAATAGAAGAATTTATTACATTAGAAAAAAAAATTTCGACTTCCATTTTTCAATGGATTTACACGTTTTGAGAGGCTCTGAACACGATTTGACCACTTAAAAAATGTTCGTTTTTCTGTGTGTCTGTAAGTATAGGACAAAAATTTTGTGGCAGCTCTAGCTCAAATACTAATGTACAGAAATTCATGTAAATCCATATTTAATTGATCCTTCACAAAAATTAGTGCCCATTAACTTTTGTTACAAATTGTCCAACTGGTGCTGCTGATATGCTAGGATTTCTGATATTTTAGGGCTTCTATTGTGTGTAACTGCTGCCAAACTTGATATAGTACATCGGGTACACGACTAAAAAAGCCAAAAAGCTGCACTTTTTGATTGGAACATACCACATTCTGTGGTCAAAGTTGATACCAAAATATTAATTTTCCAGATAGGGAGCCACTTGAAAATTCATACAGAACACACCGATAGTGGCCATTAAAGATAACCGCCGTCAACTGCCATATTGGTGCACTAATTGTTTTTGTATATGAAGTCCTAATGGTCTGATTACAATTTTTTTTTCTTTTTTTTTTATGTCTTATGAATAAGAAATTTTTAACTCTTATACATTTATTTACGTATATCATATAGTGTGGCATTCACACTATTTATGAAAGCTTCTTTTTAAATCACCTATTTGGTCCTGAAACTTGCTCTGATAAACAGCATGCTGTTCATGGTGAACAGGCTGTCAGTACTGTTAATTATGCTTGTAGACTCAAACTCGTCAATAACATTGACTAATTGTGGTCCAGAGAGCATCCATCTCCTCAACGTGGCTGTATCTTGCAATCGACCTACAGAACCAATTTTTCCTTCTATAAGGGAATTGTTCATGAATGTGATCTACAGCAAGTACAGAAAAAGAATTGTTGGCTTTGTGAATAACAAATTGACCTCTGCAAAAGTAATCGTGTATACTAGGTGCTGTGTCTTTAAGTTCTCCTAAGTCTTTTATATAGACAGGCAACGAGAGAACATAGTTGGTATGGCCATCCAAGAAAGAAAAAAAAAAAGGTGCGCTAATTTTTTCAGTGTGTGTTTATACAGTTCATAGTTACCATCCCTAACTGGCCGAATAAATACAGAAGTACCTCTAGGTTTAGCACTAGAAACCAGAATCAGAAAGTTGGGTAGTTTGAATTTCTTTCATCAATTCATTCATCAAACAAAATCTTTGGATTTTCTTACATAAATGCTTCTTTAAGTAGACTGTATAAAACCGCAGCAGTCTTTTGATGAATAGTTCTTGTTTTTGTGACATGTGTAAATTTAAGAGACGCTTCTACTCCTGTTTCTGTCTTGATTCCAGAATTTTAACCCTTTCACTACCAATATATTTTTTTTCTGAGAAAAATAAAATAAGTATTAAATAATTTATCTGAAGTGGTCCATTTAATAGACAGTGAATTTTTTCAACTGACATTTCTATCCACCTATTCATGGTAGTTACAGGTCTAAAAAACAAGAACAGAAAACATTCAGAAAAAAAATTTCATATTATATTTTAATTTAAGCTTGGGACATATAAGTCCCAGTGGTAGCGAAAGGGTTAAACCAAAGTAGTCCAACCACTATCTTCGAGAATCTGGCCAAGCGCTTTCAAAAAAGGCCTGTTCAATATGAAAAGCTTCAAGTATGGCTCCAAACTTGGATTCACTGTAAAAATCAGACCAGTTCTACTGGACAGATTTCGTTAAAGTTAATAGAGGCTGATCCACACATATGACAGGAGTTTGCCCAGGATTTAAAAATGTTTTAATTTTTTTATTTGTTCAATTGCATGTTTCAGCATAGCCGGAAAAGAAGAACTTTCACTGAAAGGTGTAAAGGAAAACAACAAGATAATTCAATCGATGAAGATTTTTTCCTTGAAGCATGGAAAGCTGACCATAAAATATCTAAATTCCTATCTTTTCTATCAGTGATATATGATCTAACATTCCTGTTCCATTTTCCTCTCAGGTCCAAATTTCGAAATTGACATTTCGAAAGAACAGGTCTGGTTTGCTTTTCGAACAATTGGTTCCTTCGAGGGCAGTATTAGAGTCTTGACAATGCTATAGCTAACTGGAAGCTCTGGCACTGTTCTGTTACTTTGATCAATACAAGAAACGCTTTTAACAGTTTCACGCGGCTCATCAAATTCTCCTTTCGCAGGGACTTTAAAGGTAGAAATCGCTGTTCCATGGAATGAGGATTCTGAAGTGTTATTGCAATTAAGATTAATGATGTCGTATGCACCAATGACAGAAAAACGAAGCAAATTTGAAGAGCATATGACATCTTCTTGAGCTCTGAGAATCTCCAAGTAAGTAACACTTTTTGTTATCTTCCGAATTCTGTTTGGTGATATTGAGAGGACTCTTTCATGCATGCCTTCAGTTATTGTATTATTTCGTGTTCTTCCAAAACCAGACAGGCCGAGATACAATGGAATAAGTGGTTCATGACAAATAACGTATCCTTTCGGAATACTTTCACTGAGGTTGAAAACCGTTAATTGGTTGATGGCCAAAGCATGCTGATTTGTTCTCATTGCATTAGGAACTGAAGTGTAACCGTGAAGTAGATAACATACTAGAGCCAGAAGTTCTGGAGGGACACTTGCAGTTTGTGGATCATCATTCAGGTGACCATCAAAAGTAATTTTCTTCTGGGTTATTACTTTTCAAATTTGTTTTATGGATCTTTCTCATGCAACAGCGCCATCATCAAGGTTTTCAGACTGAACATTTTGAAATATATTTGCACCATCTCGATACAGGAAGTAAACTCTGCCTGAAGGTTGAGTTTTGAGTTGTGGGAAGTGAGAAGTGATAGGGAATTTTCTCTCTTAAACGAGTAGTATACCTATTTGGAAGGTCTTTACTTTGCATGCCCAGAAGACTTGCTAAACTATTTGTATATAAAGAGTTTTACGATGAGACATTTTGAAAAAAATTCAGTGTTTTCAGTTTCAGAGGCTTAGATTTTTTCGCTTACGAATCCTGCAACAGAAGTAAAAACCATCTTTCACATATGGACCTGACCTCTTCTTTTTTTTTACTTCACTTTATGGTTGTAGACAATTTGTTAAATTTATATAGAGTTTTGAATGATACTTTGCTCCTTTAGCAACTAAATCTCCACTCTAGAGGAATGCTTTACGTTCAATATTATTTGTAATTTCGGCGCATTTCTTAAGTTTATCGTCTTGTAAAGAATCAACTTTATACAAAAAACCACTCTTCTCATTACATACGAAACATATTTCATCTTTCATTTAAATAGATAACGTTGTACGGACCCAAACCTTGTTTTTTTTTTTTTTTTTTTTCATTTGGTTCTAATGAAGACTGGACTGTCCTGAGATGACATACTGGACAAAGATGACGAATGTTTGCGTTTCTTTGCCCTGTCAAGTTTTGTTTTATTAAAGTTAAGGGCACACATTTTGTGCACTTTTGTGTTTTATTTTTTCTAAATGTTCCTTCTATTTCTTCACATTCATTTAAATTTTTGAAATTTAAACCAAGGGGCACTGAACTGATATTCTGAAATTACATTAAATTTTCAGAAAACGTACTGTAGCCAGCTTCTACAAGGGATTCAGAAGTATGTATGGCAAGGCATGTCAATATTTCATCGCTATGTTTTTGACATAAGCAACATATGGTTCAATCTATGCCATTGGGAGGAAATTTATGTTTAATATCTACCAGCCACAAACGCATTGAAGCCATTTTCAAAAAATTTCAAAACAGTTCAATCTGAAACAAATAAAGTTTAGTATTTAAAATGAGAATAACGTTGTAACGAAAAACAAAATCAAGAGTATGTCACAAATCAAGATAAATGTAATAAGGCAAAAAGTGTCCTCTAAACAAAAACTTAAAAAAGTATCAAAATCGGATCATTAAAAGTTAAAATATAAAAGAAAATTTAGTGCGCCTATATGGCGGATGATGTTGGCTGAAAAGAAGCTTTCATACTGTGAGTGCCACACCATATAATATACGTTATGTATAGGAGTTAAAAAGTATCTTATTCACAAGATATTAATAAAAGCAAAAATTAGGAGTTCAGATACAAAAACAATTAGTGCCCTTATAAGGTTATTGGCTTTTTTTTTTTTTTTTTTTTTTTTTTTTTTTTTTTTTTTTTGTGCGTGTGTGTGTGTGTGTGTGTATGTGTGTGTGTGTACCCAAAGTACTAATATGTGAGATGGCAGTCATGAAAAATTGCTGATTCGAATTGTTTGCATATCAATCGATAGGTGATGTTGTTATTTTACAATTTCCTCCGTGTATAAGAAAGCTATATATCTTTTTCTATGGGACATGCATACACTATATTTACGCGATATGACTATTATGGAAGTGAATTGTGACTTATTTTGGATATATATAACAGCAACACCAGCAGTAAGTTATTATTCACCTTTTGCGATTTTCCACATGGCTGTTGTAAAATAATTTTCGATGGCCGTTGATTATTGAAGTTTAATTTTCAAATTGTTTTAGAATGCTTGCGAAGTGTACTGTCAATAACACAGTGATCAGTGTATAAAAATAGGCATTGTAGCAACACATGGAGTGTTTTATTAGATGCATTTTTAACATATTTAATTTCCATATAGATGACAGACGTGACACTCCGATTCTTCGTTGATTTCGCCAAAACCTGCTATTGCAGCCAAATCCAAAAGCATACAGAAAAAATTATTGTAATTATGTTACATATAAAGACATTTTAAATTTTTGGAAAGGTTACCAGATAGTTATAAATCAAACGGTTCTTAATGAATGCCAACCCTCGCCAAAATTATTTTTGCAGGAACAAGGAAGTTGCAAGATGACAGGAAACCGAATTATCAAACAGATATAACATGCTGCTTTAGATCTGCATTGCGTTAAAGAAGAAATAATATATAATTAAAGATTTCGAGAGAGTTGCAATTAGCAGATACATATGTGGGAAGAGGGAGGTTATAAAAATTTAAAGAATACATTGTATATTAAGTTATAATTTAGAGGTCATAAAATGTTTCGTTGCATTAAAATGGTTTTTATATACGATTATATAATTTTTTAGAATATGTGATGATTGACATCACATATTTTGTGTGATAATTGACTCACAGCAGCTGTGTCTCACTATCTATTGATAAATTTTTCTTATATCTAAAATCTTTATTGTAAGAAGTTATGATTAAATTTTTATGCACGTTAACAATTTGTCAGTTATAGAGGGATCGCAGCGGTCCTACATTTTTGCGCGTGTTTTACTATTTCATCATCACTATTTATAAATAAAACAATTGTCAAGGTTTTAATGCTATAATAATACAGTGAAACCTTTCAAGTTGGACACCCCTCTAAGTTGGACACTTTTCTCGGAATGTATCCATAGGATTAATACACATTATATCCAAACCTCTATAAGGTGTACACCCCTCTAACTTGGAAGTTGGACATTCAAATACTGCCCTAAGTTGGACACTTTTACCCAATGAGACAGGAAAAAAGATATAAAACTTCCATTTTCTCACTTTTTTTTTTTTTTTTTTTTTACTTATCCTTTGTAGAAATAGCTGTAAATATCTAAAAAACAACGTTTCTTGTCACAATATATTCACTTCTGTCTCATCTTGTAAAAAAATATTTATTTTCTTCAATTGAAAAATTAACAAATTGCTGAATTTTGGTGCATAATGAAAGAGTCCTTCTTTTTATTGATTTGCATGAATAGTTTATGTCCTTTTCTCCATGAAATATCCAGTAGAGAGCCTACAGGCATGTTTTGACTTAGACTGTTTTAAAATGAGCATTAGACAATACATTTCAGTTGTTAGGGTTCCTCTTCATTTGTCCCTCTCATTTTTCCTTTCAAGTTTTACTTGAGTGTATAATTGCACTACACTTAATATGTGAGAGATCTATCTATAGTGAAAAAAGATGCTAATTCGATTTGGGTGCATACCAATCGACAGGTGTCGCTGCTATACTGCTGTTTTTCCCGTTCACAGGAAAATTATATCTCAGTTTCTAGAACGAATAAATTCGCCATACTTCATAAGTGAGATAGCTATTATGAAAATAAATGTTATCATAATGTGCGTGTATATCAGTAAACAAAGTGGTGCTACTTTTAATCACATTCTCCTATTTTCCATATGACTATCACAGCGTCTATTGAATAAAATTACACCAAAATGCATATGCAAAATCTTTATTGTGAGGAGTTATATTGGTTAAATTTTCGTGCATATTAATTGGTGGATGGCGCTGTTATATAAAAAAAATTATAGAAGAAAGTGTTATTATGTCCACAATATACCAGTTTAAATTTAGATTTTAAATTGTCAATTTAATCATTTTTTGTATATAAGTTATGAATACTTAATTATGTTATATTTAGGTATGATTAAAAGTTAAAAAGCATATATAGATACAGTTTAATTAAATCGAAAAATGTCAGCACCCCTGTAAGTTGGACACCTCTCTAAGTTGGACACTTTTTCCTGGAACCGTAGGTGTCCAATTTAGAGAGGTTTTACTGTATTTGACAAGTAACTGTTAAAAAGTACTGACGACAAAATAATAGAATGCACTTAAAAATATGGAACCGCTGCGAACCTAGAGTTATATAGAATGATATAGAAGAAAGTTTTGTGGTGGACAGAATATACTAGTTTTAATTTGGCTTCAAGTTAAAGTAAACAATTTATAAATTATTTTAACAAAAAAGAACCATGTACGATATAGTTTTATATTAATCACCTGACCGTCTTTGAAAAAGGAAAAATTGTAATGTTGTTTTCACTTTACAGTTTTTATTGCAAAATAAAGCGTTTTTCAATTTCGAATTAAAAATAAAACTATGCAGACAAAGATAAAAATCATGTCTATTATTTATGACCTTCATGCTTCAAAATCATGCTATAAATTCATAATCATATAATTTTAAACCATAAGTGTATTGTGGGAGAAACAATAGTGGACAGCGCTTTGAACGGATATATGTGTCAGCGGTGGTGTGACGGTTTTAGTATTTATTTTCTGCACACGCAAAAGAAAAAAAAGAAAAAATTACATCGAATTAATTTTTCTTATTTTGACAAAACCATAGAAAAAGTTTACGCAATGATTTTCTTGTTCGTTTGCTTGTTTTGATTATGAAATTTAAATGAATAAATTTCAACTATTTTCAAACAGAAGAACTTATGCAGTGCGTTTTTCAGTTAACGAAAATACGTTACGTAAGAAAAGTATTGTTAAAAAAAAAAAAAAAAAAAAAAAATGTGATTGATATACCTATACATTTTGAAGTCTCCTAAGTTCATTTTTGCTATTTTTACGGTGATGTACGTATGCGTGTGCGTATATAGTGTATGTGTGTGAGTGAACACAATAACTTCTAAACACTTTATTCAGTTGAGTAGGAAGTTGGTGCCTATGTTAAAGGTCACCATCGCACAAACTGTATATATTTCAATGGCTGCATGATTTATATTTTTTCAACAAAGACACAAATTCTTTATATTAATGCCTATGGACTGAAATTATTTAAAGTACGATAGCATCTAAACGCCTTATTTCATTGAATTAAAAGTTGGTTAGTATATCATAGGTCATAGTCGCACGATTGGTACAGATTTTAATGAGTATAGGCCGTATAGTTTTTACTTTCTTCTATATGTAATATAGAGAAAGTATTGGATTCGTGAAAATTTTCGACCTCCGTTTTTTGATGGATTTATACGTTTTGGGATGTCTAGAACACGAATTAGTAGTTTTTAGAAAATGTCTGTCTGTCTGTATCCCTTTTTTTGTGGACGCTGTATCTCACGAACCAATGAATGAAATTTAACCAAACTTGGTATTTAGTTGCACCTTGACATAAACTGGTGCTGATTAGATTTGGGGATCAATTTCTCAACAGGTGGCGCTGCGATCGCATTTTATGCAAACTTTTAACATGGCAGTATAGGACAAAATTTCGTATAAATGGGCATAATGAGAGTTATTTTAAACTTGTGATAGTAAAATTAATATGAATTATTGATAATAGTAGTAGTTAACTAGGAAAAAAAATTTGTGCATGTGGGGGCATCGGTTCCCCCCCCCCCTGGGAAGGAAGTACCCCCCCCCCCCCGGGGAAGTAAATTTTCAAGATGGGTAGCTTTCGAAAGGTCTCGTTGATAATAGTAATAGTTAACTGGGAAAAAAAAATTGTGCATGTGGGGGCATAGGTTCCCCCCCCCAGTACTTTGCCCCCCCCCTCCGGGGTGCAAAGTTTCAAGATGGGTATCTTTCGAAAGGTCTCGTCAATACCTTTAAAACGAATAGTTGAACCATAAATCTGTGATAATTTAAAACAAAGTTATCGATTTTTTTTACTTTTAACGAAAAAAAACTTTTAAAAAAATCTTTTTTTTTTTTTAACGAAATTTAGCCAAACTTTTTGAAAAAATTTTTGAAAATATTTACGTATGCTGGAGACGGTGCGATAGACAGACGGACAGTCGGACAGACAGGTACACTAATTCAAATGATATTCACACTTAAAAATTGATAGAAAATGTTGATAGTACACTTAGAAGATTGATAGAACACAATTGATAGTACAATTGATAGAACACTTAGTGTAAATAAAAATGCAATTCCAGCAAATTTTCAATAATAGTCAATAATGTAACTGAATATTTTTGTGTAACGCTGTAAATCTCATTGCTAAACGTGCAAATTAAAGTTATTAAAATATGGTTTATAGACATACCTCTCATACAATGCAATGCTTTGGAATACTTTTAGGTGTCTCTGTGCACAAACCATTAGTGGTGTTTACTCCATTCTCAATAGGGAACATTCGATGTTGAACTTAAGGCTACTTGTCAGTCAATTTTTTTTTCAAGTTCTACGATTCAGCTTTCGCTTCTATGGGATACCTTTTATATTTTCACCCCCTTCACTAAGTCATTAGTCCAATTTCCGTTAAAGTTCATTCTTTGTTAAAGCTGTCAACATTCGGAATTTATTGTCGAGTAGGCGTTACTGGAAGACAAGAAGGTAGGGGGGGGGGGTGTCCTTCTACTGCTAGAGGATAGGGACTGAAATATGTTAGTTTTTGTAGAATAAGGAAATTTCTTATTTTATGTTTATTGCTCGGAGTAATCTATCCTTCCTCCCAGATTTATTGTTAATATTTTTTAATCATTACTAACATTTTAGATGTATGTATCTATCTACAACTGAAATTACATTATATTAATACATGTTCATAATAAATAGCTTTTTCCGAAGATATTTAAATCCTATATTCACTTTAAATATGTCTACAGTATAGCGTTGCTTTATTTGATCTTCTGTGTATCTTTATAAATACGTTTTATTACAAATATTCTTGAGCAATTTTTGAGATAAATTGTAAGAAATAAAATGGAATAAAAAAGAATATGTTGTTTAAAAGTATATTTAGGTGTATATATATTTAGAAAGGTATAACTTTTGAATGAATGCCTCGATATATTTTTCTTTATTCTATAATAAACTAAATATATTATACGTAATATATATTGTTAGTTAGTGCCGTAACAAGTAAGCTGGGGACGCCTGTGTGAGAGAAAATTTATAGGGCTCCCTCCTCTGCTTTATTACTTCAGGCGCAATATTAAAACTTTTACAGCGAATACTAATACATATATTAATTGATTACAATACTCAATAAAAAAGTATTTAAAAATCGTTCTAGAATAAGAAAGCAAATTAATAGCTAGTATATCATAATTTTTGACAGATACTGCATTTATGAAAAAAGCATTTATTGAAAAAAAAAAAAAAAAAGAAAGAATGTTTATTTCAATATTATAAATGCTTTGTAAAAATTAAATAAGCAAAGGAAAATTAATTATTTAAATAAAAATACAAAAAATATAGATATAATGAGTAAATGCCTTATCTGAATGAATTGAAAATTTATATACATATTACAGTAAAACCTCTCTAAGTTGGACACCTACGGTTCCAGGAAAACGTGTCCAACTTATAGGGGTGCTTACATTTTTCGATTTAATTAAACTGCATCTATGCATGCCTTTTAACATTTAATCACATCTAAATATAACATAATTAAGTATACTCATAACTTATATAGAAAAAATCTGGAGTGACTCCACTCGACTTTACGAACATTGAGTAATTAACAGTTTTGTAGATAAAGTAAAGAAAGAGGAGTTGTTAAACAAACAAAAGAGAGAAAACCATAATAGAGTGTTTGAGTATTTTTCTCCATATAGTACACGATGTTTTATTTAACGCTACTGAACTTTGAACCCATAGATCATAATGATAAAGAATTTTTCGTTGTGTCCCTGTAAAAACCTACAAATGCTAGATTCACCAAAATGCTTATAGTTAGTTCAACAGGGATTTATAATACTCATATAAATTTTCAGCTCAATTGAATAAAGCGTTTAGATGCTATCGTACTTTTAAAAATTTGGTCTCATAGGCCATAATGATAAAGAATTTTTCTTTCTGTCCCTGTAAAAAAACTGTAAGTGCTAGATTCACCAAAATCTATACAGTTGGTGCAAGTGTGACCTATACCATGTGTACAAATTTTTTGCTCAGGTTAATAAGGCGTTTAGATGCTATCACACTTTTAAAAATTTGGCCCCATAGGCATAGTGATAAAGAATTTTTCTTTGTGTCCCTGTAAAAAAACTATAAGTGCTAGATTCACCAAAATCTATAGGGTTCGTACTATAGTGACTTACAATATGCGTACCAACTTTCAGGTTATTCGAACAAAGCATTTAGAGGCTAGCGTGTTCACTCACAGACATACACACATACATACGCACACACATACATACACCATCGCAAAAATAGTGAAAACGGACTCAGGGGACCTCGAAACGTATAGAAACATCAAAATCTCAAATTCGGATTTTTGACATGATTACAATACTTTCCTCACTATAGTGTTCGGAAGGTAAAAATGAATAATTTGCTAATTTCTAATCTAAATTTAAACTGGTATATTGTGGCCATAATAACACATTCTTTTATAATTTTTTATATAACAGCGCCATCCACCAGTTAATATGCACGAAAATTTAATCAATATAACTTCTCACAATAAAAATTTTGCATATGCATTTTGCTGCAGTTTTATTCAATAGACGCTGTGATAGTCATATGGAAAATCGGAGAATGCGATTAAAAGTAGTACCACTTTATCTACTGATATACACCCAAATTAAGATAACATTCATTTTAATAATATTAATAGCTTATGAAGTTTGGTGAATTTATTCGCTCTAGAAACTGTGATATAGTTTTCCTGTGAAAGGGGAAAACTGTGTGATAAATATGTAACACTAGAATGTCACAGAATAGTAAAGACATATCAGCAATAGTTATTCTTTGAATAACACAAAAGAGCTAAATTTTTACCTAAATTATTTCTGCTCTTCTCTAAAGAATTTGCGTTTTGATTTATATTATTAAAAACGAAGAGTTAGTCTGTTTCCTAACTTGTGAGACACACACACACGCACATATATATATATATGTGTGTAAGTGTGTGGATGTATGTATGAATATTATGCGTGGCATTTAAACTTTTCGTTTGATTGCCATTTTTTCTGTTGAAATAAGCAAAATAAACAAGTAAATAAATTTAAACAATAAAAATAAGTAAATAAACATAAATAAAATAATTTTGTATATTAATAAATGTTATTTAAAATATAACAGATCTTTCATCGGCTTGCATACATGCAGAGATCATGCAAATTAATTAATAATTATGCTTCTTCTCCTTTTTTTTTATTTTTTTTTTTTTAGTTTTATAAATTGTAACCGTTTTGTTTTCAATTCGAGTATGTTAAAAGTACTTCGCATGTATAAGATGTTTGTGATCATGCATCTCAACTTTCCTTGAAATCTGTTTACATACACATTCTTTTAAATAACATATGCTCAATAATTATCTGCCATTCTGTTTTTATTTTTATTTTTATTTTTTCCCCTTATTAATACATCCAGTATAATGGCACTGTCTACGAAAGACATACGATGTATTAGGGCTGTCGGAGGAGGGGGGGGGGGGGGAGGGAGGGAAAAATTATTGTTTCAAAATCACTTTGCTTTACATTTGGGGGAAATTTTAATAACAAACGAATTTAAATAACAAACGAAATTTTTATGTACAACTCAAATTCCTTTTAATTAAATTTTCAATTAAACTTAATTTTCATAATAATAATAATAATAAACAAAAAATTGCATCATTTTGAAAACAAATACAAATTTCTTTCTGTGATTAACAATGTGATGGCATTAAAAGTATGTTTTAAATCATTAATTTCCTTCTATCCTAGTGTATCTGAATTCTTCAATGTGAGAATGTAAAATAACTACTAACTCTACGATTATCATAGTCATATGTAACTCCTTTGAGTTTTTAATAGATAAGCATTGTTACTTTAACTGCATACCACAAGCTGCAATACATTCAAAATATTTAGTGTAACCCTACTGAAAAGCCACAAACAACATTTCCTGCAGGAAACAAGCGATATTAATCTTTCATATCATATGACATTAAAGTCACTTCTATGCATAATTATAAAGGTTAGAATGGAGGAAAACGGCAGGAAAATATTAATAAGAAAGCACCATATAACTGGCGTAAGTAATAATTACAAAACTTTGAATATTCACTATAAAATGCAATAAACTTGCAATAACTGTTTCGGGTCGAAAGGACACACGACCCTTCGTCAGGCGAACAAATAAGACATGAGTGCTGCAGTGATGCGTTGCCATTTTGACTGCAGTGCTCGTGCCTACTTTGTTCAGCTGCGTTGCCGCTTTGACTACAACACTTGTGCTTACTTTGTTCGCCTGATGAAAGGTCGTATGTTCTTTCGACCCGAAGCAAATGTTGCAATTTAATTGTTTCTTGCTTTTTATAGACAAACAAGCCTCCCCCCCCCCCCCCTAAATGTTCCATTATCCTCAAAAAAAAAAAAAAAAAAAAAGAAAAGAAAAAGAAAGAAAGAAAAAATTGTTTGGTAAATTTATATTTTAATATATTAAATATCATATACGTAATTAACTTGATTTTTTTTTTCTTTCATTAAATTTTCGATAACTTCAAACTGAAAATATCTTTATTAAAATAGATAAATAAATAAATAATTGGGTGTTCAGTTAAACGTCGAAGATTAAGAAGATTTTATATAAATATCATAAAAAATTAAAAAAGGGTAAAATTGTTTCGTGTCACGATCTTTCATTAGAAAAAGAAAAAAAAAAAAAAAAAAAAGAAGAAGAGGAAAAAGAAAGAAAAAGAAGGCACGACGAATGCAGTGTAAAAGCGATAGGTCGGAAACAATATTTTAATAATATTTATTTATTTTGGTACTTTATTTATATGTAAAGATCTCTGCATTGGCCAAATTTAAACGCCTTAGCTAAGTTTCTAAGTTTATTATAATTGTCATCATTCAGTTGGTTAGTATGAAGAAATTCGGTTGAGAGGATTATTCTGTGTTTCACGAATGGGCAATATTCTATAAATTCTTATGCAACCAGTGTTAGCCCCCATTGTATACAATAATAATCGGTTAAAACTACTTATAGTACAGTTGAATGCTCTTGTAATGCTCAAACGAATATTGAAATTGAAGTCAAAATTATTATTTTACCCTCCGTTTCGCTAGGAGGATTCCAACTTATAGGGCTACTTACATTTTTTGATTTAATTAAACTGTATCTATGCATACCTTTTAACATTTAATCACATCTAAATTTAACATAATTAAGTACTCATAACTTATATACAAAAAAAAAAAATGATTAATTTGCTAATTTAAAATTTAAATTTAAACTGGTATATTGTGGCCATAATAACACTTTCTTCTATAATTTTTCATATGACAGCGCCATCCACCAGTTAATATGCACGAAAATTTAATCAATATAACTTCTCACAATAAAAATTTTGCATATGCATTTTGCTGCAATTTTATTCAATAGACGCTGTGATAGTTATATGGAAAATCGGAGAATGTGATTAAAAGTAGTACCAATTTGTCTGCTGATATACACCCAAATTAAGATAACATTCATTTTAATAATATTAATAGCTTATGAAATTTGGTGAATTTATTCGCTCTAGAAACTGTGATATAGTTTTCCTGTGAAAGGGGAAAACTGCAGCCTAGCAGCGACGCCTGTCCATTGATATGCACCCAAATTGAATCAGCATCTTTTTTCGCTACAGATCTCTCACATATTATGTTTAGTGCAATTATACACTCAAGTAAAACTTTGTAGAAAAAATAAAAATAACAAATGAAGAGGAACTCTAACTACCGAAATGTATTGTCTAATGCTCATTTTAAAACAGTCTAAGTCAAAACATACTTGTATGCTCACTACTGGATATTTCCTGGAGAAATGGACAAAAACAATTCATGCAAATCAATAAAAAGAAAGACTATTTCATTAAACGCTAAAATTAAGTAATTTGTGAATTTTTCAGTTGAACAAAATAAATATTTTTTTTTACAAGATGAATATGCAGAGTTGAATATAGTGTGACAAGAAACATTGCTTTTTAGATATTTACAGTTATTTCTACAAAGGATAAGTACATTTTCTAAAAAAGGTGAGAAAATGCAAGTTTTATATCTTTTTTTCCAGTCTCATTGGGTAAAAGTGTTCAACTTAGGATAATATTTGAATGTTCAACTTCCAAGTTAGAGGGGTGTCCAACTTGTAGAGGTTGGACATAATGTTAATCCTATGGATATATTCCGTTCCGATAAAATGTGTCCAACTTAGAGGGGTAGATATACTATTAGATAAAGCGTAAGAAGCAGAATGAAAAATAACTTTTAAAAAATGGTTAAATATTATAACTAGGTATATATATATATATATATATATATATATGTATATATATATATATATATATATATATATATATATATACGCGGGTATAACTTTTAAATGGGATTCCGAAAAACAGGGCATCGGTAAAAAGGGCATCCGGAAGAAAAGGCACCGTAGAAACAAGCACTTTACAATACATTTCGGTTGTTAGGTTCCTCTTCATTTGTCCCTTCATTTGACCCAGGTCGCGCTCGTCGGCCTAGCCGTTCGGAGTTTTTCGTAGTTTCCTTCGAAACTTGCATATATACGGACTAGGATCCATTAGAAAGACCCCCCCCTCGAATGGATGGCACTCTCCCTCAAGCCTAGGACCTACAGCAGCTCTTTTACTTCCATTACCCAACTACCGTAGGTAATGGAAATATTGTATTCGGTCGAAAACTTAGATATCGAGATTTCACCTGATTTACGTGTTTGAAAGTCTCATGGGTCGAAAAGAGTGGTTTTTGGCAATTGGTCAGTGTGTATGCGAGTGTGTAATCTTCCGGTTATTATATCTCGGAAACTAATAAAGATAGAACTACAAAACTTTAGAATTGAAATAGGTCTGGTTTACAGACGAATTTTCCAAATTTTGGTGAAAAATGGAAAAACAGAAGTGGGGCATCGGAAATCGGAAGTGAAGCCGTAAGCCGTATCTCAAAAACGGCTCTAACGATTTTCTTCAAAGTTGCTATATAAACACTCTATTAGACGTCCTTTCCAATGATATAGTTGGTTAGTTCAGGAAAATTGATAGGCGTCCTTTATAAATAGCTGAATTATATGTCTTGCACCTACATTTATATAGAATTTAATTCGGTTATTAAAAAAATAATTCTGTTTTTAAAAAATAATTTATTAAAATTATTATTTAAAAAATTTATCTTTTATGATAATGCAGATGATTTCCATATTAGAGAAGTAGTATAACACCAAATGTCCAAAAAAAGTCCATTTTATTCTCAAAATTAAAAAAAAAAAAAAAAAAAAAATTACGATTTTTTTTTTTTCGTTAGAAGTAAAAAAAAATCGTTACTTTGTTTTAAATTATCGCAGATCGATGGTTCAGCCATTCGTTTTAAAGGTATTGGCGAGCTCTTTTGAAAGATACGCATCATGAAAATTTACTCCCCTCGAGGGGGGACTTCCCCCCCCCAGGGGGGGAGGCGAGGCTCCTACATACACAAAAAAAATTTTCCCAGTTAACTATCTCTATTACAAAAAATATATATTCGTTTCATTTGGTTTAGTGCAGTCTATAGACGTTAAACTGTACTTACCTGCAATTTCCCCCATAGATGTAATGTATTAGAATTCTCTTGATTGTCCCTGTACACGAACCATTTGCTTGATCTTAACGAAAAGCTTACTGTAGCATCTATATATGATACACATTTAGAATACCAAGTTTGGAATGTCTGCTACTATTTGTTCTTGAGATATGCTGATAACAGACAGACACCCACACAGACCATTTGCTAAACACATGATTTACGTATTCAGGTGTAAATATAACAAAATCGCGCGTTCGAAAATTTGACCCAAAAACACTACTTTCTCTACCTTATGGGTAAGAGTATGACATACCTAGCTAATTAAATTGATTTTTTTAATTTAAATTTTCGGTTATATTCAACTGAAAATTTCGTTATTAAAAAAAAGAAAGAAAAAAAAAAGAAAAGAAAAGAAGAGACCTTAAAAATTGCCAAACCTGAATTTGCAGCAAAAAGCTTTTTTTTTTTTTTTTTTTTTTTCTTTTTTTTTTTGGGGGGGGGGGGGCGAGGTGAACTTCAGATATTAAGAACTTTGTATATAAATAGCATAAAAATCAAAAGAATGGAATAATTATTTTGTGTTAAAATCATCAGAAAATTAAATAAAGAAAACGAAAGAAAGAAGAGGAAAAGTAGGCACGAATGTAGCGTGAAAGCGATAAGTCCGAAACTATATTTTGTGTTCTTTGGATTTTTATGTTGTTTCTATACAAAGATCTCTGCATCGACCAAATTTAAATGCTTTAGCTAAGTTCTTTTTGTTTTTTTAATTAATTAATTAATTAATTTATTTATTTTTAATGTCCCCATGCAATTGTTTAGTAAGAAGAAATACAGTCGAATTTCCCTAATGAGCAATATTTTAAATATTTTTATGCACTTAGTATTAGCTCACTTTAAAGATATTGAGAACATAATATGGATTTTTTTAATAATCAGTTAAAACTGTGTCCTGGACAGTTGAAACTTGTTACAATGCGCAAAAGAATGCTGAAGATAAAATTATTATTTCCCCTTCAATTGCGCCAGAAGAATTTAAATTTATAAAGATTAGGTAAATATATATAGGATAAAAATTTATTAATTAATGGGGAGTAGGGGATCTTTAGATTTATTTTAAAAATCTATTTAAAAATTATTAAAAAAAAAAAAATAGTATATTTGTGATATTGAAAAAAGAAATTATCTAATAAATACATATGAATAGTATATGTTCAGAAAAACAAACTGATAGTTCTTATTCCCTATTGCTTCTGTCCCTTTTCTACTGACGTGGGTAAGCATTCAAGGGCATTTTCACACTTTCAACTTATAAGAATGAAAACAACTAATGACCTGTCATCCTTAATGCGCTTTCTACCTCCCACCAGTGATAAATTACAGCAGGACAGGAAGGGGGAAAATCCAGTTTTTGCAGCTAAAAATTACATTTCTCCCCAAAATTATTAATAAGTTTTTAAAATTTAAATATTATGAAAATTAATAATAATAAGTTACATCATTTAAAAAGGTTTAGCATGAATTATATTATTGATAAAACAACTTGTTAATTATTTGAGGGCGATAAAGAAAATCAAGTAAAATTTCGACTTTTACAGCTTAAAAACAAATTTAAAAAATTAAAAAAATCAATTTTTAAAACATGGGGGAACTCTTAACGGCCATGAATTTTCAGAATGCGAAAACAGAATTTGAAAATATGCATTACATAATGAGTAATAATGGGGATTATTTTACAATAGATTAATACGGGATTTGGATGACCTTGAAGCTCACTGACAGAGAGCCTTAAATGTATCAGTTTCAAGAAATTCCATGAATATTTACGGGGGTTAGAGCGCGGACAGACAGACCAGCCAAAGTCATTAACACTTTTCATCCTTGTTGGAAAGTATTAAAAATCATTTTAAAGCATATATTTCTTTCAATCTGCAAATATGCATGAGTATTAATTTTGTAAAACATATGACATATGAATTTTAAAAGTAATATTTAAATTTAAAAAAAGTTAAAGGGGGAAAATAAAATAAAATACCATTTTTATAATAATTTCAGTAAAATTGTTAGCACAAGGAACTCGAAATATGTATAATTTAAATAATGGATAATGCTCATTATGAACAGTTAGAATAAGATAAAATTTTAACAGGTAATATGAAGTATAAACTTTCTAAAAATACTTTTTCATTGCGTGTTTTCTAAAAAAAATAACAACCTGAAACCTGAAAATCAACTTGAAAGTGATTAATTGTATAAATTACCTCTAAAAACTAATTCGAATTTCAAAATAATAATTGCTCTGAAGCTGCGCGGTTCAGTCAACCAAACCCCATATTAATTTACACGGAAATAATCCCCATTATTATTCATAACATAATTATAATGTAACATAACATATATATAACATAATTATAGTTTTCAATTCCGTTTCCACATTTGGGTAATGCCAAGTTCGATCTCAGGTCATACTTGCTGACCGAGCCGTTTTTTTTTTTTTTTCGTGATTTTCTCCTAAACTCGCTTAAATTTACGTGCAATCAATCGGCTTTAATCCCCATATGATAACCATTTTCACATTCAGAAAATTTATTATTTATTTTATTAATAAATCCTTCTCTTAGCTAAATTTTATTTATTTGTTTTCTTTATTATATTGTGCAGATTACACTACAGAAATCTGACTGAAATTGACTGGTAATAAAATTATACTTTTAAAACTTAAAGAACACGCTTTTATTGAAATGTGAACTAAAAAGCACAAAATATCTATCTTTATACAGTAGAACCTCGATTATCCGAAGTAATTGGGAGCGAACTTACTTCGGATAATCGACAATTCATCAATAATCATCTAAAATATTTATCAGCACTCGTAGTTTGGAAAGGATGGCTTGCATACAAAAGGAATGTGGGAAAAAAAAAAAAAAAAACTTTAAAAATACATGTTTGTTAAGAGAAAATTGTGGATGATAGTAGAAAGTGAAAAAAAAAAGTGAAGAAGAAACCGACTTCGGTTAACGGAGAGTTTCGGTTAATCGAGGTGAGTTTCGGTTAATCGAGGTTCGGATAATCGAGGTTCTACTGTAGTATTAAAATGCAGGGTAAGAAAAAATTGTGTGAGTGACACATCATATTACAGGGTGATTATAAAATAATTTAGAATTAAACAAAAACCATTTTTAAAAAATCTCCCCTGACTGGGCTCGAACGTTAGACCTTTTGGTTCGTAGCCCGGAGCTTTACCTCACAGCCACGGCATTCACGTAGGGAAAGTTTTTTTTACAATATAGATTTTTTGTTTGCTCCCAGAGCGGTTACAAACATACATACAGGTGAAGCTAATAAAAGCGTGTTAAAAAGATGCCTATAATAACTGATTTTCTTTCTAAAGGCGGATTTAAGATTTTTCTGGTGCAAAATACTTTAAACGTAATCAATGTTTGAATGCAAGCTGATTTATTTACATGTTTTAATAGATGAAACTTAATGCTAACTTATTACAAAAGTAAGAAAGATCCTTCTTTATTTACTTTTTGCAGATTTTTACATTTTCTCTCCTTGTTCTCTTAAAACACCACGTCTTCAACACTAAAAAATTACATGCATTATATTCTGAAAAAGCCTTTTAGAAACAAGTAAGAACGTAATAGTTTGGGAAAATAACTACAATTACTATTATTGCAGGCGATTTTGACTAACACCTTTTGCACTTTTTAACCCAAGGTGAATAAATGAACCTATTTCCTACAGATTGCAGGTTTTAGAGGAGATTATTTTGGTAACTTAATGACTATAGGGGTTTTGGATCAAGATTGCGATGGCTTACGATAGAAAGTAAAAAGTTTGTTCTTCGAAGTACACGCTATTAATAAAATGTAATTTATCACAAAAAAGGATACTTTTTATATAAATATTGTTGGTTTAATCCTATTTATTTCGATAAAGTAAAGCTATTCATTATATTAAATTATCACGAAATGGTACAATTTTGTTTGTTAGTAATAGAGATTTAATAATGATTGTTATTTCGTTAAAAGTTAAAATAGAGCTATTTTATGAAAGTCTTAAGATATCTGTATATTTTGAAAACTATTTAAAATAAAAATTATATCTTTTTAATTTTTAACATTTAACGGAAAGACTTAGGAATATCGACTTTTATGCTCAATATTTCGAACGAATATAAAATTAATATGTTTTATACAAGAAATTTTGTTTAAATTAATGGAATTTTAACTGTCGTTCATTTCTATTTAAATTAAGTAATTATTATTCTAGTTATTATTATTATTATTATTATTATTACTACATGTATATATATATATCAATTCATATTAATTTAACTTTCTCTTGTTCATGTATGGTAGAGATTTCACTATTTTTTAATCAAATTTTCGAAATTAAGTTCTTGCTGTAACTCCACGTTTTGAGGTCCCCTAAATCTGAAAATCGGGTTTTTAGCTGTTGGTCTGTGTGTATATATGTGTTTGTGAATCATATGTGTTTGTGTGTATCAGCCTAACTCAAAAACAGATAATAATATTAAATCTCTAATTGTTTTTTTTATAAATTTGTTTCATATAGGGATACATATATACTTGGAACATTTTATTTTGATCAGATAAATGGTTTGTGTGTATACAAGGACATACAATAGAAAACATGTATATTACGTTTATGGAGGAAATTTCTCTTTGAATTATTTTAACAACTTTAAAGTAATCCAAAGCGTCTGCATTAAACATAATGAAATTAATGTATATTTTTTATATGCAGAAGAACATTTTTTTCTGCTAAACATGGCGTGAAAAGCATTCGTAATTAGTTTACATGACCACTTAAAAGAATTCGCATATATTGGGGGTTGTATTTAAAAATACAGCTAGAAAACATTTCAAGTTTTGTATTATGAATTTTTTTGTTGTTCAAAATTAAGGTACACGTTTTAGTTGAAATAAAATCTGTAGATATAATATACAGGGATTTGCATTAAAACAATATTGTTCGTTTAACAAAGAAATAAGAATGAGAAAGAAAAAGAAAAAGAAAAAAGCATGCACCACGCATCGACTATGAGCATTGTCCAATAATATGAGAAAAGTGTTGAAAAATCTTCACTTTATGCTGGCCAATAAATACATAATACTTTATTTACAACAGCTCGCTTTTTTTTTTTTTTTTTACGAACAAAAAAGTTTGTACTTCAAATCCAGTTGGAATCCAATTCAAATTTCAAATCCAGTTGGAATATTGTACTATCTTCATAAACCATTTACCATTCTCTCTTTCTGAGAGATGATGTCTTTCATTTTTAATTATTATTAAATTAAAGAAAAAAATTCAAATTATTCAAAAAATTTTCTCTCATATCAGTCTTTGAAACTTATTTAACAAATTTTTTGTAGCACTGTATATTGACTATAAAATGCATAGGCACCACAGTGTTTAGTTAAAATTTAGCACAGTACGAAAAGCGGATAACAGAATTTAAAATACAGAATTAAAATCAGGTGTACAAGATGCTTAAAAAGTATTGAAAAGTAATCCAAATTTTAATTACCGATGAATCACCATATTCTATTCCTTTTCCTTTTATTTCAAATTATTCAAAAAATGTTCTTTTATATCAGTCTTTGAAACTTATTCAACAAATTTTTTGTAGCACTGTATATTGACTATAAAATGCATAGGCACCACAGTGTTTAGTTAAAATTTAGCACAGTACGAAAAGCGGATAACAGAATTTAATATACATTTAAAACAATTTCCAATCATAGCCCTAATATATCCAAATTCTTTTGTATGGCTCTCTAAATGATACAAAATATTTTTCATGTGATATTCTTTACTAAATAAAGCATGATTTTGTGCATAAAAAAAATATTTTTTTTTTTTATTTAATTGTGTTTATTGCGATCTAAACTATGTACAGTAAAATTTCTCTAAGTTGGACACCTACGGTTCCAAGAAAAAGTGTCCAACTTAGAGAGGTGTCCAACTTATAGGGGTTAGACATAATGTTAATGGATACATTCCGTTCCGAGAAAAAGCGTCCAACTTAGAGGGGTGTCCAACTTGAGAGGTTTCACTGTATTTGAATTCTTTTGCATGTCTCTATACATGATCCATTTATCCGGTCTGAAATAAATGAATATATAAATAAATAAATGAGCACTATTCCCATTTAACTACTGAATTTGAATCTCGCGCTAATATCGGATTTTTTATTTTTATTTTTATGTGTGTGTTATGCTAACAACAGACTCGTACACACAGACAGATCAACCACTAAAAAAGTGATTTTCGGATTCAAGAAACCTCAACACTTATAACAAAAACTCAGTTTCGAAAATTCATCCCTAAAACAAAATTTTCTCTGCTATATAGGACTAGGAGAAAAAAAAAATACTTAATATATTCCTATTCGTACTCATTTCTCTCCTTTTTTTAAATCCATTTTTATCGCAGAACTTTTCACACGAAATTGTTCTAACGATATAAAACGAAATGGAAACAGAATCATAGATATTTTATTCATACACATAGTTGTAGTTGGGGAGTGTTGTCATGGTAACCGGGGTCATCAGACTGAAATTGCAAACATTAATGTATTTCCAAACATATTGTTCTAATGGTTGCCTTTCTTAAATATTAACCGGATTCTAGTCCCAATGAACTGCAGGAAATAGAATATTATATTTGTTACTTTTATAAGTTTTTTATCAACGGTTTCAATCTACTAAGTCTTTAATTTTTCATTTGAAAGATAATTCTTTTGATTTACTGATTTATAATTAATAAAGAAATCAGATAATATTTTTTCATAAGTAGTAAAAAAAAAAAACATAATTATTTTCTCTTATTTATATATGGTAGATGCAGTATAGTTTTGGGATCAAATTTTCGAAATTGAGTTTTCGCTACAGTCGGTAACAAAAGTGTCCGAACACTAGCAAAATTCCTATATAAAAAAAGTACACTTCATAAGGTTTTGTTAAATAAATCCTTATCGAATCATGTTCTTACACTGACTAAGAACAGGATTCGACAAGGATTTATTTAACAAAATTGTATTAAGTGTACCTTTTTAATATAGGAGATTTTGCTAGTGTTCGGACACTTTTGTTACCGACTGTACGTTTTAAGATCTCCTGAATCTAAAAATTAAGTTATTAGTGGTTGTTCTGTGTGTCAGTGTGTCTATATGTAAGTGCGTTATTAGCACTACTCAAAAACAAATATCAGCAGAATGTCTAAATTTGGTATTCTAAATCTGTATCATAGTGAGGTTCAACTTGAAACGTTTTATTAAAATTGAATGAACAGTTCATGTACATAGACATAAAAAAAAAAAAAAAAAAAAAAATCAAATGCATGAAATATGAGCGAAATTTTTGGCAGGTGCAGTTTAACATATTTATACTACAGTACACAAAATGAAATTAACATGCAATCTTTACATGAAAAAAAAAAAAAAAAAATCATGTTTCACATAAAAATTCTATGAAAAATATTTATCTTTCTTTTTGGGAGAAATATTTTCTTTCGACCGCACAAAATAATTTTAACTGTTAGTACTATGTGTGGAAAAGTCTCGAAATGCATTTAAAATTGTAACATGCCATTTTTTTTTTTTTTTTTTTTTTTTTTTTGGGGGGGGGGGGGATGTACTGTGCAAGTTTAAGTACATGGTTTGCAACACATGTTGTAACAGCTATGTAACATATATTGTTATGTAGATATTATATATTACAGAACAGTGGTCGCCAACCAATGGCGCGAGAAAATTTTGGAGGCCCGCAGAAAACTCTGAACATTATTTGGAAGAAAAAAAAAAAAAAAAAAATATATATATATATATATATATATATATATATGAGTGTTCCAAAAGTCCCATACCCCCCTTCTAACTTGAAATTGAGTCGAAATTTTGAAAAATGGCAAAACACGTTTACAATGAATTCGAGAGGGTGAAAAAAATCTGGATCCGGGGAGGGGGGGGGGGGCTAGGGAGGCCGCTAGGGAGGGCAACTTTAAAATTTTAAATGGGAAGGCATGTCTGGTGATACATCCCTGGAAACGTCTCTTGAAGACAATGAATTTGATATGAATAGTTTCGTGCAATGATGATTATTAAAGGAGATACGTAAGTTTTTAGACTTTTGAAATGTGGATTTTATACTTATGTATCCCCTTTAGTAATCACTGCAGGACAAAACTACTTATACTAAATTCATTGTCTTGAAGAGAGTTTTCCAGGGATGTATCACAAGACACATACTTTGCCGAAAAATGTTTGGGCCCGGGCAAGGGGTGTTAGGAGTGCCGCTAGGGAGTGCAACTTTAAAATTTCTAATGGGAAGGTATGTCTTGTGATACATTTCGGGAAGCATCTCTTCAAGACAATGAATTTGGTATAAATAGTTTTGTCCTTCAGTAATTATTAAAGGGGATACATAAGTATAAAATCAACATTTCAAAAGTCTAAAAACTCATGTATCTCCTTTAATAATCATCGTAGGGCGAAACTATTTATATCAAATTCATTGTCTTGGAGAGACGTTTCCAGGGATGCATCACAAGACATAACTTCCTATTTAAAATTTTAAAGTTGCCCCCCTAGCTCCTCCCCCCCCCCCCGGGCCCAAACATTTTTCACCAAAAGAGGTCCCTCTCGAATTCATTAAATACGTGTTTCGCCAT
Organism: Salticus scenicus; assembly: GCA_963930645.1. Classification (NCBI taxonomy): domain Eukaryota; kingdom Metazoa; phylum Arthropoda; class Arachnida; order Araneae; family Salticidae; genus Salticus; species Salticus scenicus. The sequence goes on from OZ005659.1 coordinate 72,164,835, forward strand.
TTTTCAAAATTCCTACTCATTTTCGAGTTAGGAGGGGGGGGGGACTTTTGGAACACCCTGTATATATATGTTTTATCAGAAACTTGCGGATTATACATGCTTCGGTGGTTATTGTATTTAAATATATTCTCAAAATCTCATATCACTTATTAAATAAAAAATAAAATAAAATAAACACAATTAAATAATAATTAAAAAACGATCCTTTGAAATCGGTCAAAATTCCAGTTAGACTCGCTCTATGCCAAGTCTTGTATCCAAACTACCTGTGGTAGTGCCTTACCCGAGAGCTTTACGCGCACGCAGAAGGCCACAATGAACTTTGGTCGGAATCCGCACTCCCGCGCGACTCGCGCTCCTCTACCTCCCCCCTTTGATTTTACAGCCTCAAATTTAAGTTCAATATAGTCCCTGCCCCCGAAAACTTAGAAACCTGGTTTTTATGGCCCCTAGATCTAGTTTAAATTTTAAAATACTTGTATCATTTTTAAAATAACATTTTCAGCTTCGAAAGTATGCACAATCAATTCCTCACATTAAAGTACCTAATAACATGGAGGGATTTTCTAGTTCCCAGTTGTATTTTAAGAATGTTAAGCGCCTATCCCTCATATTCCCCCTAAAATTCTCACACCTTTCAAAGTATGCGCAACCGGTTCCAAACTTCTAAAAACCTAGAAACACGATTTTTCAAGAAATTAGTTCCAATTTAAATCTTTTAATTTATCTGCCCTCCCACCCCTGTTAATTTTACAGCTTCGAAAATACGCTGAAAAAAAAAAAAGGAAAAAAAAAAAGAAAAGAAAAGAAACCTCGCTGCACTCATTTAAACGTAAATCTTGCGGTGAACCATGAAATTCACACACAATTTAGAGTAAATTACAGCATTAACAGCAAATTAAGAATAAAAAATACGTGTTTGCCGTAAAATTTACGGCCAAAGTCGAGGTTTAAATATTTTATGGTATATGCACAATCGCTTTCTGACCCCAAATACCAAAATAACATTGTTTTTATAGCCCCCAGATATATATATATATATATATATATATATTTTTTTTTTTTTTTTTTTTTTCTTTCCTCATCTCCCTCTTAATAATTTTACAAATCCGAAAATATACGCAATCGATTCCTCACCGTCTATAAAACCCTGTAACACAGTGTTTCAAAACCCCGAAATTTAACAAATATCTGAGCCTCACTTCTGTTATTTTTAGAGCTTTTAACATATGCAGAATGGTTTCATCACCTCCAGAAAAAAAAAAAAAAAAAAAAGAAAGAAAGAAAGTCTCTAGCGCTATTTTAAAATTTTAATTAACGATTTATAAACTGAATCTTTTCTTGTATATAATAATTTTATATTGTATAATGATATATAATTACTTTCAATATGTACAATACATCAGTATATACAGCGACAAGTGGCGCTGATAAACTACAGTTTCCCTTGTTTGTGGGAAAGCTATATTTCAGTTTTTATAGAATATCAAAGTGTGACAAATTTGATGGGCGAAATTGGCGCTACGAAAACCTATAGGCATAAGGAGAAAGAAAAACAAAATGGAAATAATCAGTGTAACTTGCGGATTACCACTGATTATTTCCATTTTATCATGAATTATTTGCATTTTTTAATGTTTTATTAGGAATTATACTAAGCTGACCAAATGTCCCCATTTTCTGGAGACAGCCTTTATTTTAAAGACATTTTTCTACGTTTTAAAAAATTGTAGAAAGTAAATTAATTAATCTATAATAGTTTTAGTCTTTATTTATTAGGAATGAAAAAATGCATCCGTAATTTGATAATTGTAGCAATTTTTAACACTTCTCTATTATAAAGGTACTCTAATCTGGTCAGCCTAAATTATACTGATGTTAATTTCAACTTCAAGATTTTTTGAGTCACCAATACTCAAAACATTAAACTTCATAAGTTTTGGAAAAGCGAGAAGATAAATGAAATATTTCTGTACTGATAAGTATAAAGGATTTAAGTCCAAAAATGTCGATTTTTAGTTAAGTACATAGTCAGACTCAGAAAAAAAAATTCTCTATCGATTGGTATAAAGGATTTAAATCCATGTCATTTAGTCTTTGAGAAAATCCATTGGTAAAAAAAGATTCAAGTCAGAAATTTAACATTAATCTTTGGTATAAAATATTTAATTCAAATTTTTCCCTTTATTAAATGAAGATTGGCAATCACTGAATGGTATAAAGGGATAATAATAATAATGGTACAAAGGGATAATGATATAAGATAAAGGGATAATGATAAAGGGATAAAGCTATAATGATATAAAGGGATAATAATAATAATGGTATAAAGGGATAATGATATAAATCAACCTAATCCTTTTTTCCTAATTGATTCTTTAATTAGTTTTTAGTTAGTTTAACTTTATTTTTCGTCTCCTGAAAAATCAAGAACATGGACTTAAATCCTTTATACTTACCAGTACAGATTTTTTTTATAAACTTGTATCACAAAAATTTAAATTTCATCAGGCATAGAAATCGCTTTTCCTTACCTGCATTTTATACTTAGCTACAATCACTCTAAATTTATCATATTGTTCGAATTCTTCAAGTATTTCAAATGAACGTAAAAGATGTAATTTCCCACTGAATTTAATAATTTAGCAATATGCATATTGCTAGATTTAGTAAATACAGTTTTATATATAGAAATAGAAATTTATCGCAGTAGTCTAATCTTTCGCCTCAGTTTCTTATAATAATTTGGAAGGTATCAAAAAGTGTTCACGTTTTCTCTACCGTTTGTTTTAATATAATCAAACCATAGCCTCCTTAACTAGATACCTGTCGCGTAGCTCGGAAACTAGGCAACAGTTGAAGCGGTAGACAGCGCCATTTAGTACAGATTTCGCTACTTTTTTATTCAACAGCCACCAAAAATCTTTAAAAGTGGGATATGATATACATAAAAGGCGAATAGAATCGAAGAAACGTCGATTATATATATATCATGTATCACTTCTTTAAATTATTGGTGACAATTGAATAAACAAGTCCCATAATCTGTACTAGGTGGCGATGTCTACCGCTTCAACTGTTGCCTAGTTTCCGAGCTACGCGACAGGCATCTAGTTAAGGAGGCTATGATCAAACAATCTTTACGCTTCATTGTTATGACTATAATTTTATCTTATAATAAAAAAAATTAAAAAAAAAATAAGTACTTCTGTTGTTTTACCTTAAATACGTTTATTTAATATTTTTAAATTGGGTTCTCTGATCACTGTTCTAGGAATATTTCTTAAGCATTCATATTATTGGTCCACTGGATATTAAATTGTTAGTTTAGTGATCGGCGAAGTTGAAAAGGTTGGCAACCGCTGTCATAGAGGGTTAATCAAAATTAATCCACTGAATTTCACAGAGTAGTTAGTTCAGCAATTCTCTGACTAATTTAAAATAAATTTAAAATTTCACATACTCCATAAATGTTTTCTTAATTTAGATCAGAGTCCTGTGCGAGTCGGTTAAACTTGATCCGCATCCGAACCACAAACTGACTTTCGACCCGCAGTCCGGCCTGACACCGCAATTTCTGTCCCGCAACCAGATCCGCGACCCGCAGTAAGATAATGCTAAGTTATGTTTTTAAAACACTGAATTGAAATTTTATTGTGTATAAATATTGTTATTGAACAAATCTCTGAGAAATTTAAATGTTACATAAAATATTAGAAATATATATGTCTAATTATAAATAAAATTTCTATATACAATATAACAAAATTTCGTTCTTTTAAAATTTCCATTTTTCTAAATACTTTAACAGCATAAGAAAAAAATAAAATAAGGAAACAAATATCCGTTGGAAGACAAATAATTTTAGCAAATAATGTTTTAAACGTTAAATATTGATATTTACCTAATTGCAAAATTGTAATTAAGCTCATGTTATGAGTCAAACTGCTTTAAATTACTATAAAGGAAGATAATGTCCTCCAATCTCTACATACAAAAGGTATCGTTTAGATTAATAAAAATGTAACATAAAAAATTCTTCAAAGAAAACTTTTTGTTGGCCTGTGGATTTACCCTCAGGTTAGAAATAAATGCAGACATGAGCCGTACACGACCCACAATGTGGGTAACCTGCGAGTTCCCGCGGGTGCGCGTGATTTTAGATTCCCGCTCTAATTTATAATTTAATCCCGCTCTAATTTAGATAAAATATTCAAACGAATGTTGAAATGGGCGATAAGCGTTCTCATACAAAAAATTTGACAGTTAAAACTGTTTCTGAAAATGTTTTAAACTTCTGTTTAAAATTCATTAGAAATGTTCAGAAACTTAAACTGTAACCATATGTTTATATTAATGTAGAATAAGTGAATGTAGTGTGAGTGCTTCACCACACATAAAGACACACACACACACACACGAGAGAGAGACAGGAGATTATGAGTGTTTGCTAATAGTAAATTCAATACATGCAATGTATTAAAAACAAGAATTACTTTTATAGATATTGTATGATTTTAATAACCCAATTAATTTCATGCAGTTCTTTCGTGCTTAAACATAGTAATAAATTCGGTATTACTTATTTATTTGCAAATAAAGCGAAAATGCATTTAACATAAAGAAAATTAATATGTTGTAGTTATCACAAAACTTTCTTCTATATTTTCGTATATGAATTAACGCAGTGAAAATAATTTAATAAAAAGTTTATTAATTAAAATTTATCTTCCTTGATGAATGCAGACAATTTTTGTCTCAGAGAAGTAAAACTAAATAAACAAAGAAAGTCAATTTTATGCTGTACAAAATGGCATCTTATTTATTTATTTATTTATTTATTTATTTACTTATTATTATTAATATTATTATTGTTAAAAATAAAAATCGTTGATAACTTATTATAAATTATCAGAGATCTATGGCTGAACCCTTAATGATAAAGTTACTGACGAGTTCTTTTGAAAGTTACCCATATTGATAATTTGTCCCCTTGGGGGGGGGGGGGATAGATACTCGTACATATACTTTTTTTTTTTTTTTTTTTTTTTGACTGTCACTATTATAAATAAATCTTTTTAATTTCATAATGGTTCGGTAAAAATAATCGGAATTGTGCACATTTATACGAAATTTTGTTCTGTACCTCCAAGTTAAAAATTTATCACCTGTCACCACCTGTCACAACGCCACCTATCCAATCAAACGTTGATGGGCGTCACCAAACATTGGTAGGCGCTAATTTATGTCATGTTGCAACTACATACCAATTTGTATGAAATTCAGTGCAATAGTTCCTAAGATACAGTCGCCATAAAATTTTGTCACACATACAAACACAGTCCACAGACAGACAGACATTTTCTAAAAATCATCAAATCGTGTTCTAGACTTCTCTCAAAATCCATCGAAAACCCGAATTTTTACGAAATCAATAGTATTGAATATAGAAGAAAGTAAAATGCAGTAATGGTTTTTATAAACAAAATATATGACTCATAAACAGAATGTATTAACCCTAATGAAAAACATGTATTACTAAATAATTAACTTAATTATTTTACAAATTAACTTTTTTTTAGTTCGTGAAAAAAAAAAAAAAAAAACTTATATAACACAAATTTGTGAATATGCAATTAAATTAAGAAAATGTATCTGATAATGATTTTTCTAATAATGGCTTTTTTGGATAATGAAAAGATAATAGTCATTATGTTGGGATAAAAGGGGAAAAAGAAAACTTATAAAGACTCTAATTGGAAAAAATGAGAAAAATAAATATTAATATATCATTTATCTCTCCGATAATAGTCCTGTTGTAAAAGCGATTTTTTTTTATAAAATACCCCCCCCCCTTTCTCTGTGTTTGTGTGGGGGGGGGGGGGGTGAGGGGTAACTCTAGACTTTATGAAATGTGCCTTTTTTTTTTTTTTTTAGGATTTGCTCTGAGCATTCCTGCAAGCTGAGATTCCATAAATTGAGAATAATACAGGGTGTTTATAAAGTACCGGACCCATTTTGATGTTTAATAACTCATACAATAATAAAGATAGATTAAAATTAATAACATAAATGGTTAGATAGACTCAAAAAGTTTCGTGACCCTTGTCAATGAACTTCCACGTGTGCCCCCTTCGTCGCACGGAGACGGAGAATATCAAGTCGATAGTCGACCACCATAAAATCTGTGCTTTCTCTTGTGGTGTATGCATTCTCCTTAATATCCGCTCGAATAAAACATCACATACAAACAAAAGTACTACATAGAACAAACACATCAAAAGTAAACATAACATTGCAATAGTTACCAAAAACAAAAGAGAGAAAAATGCAATTAATAAGCAGACGATGTTTAGAAAAGTACAGATATATGGACTGGAAAATGAAATTATCTGAAATTAACCGCACGCACAGACGATATTTACAAAAGTAAAGATATTCAAACCTGAAAAGAAAACATATGAGTTATTCCATCAATAAATGCCATAAGTTTGTTTAAATCTTCATTATTTTATGAGTTTTTAAACATCAAAATGGGTCCGGGACTTTATAAACACCCTGTATTTTTACAATCTAATAAGTTACCGTATTGGTGACGAAATTTTTATTTTATATTTACTAAAATGAGGTTTGCACCGAGTTTACACATGAACTCAAACTGTGAACATTTAAACATTAAATACGATGAATTATTTTAATCTAAAGCTATCATAATAGACTTAGATTTGCACAAACACCCAAAGCACTGCAACACACTTAGTTTATACTTTCTCATACCCATATATATGGTACAGAAAGTATTATTTTTGGATCAAATTTTCAAAATTAAGTTTTTGGTATATTTACACGTTTTGAGATTTCCTGAATCAGAAAATCATGCTTTTAACTGTTGGTCTGTGTGTGTGTCTATGTCTGTGTATCTGTTTTCAGCATATCTCAAGAAAAAATAGCAGAAAGTCCAAACTCGGTATTCTAAATCTGTATCATATAATGAAACTACACTAAACTATTCATTGAGATCAAGTAAATGGTGCGTATACTGGGACATCCAAGAGAATTCTTGTACTTTATGTCTAAGAGGGAAATTTCTGGTAACATCTATCGGCTGTTCTAAACAAAATATAATAAACATTTTTTTTTTAATGTGCATAAAAGCATGTTTTGTGCAGATTATGCTATGGAAATCATTCCTTCTTCCTTTACAGGGCTACTTATGTATTTGAATTATACCTGGAGATTACTGGAAGTGTACTTCATTTTGTGTTACGTGTTTTTCATATAAAACTAAATTTAAGCACGCAATGTGATATGCATATACTTTATAGACAAGTAAAGACCCGTTGGGATCAAACAAAGAGTTCGTGTGCAGGACCATCCAAGAGAATTCAAATACATTACATAATTAAATTTTCAGAGCTTGTTTTTTGTATAGTTACGCGTTTTGAGGTTTCTGAACACTAAAGTCAAGTTTTTAATGGTTTATCTTTGTGCATGCCTGTTATCAGCGTAACTTAAAAACAAATAATTACATGTAACTCATATGTTGTATTTTGAAGCTCATGTGAAATTGCTACTTGAAAAGTTTTATCAAGATTGATAAGTTTCAAGAAGTGATGCGGGTGAAAATTATCCGAAAAATTTGGAATACACTTTTAAATTTAATAATGGCCTTGGATTCTATATTAAATGTAGATACTATATTAAGTGGAAGAGTTGAGAGGGAGAGTAGCCTCCCCATCTCTTATAATTATAGGTCAAATAAATTTGTTTCTGTACCTAAATTAATCTTTTATGTCCACTACTTACTGTCTTGCCCCTACATCTGCAATCTGTATTTATATTATTGAAATTCAGGGTAAAAGAAAGTTGTGTGACTGCAACACCAGTTTTTTATTTATTTATTTATTTTTCTATTAATAATTGTGCTTATCATTTTAGTTTATGTACTAGTTTCTCGCATTACCTTTATAAAACAACTTTGATATTTTATTTTGAATTAGCAGACAAATTGCTTGGCACTACATTTAAATGAATTTGGTTATAAATCTCATTTAAATATTCGAAATGTTAGAAGCTATGATATATATATATATATATATATATATATCATAAAAAACAATACTATTGTAAAGATCACCCCGTCTATAGCAAAAACTCTTATGTTTATTAGGCAGTCAAAAATAGGATTAATATCAGAATTCTCCGCTACTAATTTCTGGGATGAGCTGTGCCAGTAACTTTGCATATACCTTTCTAATAAATTTCAACCTTCCTCGTTAGTTGTGTTAGTTTTTTGGCTATAAAGCATTATATAGCTATAACTTAAAGTACTTTTTGGCCTTTTTTTTTTTTTTTTTTCTCTATTTTTATAGTGATGTGTGTATATGTATGTGTGCGCAGGATGTATATCTGTGTACTTATGCCTATGCATAAATAAGTCCAAGCTCTCAATTCGATTGCGTTCAAAGTTGGTAGGTATGTTATAGACCTCCATCGCAGGACTTCTATAGACTGAAAAAAAAAAGTATACCGCTTCTATCTAGAACGAATAATTAATCATTTTCTGAATCCCTAAACCAGAAATATAGATTTACGAGTAAGTAAAAATAAAGTAAACAAATAACCTGGATAGACGAAATGATCGAGGATTTCTAGTCTATACTTTTGTAAATGGAGAAACAATATTATGAATATTACGAATATTGTGAATCCTTTGCAATGCGAGAAGTTCTCGCTTGATTTCCTAGTTTTGGGTCATAAATCAAGATTATAGTTACTAAAATTCCCCTCTTGAGTTTGCATTTATTTGTAGAGATTTTTAAGTATGTTTGACCCCACGATATTATAGGAAAACGATCTAGAATTCTAATAGGGGTTTTTCGAATTTTCTAGTAAAGGGAACTAGAATTGATAAGAATGACATGGAATTATTATTACTAGAGACATAATTTAGTTTCTAGATGTGAGTCACAGATTTTTTTTTTTTTTTTCTTTTCAGTGTAGATTTTGATGAGAATAAAACTATCATTCTTTTACAGGGACACAAAGAAAACTTCTTTATTATTGCGTCCTGTGAACTCAAATTATTTGAAGTATGATAGCATCTAAACGCCTTATGCGATTACATATTGAAATGGTAATGGTAGATATGTTATAAGTGGCATAGTTACATATTGGTAAGTATGTTAAAGGTGACTAATACAAGATCTAGAATTCTAATAGTTTTTCGAACTCGCTAGCGAAGGGAACTAGAATTTTTAAGGGTGACATGGAATTCTTTTTACTAGAGACATAATTTAGTTTATAGATGTGAGTCACAGATTTCTTTCTTTTTTCAGTGTAGATTTTGATGAGAATAAAACTATCATACTTTTACAGGGACACAAAGAAAAATTCTTTATCATTGCGTCCTGTGAACTCAAATTATTTGAAGCATGATAGCATCTAAACGCCTTATGCGATTACATATTGAAATGGTAATGGTAGATATGTTATAAGTGGCATAGTTACATATTGGTAAGTATGTTAAAGGTGACTAATACAAGATCTAGAATTCTAATAGTTTTTCGAACTCGCTAGCGAAGGGAACTAGAATTTTTAAGGATGACATGGAATTATTTTTACTAGAGACATAATTTAGTTTCTAGATGTGAGTCACAGATTTTTTTCTTTTTTCAGTGTAGATTTTGATGAGAATAAAACTATCATTCTTTTACAGGGACACAAAGAAAAATTCTTTATCATTGCGTCCGGTGAACTCAAATTATTTGAAGTATGATAGCATCTAAATGCCTTATGCGATTACATATTGAAATGGTAATGGTAGATATGTTATAAGTGGCATAGTTACATATTGGTAAGTATGTTAAAGGTGACTAATACAAGATCTAGAATTCTTATAGTTTTTCGAACTTGCTAGCGAAGGGAACTAGAATTTTTAAGGATGACATGGAATTCTTTTTACTAAAGACATAATTTAGTTTCTAGATGTGAGTCACAGATTTTTTTCTTTTTTCAGTGTAGATTTTGATGAGAATAAAACTATCATTCTTTTACAGGGACACAAAGAAAAATTCTTTATCATTGCGTCCTGTGAACTCAAATTATTTGAAGTATGATAGCATCTAAACGCCTTATGCGATTACATATTGAAATGGTAATGGTAGATATGTTATAAGTGGCATAGTTACATATTGGTAAGTATGTTAAAGGTGACTAATACAAGATCTAGAATTCTTATAGTTTTTCGAACTCGCTAGCGAAGGGAACTAGAATTTTTAAGGATGACATGGAATTCTTTTTACTAAAGACATAATTTAGTTTCTAGATGTGAGTCACAGATTTTTTTCTTTTTTCAGTGTAGATTTTGATGAGAATAAAACTATCATTCTTTTACAGGGACACAAAGAAAAATTCTTTATCATTGCGTCCTGTGAACTCAAATTATTTGAAGTATGATAGCATCTAAACGCCTTATGCGATTACATATTGAAATGGTAATGGTAGGTATGTTATAAGTGGCATAGTTACATATTGGTAAGTATGTTAAAGGTGACTAATACAAGATCTAGAATTCTAATAGTTTTTCGAACTCGCTAGCGAAGGGAACTAGAATTTTTAAGGATGACATGGAATTCTTTTTACTAGAGACATAATTTAGTTTCCAGATGTGAGTCACAGATTTTTTTCTTTTTTCAGTGTAGATTTTGATGAGAATAAAACTATCATTCTTTTACAGGGACACAAAGAAAAATTCTTTATCATTGCGTCCTGTGAACTCAAATTATTTGAAGTATGATAGCATCTAAACGCCTTATGCGATTACATATTGAAATGGTAATGGTAGATATGTTATAAGTGGCATAGTTACATATTGGTAAGTATGTTAAAGGTGACTAATACAAGATCTAGAATTCTTATAGTTTTTCGAACTCGCTAGCGAAGGGAACTAGAATTTTTAAGGATGACATGGAATTCTTTTTACTAAAGACATAATTTAGTTTCTAGATGTGAGTCATAGATTTTTTTCTTTTTTCAGTGTAGATTTTGATGAGAATAAAACTATCATTCTTTTACAGGGACACAAAGAAAAATTCTTTATCATTGCGTCCTGTGAACTCAAATTATTTGAAGTATGATAGCATCTAAACGCCTTATGCGATTACGTATTGAAATGGTAATGGTAGGTATGTTATAAGTGGCATAGTTACATATTGGTAAGTATGTTAAAGGTGACTAATACAAGATCTAGAATTCTAATAGTTTTTCGAACTCGCTAGCGAAGGGAACTAGAATTTTTAAGGATGACATGGAATTCTTTTTACTAGAGACATAATTTAGTTTCCAGATGTGAGTCACAGATTTTTTTCTTTTTTCAGTGTAGATTTTGATGAGAATAAAACTATCATTCTTTTACAGGGACACAAAGAAAAATTCTTTATCATTGCGTCCTGTGAACTCAAATTATTTGAAGTATGATAGCATCTAAACGCCTTATGCGATCAGGGCCCGATTAAGCTTTGAAGCTAGAGGAAGCTCAGCATGATTTCGGGGCCCCCTTTCATTTCGGAAAATCTTGTTTTCCTGTTACATATTGTAATTTAAAAATGCTATAGACCAAAATATAGTGTGTGTTTATTATTATTATTTTTTCATACATCTGGGTGGTTTCTACACAGAACATTAAAATCATACAACTTTTTAATTAAGAACATTCAGATTTTTGAGGTTAAATAATGCATTTTTTCCCGAAATAGTGAGTGTTTTGTCTTGTTTTAGGTAACCTTTCTCAGAAAAAATTCAATCTCAGTGTGAAAATATGAAACAAAAAATTCAAGACCATGGTTTTAATCCTTATGGGGCCCCATCTTAAATTTTAGAGGGGAAGCTTGTGCTTCCTGAGCCTTTTGGATAATCAGGCCCTGTATGCGATTACATATGAAATGGTAGATATATTATAGGTGGCATAGTTACGTATTGGTAGGTATGTTAAAGGTGACTAACACAAGATCTAGAATTCTAATAGGGGTTTTTCGAACTCGCAAGCAAAGGGAACTGGAATTTTTAAGGATGACATGGAATTATTTTTACTAGAGACATAATTTAGTTTCTAGATGTGAGTCACATTTTTTTTTTTTTTCAGTGTAGATTTTGATGAGAATAAAACTATCATTCTTTTACAGGGACACAAAGAAAAATTCTTTATTATTGCATCCTGTGAACTCAAATTATTTGAAGTATGATAGCATCTAAACGCCTTATGCGATTACATATTGAAATGGTAAGATATATTATAGGTGGCATAGTTACATATTGGTAGGTATGTTAAAGGTGACTAACACAAGACCTGTATATATTTTGATAAATTAGAAATTATAGTTCTTTATAGGTACATGAAGAATATTTCTTTACACTATTGGTTTATGGACTCAAATTATTTGAAGTACGATAGTGTCTAAGCGCCTTAGCCTATTGAGCTGAAAGTTGGTAGGAAGTCACCATTGCACGACCTGTATAGATTTCAATGAGTGTGCGACATATATGGTTCTTTTACAGGGGCATAGATAAAAATTCTGTATCATTATGGCCTATGGACTCAAATTATTTGAAGTGCGCTAGAGTATAAACTCTCTCTTTGATTAAGATAAAATTAGGTAGGCATGTTATAAATCATCGTCGCAAGACTTATATGAACTTTTATTAGTATAGGCTTTACCGTTTTTGCACAACGTTACGAAACAGAATTCTTATATATTGCTGTGTACGGACTCAAATTAATGAAAGTTCGTTTAGTAATGTTAAATTGTTTTAAACATAAAAAAAATGACATATCACATTACTTTGATAATGATGTGCTTATTATCTACACTTGAAGAATGAAATAATTTACGCATATCAATCCTATTGGGGCTAATTATATGAAGTTCATTAAATTATTTAAAAGAGGCTAAAACCGATTTATATTTAGAATTTTGTTGCAGAATGGTAACTGAAAATTATTTGCTTAAAACTTATACTGTTTTACATGGACGCACAAAAGAATTCGGATACATTATCGTCCATAGTGCAAACAATCGAACTTGAGGAAAAATACTCAAAAATCCTAATTATACTTTAAACTTTTGATAATTTATTGAATTATCCGATGAATTAAATATGTTTAAACGCTTCATAACAACTAAATGTTTTGAAACTCGAAATTTTTTTTAAACTAATAACATTCAAATTAAAATCTAACCTTTTATTATAAAGATGTATAATCTAAGAATTACTTAAAAAAATATTTTGAAACTTAAGAAGGATACAAAAGTAAGTTAAAATCAGGTGTACAAAATGCTTAAAAAGTATTCCAAATTTTAATTACCCATGGATCACCATATTCTATTCCCTTTTTTTTTTTCCCCTTTTCCTTCCTTCTTTCTTTCTTTCTTTTTTTTTCTTTTTTTTTTTTTTTTTTTTTTTTGTTTTTAATTCCTTTTCCTTCTTTCTTCCTTTTTCATTTTTTTTCTTTTTCATTTTTTTTTTTTTTCCCTCTCTTTTCTTGCTACCCTGCAAATCATTTTACTTATAATAAGTTGCATACTAATTCTTCGATTTGAAAATGCATAACATAATTTAAAATTCATTTCCGGTGACAAACAGGAGAACCGGAATTAATAAACGCCTTCTAACTTGAAGAAAAATTAATAAACGCCTTCTAACTTGAAGAAAAATTATTATTAATGAATAACGAAATAATTCGATTTTTGAGAATAAATGCGTATTGTTAAAATAAAATTATATATTTAAATAAATTTATAATAGCTGTACTATTATTAAACACTGTAAAATGTTTTAGTAATGTTAGACTTATACAGCACAAAAGTTCCTAGTGTTTATTAGTTAAGAACAGGTTCCTGAGAGATAACAATAGGTTTCTTCACGCGAAACGTTACTCGGATTTCCGGAATTTAATAGTATTTTTAATGACATTTTTAATTATTACTGATATTCTAAAGAAACATTGCTGGTGAATAACGGGCAACTAAGTGGTCTAAATTTCAGAGGAACGTTCCGGAAATTTTTAAGCTGAAATTTAAGCTATAGAAAAAAAAAATCGCTGGATATAACAAAAATGGTATATTACACCGTGGAGACAAAAAAAGAAAAAAAAAAAGCCTTTATCATAGTACTTATTTTCTGATTCCTTAAATTAGAAATATATATTTCTGAGTTACGCGTATAAAGTAAACAAATTACCTGGATAGACGAAATAATCCAGAATTTTTAGTCCATATATTTTTCTAGAAGGTGTAACAATATTATGAATCCTTTGTATTGCGAGAAATACTCCCCTGATTTACTTTCTAGATGTTAATCAGAACTTTTCAGTGTATGGATTATACACATTTTATGCATACATACAACAAAATATAACTTAAGATATAATGATATATTTAACCGTAAATTTTTAAACTAATTTATGTATCTATAAAAGATCATTGTTTGATGCTGTATTTTATTATTATTTATTTTTTTTGTTTGAGATGATTCATTATATCTAACTACAAATAACAAATTTTGAAAAATTATTTGTATTTCAATTAAGATATTGAAATGTATTTTTCATTTGCTATCTCTGTCAAAGTAAAGCTTAAAAATGTGCATTTAGATAGCAAAAAATAAATGCTATTTATAAATATACCTAAACATTTATATAAATTATTAAAATAATTTGAAGAAAATATAATTAATTTGCACTTTAAAAAAAAAAAAAAAAAAATCTCTTTTTTAAACAATTATTTTTATTACATCTTTTTAAAATAAACAAGAAAATAATATTTTTTAATTTTTCGTTTTATTTTGTCGCTTATTTTAGTGACAGACTGCTGTTTCTTTAAAAGGAAGATGGACTTAATATTTTTTGTAAATTACGGTAGAGTTGACAAAAACTTACATGTTATATCCATTAAAGTATAACAATATTTAAGTACATTAGTTTTCTGAAAAACTGTTTAAATTCAATAAAATAAAATTCAAAATTCTTAAATTTTTTAAAGTGTTTCCTGTTAATTTATTTTTAATGTTTTTCTCGATTTTATATTATTACTATTAGTTTAACCATGTAATCAAATCATATTTTAATACAATTTTGTAGATTCATTAGTAATTTAATTTTATATATATATATATTTTTTTATGTTTGAGGATTAAAAATTTTTGCATTTCAACATTTACACATAAAAATATTTTGAAAAATAATAATAATAATAAATAACTTATACCAATGAATTCAAAGAATTTTATCTAAAAATGTTTACAATATATTGTTGAATCATAATAATGCAAAATCGAGGGTGGGGGTGTCAGAAGCTAAAAATTAGTTAGAAAGGGTCAATTTTTTAATAATAAAAAAAAAAAAAAATTAAAGTATTATTATTATTATTATTAATATTAATTTAAACAGTTTTGGAAAAATATCAATGCATTTAATATCGTTTCATTTCACGCGTTTGCAAATTTTCGCAACTTTATTACAATAACTAGCAGGTCAAACCGGCGCTATTCGGATTGAAGTAGCGCCTATCAAATTTCTGAATTAACAAAAAAAAAAAAAAAAACATGGTAAAGAAAACATGAGATGGAATTAAAATTAAATAAAAATAAAAATAAAAAATTTCCCTATGATATTGTAACTGAACGTTTTGAATAAATGGTTCCAAACCAAAACCAGAAGGTCAATAAAACATTAACCGATATACTTTTGTGTAAACAATAAACCTTTAAATAAGAAAAACGCAGTTTTGGAGGCATTAAATTTTTCATTAATATATAAATACTGAACATAGGAACAAACAGAAATTAGTTATTTACGGGTGATCAGTTTAAAAGAGTACCCGTTGGTTTTTCTTATTACCCTTAAATCTGACGGATGTGGCAACTATTCTAACACTGAAGTATATTTGTTTGAATCTTGTTTAAGTGTGGGAGACAATTTCTAACACTGTTGGACTGTTACAACTGCATTTGTGAGGTAAAACAGAAATGGAAACGCACAGTGTTACTTAATCGCTGTCATAATTTTATTTTTGAAAAACATAATTTAATTCAATTTTTTTTACATTACCATTCCTTACAGAAAATGTTGAAAATGTTCGCCACCATTTTGAATGCAAACATTAACACGTCGAACTAAGTTTTTTGACACACTTCGCAGAATTGTTGGTGTCATTGACAAGATTTCTTCAGTTACGATCTGTTTTAATTCATCGATGTTTGCAGAACTTCTCTGGAAAACCCTATGAAATGATAATGTAAAATGATAATGTAAATGTAATGTAGGAATGATATTGTAAAATATTTGAACTAAATTTTGTTTTTCAAAAATAAAATTATCACAGGATTGTGCGTTTCCATTTCTATTTTACCTCACAAATAAAGTTGTAACAATCCAACAGTGTTGGAAATTGTCTCCCACACTTAAACAAGGTTCAAACAATTATACTGCAGTGTTAGAATAGTTGCCACATCCGTCATATTTAAGGGTAATAAGAAAAACCAACGAGCACTCTTTTAAATTGATCACCCTGTATATGACCGTTGAATTTAAGTATCAAAATTATGTAACCATTAAAGTTGATCGAAAAATTTAATGGAATAAAAAATAAAGCAGTAAAAGGAATTACTATAAAATCCTAATTATAACAATTTGAACTCATTGTGAGAACTTAAACAAATAAAATCACAAATAACAATTTAATTTAATTTTCAAAAAATGTTTGCACGTTCATATACAGTCAAACTCCGATATAACGCCCCCCCGAAATACCGCCAAACCCGTTTAACCCTCACATGTATGGGTGAACAAATCTTCTGAATAGGGACTACAATGTAAAGTATCCGTTGTAACGCCAACTCGATGTAGCGCCAACCAACATTTTCCAAAGATTATAAATTTTTGTTAAAATTCGCTTTTTTTTCCCCCAGTATATATCAGTATGCTTATTGCCGTTCTTTTCACGCATTCCAACTCATTGTATCATGGGCTGATAAAACAGAAGAAATTTTTCTGCGGTAAAAGATGTATTTTGTAATAAGAGGTCAGAAAAAATTAAATGCCGTTATTTCAGAGTGTGAACCTGCTCATGTCTATAAATATGGATGAAAGCAGTTTATTTTTTCGTTTGTAACCCGACAAAACAATATCCATTAGATCTGTTAAAGAATGTACGAAAATTAAAGATCGTGTGTCGCTTGCGTTTTGCACTAATGTTGATAGATCTGACAAACGACCATTAACTGTTATTGGTAAATCTGCTGAATCAAGATGCTTTAAAAATTTTAATCCTGCTTTATATGCGGATTATGTGAATAGCAATAAAGCATGGATGATTGCAATTTTATTTCAAAATCGGTTAATGAATTTCAATGGTGAAATGAGGAAGAAAAAGCGTCAGGCATTATTGATATTTGATAATGCACTCTGTCATAAAGTAACTCCAGTCAGCAATATCCGATTTAAATTTTTACTTCCTGATTGTACTGGTGTTTTGCAATCTTTAGATGTCAGAATCATAAATTTTTGCAAAGCGCGTTACTGGAAATATCATATCAGACACACGCATTTTTGACCGTATCAGTAAAAGTGATTTTTCTGTTCTATCCCTAAAAGATTCGATTCTGAAAGTGCAAAAATCGTGGGTGGAAGTTTCTATAGAGACTATAGTTAACTGCTGGAGCCATACAGGCTTAAAAAATAGTGAAACATCTAGTGATGAACTAAACACTGCAGAAATTAAAGATTTACAACATGATATAAACAATTTAACTTGCATGCAGCATCCTCTCACTGCAGCTGAATATATTAATGTAGAAAAGGATGTTCCAGCATTTGAAGAAATGAGACAAGAGGAAATTGTTGGATTAATAAAAAATAACGATCCAAATTCGGATTCATCTGAAAAAGAAATTCAGAATGGAGATCTAAAAATTAAATCTGATGAAGCAAAAGACTGAATGAACAAACAAAGGATATATTTAGAAAAAAATTCAACCGGTAAAAAGACGATTGATAATCTTTTATTTTTAGAAACATTATGAACATTTCTGTTAAAAAAAAAAAAAAAAAAAAAAAAAACAAGCTAGTATTT
The DNA here is from genome assembly GCA_963930645.1 of Salticus scenicus. Taxonomy (NCBI): domain Eukaryota; kingdom Metazoa; phylum Arthropoda; class Arachnida; order Araneae; family Salticidae; genus Salticus; species Salticus scenicus. The sequence continues at coordinate 72,182,963 of OZ005659.1, forward strand.
TAAAATATTTTTCTCCTGCGCAAATATAATTACTACGCAGATTGAAATAAAATACTAGTTATCACATATTCAGTGCTATGATCCTCAATTTTTCTAAAGCTTGTAATGTAATGAGGTAAGGGTATATTTAATTTTATTTCATTTACAAAGTTAGGATTATAATTCGATACAGTGCCAAATCCGGTATAACGCCATATTATTATGCGTACCGATGATGGCACTAAATCGGGGTTTGACTGTATATATATATATATATATATATATCCCATAAAAAGAAATATATTTATTTACAAGTAAATATTACAATTTAAATTTATTTTATTTTATTTATATTCATGTTTGTTTATTTATTTTAACATGTTATAAATAAATGTATTATACACATATATATATATTTGGGGGGGGGGGGATGAGTGTGTAATTCAAATATTTATTTTTGACATCAATTTATTTTTCTTTTTAATAATTTTAATGTGAAAATGAGATTTTTATTTAATATCTTTTGAACCAATTATCCGATTGAACTAAAAAATACGGCGTTAGCTATATTTTGTCCTGATTAATAAGTATAACAATCTTCGGCGTAGCTTTGTATTGCAAGCTAAAAATCTGGGCAGATACAACGACAAATTTTTAGCTTTATATGTATAGATTGACATATATATATATCTATAACATCCGCCACCCCTATAAGGCAATGATGAAAGATTTATTACCAAAATATGTAAAACGTCTATTCTCACCTTAGCATTAAATATTTATCATCCTTTATGGGGATTTTGAAAATAAATGAATAAATGAATGAAATGACTGACAAAAGAAAACTGAAAAAATGCCTCATATGATTTTTTTTTTTTTTTTTCAACAATGCAACAATGCGTAAAATAATCTTTTATAAAATAAATAAATTAAGAAAAATAACAACAAAATTAGTCTTTTTAATGTGTACAATTTTAATAAAAAATAATCTGGTGTGTCGCTTATAAAACTTTCTCTTAACCTACATCTCAATACTATGAAAACAGATTTCAGATTAAAACGTAAGACCAATTAGGTTCAATTTATTCAATCTAATTTTAAATAATCTAAAATATGTTTAGAAACAGCTTTGTTTGACAAATAATTTTGTGTGGGGCGAACGTTCAATTATAAAATTACATTTATTTATAAACAACATCAAAAAAAAAAAAAAAAAATTCAAGGCTGTTGCCTTGAAACTTGCCAATCTTGATCAAATTTTCAAGTGGCAACTACTTACCAACTTCAAAATAACAAATTTGAATTTCCTGCAGTTATTTGGTTTTTCAGATATGCTGATAACAGACAGACATACATGCATAACAACCACTAAAAACTTGTCTTTCGTATTCATAGGACCTCAATATGTGATTAAAAAAAAAAAAAAAAAAAAAAATGAAAATACTTTATTTACATTATGGGTATGAGAAATTAATTTTCCTTTCTGAGCAGTGTTTGCCAACACACATTCATATATATACATATATATATATATATATATAATAAATGTAGCGAAGTACTTCCAGCAATTACAACTACTAATGGAAAAGAACGCATAGCTTAATTTTGGGTTGCCCTGTATATTGTGATCAATTTATTTATTTGAATGGGGGGAAAAAATGTAAATAATAAATATAAATATATGATCACAATCACAAATTTATAAAATATTTTACTTTTAATTGAAATCAGGAAATATATGAAATAACTCTGCGTATACACATTTCCTACTTATGGATGAAAGAATATTCTAAAGCCTTTATTATTATTATTATTATTATTATTATTATTATTATTTATGAACAATTATTTTCCAAAATTAAATAATTTTATATGAGAAATTGTGCGCCAAATCAGCCATCAACAGCCAAAAATAGACCAACAAAATCTCTAACAGATGTTACGTCATTCCATAACACATGCGCATGAGGTACCGTTACTTGGCACGTTGCCATAGTTATCGGGGCTATTTTCGGACGCATGTACGTAATGCTCTGGCATATTAATTCCCGCTCTTTTAAGGTGAAAAGTAAGAAGTATCTCTTGTAAAAGCAATAATTAGATTCTATTAAAAAGATGCTGCAAGAGTTTAATAAACATAATAAAGGAGAAAATTTAATATTGCTGATTCTTTTTTTTTTTTTTTTTTTTTAAGGAGAACGTAATTTTTTCTTTTTTTTTTTTTTTTTTTTTTCCTGGGGAAAAGGGGGAAAAAATGTATTTTAGAAAGTGGGTAAATACAATTTAGAGTATTGATTTTATCTTTTGCTATATTGAATTATGTTTGTATGATTTCACATGTGGGTAAAGTGAAAATGGAAAAAATAAATCGAAGAACGAAGAAAGAGGCATTTATATAAAACACATTCCTTCGAATTTCGAATCTTATTCCATTATTTTTGTCTGTTTTGAAATGGTGTTTGCTTTTTATATTCTGATAAAGAAATAATAAATGTTTTGTTATAAGATTAAAGCTTACAATGTGAAAGCAAAACATATATATGTGTGTGTGTGTGTGCGCGCGCGCGTATTTTTTATTATATATATATATATATACAACACATATATTCATATTAATTTCTTTGCTTTTTTTTTTTTTTTTTAACGTTAGCAAAAGCCGAGCAAAAGAAGATTTAAGACGTCTGAACCACATAGACCAAGAAGAATAAAATTTCATCAAATAAAAATTACCTCTGAAGACTTTTTGTTAATCAGTGAAACAATTAATTTTACTATTTGATTTTTGATTTTGAAACAATAAATTTTACTTATTGATTTTTTGTTTTAATTTCATTTAACTTCAAACTTATCTCAATATTATTCTTAGATAACTAGTGGCTATTTAAATAATGTTGCCTTTACGTTAAAACAACATGAAACCAAAACAGGAGAATCAAACAAGCAATGAGAGAATAAACAATTAAAACACTTTTATTATTTTTCAATTAAGAATAGCTCAGAGCGGTGAAAAAACTTTTCAAGGGAGACCTTTTACACCGTTGAGCACCAATGTATAATTTCGTTCGCTACATATATATATATATATATATATACACTACTGAGGGACAAAAAGAAAAAACCGCGCTGCAGAAAAAATTGACTTATACTTTTTGTGTTTATAATAACTTAAAAACTAAGTTTGAAGCAAATAAAACTGCTATGTTTGTATAATACGGAAGTCATAACATGGTACCTGTGCACATTTTTGATTTAATAATTCGCTTTATTACACTCTACGAAGTATTTCATAAAAATTTACATAAAATTTTCTTATTAAACCTAATATGATAAACATATACTTTGTATTCTATTATGATTTATTACAACATGTTATGTTTTAATGTATGAAATAAAACTATTTATTTGTTAGGTCTAAACAATTACTTAATAAAAATGTGTATTCTGCATTGGATAATTCCATCTTTATATGGAATTATTGCTTTAATGCGCAATGTCATAGTATTTTACAATTTTTTAACGTGAAACTCGGAAATTTCACTGTGCCAGGTATCATAAATAATTTTTTCTAGTTCTTGCAAAGTTGTAGGCTACAAATTCCGAATTCCCACCCTTTTTTATAGACTAAACATTTTTGAGCGGGTTGAGATTAGGACTATTTTCAAGTCTAGTAAAGAAGAAATTCTACGATATTCTTTGTGGGATTTAACTTTAAGAAAAAAAAAAAAGATATCTTACAAAATTATAGATGCACATGGGATTGGATAGGTAATTTTAACAACTTGAATCAAATAAACGTACCACAGGCGCCATGTAACAAGGCGTATTGTCATCTTGAAATACTGCTTGTGGAAAAGTCTGAAATACCTCCAAAATAATCGGTCAGGCATCAATTTTTAAAGGGATGAGTTTTATTTTGGGTTAATTGGTTCCTTGAACAAGAAAATTTGTCCGACTCATTGAAAAATTATCCACTTTCGTATCATAATGTACAGGGAATGTGTCACTGTTTTAAAAGTGCGATTTTCATTAAGTCGGTCACATTTTCGTCATCAGACGCTTGTTTCGGTCAGCTCGAAATACGTTAAACTTGACTCATCAGAGAGAATCACTTCAGCCCAATAATTAACCCGTTAGTAGTCGCTAGTTGGTCGATTTGCCGCCCATCCTTCAGTGTTGCCAGATTTTTTTATTCGATAGCCACCAAAAATTTTTAGAAGTGGCATTTGATACAGATAAAACTTCAATAAAATTGAAGAAACGTCAATCACATCACTTCTTAAAATTATTGGTGACAGTTAAATAAAAAGTGCACAATTCTGTAATAGGTGGCGCTGTCTATAGCGACTACTAACGGGTTAACTGATCATTTTTAAATTTTTTTTAACCCTCTAAAGTCTTGCTTTTCTAATTCTTTTCGTTAAGAATGGATTTTATTCAGATTTTCTGGCACTTAAACTTGCTTTGTTTAATCGTTGTTTCACTGTATTTAAAGAAATTATGTTACTAAACATTTTTTTTTTTTTTTTTTTTTAATCCCTACTATGATCTAAATGTAATACAAACTGATTTTTTAACCACTGGCTTTTTAATTTGCGGTCATATCGATTGGGTAAGCAACGTGGCCGCCTAGAGACAAATTTCCAGTTTAAACAGCTAAATATTTTATATCTTGCTAAAAAACAGGTCACCAATATTTCGTTAACGTTTAATCATTTTGACATCCCGCGTATTAAAATATTTTTTGATTTTCACTCTAAAATTAATATTGTTTGTGGTACTGTTAATTGCCTTATTCTTGCCATTTTTGAAATATTTTCTAAAATTACAATTTTTCGAACAATTGCATCTTGTTTTTAATACTTGGCTCAATCCAAAATTGTATGTGGAACACAACGTAATAAAATCTGTTCGAAGATTTACTTTCAAAACAATGAAATTGGCGACTGCAGAAAAAAAAAAAAAAAAATGGAAAATAGCCAAGTGCGGCTTTTTTTTTTTTTTTTTTTTTTTTTTTTGAATTGAGATATCCAAATAGTTAAAAAGTTGTATTATATACTTGTAAAGTATTATCATTTTAAAATTATTATTTTAATCTTCAAGTATGTTATTAGTATATACATGTGTGTGTGTGTCCGTGTGTATTATATTATATTAATGTTAATTATTTTGGTTTTGGCATATATAACTAAACTGATTTGCCTTCATTTAATGGTATTACCTATTTTATTAATACCTAGCAAGCTCTTTCCACTTTAGTGGTCATTATATTTTTTGTATTTTTCAAAAATATTAACTGTTATATATCTAATATTACAAATCTATTGAAATTCCTGAAAAATCTCGCTCTGGATTCTCACTGCCTGGAGCAGCCTGTTGTAATTAAAATTACACATTTATTTATTAACGAAAATTAAACAAAAATGTGTATAATTAAAATTACACATTTATTTATAGAAGGATATAAAACAAACATGTGTGTAATCTAAATATATATATATAAATACTTTATGTATGTATAATACAATTTAAAAAGTGATGTGTATATAAATATAGGCAAGTAAAAAATGTTTCTTTTCTAACATGAGCGATGTAAAAGCGGGAGGTCATCATTGTAAAATCGTAGGAGGTAGAATTGTAATGTATCTCTGATATGAATCTACCAGACAGTCAGGCGACGAGCGGAGAAAGCATTGGACACTAAACTACAAAAGCTCAAGAAAGTGGTTTATAGCAGCCATAAATGAGAAAAAAAGAGATGGAGGAGATTTCCAAGGACTGAAATTTTCTAAGAAGAGCAGAGGGAATCAAGAGAAGGTACATTGGTTAAAAAAAACGACCACTAAAAAAAGGGGGAAAGGTCCCATGTGAGGCAGAAGGCGGAGTCAAAATGGGCCTGTAAGTAAAATATACAAAAAATATCGTCAGATGATAAAAAATTTTTGGAAGAAAAAAACAAGCCATCAGCCCTGAATCAGCGGTTGGACCCTCGTCGATGCAGACCGGGGAAGCGGCCGGTAAGATTGCCGAAGCAGAAATCATCGCAGGAATGTAGCCTTAGGAGGCGATACGCTGAAAGGGAGATGCTTTCCGGAATTAAAGGTTGGATTCTCATAACCTCGACTGATGATGCCCTGAGTATTATAGTGAAACTTCTCAAAAAAGAGCCAAAGATGCTGGATGCCTAATTGCTGCATTAGTGTATATTGAACGCTCGTCGTCTGGTGAGTCTCTAATTTTAAATTATATTAAAAAAGAAAATATTTAATTTTTAAATTTCATTTATTCTTCCTCCTAAACAAAAAAAAAAAAAAATGGCTGAGTCCCGCTTAAAGTGCTCACAAAAGGATATATTTAATTTTGATAAAGAATTTTATGTTTAAAAAAAAAAATGAATAAAGGATCATTGGTTAGAAATTTTTAGTGTGTTTTTTTTTTATTATTATTGGTTTCTAGATAAATTATTCTTATATTTTTTTTTTTTTTTTTTTTTTTTTTTGGTTTCTAATAGATGATTCCAAGAAGACAACCCAATAAATAGGAGAAAATTTTAGTATTCAAAATTTCATTTTATGACCCAGTAAAAAAATTTAGTGAACTTGGGTGTTATTTAAAGTATAATTTAAATTATCATTTAGCTTATTATTTTTTTAGAAACAACGCAATGTGTCATACAGATGGGAGAGTATCTCTATATAGCAATTTCTCTCCAACACTGTAAATCAACCAAAAAAGCGATTTGGTGCCTATCCAGTTGAGGTCATAAAATGATATAATAAAAAGAAAAAAATAAATAAAATAAGATAAACTAATTTAGGAAAACTTTAAGGTGGACTCAGACAAAATAATAATATAAAAATATACTAAGCAGTTGCTTAAATAAAATTGGATAGATATAAATAAAGGAAATCATAGCATTATAATGTTATTGTATTTGTATATGAATAACTGATAAAAAATATATATAACGAGTAGATATGCAAATGTGTACATATAATATATATATAGATATAAATTACACTTTCATTAATAATGATAAGTAGAATATGAAAATAAATGAAGTGTATTTGAAATAATTACAGTTGAAAATTTTGAAAAATTACTGGAAATATTTTATATGTACACATAAACAGCAAGATTGCTCAGAAAGGTTTCTTGAAAACAATTAATCTAATATTTTGTTTGTTTGATAATATTATTTTGGATGCCTGTATACATATAAAATTTGAATATTTTACTTTGAAGAAAGTAAATAGTTTCCTAAAATAAGGAATAATAATAATAATTGAACTAGAATAATCTAGCTAGTCAGTAAATATATGTATACAAGCATAATTTGTGTTAATGTCAATACATATAAGAATGATTTTTTAAGAGTTGATTTAAAGTAAAGATTAGAAAGTAGGGGATGTAAATGAAAAGTACTTATAAATTGAGAAATAAAGTTGCGAATAAGTGTGATACAAAAACTCAAAATCAGAAGAAAACGGTGGAAACAAATTCTGAGAAGGTAGTACCGGGTAAAATAAAAATGGAGAAAAAATTAACAGTGTCATTAGATACGCTATTAGTGGGTCTTCCACACTTCAGTGGGGACAGTCAGGCTAATATAGATAAATTTCTAGAATCATTTGAGACATTAACAAATGCGACAGAATTAGACGATGGAATTAAATTATTAATTTTAAAAAGTAAAATCAGTGGAAAAGCTAAGGAGAAAATAAACTTGGATGAGGATTTAATAAATGAGAATGTGTATGAGCAATTCAAACTTAAATTAAAAGAAAAATTTAAGAGCAAAGTAAATTTCTCAAAAGCTCAGGCAGATTTCATGAATATCAGGCAATCACCAAAACAAACTATAGAAGAATATGTGTTTGAACGTAGCTTTTGGTTTCGTTTCGTCAGCCCCCCCGACTAGTAGTTGGCTCTTTGCCAAATGAGAGGTGCTTTTTTCTCTTTGAGAATGTTACTTTTTTTATGTTTAGTTTAGTTTCTCGGCCTGTCTTAAACAGGAAGTATAATTTTTTCTCTTGAACATGAAAGTTATGATTTAAATATTATGATCTTGGCTCCTTTATGGAGAAACAATGTTATCCTGAAATATACTGAATTAAGTTATAATTGTGAATTCTTCAAAGTATACTGCAAATAGTTTTTTATTGTGTGTTTAATTTCTAATAAAGAATTTATGCTCTCCCAACTGACTTTATGACTGAAATGAACACTAGAACTATAGAGTTTGTGATTACATGATTCTGCAAATTTTCATGGTACGAATTTTTTCATGGCGCAGTATATATAATAATATTTTTTTCATGAAACTCGGGATAATTGAAATCCCTTAAAAGTGAAATTACCCTTAGATATTAATTTATCTGGATTTGGATTTGAAAGCTTGGATAATTTATTGTGAAAACGAAACTGAAAAATAATAATGACTGGAATTCCGGATTCGTTATTGGATAGCTGCCTGGATATGGAACCAGGTAAGCAAAATTTAACTACTATTTATAACATTGATTAAATGAAATTAGAAATTTTAATTATTTGAATTGTTTTGTTTGATTATTTGCTCGCTATGAATATTGAAAAGTTAAAAGCTAAGCGTTCTACGGAACGCTCAAATGTAACTAAATTAATAAATAAATTAGAGAATTTATTATTGGACGATCTAGAAAATACAAAATCAGACGAAATCATCGAAATCCAGGAAATGATAGGTGAAAGAGAAATTGCATTAAAAAATTTAAATAATGAAATTGAAAATTTAATAGTAGATATTAAAGAGTATGAAAAAGATATCGCGACCAGCGATAAATACGGCGAGCAAATAATTTCTGCCAAATGCAAAATAAAACTAAGATTAAAAAGATTATGTAATAATAAAGATGAAAGTAGTTCAAACTGTTCTGTCAGTGAAACCCAAACAAAAACTGGTTCGGCAGTGAGATTGCCGAAAATTTCCTTACCAAAATTTGGTGGACAAATAGAAAAATGGAACGAATTTTTCGATTGTTTCGAAAATTCAATCCATTTAAATGAAAATCTTACAAAGATTGAAAAATTCACTTACTTGAAAACGCTTTTAACTGACAAAGCGTACAATGTTATTGAAGGGTTTTCACTTACGGAACAAAATTATGATAATTGCATAGAAATATTGAAAACACGTTTTGGGCAAAAGGATATTATCATTAATGCTCACATGAATAAATTGATAAACTTAGAAGGCGTAAAAAGTTCATCAAATATAACTGCTTTGCGAAAGTTTTATGACGCTTGTGAAGTAAATATTCGCAGTTTATCTAATTTAGGGGTGACAAAAGGCCAATATGGTCATTTACTGAATCCAATTTTATTAAAATTATTGCCAAACGATCTAGTAGTTGAATATTACAGGCAAAGTGATAAAAGGAAGGATGAGTCTGATGTGACAGACTTAATTAATTTTCTTAAAGTAGAACTTGAATCGCGTGAAAAATCACTTAGTATGATTAATTATAAAAATGCTTCGGTAATTGTAAATAAAAATAAAGCCGAAATTAATGACAGAAAATTTCCAAATAAAATGAATTCATTGAATGTAGGTGTAAAAAATATATGCATATTTTGCAAGAATTATGATCATCATTCTCTTGGATGTACTAATTTAACTGATGTTGAGAAAAGGTTAAAATTAAAGAAGGATGGCAGGTGTTATAAATGTTTTCTAAAATCTCATCTGTCATCACAGTGCAGGGTGAAATCGCAGCCTTGCGAAAAATGTAAAGCAACAGATCATAACAAATTATTTTTTTTTTTCAAAAAACTTGAAACCAGAAGTAGTAGAGAACACTATAGTATCGAATTCACATTTAAAAAACAGTAATCAGGCAGCGTTATTGCAAACATGTTGCGTCATAGCCCAATCTAATTCTAGATCAAAAACTGTCAGACTCTTATTGGATTCCGGAAGTGAAAAAAGTTTTATTACTAAAGAATTGGCCCACGAATTAAAATTAACCCGTGTAAGAACAGAAAAGCTAACTGTTTTTGCCTTTGGTATAAATAAAGGTAAAGAAGAGGAATTCGAGGTTTTTAATATTGAACTGCGTAGCAAAATAAATCCTCGTCGGCTCATCCATGTTGAAGTATTAGCTACAGACTTAATAACCGCGACTCCCTTGAAAAGCCCAAGGGGCGAACCAGAAATTGAAAGTTATATTAAAAATAAAAACTGGAAATTGGCAGACAATTCATTAAGTGATTCCAAAATTAATATTTTGCTAGGAGCTGATTATTTTTGGAAAATACAGAGAGGTATCATTGAAGAAATCGGTGATAATTTATATGTTGCTAATACTATTTTCGGATATACTGTAGTGGGGAAATTGAATAATAATAGTACAGAAGTAATTAATTCGCATTTTGTATCTGTAAATAAATTTGACAGTTTTGATTTGCAGCGTTTTTGGGATTTAGAATCACTTGGAATATGTGACAGTAAGAATGATTCTATGTCACAGAGAGATATAGAAATTATTAATTCTTTTAATGAAAATTTAAATTTTGTTAAGGGAAGATATGAAATTCAATTTTTGTGGAAGGAAAATAAAAATGAATTAAAATCGAATATAGAAATAGCCAAAAATAGACTTTGGGGTTTGAGAACAAAACTGTCTAAAAATGAATGGCTTAAAAATGAATATGAAAAAATTCTTGAGGAACAAAAGAAAATGGGTATAATAGAGGAGTGTAAAATAAACAAAAATGAAACTGGTGTATATTATATGCCCCACAGACCGGTGATAAGAACAGATAAGTCCACTACAAAGGTCAGAATAGTGTTTGATGCTTCTTCCAAAGAAAAGGAAGCAAAATCTTTAAATGAATGTTTATTTGCAGGCCCCAATTTAAATCCTAATATTTTGGATATTATTTTAAAATTCCGCCTTCATAAAATTGCCTTTGTTGGTGACATTGAAAAAGCTTTTCTGCAAATACAGGTTGCAGAAAATGATAGAAACTTTTTGAGATTTCTATGGTTTGAGGATATAAATAGTAAAAATCCTCTATTAAAGGTTTTCCGCATGACTCGTGTAACTTTTGGTGTTACAACATCACCCTTTTTGCTCTCAGCTACCATTAAACATCACATAAAGGGCTATAAAAGCTTGTTTGAGAAAGTAGTTGATATGCTCGATACTTCCTTATATGTTGATGATCTCTTTCATGGCGCTAATTCTGTAAATGAAGCATTTATTTTATCGTCTGGTGCTGTGAAAATACTTAAAGATGCCAATATGACATTAAGGAAATTTAAAAGTAACTCTTACGAATTAAGCAAATTGTGGGAAAAATATGGAATAAACGTTGATGAAGAAATAAATGAGGGAAATATCTCTAAAGTATTGGGAATAATGTGGTCAACTAATAATGACACGTTAAGAATAGACTTTCAGTCTCTGTTAGAAGGGTTTGATAATGAAATTATCACTAAGAGAATTGTTTTACAAACTGTAGCAAAGGTGTATGACCCTGTAGGGTTTATTTCCCCTTTTATAATAAGAGTTAAATTTCTAATGCAAGAACTATGGGAGCAGGGTGTTGATTGGGATTCTGCTTTACCTGATGCTTTAACACAAAAATTTAAGAAATGGCATCGTGAAATACAGGATTTAGAAAATTTTGAAGTGCCTAGAAAATATTTTACGAATTTTGAAAAATTAACTCCTGAAACTATTCAAATTTGTGTTTTCTGCGATGCCAGTTTGAAGGGATATGGTACAGTAGCTTATTTTCGTGATCCTTGTTCCCGTGAAACTTCATTTATTATGTCAAAGACAAGAGTAGCTCCTCTCAAAAAACTTACTTTGCCTCGACTTGAATTGATGGGAGCCTTAACAGCTGCTCGATTAGCTCATTATCTTGGGCAGCTATTTTCAGTTCCCGTCAAAAACATACTATGCTTCTGTGATTCCCAAATTACCCTTTATTGGGTCAAAGGAAGTGCTAGTAACTGGAAGCCCTTTGTAGAGAACAGAGTGCGTGAAATTCAACGATTAGTAGCCCCATCTCAGTGGAGATTTTGTCCAGGGGTTAAAAATCCCGCTGATGTGCTATCTCGTGGTTGCACAGCAACTGAATTGTTGAAGAATGAAGAATGGTTAAAGGGACCAATTTGGTTGAAAGAAGAGCACTTACCGACACCACTACCGGAAAATGAAGTCAAAATACCTGAAGAAGAGATTTTGAGAGAACAACGGAAAACTACTGTTTGCTCTTTAACTCATGGCAATAATGAATTTGAATTATTATATAAGTTTTCATCTTGGTCTAAATTAAGACGTGTTACAGCCTGGTGTCTTAGATTTATAAAAAATACTAAATGTCGATCTGAGCGAAATACTGGCTTTTTAACTATACAAGAACTTGATGAGGCAACTAAAATTATTGTGAAGTTGGTTCAAAGACATGAGTTTGGAGAGGAAATAAAGACTTTAAAATCTGGAAGAAACCTGAATGCTAGTAACAAACTCCTTTCTTTAAACCCTTTTCTAGACAAAAATGAAATTCTTCGTGTTGGTGGAAGATTAAGACACGCAAACCTACCTGAGAGTCAAAAACACCAAATGATACTTCCTAAAACGCATCACATTACAGATTTAATTATAAAGTATTTTCATGAAAAACATCTTCACAGTGGAACTCAGTTAACAATTTCAGTCCTGCGACAACAATATTGGATAATTAATGCAAGAGACGCCGTGAAAAGGAATCTGCGGAACTGTATGAAGTGTTTTAGAACCACATCGAACTTAGCCTCTCAACTGATGGGTGATCTTCCAGCTGCTCGTGTAGTGCCATCGCGAGTGTTTTCGAAAGTCGGGGTTGATCTTGCAGGCCCCTTTCTCATCAAACCTCGTAAGGGCCGAGGTGTTAGATCTTATAAAAGTTATATTTGTTTATATATCTGTTTTTCCACAAAAGCAATTCATTTGGAAATACTCAGTGATCTCACCTCTGAAACATTCCTCGCATCCTTGAAGAGGTTTGTTGCTCGACGAGGAAAACCTGAAGAATTGTTTTCAGACAGAGGAACGAACTTTGTAGGTGCCGACAACGAAATGAAAAAAATGATGTCCTTGATCTCTTCTGACGAAAAGATCCACAGATATTTGTCCGAAGAAACAATCAAATGGAATTTCAATCCCCCATCGGCCCCCCATTTTGGAGGACTTTGGGAGGCTGGAATAAAACAGATGAAAGGTCATTTAAAAAGAACTATTGGCGAACAAATATTAACTTATGAACAGTTCCTTACTTTAATTACTCAAATTGAATCGTGTTTGAACTCGAGACCTCTTGTTGCGCTCTCGAATGATCCAAGTGACTTAAATGCTCTAACTCCAGGACATTTTATCATAGGCACTGCCTTGACTTCAATACCAGAACCTGACTATTCTTCAGTTAACCTAACCCCGCTAGAAAGATGGAAACTTCTACAAAAAATTTTTCAAAGTTTCTGGAACAGATGGTCTTCAGATTACCTATCAGACTTGCAAAGGCGATCAAAATGGTTAATAAATAAACCAAATTTCAAGAAAGACGACTTGCTTTTAATAAAAGATGATAATCAGCCCCCTTTGAAGTGGAAACTAGGACGCATAATCAAATTATTTCCTGGAGCAGATGGCAAGATTCGTGTTGTTCTACTGAAAACTATTTATGGAGAGTTGAAGCGTCCGATCGCCAAACTATCACCTCTACCATTTTGAACTTTGAAATTTTTATTTTATTTTTATTTTATTTTATTTATTTTTTTTTTTTATTTTTTTTTTTATGTTCCTGTTTTTAATCCATTTATGTTAATCATCTAGTTACAATGTTTCATATGTATATTAATCTTTTTTTTTTTTTTCTTATCTATTTGCAGTTGAAGACCAAGAAAATGAAAACCTGTAATAACACTAATGTTGTTATTGTACTTGTAGAATATTTTTATGAACCTTCGTTCATGGGGGCGGAGCATGTTTGAACGTAGCTTTTGGTTTCGTTTCGTCAGCCCCCCGACTAGTAGTTGGCTCTTTGCCAAATGAGAGGTGCTTTTTTCTCTTTGAGAATGTTACTTTTTTTATGTTTAGTTTAGTTTCTCGGCCTGTCTTAAACAGGAAGTATAATTTTTTCTCTTGAACATGAAAGTTATGATTTAAATATTATGATCTTGGCTCCTTTATGGAGAAACAATGTTATCCTGAAATATACTGAATTAAGTTATAATTGTGAATTCTTCAAAGTATACTGCAAATAGTTTTTTATTGTGTGTTTAATTTCTAATAAAGAATTTATGCTCTCCCAACTGACTTTATGACTGAAATGAACACTAGAACTATAGAGTTTGTGATTACATGATTCTGCAAATTTTCATGGTACGAATTTTTTCATGGCGCAGTATATATAATAATATTTTTTCAATATGCAACAGAAATAATAAAAAAATCAAATGAATTTTTAAAAGGGTCTGGATTCGAAAACAAAGATGGGGCAAAAGAATTTGTAAACAGTTTAAAATTAAATAAATTTATTGAAGGCATGAGGGCAGACATAGCATTTGAGTTAAGAAAGGCAGATATAAAAGATTTTGAAAGTGCATTAAAAATGGCTAAGACCATTGAAAATGCAATGCAATTTAACGTGGAGGAAATAAATACTATAGAGAAAAAAAATAGCAACGAAACCGATATGTGTACATTATTATTAGAATTAACATCGAAACAAACTGAACAAATCAAACAATTAGAAAAAAAAATCGAAGAATTAGAAATAAGAAATAACAGATCAGAAAGTCAAGAGAGACAAAAACATGACAGCACAAGATTTTGTGCAATTTGCAAAACTAGATCACATAATACTGAACAATGCTGGTACAATTCAAGAACTAATCCCAATATTGTAAACAATACAGTCCCTATAATACAAGAGAATGAAAATGCAGGGGTTAGAAACGTAAGATCAGACGAAAATAGATCTAGTAATACAAATTATGGAAATTTCGATAGGGGTACTAGAAATTATTTCAGAAGAAGTTCACATAGAAATTTTAGACAAAGGGGTACAAACCGCCCTGCTATAACGTTTCCAAGGCAGTCGGGAAACTAAATGAGGGGTTTACCAAGAGTAAAAATAATAATAACATAGTCCCTCGTAAATCCCTTAACATATCCAGGGGACTAAAAATGCATCAAAATAGCGATAAAAAATATGTGAATCAAACAGACAAGGAATTATACAGAAATTATTATGAAAAATATTATAAAGTAGAGAGGCAGAGAACCGAGAAAGATAACAATTCACGCAGGTATAATAAAAACAAAAAGAAATCAAATGTAATTCATACACCAGATCGATATCTGTGCACAAAAAGATGGAAAAACACACAAGAGATTAAATATTTGACAAATATTGATCAAAATGATATAGGTAACTTACCCATCTTAGATTTGAATATAAATGGGGTACCTACACGAAATTTAATCGATACAGGCGCAACTTTAAATGCAATGTGTCCCAAAATATTTCAAAAAATCAAAGAAACAGGGATAAAAATTCAGTATTTGTCAAATAATGTAAACATACACACATTAAACAATCAGAGAATTAATTTCAAAAAATGCATTAAAATTACATTCAAAATTAAAGGGAAATTCGTGACAGGTGTATTTTATATATTGAACTTTAATTTTGATAAGAAGTATAATGTAATATTAGGTTATGACTTTCTAAAAAGAAACAAAATGATAGTAGACTGTAAGGCAGGACATGTACTATTTAAAAACATGAAATCGGAATTAAATAAATCTCCAAACAACCAAGAAATTCCAAATCATATAAATACCATGTCAATAGAAACAAATACACACACATCACAGATGGAGGACAAAATACAATTCCCACAGTCAGGAGTGCATGATCAGGAACAGGAAGAAAATGGAAAAATTTATGGGTATTTTAAATGCTCAAAAGATCAGACAAAGTCAAAAAATAATGAAAATGAACTAATAAATTGGGAGGCATCTTCTAGTAAACAAATGATAGAATTAAATGAGAAAAATGAGCAAAACATTATAAGGCAGGATACGTTAAATCAAAATTATCACTTTGCAAGACTAATAAGAAAAATGGATGTTGCACCGAAACAAACAGTTTGGGCGGAAATAAAAGTTCCTAGAATATACCAACACGAAACAATATTCTTTGAACCACAGAGAAATAATTCGGGTACAAACATAAATTGCTCTATACATAAAATAGATAATGAAAATAAACTAAAAGTTCAAATTTCAAATACAAAGGACCACAAAATTACTTTGAATAAAAATATGAAACTGGCGAAAGTTACACAACAATTCATAATAACGGACAAAACAAAACCAAAGAGAGAAATTATTAACAATTTAAACATGGTAGATGTTAAACAAATGAGAAAAGCTGACTTAAAAAAGGAAGATTTTAATCTAAGTCATTTAGATTCAGTAATACAAAAAGAAATGCATGAAATATTAATGAAAAATTATGCGGCATTTTCCAAAAATTACAAGACACTAGGGCAAACATCATTAGTTACACCAATATTTAAATTAGCTCATAATTACCCCATTCAATTAAAACCGTATAAATTGGCTTATAATATGAAAGATGTTGCGAAAGAGGAGATAAATAAATTATTAGAGGCAAAAATTATTGAACCAACAAACTCGCATTATGCAGCCCCCGTAATTTTCGTAAAGAAAAAATGTAACTCAAAAACAAATGATCCCAAACACATTAAAGTGAGAGCAGCAGTAGATTACAGGGTCCTTAATGAAATCATAGAAGTTTCACCACATCCCATCCCAGATGCGAAAGAAATAATTCAGAGACTTAGTGGCAAAAAATACTATACTGTGATGGACTTTCACTCGGCATTCTTCCAAATTAATTTAAAAGAAGAAGACCGAGAAAAATTAGCATTCATTACGGAATTTGGTTGCTATCAGCCAACCAGATTAAATTTTGGTAATAAAATATCAACTATGACATTTGCTAAACTTATGGATAAGATTTTAGGTCACATAGATAAAAATAAAATTGGGTACTTCATCGATGACATTATTTTAGGAACAGACTCAATAGAAGATATGAAAAAATTAATGCAGGAAGTTTTAGACATTTTAATAAAAAACAATCTAACTATTGACCCGCAAAAGATGCAAATATGTAAAAATGAGATAGAGTTCTTAGGGTATAAAATCAATGAACATGGTTATTCACCTTCGGAGGGAAATTTAAACAAAGTAAAAAAATTAATGAGACCAAACAATAAAAAAGGTATCTTACAACTGTTAGGGTTTTCGAACTATTTCAGAACATTGATAAAAAATTACAACGACATAATAGATCCATTATTACAACTTACAAGAAAAGACATAAAATTTAAATGGGGTGAGGAACAAGAGAAAGCATTTATAAATTTACAAACCGCGTTATTAAATGAACCAACTCTAAGAGCTCCAGATATGAACAAAGAATTTTATTTGATCACGGATGCTTCAAAATACGCAATATCGGCGATTTTGGCACAAAAAGAGAATGGAATCTCGCATCCGATTGAATATTATGGTAGGAAATTAAAAAATTCAGAAAAAAATTATCCAGCCATGAAACAAGAGTTACTAGCAATACATGAATCAGTATTAAATTATAAAAACTTACTGTTAGGAAAAAAGATATTTTTGTTAACAGATGCGAAGGCGTTAACATATTTTATTAATTTGGAGAAACAGCCTGACATAATTTCGAGATGGCTTTTAGATCTCCAAGAATTTGACATAACAGTAGAACATATATCAGGATCACAGAATCCGAGTGATTTTTTAAGTAGGCACATAGCAAACATAACGCATGAAGATCAAGAGAATGAAATGTATTTATTTAAAGCCGAAAAAGAGTTGTCAGAAGAAAACATTTTAAATGAACAAAAAAAATGCGACAAAATACAAAAAATAGTAGCATGTTTAAAATCAAAGAGAAATAATAAATACAAAAGAAAATACTCTTTATTAGAAAATGATCTATTAGTATTGAAACATTCAAATAATGCTACGGAAAATAAGCAAAATATTATCATAGCTCCACATAGTTTAAGAGAGAAAATCATAAATACCGCGCATTCCCCACACTTCGGTTTTGAGAAAACATATCAAATGATTAAAAATAGATTTTACTGGATTGGGATGTACCAAACAGTAAAATATTTTTGTAGGAGATGTATTCCATGTAACTCTTACAAACCGCATCAAACAATAAAACTTCCGTTACAAGTAATGAATAAGAACTATGCATGTGGCCAAGCATTAAATATTGATATTGTTGGAAAATTAGTACCAACGCTAAAACAGAACAAATTTCTTTTAACAATTATTTGTGCATTTTCTAGGTTCTTAGAAGTAATACCGCTAAAAAATACCAATGCAACTACCATCATAAATGCGCTGCTAGAATATTTCGGAAAATATGGCCTATGCCAGTATATAAATTTAGACAATGCGCCTTATTTTAGAGGCAAAGAATTTACAGACTTCGCTAAGAATCTAAATATAACATTGCGTTATTCGAGCATTTACAAACCCAGTAGTAATGGTACGATTGAGAAAGCACATTTAATTTTAAAAAATTCCATCTCAGCCATGTGTCAGGAAACTTTTGATTGGGACACGAGAATAAATTTTTTTAAGTTAAACTATAATATGTCGAAACATCGAGCAACGGGATACGAACCCGCGGTGTTATTTTTTGGGAGAAAATTAAAAACTCCATTTCTAGATTGCAATGACAGAAATAAGTAGGGATGAAACGGATAGTGATTTTGCCGGATACCGTATATCGGATATCCGGAGCTCTTGTGCCTGCCGGATACGGATATCCGGACCGGATATCCGTCGGATATCCGGCATTAGTTTTGTTTTTTGTATATTTCTTTTCTTTTCTTTTTTTTACAATAAAATATAAACAGATTTCATATACTATTCTTTTAAAAACATTTTAAATATAATTTACTTAAACATATTTAATATTTTATTTATTTGTGCAATATCACCATGAAGATTAAAACTTTAAGCCTAACATACTCATTCCTGTACTTGCAGCTTGTCATGAAAGTATTGTCACAAAAAGATAGGTTTTGTTCAGAATTACAAGACTAAAACTTATTATTTACATATTTTTTATATTACTAGTATTAAAAAAGTGAAATAAAATATTTTACTACTATAATCATAGTTGAAGGGTTATTTTCATAAGAAAACTGATATGTTGTGGCAATCACAAAACTTTCTGTTATATCATTCTATATAACAGTACCACTTACTGTTTACGTTGTACAAAAGTTTAACCATAGCTTCTCACAATAAATATTTTGCATATAGGGTTTGGTGCAATTTTAATAAACAGATGCTGAGATATAGGCTTGTGAAAAATCGTAATAACAGTTCCACTTATCGGCTAATATACACCTAAATAAGGTCGACATTCATTTTCATAATGGTTGTCTAACATATCACGTTTTATGCACTTATGTCATAGAAGTTGAGACTTAGCCCATTTATGAGGTAAATTGCAGCGCAGTATTGCCACCTGTTGACCGATATACACCCAAAATAAATCACAGTAGTGTTTCATAATGGCTGTCTCACTCACATACCAAGTTTTGTGCATTTATACACATTAGAATCTGAGGTATAGCCTTCTCGTTTTGGGGGGAAATTTCTGTATAGCAGTATTACCTATTGGCCAACATGCACCCAGATTGAATCAGCATGATTTCTCATAATTACCCTCTAACATAAAGTTTCATGTAATTATATGCAACAGAACCTAAGATATGGCCTTCCCTGAAATTGCAAACAGTGCTGTATAACAGCAGCACCTGCTGAATGATTGGCACCAAAATTCGATAGGCACTAATATATGCCAAGGTGCATGTACATATATATTTCTATGAAATTCTGTGCAGTAGTTCCTAAGATATAGCCTATCTTTAAGTTGCATAAATCGCAGTACGTTGAGCCATATGCCATCACCTGTTGAGCCATATGTTCCAAAAGTTGATAGGCACTGATTTATGTTACGGTTCAACTACATATAAATTCATATGTAATTATACGCAGTAATTTTAGAGGTACAGTTGGACAGAATTTTTGTCACATATACACAAACAGATATATTTTTTTAATTGATTCAACCAGGCTATGGACTTCTTAAAATGTGTAAACCCATTGAAAACCAGAAGTTGAAAATTTTTATGAGACATTTATAAGAAAACATAAAAGAAAGACGCAAAAAAAAAAAAAAAAAAAAAAAAAATCTAAAAGCTTTAAATTAGCATGTTATGGCCATCACAAAACTTTCTTCTATATCATTCTACATAATAATGCTACATGCTGTTTAACATGCACAGAAGAAACATAATCATAGCTTCTCACAATAAAGATTTTAGATATAGAGTTTAGAGCGATTTTATTGAAGAGATATAGCCCTGTGGAGAATCACAGAAGGTGAGGAACAGTTGCGCCACCTGTTGGTTGATATACACCAAAATTTAGCCAGCTTTCGCTCTCATATTATTTATCTTGCATATCAAGTTAAATGCAGTTAAATATTATAAATGTTGACATTTAGCCTTCCTATTCACAGAGTAAATTGCAGCATAGTATAACCACCTATTGACCAATATGCACCAAAATTGAATCAACGTGATGTTTTATAAAAATGCCCCTCTCACATATCACATACCAAATTTTGTGCAATTATACACAAATGAATCTGAGATATAACTTCCCCAGTCACAGGAAAACTGCAGCATAGCACACACCATCTATTGGCCGATATACACAGAAATTAAATAAACGTGTTTCATAATAGCCCTGCGACATAATTTTTTTTAAATTATATACAGTAGAAGCTGAGATACAGTCTTTATATTATTTTTATATTCTGTACAGATAAGAAAGAAAAGTTCAGATTATTTATTAAAATTCTTTAATTAAAAGTTAAGTTTTTCTAATGTACAAAATCAAAAACTTTAAATAATTGAACATTAAAAAAAATATAGTTTTTTCTTCTCCTTTAACAATCTGAAAGTCAAAGTACAAACTTTCTGAAAATTTAAATATGTACTTTTATTTGAAGTAATTTTAATTTGAGGTAATTTATCTATGCAATGTAATGGGAATTCTTAATTCAGGTGCTTTAGCAAAATATTCTATTGAAAGCGTAAATTTATATATATATATATTATACAAATCGAATAGGTAGATGGCACAGGCAATATAGATGCTCTGCTAGTATAAATATACGGTCACTAAAACAAGAACTTTCTTATGTATGAAAAAGTGGATTGTAAATAAACAACAGGTTCTAGTCAATAAATGCACATTATTTGACTCATTTCCAAAACAATGTAACATTTTTTATTTCCGATACTAACAATATTACTAAACAATCTAACAACATATTAAACAAAAGTCATAAAAACAGAGTTATATGCACTGCACAGAATGAATATCATTTGTTTAAGAACAGCTCTTCTTATCGTTATGGGGAAGATTAGGGGTAATGATATAGGTCACTCTGAAAAAACCTAGCTATCTCTGTATAAAATTAAAATAGGACTTCTATATTTTTTAGACCTGAAGTTACTTTTGTCTAAATTTGTTTGTTAAAGAGGCTAATTTCAAATTTCACAAAGGCTTACTTTTTTTCTTTCCTTTTTTTTTTTTTCCAACCTTTATGCTACAACGGATCTAAAAAAAAAAAATATTTGTCGCAAAATTTTCATTTGAGGGGAGTTTAAGCTTGAATTTTCTGCTCCGGATATCCGTCAGATATCCGGCTTGAAATTGCCGGATATCCGTATCCGGAGTGCTGATATCCGGTACCCCGTCGGATATTTAAAACTCAGCCGGATAGGCCGGACACCGGATAGTTACCGGATATCCGTTTCATCCCTAGAAATAAGGAAACCCCTTCCCAATATATATCAAAAATAAAAGAGCATATGCATCAGGCGAGAGCAAATGCATTGCTGAATATGAAAAAAATCTCAGAAGAGTACAATAGAAATAAAAGTATAAATCATAAGGAATTGGAGATAGGTGATGAAGTCTATCTTAAATCACTAAGAAAGAATAGAAAATTGGGTAAAAGGTTTGACGGACCATTTTTTATAGAAAGAAAGTTCAGAAACTCGAATTACTTGATACGAGAAAAAGAGGGAAATAGAAGTTTAAAAATTCATATTTCAAAAATATTTAAAGTACCACCAGAAAAAGAAAATTAAAATAACCAGCTAAAGGATATAGGAAGGATCTACGTCAAATAATAGAACAGGTAAAAAAAAAAAAAAACACTAATAATAATAGATAGTAAAATAGTGTGGTTAGTTGAGACATACATAATTTTATTGTTGTAGAGGGGTGCTTCAGATTTTAACTGGTAACTGTTTGAAGCTGGTCTTCAAACAGAGAAATTAATATTTATGGCGGGGCCCCTTTATTAAGCTATAGATGTTCTTTTCTCCTTGCCAGTGAAGAATTTTGAATGTGGCCTTGATAACAATAATAAAAAAGTTTAATAGTAATAAGAATTGTAATAAAGCTAACATTAGAATGTATACAAAAATGTATCAAGTTGCGAGTGTGCAGATAATAATAATAATAATAGTGATAAAGTTATTATTGCATTTTGGCTGGAAAAACATAGAAATTGGAGTAGAATAAATCAATAACAGCTGTAATAATAGAGAAATGAACGTGAATTACATTGAGAATAAATAGAATGTAAGATAGAGATTGGATGAAGGCTCTAAAACGGGGATAGGAATTTTTTTTCTTAAACACTAGAGGTTAAAAATAAAAAACAAATCCCAAGCACGACAAAAAAAAAAAAAAAAAAAAAAAAAGCACGGGTTTTAGACTGTAACATTAAGTAGATAAGGAGTTTTTAGATAAACTGTGTATAAAATAAAATAAAACGAACGAAGAAATAAATAAATAAAAGTTGTGTACAGAATGTTGAAATATGCAAATAATCCAGAAAAATAACATAATAGTATATATATAAACTGTGTGTGAAATGCTATGATTTTGTTTATTTATATTTATGTATAGATATATATATAATATAATATAAAAAAAAAAAAAAAAAAAAAAAAACTTTTAAGAAAAACATTTTTAAAATAAAGAAAAATATTTTCTTTTTTTGGGAGTAGACTCACCCAAAAACAATTAATAATAAGATGTGCTCAACAGCAACAAACAGATATAAATATATATAAAAATTACAAAAATATGTGTAGACTTTTTAGAAACAGAATGATCAAAAATGAAATATTATGTTTATCTATTATATTTTATGTCTCTGTAGGAATATACACAGAGACATAAAACAAAGAAAAAATGAAATGAACTCTTACATTAAATGAACATTTAAAGTGCTATGGACTGAAAGAATGGACAATACTTCTTCTGTTTTCTTCATATCTCAGTATCATATGAGTATTAGTATTTTGTTTGTGTGTATTTTTGTATTTTATTTTATAGGTCAAAAATGATGTAACAAAGGCTTATATATATATATATATATTTTTTTGTAGAAAGGGGGGATATGAATGTTGTAATTAAAATTACACATTTATTTATTAACGAAAATTAAACAAAAATGTGTATAATTAAAATTACACATTTATTTATAGAAGGATATAAAACAAACATGTGTGTAATCTAAATATATATATATAAATACTTTATGTATGTATAATACAATTTAAAAAGTGATGTGTATATAAATATAGGCAAGTAAAAAATGTTTCTTTTCTAACATGAGCGATGTAAAAGCGGGAGGTCATCATTGTAAAATCGTAGGAGGTAGAATTGTAATGTATCTCTGATATGAATCTACCAGACAGTCAGGCGACGAGCGGAGAAAGCATTGGACACTAAACTACAAAAGCTCAAGAAAGTGGTTTATAGCAGCCATAAATGAGAAAAAAAGAGATGGAGAGATTTCCAAGGACTGAAATTTTCTAAGAAGAGCAGAGGGAATCAAGAGAAGGTACATTGGTTAAAAAAAACGACCACTAAAAAAAGGGGGAAAGGTCCCATGTGTGGCAGAAGGCGGAGTCAAAATGGGCCTGTAAGTAAAATATACAAAAAATATCGTCAGATGATAAAAAATTTTTGGAAGAAAAAAACAAGCCATCAGCCCTGAATCAGCGGTTGGACCCTCGTCGATGCAGACCGGGGAAGCGGCCGGTAAGATTGCCGAAGCAGAAATCATCGCAGGAATGTAGCCTTAGGAGGCGATACGCTGAAAGGGAGATGCTTTCCGGAATTAAAGGTTGGATTCTCATAACCTCGACTGATGATGCCCTGAGTATTATAGTGAAACTTCTCAAAAAAGAGCCAAAGATGCTGGATGCCTAATTGCTGCATTAGTGTATATTGAACGCTCGTCGTCTGGTGAGTCTCTAATTTTAAATTATATTAAAAAAGAAAATATTTAATTTTTAAATTTCATTTATTCTTCCTCCTAAACAAAAAAAAAAATGGCTGAGTCCCGCTTAAAGTGCTCACAAAAGGATATATTTAATTTTGATAAAGAATTTTATGTTTAAAAAAAAAAATGAATAAAGGATCATTGGTTAGAAATTTTTAGTGTGTTTTTTTTTATTATTATTGGTTTCTAGATAAATTATTCTTATATATTTTTTTTTTTTTTTGGTTTCTAATAGATGATTCCAAGAAGACAACCCAATAAATAGGAGAAAATTTTAGTATTCAAAATTTCATTTTATGACCCAGTAAAAAAATTTAGTGAACTTGGGTGTTATTTAAAGTATAATTTAAATTATCATTTAGCTTATTATTTTTTTAGAAACAACGCAATGTGTCATACAGATGGGAGAGTATCTCTATATAGCAATTTCTCTCCAACACAGCGCTTTAATCGGCGACATCAATTTGCTGGCTTATTAAACAACAGGTGGCACTGCTACTACTAAAGAACTACGATTTTACAAATAACTGTATCTCAGCATCTACTGAACATTTTAGTTTTGGCTCTATTTAATAGCTAGACTTAATAGCGGGAAACTGTTTTGCTAACCCTCACTAAGTTATACTAAAATTATAAGTAAAATGAACTAATTATTAATGTTAAAAATTATTATTACTATTACTAAAAATGGAAAAAAATCTCGATGAGGTGCGTCCCTGCATGGCTCTTCAAGCTACCTTTTTGCTAAGATTTCGAGCTCTGCGATCACTAGCCAGAATTTCAGAGCGCGCGCATATTCACACACACAGAGCAGATACCTCTCTTTATTTATACAGACTAGCTGTTGCTCTGTTATAATAAAATCATAAATAAAATTAATTTATAATTATATTATTATTAATTTCATAATAAAAATTATAAACTTAACCCTACAAGGCACCCAGTTCCATATGTGGAACACCGTCTTTAATCGTTCCTATAGCTATAAAACTATCAGTAGCGACATCTCTTGACATCTTGATAGAAGCTACTTACATTTAGCAATGTAGTAATACGAATCTTTACCTAAAGATGTCGTTCGTGATTTTGTTATAGTGCACTCAGTGTGAAATTTGAATAAAAGTGATACGTTAGTCGTTTATCTGAATTCAAAAACAAAAAAAGTATAGTTATTGAACAGTTTTGACTCGGAAAAAAAATACTGTGTGTTATAACGAAGTGTATATTTTGCAGAGGTAAG
Source organism: Salticus scenicus (assembly GCA_963930645.1). Classification (NCBI taxonomy): domain Eukaryota; kingdom Metazoa; phylum Arthropoda; class Arachnida; order Araneae; family Salticidae; genus Salticus; species Salticus scenicus. The sequence continues at coordinate 72,208,752 of OZ005659.1, forward strand.
TTTTTTTTTTTTTTTTTTTTTTTTTTTTAATATTACAATAGTAAACGTATTAGTAAATCATATTTTTATGTATGTTCCACATACGGTACGTTGAGCTAAAAAGTTGATTTTTCCGTAAAATATGGTTTTATTTTTATTTTTATAAGTTTTCCCCTATCTTCTGATCACTAATTACAACCTATATATTTTTGTCACGCACTAAAAAAAAATTGAGCCTTGTAGGGTTAATTGTTATACATTTTAATGAAATTTAAAATTTAATAAGTTTAATCCTTTCTACTCTATTACCATTCCATTCCAATAGAAACAATAAATTAAAAATGACTAAATAAAAAAAATAACCTTTTCAAATGACTTTTTCTTTCTCACGCAGACATTTGTTTTAATGGCAATCATTGAAATAAATTATTACATTTTATATAATTTAACAAAAAATCTTACGATCGCTTCGGTTAAGAAATGATATTAACAAATCGAAATGCACCTATATCACAAAAATCGGCGCAGTACTTCCATATTGAAATCGCTGTTATATATAAACTATATTTAATCATGTTACTGACTATAAAAGAATTAAAAATAATCACTAACCGTTGCTAAAGAACCCAGATGACTGAAATGAAAGAAAATGCAGTTTTAATAAAATTTAAGAAAATGAAAGATAAATCCACAGATGAAATAGAAAATAAATAAATAAAAAGCATAAATTCAAAAATCGAAAAAAAAATTCGATAAGGTGAATCCCTTCATGGTTCTTCAAGCTATCTCACTGCCAAGTTTTCTAAGTCTACGATCACTGGCCTCAATTCTACAGCGTTAATTTATAATTGTATTAATATTAATTTTATTATAAAAATTATAAACTTAATTGTTATATATTTTAACTAAATTTAAGATGTAGTAAGTTTAATCCTTTCTACTATATTAGTATTTGACTTCAATAGGAAAAACATAATAAAAATTATTAATATGTATCTATTTCCCTTTCAAAGGAATTTGAATTTTTCTCTCTCCACAAAGAAAAGTAATCTGGTGTGTTACTCACACGACTTTCTCTTACCCTTAAATTTAATACTATAAATACAGGATGGAGATTAAGAGGTAAGATAACAAGTACTGTCATGTAAACCTATATAAATAATTCAAATTAGGCTTCGGAAGAGTTTTATATGATAATTAGTTCTGTGGGAAGGGGACTACCCCCCCCTAACCCCCCCCCCCCCGTTTCATTAATGCACCTACATTTATATAGAATTTAATTCTGTTAATAAAATTTAAAGTTTACTTAAAATTATACAGACAATTTTCACACGCAACATTCCTTGAAACTTATCAATCTTGATCAAACTTTTCTAGCAACAAAGTTATATTAACTTCAAAATATAATATTTGGATCTCCTAAAATTATTCGTTTTTAAGTCACTCTAACAGACACAGACAAAGATCAAACGTTAAAAAACTTGACTACAGTAATCAGGAATCCTCAAAACGTGTAAATATACAAAAAACAAGCGATGAATATTTAGCTTAAAACATACATTATTTACCATATCTCTAAGAGGAATTTATTTCAATTCCCGAACAGCTTTCCTAGAAATGATAAAATATTATTAGTAAAGCACATCCACTAACAACAAATAACTAGTGTGTTGCGGCCGCCACATGACTTTCTTCTATGTTTTCCTACACAAATTCACTCAATAAAAATAATTTATTAAAATTATTATTTAAAAAAATTATCTTCCATGATATTGCAGACGATTTCCATATTACAGAAGTAGTATAACACTAAATATCCAAAACAAGTTGAATTTATTCTCAATATTACATAATTATTATTTTTTTTCTTTTGGTTAAAAATGAAAAAAATGGATAACATTATTATTTTAAATTATCTCAGATCAATGGTCCAACCATTCGTTTTAAAGGTATTAGCGAGCTCTTTTGAAAGATACCGCTCATGAAAATTCACTCCTCTCGAGGGGGGACTTCCCCCCAGGGGGGGAGGCGAGGCGAGGCTCTTACATACACATTTTTTTTCCCAGTTGACTATCTCTATGACAAAAAATATATATTCGTTTCATTTAGTTTAGTGCAGTCTATAGATGTTAAACTCTACTTATCAGCAATTTCCCCCATATAAGTAATGCATTTGAATACTTTTGAGTGTCCCAGTACACGAACCATTTGCTTCATCTCAACGAAAAGCTTAGTGTAGCATCCCTATACGATACACATTTAGAATACCGAGTTTGGAATTTCTGCTACTATTTGTTTTTGAAGTATGTTGATAACAGACAGTCAGACACACACACACAGAGTGACACAGACCAATCGCTAAAAACACGATTTTCGTATTCTGGTCACCTCAAAACGTGTAACGTGTAACTATAGCAAAAATTCACTTTCAGAAATTTGACCCAAAAACAATACTTTCTCTACCATATATATGGGTCAGTAAAATTTAACATTTTATCAAATTTTGAAAAATAAATAAATAAAATAAATAAATAAATAAACAAATAATAATTAATTAATAAATAACGGTCGTTTTTCTTAGGAAAAGATATCACCAGATTGAGAAAATACACACATGTACCGTACCTATATATATATAAAAAATCGAAGAAGTACCTCCATATTAAAATCACGATTATATAAAAACTATTTAATCACGTGACTTTCTATAAAAGAATTAAAATTAAACTGTACAGTACCGTTGTGAAGGAACGCAGACGACTAAAATGAAAGAAAATGCTGTTTCAATAAAATTTAAGAAAATGAAACAGAAAAATAAACAAATTAAAAAAAATTAAGAAATTTAAATCAAATAATCTGGTGTATCACTCACACGACTTTCTCTTACCCTGAAATTTAATACTATAAGTACAGATTATAGATTAAAGAGTAAGATAATGAGTACAGTCATGTAAATTTATGTTATAACAATTCAAATTAGACTTCCGAACAGCTTTACTTGACAAATAATTTTGTATGAGGAGGGCTATCCCTACCGCCCCCCTCAACCCCCCCCCCGTTTAATTATTGTACCTATATTTATATAGAATTCAAATGCATTATTAACTTCAAATGTTCATTTGAAATTATCAAGACAACTTTCACACGCAACATTCCTTGACACTTATCAATCTTGACCAAACTATTCCACTTAACAAACGTATTAACTTCAAAATACAACATTTGAATCGCCTGAAATTATTTGTTTTTAATTTACTTCAAGAGACACAGACAAAGATCAAACGTTAGAAATTTGACTTCGGTATTCAGGAAGCCTCAAAACGTGTAAATATACAAAAACCCAAGCGATGGATATTTAATTTAAAAACTACATTATTTACCATATGGCTATTAGGAATTAATTTCAATTCCCGAGCAGCTTTCCTGGACATGGTAAAATACTATAGTAAAGCACTTTCACTAACAATAAATGAAAAAGGTTTTTATGGCTTAAATACTGGCAGCCCTGTATATCTTCTGAAGTTTATGTACACACCACATGATGCACTTAAATATAATCCTATATTAATAACACACGGCACAACCTGAAATACACTTCCATCAATTTTCAAGCATTGTCGCACTATAATCTAGTTCTTTTGTGTAACCCTGTAAACGAACAATGATAGATTTCCATACTATATTCTACATGAAACATGTTTTTACGCATAAAAAAAATTTATACTCGTTTCATTTGGTTTAGTGCAGTCTGTAAAGGCACTTAATGCTTATTTAAAACACGAATACACTTAATTACTCATAATTTATTTATTTTTCGACGCCACGTTCTGCGGTCGCCGAACACACACTTTTCTTGACAACACAAACTCCGTTCGCTTCATTTCAAAGTTCCTTACGAAGAATACAAATTATAGGTGGCGCGGTGTTGACGCATGCAAGCGTAACATACCGGCCCCCATTGCAATGTTTATTAAACATTCAATAAATCTAACAGTCATTTTTTTTTTTCAACATAAAAATTCTGATACACTTAATATTACACAATATTATACAGTTAATATTACATATGTTAAATAAAAGTAATGCAAAAAAAAAAAAAAAATATATATATATATATATATCAAAATATTACATAATTTTCAACATTCATAATTAATAACAATGTTAATCATTTATTGGAAGCGGGCAAACTTTAGAAATGGACCTTTTAAATTTTCCAGAGGCAGTACTAATCTCCACTACCCTTACTTTTTTGTCCGCTCCGGGAAAAATTTTGCTTATTCTGGCCAGTGGCCACTCACATGGAGGTAAGTTATCCTCTTTTAGAATAACCATGTCTCCAACACATATGTTTTGTTTCTCAAATTTCCATCGCGATCTCTGTTGTAAGTGGCATAGATAGTCTAAGTGCCACTTACGCCAAATGCTTTGAAATAACTTTGTTATTTTTTGCCATTGGCTAAGCCGGTTTTCTGTAATTTCTGATAAATCTGGCTCAGTTATAGACGTAATTGACCTTCCTAAGAGGAAGTGGGCAGGAGTCAACACACTTAAATCCTCTACGTTAGCAGTTAAGGGGACTAAAGGCCTAGAATTTAGCATCCCTTCAATTTGTATAATTAAAGTCAAAAATTCCTCATAGGTTAATTTTAAATTTCCCGCAGCTCTTTTCAAATAATATTTAAAGGATTTGACTCCTGCTTCCCACAATCCTCCAAAGTTTGGCGCTCTAGGAGGTGAGTACTGCCAATCAATGTTTTCTGAACTCATATACCCCGAAATTTGATCATCTGGTCCATTTACCATTTTATACAATTTTTTGAGCTCTGCATTTGCTCCCACGAAGTTCCCCGCATTATCTGTATACAGCTTACTGCATTTTCCTCTCCTCGATATGAATCTCTTAAGAGCAGCTATAAAGGCTGCAGACGTTAAATCTGTGACTAACTCTAAATGTATAGCCTTGGTCACAAAGCAAATAAAAATTGCAACATATATTTTATTATAAGTCCCTCTTCTCTGATATTTATACTTAATATAGAAAGGACCAGTGAAATCTACCCCAGTAATATTAAATGGGTAGTTTTGAACAATTCTGTCTTTTGGCAAATTACCTAATATTTGTTGTGCTGAATTTGGATTAACCCTAAAACATTTAACACATTTATGCACAACTTTTCTACATAAATTTCTACCATTTGTAATCCAATATTTTTCCCTCAAATAATACAATAGAGAATTAGGCCCAGCATGCAAAAATTTTTTATGATAAGAGATAACAATTAACTCAGTTAATTTATGTTTAGATGGAAGAAGAATTGGAAATTTCTTATCATAATTTAAATCACTATTTCCAAGTCTTCCTCCTACTCTTAGCAGGCCTTCTTTGTCAATAAAAGGATGCAAATTGCTTACCTGACTTCTAGGACTTAATGTACCTGACTTTTTTAGAGACACTATTTCTTTTCTAAACTCCTCTTCCTGTAACATTTTTATTAAGATCCTTTCAGCGGTCTCTATCTCCTTATTATTCAAAGGACCTTTTTGTTTATCTTTATTTTTACAATTGTTTATGAACCTGTAAATAAAACTAAGAACACGGACAAGTTTAGGATAATTATTACTGATATCAAGAAAGTCAGATAAAAAGGTACTATTTGTACTAATAAATATTCTTTCATTTAAATGTTCTACTGTAGATTTAAGTTCTTTCTCAAAGTCATTTACACTTACAGACACTGGAATGTCTCTATTGGGATATTCTGGCATAGTCAAAAACTTTGGGCCGTTGTACCATAGTTCGTGATCGAACAGTTTATCTGGATCAATGCCTCTTGATAACACATCAGAAGGATTTTGATCTGAAGCGATATGATGCCACTGTTGGATTGGTGAAAGGTCTTGGATAGTTGCTACTCTATGTTGCACAAACGTTTTCAAATCCATGGGTTCCTTCTGTAACCACGCCAGAACAATTGTAGAGTCTGTCCAAAAATAGACTTCGTTGATCATCACCTTTAAAGCAGCCAACACCTTATTCATTAGCTTTGCCAGCAGAACAGCTGCACACAACTCTAGTCGAGGGATTGTTAAGCTTTTAACCGGAGCAACCCTTGATTTGCTTGAGATTAATCTTATTAATGTCCGGCCATGTGAATCATTGGACTTACAATAGATGGCCGCTCCATAGCAGAGTTCTGAAGCGTCTGCAAATCCATGAATTTCTATATTTGAAGCCTGGGGAATCACAATGCACCTTTCAATTTTTATGTCATTTATTCGTTCTAATGCAATAAGAAAATGATGCCACTCTCTGTATTCTGGTGCTGGGAGTGCATCATTCCAATCAATTTTTAGACGCCAAAGCTTTTGCATAAATATTTTGGCCTTAGCAATTATTGGGCCTATTAAGCCAAGAGGATCAAAGATCCTAGCTATCGTCGACAACACCTCTCTTTTTGTATAGGAATTTTTCAGATCTACTGTAACTCGGAAAACAAAACAATCATCCTTTGGCTTCCAGGACACGCCTAAAGTTTTGATTTCATCTTTGTTATAAAAGTTGTAACTCTCTGTCATACTTGGAGAAAGTTCATCATTATTAGCACACCACTTATGTAGCTCCATCCCTGCGGACTGTATAACCTCCTTTAACTCCTGTTGTAACTCTTTCGCCTCCTCTAATGTACTTGCTCCAAATAATACGTCATCCATATAAAAATTATCACGAAGGATTGGGGATGCTTTCGGGAATTTTTTTTCCTCATCAAGTGAAAGCTGGTATAAGGTTCTCATAGCTAAGTAAGGCGCTGAGACTGTTCCATATGTCACTGTTGTTAGTTCAAATGTTTTGGGGGGTTCCTCAATGCTATTGCTCCAGAGAATTCGCTGCAGTGGGTACTGACTCGGGTCAATAAGAATCATTCTATACATCATTTTGATGTCAGCAGTTAAGGCGTAAATATGCAGGCGGAAACCCACCATTATGGTAAATAAATCATTTTGTATTACTCCGCCATTGAATTGCAAGGAATTAAGAGAAGTACCATTTGTTGTTGGTGAAGAACAATTGAAAACTACACGTAATTTAGTCGTATCTTTATCTGGCCTGTACACTCCGTGATGAGGTGCGTAATAAGCAACATCAGGAGTTTTATCCTCTGTTACTTCTCTCATGTGACCAAGGTTTTTATATTCCTCTAAAAAGTCTTTATATAACGACAAGTATTTCTCGTCTCTAGATAGACGTTTCCACAGCGATCTGAGTTTTCTAAGAGCAATTTCTCTAGACTGACCTAAACATGACGGGTCATCTTTTAAAGGCATAGTTACAATATATTTACCTTTCTCATTTCTCTTATGTGTACGCGTAAAATGTTCCTCACATATAGCCTGTTCTTTACTTTTGGTTAATTCTATATTTACATCCTCAATCTCCCAAAATTTTCTTAATGTTACATTTAAATCCTCTCCACGTATTAATCCACAATGAATTTTAACCTCATCCCTTTGATCTAAATTCCCCGTTGCAATGTAACCAAAACAAGAATTTTGAAGGAGTAGCTGAGGGTTCTGAGAATATATTTGCCCCGGTCTCAATAATTCATAAAAAATTTCAGCACCAAGGAGCATGTCTATTTTTCCAGGAATGTTAAAACTATAATCTGCTAAAGTTATTGAATTCGGGACATCGATATGTACATTAATTACTTTATTCGGAACAAAATCCGTAATTTTCCTCACAACAAACATATTTAGGGATTTCTCAAAGTTTTTCTCTTTATTGGCAATAGTTGCTGTTACGCAACCGTTAATAGTCATCGATGCATCATTCAAACAAGAGAGTAAAGTATTTATTTTTTCTATTTTGAGTTGTAATCGATTTGCACAATCTTTTGTTATCAAACACGCCTGAGAGCCGCTGTCTAGAAGGCACCTTACTTCCTGCCATTGAGAATATTTATCTTTAACTAAAACACGCACTGTACTCAATAAGACATTTTTTGTTTTGTTTTTTGCAAAACTAGTGGCTACAATTTGCTGCCTGTCACTAGGAAAATTAGGAGGAAAAAAGGAATTGAATTCACCGTGCTGTTCTCTATTTAATGTTTCGGAGTCAGCGGCAGCTGCAACTTCCGAATTATCCTTTATTTCCTTACAAGAATCGCTAAATTTTCCTTCTCTAGGAAAGTGAATCAATTTATTATGTGGTTTTCCACAAAAACAGTTTCTCGTATTGCATTTTCTTACATTACAATTCGGTAAAAAACACTTAAAACATAACTTATTTGCCTTAATAACATTAACTCTTTCTTGTACAGGAAGTTTTTTGAACTGCGGACACATATATAAAGCATGATATTCATTATTTTTACAAAGAACACATTTTACATTTTTTATTTCAGATAAGAACACATTTGAAGCAACTTTTTGAAATCGTGAATTATGCGATCTGTTCCCGACAAACCGCTTCGCTTCATTTACACTAGTCTTTGCAAACACATTCAACTCATTTTTACCTCTGCCCCTTGCAGATAAATAAATATCACATTCACGACCCAATTCTTGTGGTTTAAAAAATGATTCACCCTGCTTAACCCCAATGTGTGTCATTAATTCACGATCTAATGAATGAAAAATTTTGTCAGATACAATCAATTCACATAATGATTTAAAATCATTCACTTTACGCAATTCACAATAATACTCAAAAGATGCCGCTAATCGCGACGCATACTGCACATAACTCTCTGAGGGTAATTTTTGTGCTTTCCGGAAGTTATTTAAACACTCATTAGCCGTCGGCTGAAACTCCTTCAAAACAACTGTTTTTAATTTTTCGTAATTACACATGTCTTCCTCAGACACATATACCATTCAATTACTGGCTTTTTCACCGAGAATGTTTAAAAGAATTTCCGCTTTAAACCCATCTGGAACATTTTTATTCTTAAATGCCTTTTCCAGCGAATGAAAAAATAAATTGAATGATTCTGCTTTAGATGGTAATGGAATTGTAAGCGTTTTAATACTCTTAATAAAACTTTCCAGATTATTATTATTTAGAAGTTCTGGTTCCGAATGCACAGTTGAAAGCGAATTATTTTGGGATGAATCCCTTTTAATATTCGCTAATTCTAACTCTTTCTCTAACTGCGCTAATTTAATTTTCTCGAAATCAGAATTTTGTAAAGATTCCTTACGAATATTTGCTATCTCTAACTCTTTCTCTAATTGTGCTAGTTTAATTTTTTCTAGCTCTATTTTTGATTTTTCTTCTTCTTTTTTCGATTTAATTTCCTCAACCGCGCAATCAACTACATTTTTCATTAACTCACTATTTGAAAAATGTTCACATTTCTCAATAATATCTTTTAACTCAACAAGTTTAGCACCCTCTCCTACACTTAAACCCAATTCCTCTGCGACAAGCTTAAGCTCATCTTTTCTTAATTTATCGATAATTGACATTATTAAATTTAACAAGTAATAAATTCAGAACAATTTTAAATTTTATGAAGATGCTCTTACCTCAGATCGCTGTATTCCACTTGAGAACAAAAAACACTATTATCTTGTTCCTCTTAAATAAATTATCACTACACTTGTTTTTTTTTTTCCTTTTGTTCACTTTTATATTTTATGTTTCACTTAAAAAAAATCCATCCGTCGATATAAACATTTTTTTTTTCATCTTTGATTAAAACAAAACTTTTTGTTTCATCGATCGATTACGAAAACGAAACTTATTTTTCTCACAATGATATTACATAAACAAACTCGTAATTACTCTTTCTTTATAACAGGTCCTGTGGCTCGACGGGCCATGTAAAGGCACTTAATGCTTATTTAAAACACGAATACACTTAATTACTCATAATTTATTTATTTTTCGACGCCACGTTCTGCGGTCGCCGAACACACACTTTTCTTGACAACACAAACTCCGTTCGCTTCATTTCAAAGTTCCTTACGAAGAATACAAATTATAGGTGGCGCGGTGTTGACGCATGCAAGCGTAACACAGTCTAGATGTTAAACTCTATTTACGTTTTCCCATAGACGTAATGTATTTGAATTATCTTGGGTGTCCTTGTACAAGAACTATTTGCTTGTTCTCAACGAAAAATTTAGTGTAGCATCTCTATATGATACACATTTAGAATACCGAGTTTGGAATTTCTACTAATATTTGTTCTTGAGATATGCTGATAACAGACAGACACACACACAGACCGACCGCTAAAAACATGATTTTTGTATTCAAGGGAACTCAAAGCGTGTAAATACAACAAAAATTCAATTTCCAAAATTTGACCCTAAAACAATACTTTCTCTACCATATGGGTAAGAGAAAGTAAAAATCGGCAAATTTTTGATAAGATGCGCTCTTGCATGGTTTAAGCTAAATTGAGCCAAGTTTTGTAGCTCTATGAAAAACGGCCTGAGCTCCAGAACGTTCGAATACACACGCAGACACTCTGTATAAATAAATTAATTTAACACGTTGAGCGCCACGCGAATTCAAGGAAATCCTGGTCTAGCCACGCAAGCTGCTTAGAAGCGCTGGTATTGTTGTATAGCAATGCTAAGCGGTATAGCAATGCGTTTTTATGTTTACCGCGTTTCAATAAAATCCATTAAAATGCCTTAATGATATAATCCAGCAATAAATAAAAATTAAGTATATTTTAAATAAATTTTCAGTAATTACTTATAACAATGTATTTTTTAAAGTTTTGTATCATATTTTATACTGTCAGCCACCAGCGGTTGACTCGGCCTAAACGAAAAGTTCCGTGTCAGTCACCGATGGCTGACTTGGCACTCAACGTGTTAAAATAAAATTTTATAATTACACTTTAATTTTTAAAAATTCAAATATTTTTTGGATATAGCATGTTTTGTCATTACTCTGGCAGAATTAAGTTATTAACGCATGGATAAATTAAAATAATAATAAATAATCTGGTGTGTCACTCCCACGACTTTCTCCTGAAATTTAATACTATAAATGCAGGTTGGAGATTAAGAGGTAAGATAACGAGTACTGTTATATAAACCTGTTAAACAATTCAAATTATGCTTCGGACTAGTTTTATATCATAATTAGTTCTGTGTGAGGGGGGCTACCGCCCCCTCAACCTTCCGTTTTATTAATGCACCTACATTTATATATAATTTAATTCTGTTATTAAAATTAAAAGTTTACTTCAAATTATACAGACAATTTTTACACGCAACATTCATTGAAACTTATCAATCTTGATCAAACTTTTCCGGCAACAAACTTATATTAACTTCAAAATACAACATTTGGATCTCCTAAAATTACTCGTTTTTAAATTGCTCTAAGAGACACAGACAAAGATCAAATGCTAAAAAACTTGACTACAGTAATCAAAAAGCCTCAAAATGTGTAAATATACAAAAAACAAGCGATGAATTATTTAGCTTAACACATACATTATTTACTATATCTCTATGAGGAATTTATTTCAATTCCCGAACAGCTTTCCTGGAAATGGTAAAATATTATTAGTAAGACAGGTGGCGCGCATGCGCGCCCCAACACCGACTGTCCCAGATACTTGGGGTATCCATACAGTCCAAATATTATTAATAAAGCACATCCACTAACAACAAATAACTAGTGTGTTGTGGCCACCACACGACTTTCTTCTATATTTTCCTATAAAAATTCACTCAGTAAAAATAATTTATCAAAATTATTATTAAAAAATTATCTTCCATGATAACGCAGACGATTTCCACATTAGAGAAGTAGTATAACACTAAATATCCAAAAAAAGTTGAATTTATTCTCAATATTACACTTTTTTTTTTTTTTTTTTTCTTTTTTTTTTTTTTTTTTTTTTTTTTTGGGGGGGGGGGGGGTTAAAAATGAAAAAAATCGATAACTTTATTTTAAATTATCGCAGATCGATGGTTTAACCATTCGTTTGTGGCGAGCTCTTTTGAAAGATACACATCATGAAAATTTACTTCACCAGGGGGGAGGCGAGGCTCCTACATACACAATTTTTTTTTTTTCCCAGTTGACTATCTCTATTACAAAAAATATACATTCGTTTCATTTTGTTTAGTGCAGTCTACTGATGTTAAACTCTACTTACCTGTAATTTCCGCCATAGACGTAATGTATTTGAATACTTTTGAGTGTCCCTGTACACGAACCATTGGCTTCATCTCAACGAGAAGCTTACTGTAGCATCCCTATATGATACACATTTAAAATACCGAGTTTGGATTTTCTGCTACTATTTGTTCCTGAGATATGCTGATAACAGAGACACAGACCATTCGCTAAAAATATGATTTTCGTATTCAGGGGACCTCAGAACATGTAAATGTAACAAAAACTCACGTTCGAAAATTTGACCCTAAAACAATATTTTCCCAACCCTATGGGTAAGAGAAAGTTAAAAAAAACCTTCAAGAGGACAAGGGACATTGAGATTTTGCTTTACATTCTACTGCTTCTCAAATCAAGTAAATGCCATGAAATCTATCATTTTTATGCATATAACGTATTTTAAATGATAAAAAGAAATTTTTGCGATGAAAAGGCTTCTTTTGTGGGAATAATAATACAAAGTAATGCCAAATTTCAAAATGCTCCATGTTATTCTAAATTATTTTAAAGCTCCCCCCCCTTTTTTTTTTCTTTCTTTGTATGTAACTCAACACATCTGTGGATTGATTTTTTTATATCTCAATTACAGCATCAGTTACATAATAAATAAATAAATAAACTTAAAACTTGAAATCTTCATGAATTTTTGTCATGCGGCTGAATTTAAGTGTTCGTAATGAATGTAACAATTTCTTGATTTCAAAATGAATTCCCAGTTTCGTGATAAATACGATTGACATTCACATAAATTTTTAAGAGGATCGGATGAAAACAAATTAGCATGGAGCATTATAAGTAACTTTGTATTCCCGAAGTTTACAATAAAAATTAAGTTTAAAATTTTGTTAAAAAATAAATAATGTTTAAGGAGCTGCAGAATGATATTATTTAAAAAATATTACATAGCTTAGTACAGTTTATAATAAATATCTAGATATTTATTAAATTGCATCGATTTTGATGTTGATGTGAATGACGCTTTGCTTAGGAAAGAGTTTCTTTACTACAACCGGATCTCAGTTATGACATCGGGCCACCAGCGGCTGAGCGGTTCTACGCTCAAAGCTGGTAGACGTGAGACGCCAGGTTCGATCCCAGGTCGCGCTCGTCGGCCTAATCGCTCGGAGTTTTCCATGGTTTTCACCTAAACTTGCGTAAATACGGGCTAGGACCCCTTAGAACCCCTCCCCTCACGGTGGGCACTCCCCCCCCCCCTCAGGCCTAGGACCCTAGTGCAGTCAATCGACCCAACCCAATCCAGTTATGACATCATGAGATCCCGTGACACAATTTTCTCAGGGTGCTTCCCCATCTTCATGTTATATGTAACTTTAATGCACATTAGATATTTTGAGCAGTAAAGAGGAATACTTATGCTGGACCTATATTTAAAAACAAATAAATGAGTGAGTGAATTTGCAATTTATTGGCGCTTGGCACATTTTGTTTCCTCCTATCATTTTTATGCATAATAAGAAAAAAAAAAATATTACACTTTTCAAAAATACGCAGTATAAAGCGCGCACAATAAGAAATAGGAAACCAATATGTTGTGGCCATCACAAAACTTTCTTCTATATCATTCTATATGTCAGTGTCACTTACTGTTTACCTTGTACAAAAGTTTAATCATAGCCTCTCACAATAAAGAATCTGTATACGAAATTTGGTGCAATTTTAATCATTAGATGCTGGGATATAGCCATGTGGAAAATCACAGAAGAAGAGTAATAGAAGCGCCATCTGTAGGATAATATACACCCAAATAAAGTCAGCATTCGTTTTCATAATGGTTATATCATGTACTAACTTTAGCGCATTTAAATGCCATTGAAGAGATTTAGCCTTCCCTATTTACAAAATAAAATCCACCACAGCAGTGCCATCTGCTTGCTGATATGCACCCAAATATAACTAGCATAGTGCTTCATAATGGCTCTCTTATATACCAAGTTTTGTAAAATTTAAGAAAATAAAATCTGCGATACAGCGTTCCCATTCACGGGAAAAAATACAGCACAGCAGCGCCACCAATTAGCCGATATGCACCCAAACTGAATCAGTATTATATTTGATAATGGCCGTCTCACACACACCGAATTTTGTTCCATTATACAGAATAGAACCTAAGATATAACCTTCCCTTAAATGGGTAAATCCCTTAAATCGTAGTACAGTAGCGCCATCTGTTGAGAGATTTGCACCAAAGATTGATAGGCACTAATTTATTTCAAGATGCAAGTATATATAAATATATATGAAATTATGTGCAGTATGTTCCTCAGATACAGTTGACAAAGATTTTTGTCACACACACATAGACAGATACTTTCTAAAAATGGTCAAATACAGGACTTCTATGGGCTTCTCAAAACGGCCTCTCAATGGGCCTCTCACTATATGGGCTTCTCAAAACGCGTTAATCCATGAAAAACTGGAAGTCGAATTTATTAAAGAATACAATACTTTCTTCTATTGAATATAGAATAAAGTAAAAACAACAGTATTGAAAAAAAAAAAAAAAAAAAAAATCTATGTCTGAAATTATCTCGATTTTCACCCGATTCTCTCTTAAATAATTTTTATTTTAAAAAATCAAAATACTGATAGAGGTAAAAGTATAACGCAAAATTTTAACAACATGGGAGCCCCCCCCCCCTTTTTTTTTTACGTGAATAAATAAATAAATTTGGTTTATTTGTTAGTGGAGAATTTTAATGTAAACTTTAATTCAGAAAGGGGGAAGAATTCATCGAAGGATTAAAAATTATGGGCATTGATTTATGAACTAATCCAAAACATTATACGACGAAAAGCCGTATGATAATCATAGATAGAGTAGTTTATATAGATTGATCATTGCGTCGAAAAATCTGATCCCGCTTCACTCGGCAACAAACGCCCATCAGAGCGGATGAAATACAATGGAACTCACTGGTACAGTTCATAGTGTACAGCCTTATTTCATAAGCCAAAAGTTTATAAAAGATTTATAACCTATTGACGTGAAAAAACGAGTAAGGTTACACCAGATACATTTTTAAGTCGATATGTGGTAGATAATGACGACATTTAGAAAATTATACCATTTTTACCTATGATATTTCAAATCGCAAGAACACCTTTGGAAGTCCGGTGACACCAGTTTAATGCCATTTTGAGCAGCAAAGTCCCGTCTGAAACCTTGCATTATTTAACAAAAGGACTATGCTTAAAAGTTCATTTAACCTTTTAAGTGTCATTGGCATAAATGTAGAGTACTGACATATAGCGTATCGATTACAGCAGGTAAAATTTAACAGATTTAAATGCAATAAGAAAAAAAAAATCTGATGTGGGCACCACATGACTTCCTTATACACTTTTAGAAATATACATAATGTTAAAAATCATTGACATTGGACCCGAAACAGCTGGCTAAAAATGTTTAAAAAAATGAATTATCACCGTGTTCTGAGCTTTTGTGAAAGTGAGTTAAAAACTAATTTTGTACTGGTAACGCTGACGAAGGCAGCAGAAACCCCCCCAAAAATGGCTAAAAGTATTTAAAAAATGCATTTTCACCGTGTTCTGAACTATTCTGGAAGTTTCAAATGTCGGGAAGTTAGTTAAATAAATTTACTGTTGAACCATATAAACGTTGCCGAAGGCAGCAGTGACCCGAAACAATTGGCTAAAAATATTTTAAAAATACATTGTCACCGTGTTCTGAGCTTTTCCGGAAGTTTTAAATGTCTAGCTAGTCGGGAAGTTAGTTAAAAATCGATTGCAAGATTTGTACTGGTAACGCTGCCGAAGGCAGCAGGGACCCTAAAGAGTTGGCTAAAAGTACTAAAAAATGCATTTTCACCGTGTTCTGATCTAGTCTGAAAGTTTCAAATGTCTAGCTAGTCGGGAAGTTAGTTAAATAAATTTTCTGTTGAATCACATAAACGCTGCTGAAGGCAGCAGGTTTTGGAAACAGTTGGCTAAAAATATTTTTAAAAATGCATTGTCAACGCGTTCTAAGTTTTTCTGAAAGTTTCAAATGTCTAGCTAGTCGGAAAGTCAGTTAAATTGCAAGATTTGTCCAAACCGTTTTTGAGTTATTACCGTTTTTTTTTTTATACATTATGGCCAAAACCTATGTATTTTTGGTCATTATGAACCTAATTTTCCTAAATATCTCCAAAACGGAAAATCATACAAAGTCCAAAAAGGGAGGTGCGCAACTAGATGTTATAACAAACCTATGTACTAATTCGCAACTTTCTACGTCTAATCGTTTTTGAGTTATGCGACATACACACACACACACACACACACACAGACGTTACGAAAAATCGTGTAAATTCCCTTATATCTCTAAAACGAGAGCTCGTGTTAAGACGACACTTGCAGGTGTATAACTAGACATCATGACAGTCACACGTATAAATTGGCAACATTCAGCGATCATTCGTTTTCGAGCAATGTGAAATACAAAATCCATTTCGCAAATCGGGATTACTATACTTCCTTTGAAACCTTTGGACGGCCCCTGCCTGCCTGGGCTCGGCCAAGCTTAACGGGTTGGATGCCGTCCGCCGGAGCGAATAAATCGCCAGATCTCCGCGTGGAAGCTGCTGGTCAGCAATGTAACTAGAACGCCAAAGCTCAGGAATTGCAGGGTATCGACTTCTGCTTTGGAGACACAGCTCGATTTGTACACCACACCCTCCAAGATAGCTATGTTGGAAACGCACAGACATGCTCCAGGATGTTAAGGAATTTGGAATAAGTGCACTTACCAACGAGATATATAAATTAGAGTGCTGATTCAATGGATGAAGGATTAGTTTCCGTGGTTCAAGATGAATCACGTGACATGCTCCAATAGGTTGCTGTGTTTGGTTATTTATCGCTATTTTGGCATTTAAAATATCAGTTCGACAAATTATCATTATTATTAGGTAACATGACAGTCCTATGACCGGAATAAATTGTTTTTAAAATAATTTTACACATATTTCACATTTTAATAAATAATAAAATACCCTTTTTTCATCGTTTCCCAACAAAGTTTAAAAGTGTTTATAAAAGAAAATTTAAACTTTTAAAGAGCTAAATTTAACAACAAATAATAATTTTTCAACTATTTTTAAGCATTTTGCCGGTTAAAGTTCAACTACACGAACTAAAAAAGAAGTAAAATCAAAATCAAAATGATTTAGAACAAAAGAATATTAAACTACGTAAGTAAACAAAATCATTGGCGTTTATGACTTATGGGAAGAACAATCTCCAAACCGTTGCCATAGAAATTTACTGAAAATAAGCTGTTACCAAGGGAACCACCGAATACGCAGGTGCAAGGAGAGCATGTCACATGACTCATCTTGGACCTTCTCAAGGGTTACTATTTATCACTCTACTTTATAGATCTCGTTGGCACTTACTAGCTGAGAGTCGAAATAACCGGAATTATGCAAAATTAAAACAATTTTGAATTTAGGCAGGGAGAGAGAAAAAAAAAAACGCTGGGGGAGCCGCTAAAGTTAGTTGTGCACACAATAATTAATGCCAAAAGAGGAGGCCATTTGAACAGGGGAAGGGGACAACACTTAAGAATTGAGAAAGACAAGCTGAACGAGGAAGGAACAATGAGATTATCAAAAAAACAAAAACAAAAATTAAAAATTAATTATGTGAAGCCACTGGGGGATGGAAGATAGTTTTGGGCGCATAGCGAAAATTTTGAAGTTTTTGAAGTGGCAAGGCCTAAATAATCCTAATTGGGAGGGAAATTACTATGCGCAGGGAGGCTGAATGGAGAAGAGATAGAGGGACCATCGCAATTTTGATCCACCACGGGGGGATGGTTCCCCGCGTTGGTAGCCCGACGACTGCTAAACGACCCCATCGAGCACTTGACGGTGCAGCACAGATTAACGAGGACCAGACACCGCCACACCCTCGTAAAAAAAAAAAATTATAAAAATAAATAAAAATAAACTAAATAAAAAATATAGAATAAAAATAATAATAATAATATAGAATAAATAAATAAATAAATTAAAGTAAGTAAGTAATTAAATTAAAATTGGTGCGGATCAAAACTTGATGAGTACCAAAAAGAAATGTGACAGGAAATAGTTCTAGGCTTAACAAGGAAAGTATTACCCCTACAATTCAGAAAAGAAGTGCGTGTCAAAACTAGATGAGTACCAAAAAGACTAAGTTTCCGGGATTTGTATGCTGTGCGACCTGTTATGTCCTGCACTCTTGATGATATTGTACAAATCCGGTAAAGGTAATTAACATTATGGTTGATTTTTGACACGCATTCAAACCTGTAACATTAAAAGAAGGTATTGATTGTGATCAGAACTAGATGAGTACCAAAAAGAATAGGTTATACTATACTTCCTTTGAAACCTTTAGACGGCCCCTGCCTGCCTGGGCTCGGCCAAGCTTAACGGGTTGGATGCCGTCCGCCGGAGCGAATAAATCGCCAGATCACCGCATGGAAGCTGCTGGGCAGCAATGTAACTAGAACGCCAAAGCTCAGGAATTGCAGGGTATCGACTTCTGGTTTGGACATACAGATCGATTTGTACACAACACCCTCCAAGATAGCTACGGTGGAAACGCACAGACACACTCCAGGATGTTAAGGAATTTAGAATAAGTGCACTTACTAGCTGAGAGTCGAAATAACCGGAATTATACAAAATTAAAACAATTTTGAATGTAGGCAGGGAGGGAGAAAAAAAAACGTTGGGGAAGCCGCTAAAGTTAGTAGTGCACACAATAATTAAAGCCGAAAGAGGAGGCCATTTGTAAAGGGGAAGGGATTTAAGAATTGAGAAAGACAAGCTGAACGAGGAAGGAACAATGAGATTATTTTAAAAAAAAATGTTTAGCCACTGGGGGGATGGAACATAGTTTTGGGCGCATAGCGAAAATTTTGAAGTGGCAAGGCGTAACTATCCTAATTTGGAGGGAAATTGCTATGCGCAGGGAGTCCGAATGGAGAAGAGAAAGAGGGACCATCGCAATTTTGATCCACCACAGGGGGATGGTACCCCGCGTTGTTAGCCCGATGACTGCTAAACGACCCCATCGAACACTTGACGGTGCAGCACAGATTAATGAGAACCAGACACCGCCACACCCTCGTAAAAAAAAAGGAGAGAGAGAGAGTGAGAGAAAAGAAAAATAAATAGAATAAAATAAATAATGTACAATAAAATAAATAAAAAATAATATAGAATAAATAAATAAATAAATTAAAGTAAGTAATTAAATTACAATTGGTGCGGTCAAAACTTGATGAGTACCAAAAAGAAATGTGGCAGGAAATAGTTCTAGGCTTAACAAGGAAAGTATTACCCCTACAATTGAGAAAAGAAGTGCGTGTCAAAACTAGATGAGTACCAAAAAGACAAAGTTGCTGGGATTTGTATGCTGTGCGACCTGTTATGTCCTGCTCTCTTGATGATATTGTACAAATCCGGCAAAGGTAATTAACATTATGGTTGATTTTTGACACGCATTCAAACCTGTAACATTAAAAGAAGGTACTGATTGTGATCAGAACTAGATGAGTACCAAAAAGAATAGGTTAGCTAGGAATTATTCTTTGTGATGGAATCACTATGTATGGACTAACAATAGTTAGGTCCATCCGACCTGGGAGTTTTGAGAATAAACCTGCTGAAGAAATTGTCATTATGGTTGCTTTCTGATCACCGACTGCGTCAAGGAACTTGTTAGCCATTCTACATTTTATAAAAGAACTATTCTGCAAAGGTAAAAGTCAACATGGTTCCTTTTTGACCACGCCATTCATACACTAATGTAAGTAATAATAAAAAAAATTGAAAAAAAAAAATTTAAATTAAATAAAATGAACATTCATGCACAGTCATGGGCGTGGCGCGGACTTACGGACTTATAAGCCAAGAACCGTTTACATTAAAAAAAAAATTTTTTTTTGCATTTTTATTTATAATTATTTTTTTTAACCTTATTTTTTTTAACTTTTTATTTCTAGATTTTTTCTGTTTTTACATTTTTATTTTTACCGGGGCTCAGACAATAAACAAAAAGTTCCTTGATCTAGTAAATAAAAATCTGCCAGGTCCTCTTCTTCGGGTTTTGTCAGTACGTGGCTGGTTCCTGCTGCTCGAGATGTTGGCTTTTGATCACTGTGAAATGTCGTCTATGTTGTTTGTGATCCAACTGACTATGTTTTTTGCCTTGTTCTGTACGTGTTTATTGTTGGCTAGTTGTTTATACCAGAGTTGTTCATTGGCCTGTGTGATTTTGGCCAGATGGAGGTTTTCCGTTAGCGGACAGGCTAGTAAGTAGTGTAAGGTACTATACTTCCTTATACCTTGTATAAAGAAGTAAAAAAAAAATCTCTTAAATAATGTAAAAATTTAAAGAAACGTTGTTAAAAATAAGAGAACATGCTAACGGGAAAACGTTAATTTCATCTACCCTTTTTTTTTTTTTTTTTTTTTTTTTTAATAATCATTAAATTTTACTTACTTTTACGCATATTAAAAAAAAAAGGAAAAATGAAAAATCATGCAGTCCACATTGATTACTAATACTTTCCAAAATTACATTCTCATGCATAGCGATGTAGATCTGCATCGTATGCTTAAAACCTCATATCTCTTATGTAGCAAACATGATCCTCATACGTAGTATCCTCATATGTAGTAAACCTTTGCATAGATTTTTTTTTTCCCTTCTTTCATTTTAATTTTACCAAAATTATTTTATCGTTTCCGAATGCAACTAGAATATTTGACAGTTTATTTCTTTATCTGTGACAATCTTCATTATTGTCGCGCTATCGGAGTACAATTTCATTTCGGTGGTGTTACGAATTACGATTATTTATATAAAAAGTAATAAAAACGTACAGGAAAATTTTTTTTCGGATAGAAGCAAGGTAAGAGTAACGAATAATATTTATATTTTTGCATATACTCATAAATTTATGCAAGAAAAATATAGCTTTTTTCGTGATGTAAAAATACATCAATATGCAAAATCGGTTCTACATAAGTTCACAAATCCTAAAGTAAATCTTATGATTTTTTTTTCCCCAATAACTACACCCATTTCCCGGTTGATTTCAAATGTTATTTATTAAAAATAAAAATTCATGCAATTAAGAATTAAATATTGTTGGAAATTTCAAAAATACTTAACACAAACAAAAGCCAATTCCAGTATTTCCTAATTGTAGCCCTTAATATATTTGAGTATTTTAGTGTAACCCTACAAATCTAACGTTAAGCGTATCATATTCTATACAAAACATTATTTTAGTATATTAACAATAAATGTCAATTTCCTTATGATTTTTTCAGTAGAAAGTTATTTAAATGTGATTTATAAAAACGTATCTCCTAAAGCACAATGCATTAGCCTTTTTTTTTTGGGGGGGGGGGGGGCAGGGGGAGGGGTCCTTGTAACAAACCAGTTGTACAGGGTCTATTAATGCCATTTTAAACAGGGAACATCCCATAGTGAATTTGAACAGCAGATATCATTTTTAAGCAATATGCAAGCAAATTAAAGCAGCATAGCTTTTACTTAATACTCATCTAATATACCAAGTTTGTTGTGTTTATATACACTACTGAAGCTGTGATGTATTCTTTTTTTAAATAGAGGAAATTGTTGCATAACAGTGAGATCCATTGGGCGATATATCCATGGGCGTCGGCACAATGGGGCAAGGGGGGCACTTGCACCCCCCCCCCTCTGGAAAATTCTAGTCAGCATTTTTTTCTTTAACTTTAAAACTATGCTATCAGAATTTTATTAAAAAACAATTTTTTTTCCGGTTGTGCCCCCCCCCCTGAAATTTTTTTCTGGTGACGCCACTGGATATATCCCAAAATTTATCCCTATTAATTTAAATTAAGCTTAACCAAATATTAAGCCTAGTTAAATTATGTCTAGTGGTTTGTGAGATTCCAAATTTTTCACAATACATGCACACTGAAAGACAGACATTTTCAAGAAATGAGCGAATCAGGATCAGGACGTCCCAAAACGTATAAATTCATCAAAGGCAGGAAATAGAAGATTTTCACCAATCTAATACTTTTTTCTAGTATATATATAAAGTAACTAGTACGCAGTGGGTAATCACAAAACTTTCATCTATATCATTTTATTTAACCGCGCCACCTACCGCGTATGTATATAATAAAAATCTAAAATAATCTGTTATTAATTATTTTTATAATGTGTTATTTAATATTTTATTAATTATATAGTTCATGATAATTTAATTAGCCTATAACTTTTAAACACATATAAAAAATATCAATCAGAATAATTAAGAAAATACAAATCATTTTTTTAATTTTAATTGTTCATGGTAATGAAAATTATTTATAGTTATTTATGAATTATACAGTTTTATTAAATGAAAATTTAAAATATTAATTTGTAAATATAGTTCAATTATAAAATAATTTATGTATAAAGAATATAAATTATTTATATTTGAATTTATTATTATGATTTTTTGTTGTTAATTAATTTACATTAAGTGAAATAATTAATTAATTATAATTTATCGATAAAAATTGTTATTTCGTCCGAGTGTTCCTAAACATACCTTTTCTTATAAACATAGCCCATTTTCATGTCAGTTTGTTATAGGGCAGTTGCAAACAGCTGATAACAGCATGGCAACGTGGCCAGCGTGCCCTCCATCATTGGTTGCTATGCGCGGTTGCCATGGTGCTGTGAGCTGTTTTCAACTGCCATTTGCTTACTGTTCTAAAATGGCGTCTATTTATTTTCACGTGGAGTTGAAAGCCCTCCATCTACGTCACTATGACGTCATATGAAACTGCTCTATTTGTCACATTTGCCACTAGTCAGTTTGATAGATTGACTGACGGAGCGACGTTAAATCCACTCCACCATTTTTGTATTTAGTATAGCTTTCCTTTCCATAAAAAAAAAATCCAATGCGCATGGCTATTTTGAGAGGGTAGTTACATAATTATAAGAATCCGAAACATATAAATAAAAACAAATACATGAGCAATGTGCAGAAGTTAAAATTTACTTTAGTTAACGCAAATCTTTTTAAATATGTTATAGCTTCTACATTTTAAAGGACGAAAGTAAAATTTTTATAAATATTTGCAATGAGTATTGTAGCGCATGTGTAAGTCAGTTTGATTTTTGCCTAAAATTTTCATCTTCTGCATTTGTATAGTGCAAGATGTACATATTTTAATATGTTATTGTTGTATTTTAATATGTTACAGAATTTGTAATAATACCATTATTACAAATTCTGAAATGGAATAAGGATAGTTTAGTTTTACATTTCTTGTAAAGTTATTTTTTATATATAATACTTTATGTCGTAAGAACTGTATGTTTTGTTTATATATTATTTAAAACTATACAACATCAACATCTAATTTATTAAGCGTGGCTTTTATAAATATATTATAATGTAAACTCTTGCACATGCATATATAAATGTGTGTATTTGTGGTACTTATACATTATTCGGTCAATGATTTTCGCCAAATCGATATTTTAACCAAATGATAATGAACTCTCAATGACATTTAATTATTTAAGTTTCATTTTTTAAATCGGAAACTCGATTAAATTTCAAGAATAAAAGTTATTACAAATGTATATTTATATTAGTAGTTTGTAGATGATGAAATAAATATATATATTAGAATATTTGATTACTAGAAATTTATATAAATAAAATCAAAATAAAATACTTAAATGAAAAGTATATAATAAATACTATTATTATTAACTTACCTAGTTGTATCATAAGGTTGTAATAGTGATCATCAAGTATATTAATACTATATTTAGTTTGAAATTGTTATTTTATAGTATATAAATATCATGTACATTTAGGGTCTTCATCCATTTTTATAGACTGTTTTCAGATTTATAGATTTTGTTTACATATATGCCTTTGTTTCTTTTTGAGTTCATATTACATTTAAGTTCTTTGTTTACATTAAGGTCTTTGTTTACATTTGCTACTTTGTTTATATTTGGAGTCTTTCTTTATATTTAGAGTCTTTATTTACAATTACAGCTTTGTTTACATTTATCATCTTTACCTATTTACATTTAGGGTCTATGTTTACACACAGATTTCTGTTTACATATAGGGCTTATGTTTACATTTTAATCTTTCTTTACATGTAGTTCTTTGTGTACATATAAGATCTTTTATACATAGTCTGTTTACATTTATCGTCATTGTTTAAATTTCGGGTGTTTTTTACCTTTTAATTCTTTGTTTACATGTTGTTTGTTTACATATATAGTCTGTTTACATTCACGGACTTTCTTTACATTTAGGGTCTTTGTTTACATGTAGGTCTTTCATTTTTTATTTTTGTTTACACTATGTACATTAAATGTCCTAAGAAGTGTTATCAATAGAAAATATATTTGCTATTATTTGAGGATTTACATTTTATTTGTCAGTGATTAAGTTTATTTCTTTACTTTTGTGGTTCATTATTATTAGTGCTGCACCGAGTACCGAATACTGAGTAGTTGTAAGAAATAATAATTGACGTACATATGAAGAATTTTGAAATTTAAAAATGGCTTTTTGAACACAAAATTAAGTTAAATGGCAAACAGCATGTTTTCATGAAACGTTTCAGAACTTTTGTAGTGTATATACACAATTAGGTTCATTGTTATATTTGATACTTCCAGCTTAGTGGATTATTTAAACCATAATAACTGATAACTTCATTCTTTATTACATAGTCTTTCTCAGATGCAAATCATTCTCAGATAATTCTTTGCTGTGATGTACCGAGTGTTGACACTTGAGAACAGAAAATTTCTCTTGTATAAAATTAGCTCTTTAATTAATTAATATTAACTCAAACATGAAGATGAATATATACATATGAGAAATTTATATACAAATGAGTACCCATGTACTCATGTAATAACAAGAATAAACCAAGGGAATAAATCCGTGACTCGGGCGCGCCAATTGCACCCTACGTTTCAGGCCGAAGGCCAAAGTCTGTCTCTGCGAAAATACCTTCTCCCGCTCACGGCGGCTTCCAAGGTTGGTTGGTTGCATAAAATAAACTTAGGAGTGGTTGGTTGCATGACACCCCCCAACTAAGATTGAGATACGCCAAGCGTATGAAAATCTGATAATTATTAGCAACCAACTGACACATAAATATTTAAACACATGAAAATAAAAACAATGCCAAATAAATACTTGACAACAGATGTACAGAAGTCTTGATACAATACCGGAACAAATATAGATATTTCAACACAAGAAGTAAATGCAAAAATAAAATAGACAATTCACAACAGATGTAAAGAGGTCTTGATATAATACCGGAACAAATATTTATAATACTAAACTCACACAAAAAAAACTAAATTACTAAATAGAACCAAAGTTATTTGTAAATAGCAAAACTTATTATTGGCATAGTCTCGACAATCCATCAGCGTTTTTCAGTTTTGCACCAGGGCAATGCGATATGTAAATATCATATCTTTGTAAAGATAGTGCCCATCTTTGGAGTCTAGCAGATTGAGGTGCAGTTTTTTGTAAATAAACAAGAGGATTATGGTCCGTTATAATCTCAATACGAGTTCCGAAAACATAATTTTCAAATTTCTTTATAGACCATACTACAGCATAGGCCTCACGTTCTATAGTAGACCAATTACACTGTACATTAGTGAGCTTCTGACTAATAAAACTAATTGGACATAGATTACCTTCATTATCTCTTTGCGAAAGACACGCACCGACACCATAGGAACTGGCATCACATTGAATGGTAAAGGGTTTATTTGGATCTGGAGTATAAAGCTTAGGAGCTTCGCACAACATTTCTTTAAGTTGTCGAAATGCTATCTCTTCCGTCTGTGTCTACGGTAAATTTTCCGGAACCTTCTTTTTAGTTAAATCGGTCAACGGTTTGGCAATTTCAGCATAGTCTTTAATGTAACTTCTATAAAAGTTAAAAAGACCAAGAGCGCTTTTTAAAGCTGTTTTAGTTTTCGGCGATTCCATATTTTCAATGGCAAGTAACTTTTCAGGATCAGGTTGATGTCGTCCAGATCCTATTACATGGTGTAGATATTTAATCTCTGATCTGCACAATACACATTTTTTAACATTTACGGTAAATTTTAGTTCAGTTAGCTTAGTTAAAATTGCATCTAAATGTATAAGATGTGATTTCCAATCATTAGAAAAAATAGCGATATCATCGAGATATGCTTTGCAATATTCGCGATGTTCATTCAGAGCTTCATTCATTATTTTCTGAAAACTTGCAGCCGCATTTCGTAATCCGAAGGGCATTACCTTCCAGCGATATTGAGAACGGTGCGTCTTGAAAGACGTAAAATCACGACTTTTCTCTTCTAAGGGAATTTCCCAATATCCTTTTAACACATCTAAACAAGTAATAACATGTGTACGACCGATTTCATTAATTAGATAAGTCTGTAATGTTCTCCATAGGGTAATCAAAAGGTTTGGTTACCGAATTGAGCAAACGAAAATCTATACATAATCGTACACTTCCATCCTTCTTAGCTACGCACACTACTGGGTAAGCTATTTCGGCTTCACTCGGCTCAATAAGGCCTAAGCTTTCTAATTCTTCTATTTGGCAGTCAACTTCAGGTTTAAGTGATTCGGGTATTCTATACACATAAGGCTTTTTTCTTTCAGTACCTGGCATTAGACAAATTTTATGTTCTCCAACATTAGCAACTTGAACTTTACCCGAAAATAATGGTACATGCTTATGCAAGAGTTCGAGCAATTCTGTTTGTTTCTCCTTTCCTAAATGACTAATGTCCACATCAAAGTCAGTTTTATTTTCCTTAATAGGGTTTGGGTGGATCTCTCCGAATTCACAGTCATCTTCAAAAATTACACCTACCGTTTGTGCTCTAACATGGAATTTTCTTATCTTATTTACATGTACGTGTCGTATATTACCGTCAGGTAACTTAACTTTATACGAGTGAGGTTTAATTCTTTCTAAAATCTCACCAGGACCTGTCCATCTCGCATACAATTTATTAGTAGAATCTGGAATTAGTAAGTATACTAATTCTCCAATCTTGAATTCTTTCATTTCTTTGTGACGATTAAAATAATTAGCATAAGCTTCTTGCTTTTCCGCAGCAGTTAAAGATGCTAAATCGGCAGTTTTCTCTAAGTTAATTTTTAATTCTTGTAAGTAATCTACAGCTGTATTACTTAAATTGTGAGGTAAAGGGATTTCTCCTGACCACGTTGATTTTAATACTGCTAATGGACCTCTAGCTTCGTGCCCATACATAAGCTTAAATGGAGAAACTCCTGTTGTACAGTTAGGAACTTTGCGATACGCGAAAAGTAAATACGGAATGTGTCTATCCCAATTTACAGGGTCAGTTCGTATTACATGATGAAGCATTTGTTTAAATACACGGTTAAATTTTTCAACAAGCCCATTCGAGGCAGGGTAAGCTGGAGTTGAGAAACGAGGACTTACTCCTAATCTTTTCTCAAACTCTTGTGTTAATTGAGACGTAAAATTAGTGCCTTGATCACTACATATCATTTCTGGGATTCCTGTACGCATAAATATTTCTAAAAGTGCATCACACGTGACCTAAGCCGATAGGCTTCTTAAAGGTATGACTTCGGGCCATCTCGAATGTTGGTCAATTAGACAAAGACAATATTTATGTTTTCTACCTGAGGGCGGTGCAATCTCTCCAATTAAATCGACACTCACTGTATGAAAAGGATAAGGAGGACGTACCACAGGCGTTATAGGTATTTTATCGGACGTTTTTTCCGGACTCCTCAACTGACATTTTTCGCAAGTTTTACAGAAATTTTGTACATCTCTTATTAGGTTAGGCCAATAAAATGATAGTTTTATTCTCTCTTTTGTTTTCCGCATGCCTAAGTGATTCCCAAAGATTGAGTCATGAGCTAATTTTAAAACACTTTCTCGATAACTCAAAGGTAAGACCAATTGATCTACTGTTTCTCCACATATTTTATCTTTATGGAATAATAAATCGTCTTTAAGAAAATAATTATTTTTCTTTAACTCCGTTTCTTTAAAAGCAGTTTGTAACGATAAGCATTCTCTCTGCCTTTTCCTAAACGTACTAGCATCAGATAAATTATTAACATTGTTTTGTGCATTCTCCCGTTCCCTATTTTCAATTTGATTATCCTTTGGCAAGTTAATCACTTTTTCTTTATTCGAAATCAAATAAACAGCTGCCTCTGAATCGCTATTATTTATTGAAGCAACAATGTTTTTTTTATTAATCAAACCTTGCATTTCGTTTGACCTCGAAAAACCATCACTCTTAAATAATGTATTATCCTCTCCCGAAATTATTTTTTGATTACTACATTTATTTTCGATATGTAACAGCGATGACTCATTTAAATTACTTTCATTTCCTGCCTTATAAACATTTTGCGGCGCCAACAGCGTATTAGAATTTTCTTGGATAAACAAATCATTTAATATTTCTTTCTGATTTACTAATGTATCATAGAAGTGTGGAGTGATTAAACATGGAACATTTAATCGTTTGACCTCGAAAAACCATCACTCTTAAATAATGTATTATCCTCTCCCGAAATTATTTTTTGATTACTACATTTATTTTCGATATGTAACAGCGATGACTCATTTAAATTACTTTCATTTCCTGCCTTATAAACATTTTGCGGCGCCAACAGCGTATTAGAATTTTCTTGGATAAACAAATCATTTAATATTTCTTTCTGATTTACTAATGTATCATAGAAGTGTGGAGTGATTAAACATGGAACATTTAATTTGTCAGTTATTGCAAATAATGAATCCGCGTGTGTAAATATACAACTGTTAGGATTTTTATAATAGACTGGAATTACAGCTAATCTCGCCTCAACTATTTCTCGAAATGCAGATTCTAACAGAATTTTGCCTTTGCTTTCAACATGAAGATCAGGAATTAGAGTGCTATTTAGAACACAAATCTCAGTACCTGAATCAATAATTGAGGGAACTTGTTTACCTGCGATATAAATATTAACCTTTTGTAAGGGGTATAAATTAAGTTTTTCTGATTTTTCACATTTCTGTAAATGTTTCGACATTACGTGGGTCACTACAGATTTTTTCTCTGCCGCTTGTGCGTTACTTTTAGATTTTTTTATTTCCTCACTTTGTTTGTTAATTTTATTGAATCTGTTTCTACGATTCGCACAATCTTTAGCTACATGAGAAATATCAGAGCAAATATAACACTCCCGCTTAAAAGAATATTTACTCTCATTATTAGAAGAATATTTTCTCAATGGAGGTGGGACGTATTTTTTATGGTTTTCTGTGACTGTTTCACGATAGACGCGTTTTTCATATTTTGTTTCCTCAAATGATCTACCTTTAGCAGTGAAATATATATGACACATCTTAGCTAATTGTTCTGGGCGTAACCAATCTTCACCCTGTGTGACTGCAGCATGCATTGCCAGATCCTTATCTAGATTTTCAAATATTTTATCAGATATAATCAAATCTACTAATGACTCAAAATCATTTACATTTCGAATTTTACAATAATGGAGCCAACTGGACCTTAAACGAGAAGCAAACTGCTGGTGTGTCTCCCCAGATATTCTTGTAGCTTTCTTAAAATTTTCTAAACAAGTGAAAGGGGATGGTTCATATTCTTTTAGAATTAATGACTTAATTTTCTCATAGTTCTTTAATTCTTCTTCGCTTACATAAATCAGAATTCAGAATATTCGCGGCTTTATCGCCAATTACTTTCAGTAAAATCTCCGATTTATATTCTTTAGGTACATTTTTATGCTTAAAAGCTCTTTCAATGGAATCGAAAAAAAGATTCCATGGTTCATTCTTTTTAGGTACTGGTATTACCAAAGTTAATATAGCTTTCAAAAGCTTATCTAATGATAATATATTTTCTGAGTTACTAGAATTATGCAACACATCATCGTTACTTTCGGTTTGCTTTAACAAACTCAAACGATTTATTTCTTCCGATTCCTTTCTTTGCGCAACTGTGGTTGCTAAAAATTCGCTCACAAATTCTTTATCTTTAATGTATTCTTTAGATTTTAACAATAAATCTTTTAATTTCACTACCTTTAAATTAGAGTCAGCTTGTTCCCCTATCTCTTGCAAAACGGCAAGTAGATCGGCCTTCGTAACACTTTTAAACATTGCTATTTAAAATGTTAATTCCTATCACCATGGAATAACATGAATTTCTCACCTTTATATATTGCGTCCATGGAATTTATATTATCCTTTCTGAGAACACTATACTCTGGTACGACGTTTGCAGAGCGTGCTGTGATGTACTGAGTGTTGATACTTGAGAACAGAAAATTTCTCTTGTATAAAATTAGCTCTTTAATTAATTAATATTAAATCAAACATGAAGATGAATATATACATATGAGAAATTTATATACAAATGAGTACCCATGTACTCATGTAATAACAAGAATAAACCAACGGAATAAATCCGTGACTCTAGCGCGCCAATTGCACCCTACGTTTCAGGCCGAAGGCCAAAGTCTCTCTCTGCAAAAATACCTTCTTCCGCTCACGGCGGCTTCCAAGGTTGGTTGGTTGCATAAAATAAACTTAGGAGTGGTTGGTTGCATGACAGAGAATATAAAAATTCCTATACACTCAGGCTTAATTTAAAATGCATGAAATTTACATATGAAATGAGAACATTAAAATAAATATTTCATCATTTCAAACATGATAGACTTCATTAATCTTCAAATTCTAGAAGAGTAAAAAGATAGGTGGTTTCGGGCCACAATTTGCAGTACAACAAATTTGTTAATATATTTTTAGTAACCTTTTAGTGTATTTACCTTCTTCATAATTATTATTTTTAAAATTAAAAATCAATCTTTTTTTTACAGTTTTAAAAGTATCTTACTTTTATTTGCACAAATATGTAACCAAAGTTTTATCTACTGTATTAGTATTCTATAAGGGTTCTTTTTACTAAAATATTTTATTTTTGTCTGTTTTATAGATACAATTTTATGTACTAAGTTTTTATTTAAAAAAAAAAAAAAAAATACATATTACACACATACAAGATGGTTGTACTTAAATTCTTGTAACTAAAATGGATAAGCTCATATCATGAATCGTCTCTACATCGAGTTTGGTGGCAATCTACTTGCCCGCTTTAACTGCAGAAAGCTGTTTGCAGCAAAAGTTTAATGACTCTATGTTTATATTTTCATATTTTTTTTAGTAAACATCTCTTATGAATACGTTTCTTCCAATAATACATAAAAATAATGAAATTCTTACAACTACTCGGTATTGGCTGAATACTTAGTCCATAATTGGCTGAGTACCGAGTACTCGGCAAACTAGTCGAGTAGATTGAGTACTCGGTACAGCTCTAATTATTATATTGCCTGTTGAAAATAACATTCAAAGTCAATATTATTATCCTTTTTCTAAAGAATTTTAATAAAAGTGCTAAACTAGTATAATCTACTCTCTGTATATAAAAATGTTCAAGGTAATTGAATGATTTTAATGTTTTCAGCAATCTGTTGACAGAACTTCTGATAAGAGTTGTTTTAATAATTTCCATAATACTTTTTGTATTTTGATCTTTTACTATCACCTCACCACACCAAATTTTGTTTAACAAAATACATGACCTATCTCTGCTAGCAGCCAAACACTATTTTATTGGAATTACTCATTACATAAAGAGTTTTTTTTTTTAATGCCACCTATACATTCAGAAAATTTACAATGATTAAATGGCCCTGCTACCTGAAAAGGGTTCTATATTTATAAAAGGGGGTGGTTTTCAATTTTCCATTTTCTGACTATTCCAGTTTGTCCATGTATGTATTTATATATTCTTGTTTTATTTAATCTCTTGTATTTTATATTTGATGTATTATATTTCTTGAATTTTATATTTGATGTATTTTTTTTTTTTTGTGCTTTATTTCTGAATGTAATTGCTTTTATGCTATGTACTAATTAAAATTCGTTTGCTGTATGGTCGTGCTTCCATCTGTGAGAAGTTGGGGGCTAGAAACGTGTTTTTTGGTTAATACCAGCGTTTCGTCAGAAACTTCTCATATTCCTTTCCCTACATGGGGAAGCTCCCCTGATGAAGGCCCTCATGCGTTTTGGGATTAAATTTTCATCTGGTTTTGATTATTTTGTTTATTTATTGTAGTTTTATATTTCCTTTTGCTGCTTTTGCGCATTGGTTTATAAAAACTTTGTTCTAGTTCTATTTATTTAATAATTCAGGTTTTACTCCCTCCTATATTTAAATTTTATCATTTATATATATATATATATATATTCTCTCTGCATGCAAAATTTTGCATTTTCTGTTATTTTGGTATGTTTGGCAAATTCTAATTAATAAATTTAGTTTACTAATACATGATATATTTATGCTGCATTTGCACAACTTTCATTATATTATTGTTAATTCTAAAACTACCTTTTTCATGTTGAATTGATTTTCCTTTTCTTGCATTGTATTTAACTTCAGAGAACTTTTATCATTTTTATAAATTTCACCAATTCAAAATTACATTAACTGCCTCACGAACTATATCTATTTTGGTTTATTTAAGGTTGCTTGATATTCGTAATCGTTTTTGTATTTTTTCTGTTTCATCTTATTCAATGTTTCTTGTTTTCATCTATTCAATGTTTGAAAAGGTTTTCAATATATATATATATACACAGAGGGTGTTCAAATTATTAGAAATTTTTTACCCCTATGAAATTTCAACTCCAAAAAATACCAAAAATCTAGCTCGTTCTTTCGCCGACCGTTTGCTTAATTTTTACTCTATTCACATGAGCTTTTGACAAAAATTACTCAATATATCTAGCTTTGAACCTATGCAATAAAAAATTTTCTGTCTTTCGCTTATGCACAGTAAAATAATATTTACTAAAATGCTCATATCTCAACGAATATTACATGTGTTAATTTTATGTTTCAAAATAATGTTTCTCTAATGTTTTGTCATTTTTTTAGCAAGATTTGTAAAGTTTTATGGAAATCCATTCTAGTTATAAGCAAAAAACTTGTTAAAAAAAGTAGTAATTTTTGAAAAAAAAAAAAAAAAATTATATCTGCCTAAGAAATTGCACAATTCCCGTACCAAATAATGTAAATATTGTACATAGTATGTGCAACATACAATGTATTAAATTTATAGATTATTTGTAGCTTTTTGTGATATAGGGTGATCCAAAGTATTTTTACTCTTCTTCAATTTGTGGTTGGCCCCCTAATTGCACTCTGGGGACTAAATCAATAATGAAAAATATCAGTTTTTAAATGTTCTGTGTATGTATGAAGTTTTAGGACAATTTTGTCTAGTAGGTATTTTTTTTAAATAATCAAAAAAATGTCAAAAAAAAAAAAAAAAAATCTAAAAATTTGAACACCCACTGTATATATCTATATTAGTAGTAAAAATAGCCTTCTTTGTCTGTAATATATTGATAGTAAAATATGTATTTTCTTTCAAAAAGAAAAGATTAAAAAATTTCCTCTCAATTTCTGATTAGAGGTAGTTTTTAATAAATTTTAGAATTTTCTCATTTGAACAATTACAGTATATAGGATTGTGTATATTTAAAATTCTTTTAAATGTACACATGCATATCAACATATTACATTTTTCATTTTAAATATGCCTCCAATGGTGTATATTTAGAAGAATCTTCAATCGCTGATGGTAATTTCTTCTTGTGATTTGGCTATTTAGCAAAATCTGTTAATAGGGGCAAAGGCAGACCTACAACTCTTGGGACCCCTTATTGGAGGCCCCCTTTCTGCCCTACCAGAATACCCCCCTTTTATACTTCTTCACTTAAATTTTACCATCAAAAGATATTGAAGTCTGTTTTAAAATTGTTTTGGAATCCCAACCCTACAAAGGAAGCAAAAGCACTGGCTGTTCTTGCCCTACCTTAGTTAGACCTTGTATAAATGTGTTCTTTTATGAGCAACTATTGACCGAAACCTATGGCTTAAAGTAAAATTGCAGCAAATATTTCAGGTCAAAATAATGTCACAACAACTTCACCAGATACACGTACTTTAAATTTGTTCAGAAGTCCCCTCAAGGCTAGAGGCTTGGGGTAGCCTGACCCTATTGCACCTTCCCCCTTCCCCCCTTTCCAAGTATGACACTGAATGTGGTGATAATGCTGATGAAGATAAAATATCCTTGAGGAAATTATGTTCTGTAAATAATAATACCTTTAGGGGTTACTAAAGTAGGGCAATAATCTTCTCTTTGCAAGATCGAAATTATGTTATGTTTCTGAACCACCCCTGGGAGGTGAATCCCAGACCATTGTCAGTTGCTTACTGGTATAGCTCTAGTGTGATGTTAAACCTCTCAACCTTGTTGAGTGAATTAATTGCATCACTGATGATCCAAGCTTTGAATGTCCTACTAGTGAACAAATCAAAGATGGAGCATTAGGTTTTGTTTTGGAAAAAGTGTCAGGGAAAAATAAAAGGATAAGATAGTGAAGTAGGGCTGGATTATTTATCAATATATCCCTAAGTATCGATATTTTTTTAATATCCCGATAACAATATTTAAGATCTAGCTCCTTCAATATATCCCTTTAACGATATTGCCGAGTGCGCACCCGAGTGAACGAAACTCGAGCGAATGAAACCCGATCAGCCAACATACAACAGCTAACGAGAGCGAAACCGGAAGAAAAAAAGCGCCGAATATCTTATTTTAATACTCATGTTCTACTTTCCTCTAATTACTCACTGATAAACTAGAAAAAATAGCCCCACGCCAAACGATTTCTATTGCAACACATATACATATACTTCCTCATCCTTCATAAACTCAAATCTAAACATCACTGCTTTAAAAAGGCCACCGCATAAAAAAAATAATAATAATAATAATAATAAATATTTATTGAAAGCCATCTGCTTTGATTATCCCGTGAATAAGCTGACTTCGTTCAAGGTCACGGTTCTACCCCTTCAGAAAAAATTCATCAGACATACTCCAATATCACAATATTATCCAATATCACATTATTATCAGCAGGTGTGTTTACTAGGAAAGAGATTTGATATTAGTCGAAACGATATATCCCTATCCGAGATATCTATTATGGGTTCTGATATATTACACTATACTGATTTCCCAGATTCCCACTCTACATTCATGCATATCGTAGGTGATGGAAACCACAGAAAAGGCAATATGACGAATGAAAACAATATCTTCTGTTTTAGCTCCTTTCCTGCTATTGGTTCATTGATATCGGTCTATTTCAAAGTGTCGATATAAAATGGCCAATAACATGCTTCAACATGTGTTTAATAAAGATCATCAAAGCCGAACTGATACAGTGATGCCAGATTGGGGATTTTGTCCCCATTTTAGGGAGTTTTGAGGCTTCTGGGGACAATTTTGGAGACCAAATGTTTGTGGGGACTTTTTTGGGGAATTCTAAAATTTTTGGGGACAAATCTGGGGCGTTTTTCAACTTTCTGTCAATGTTGGTAACGTAATGATTTATCCCTATGTTTAGAGACTTTCAATAGCTTTATTGTTATTTGGGGATTTTTTCAAAAATTGCCTTCATTTGGGGAAAAATCTGAGCTTAAATCATAGAAAAATCTGCTTGATATTTTTTTTTTTTTTTTTTTTTTTTTGAAAAAATTTTTATTTTCCCTTTTTAGTAGAAATCAAGTTGGGGATTTTTTCGAAAAAAAAAAAAAACCGTGATTTGGGGAAATTTGAAGACTTGTTTGGGGAAATAATTTTCGACCATCTGGCGTCACTGAACTGATATCTACTAGAAGAGTTTTTTTGCAAATTTTCTTAGCGTTTAATAAAAAACTTCTGAAAATATAAGCAATTATGGAATGTATTTTTTTAATATTATTTTATTATTATTAAATATTTCGATAAAATATTTTTTTTATTAAGACTGTACATCGGTCAGATAGCTTCCTTTCTTCTTTCCCATGTTATCCAATGGGATTTTCGTTGCTTCGTTTTATAAAAATATCTCATTCAAAAATGAAGTTTTTCAAATTCTGATTTTTGAATATTACTCTTTGAACGGGTCGCCTTTTAGCTTAGTGAGCAATTTTTCGAAAAAATTAATTTAAATATTTTATTTCAATAACTAAATTATGGACTAAGTGTGGATCTCTAAGTAAAATATTTAAATTTATTTTTTCGAAAAATTGCTCACTAAGCTAAAAGACGACCTGTTCAAAGAGTAATATTCAAAAAACAGAATTCGAAAAAGTTCATTTTTGAATAAAATATTTTTATAAAACGAAGCGACAAAAATCCTATTGGATAACATGGGAAGGGAGAAAGGGTGCTATCTAACTGATGTAAAATAAAGTTTTATCGTCAGTAATTTTACAGTGACAGTTTCTTTATAGAATTATATAATATTGAATAGTTTATTACTTTTTTTATGTAGCATTTATATTTCTCTTTCCATTTATTTATTTATTTATTTTATTTTTAAAGCCGTGCATGTTAAATAAAATTGGTTTAAATGCAAAATGAGTTACTTTAAGAAACAAAATGAAACTTCAACATAATTTTGTTTAAATAATATAATTTTTATACTGACAATGTATACATAAATACACACACACACACACACACACAGACACACACACACATTATAATATGTAATTCAAATTTCAATTACTGTGAAACTATTACGAATGTGAATTGAACATATATATTTAAAAGATATTGTAATGATTTGATAAGAGGATACAAAAATAAAAATGACAAGTAACTGACATTTAGGATGCATATAAGAGTTTTAAGTAAACTAGTATGTTGTGGCCACCACAAGACTTTCTTCTATATTTTCCTATACAAATTCATGCAGTAACAATATTAAAAAAAAAAAAAAAAAAAAAACGATTTTTTTTCTTTTTTTTTTTTTACTTTGTTTTAAATTACCACATATTTATAGTTCAACCATTCGTTTTAAAGGTGTTGATGAGACCTTTCGAAAGATACCGATCTTGAATATTTACACACACCCCTTCCCCCTAGGGGGGGGGGGAAGCGATGCCCCAAATTTTTTCCCTAATTAACTACTACTATTATCAATAATTCATATTAATTTCACAATCACAATTTAAGAATAACTCTCATTATGTACATTTATACGAAATTTTTTCCTATACTGCCATGTTAAAAATTTAGAAAAAATACGATCACAGCGCCACCTGTTGAGCGAATGATCCCCAAATCTAATCAGCCTCAGTTTATGTCAGGGGCCAACTAAATACCAAGTCTGGTTAAATTTCGTTGAAAAAAAAAAAAAAAAAAAAAAAAAAAAACGATTTTTTTTCTGTTTTTTTTTTTTTTTTTTTTTTTTGTTAAAAGTAAAAAAAATCGATAACTTTGTTTTAAATTATCACAGATTTATAGTTCAACCATTCGTTTTAAAGGTATTGACGAGACCTTTCGAAAGATACCCATCTTGAAAATTTACTCCCCCCCACGGGGGGTGGCGAGGCTCCTACGCATACAAAATTTTTTTCCCAGTTGACTATCTCTATTTTAAATAATTCTTGTAAATTTCATAATGATTACTAAAAAATAATTCTCTTTATGCACATTTATACAAAATTTTGTCCTATATCACCATGTTAAAAATTTAGAAAAAGCGGGATGGCAACGCAACCTGTAAGACAATTTTTACCAAAAGTTGATAGGCACTAATTTATGTCAAGGTACAACTACATACAAATTTGTATGAAATTCTGTGCAGTAGTTCTTGAGATACAGTTACCACAAAATTTTGTCACACACACACACACACACACACAGACAGACAGACAGACAGACAGACATTTTCTAAAAATGGTCAAATCGTGTTCTACAGCTCTCAAAACGTGTAAATTCATCATAAACCCGAGGTCGAAAATTTTTACGAATCCAATACTTTCTCTATATTACATATAGAAGAAAGTAAAAATATTACTTTCTACAACCAAAAAAAGGTGCATTCCAGTGGCGCACCCAGAATTTCCGTCTGGAGGGGGCTGAAGAATTATTGGGCCCTGTAGTATAGTAATAGGTTTATGGGCATGGGCATATACGCGCACATACAGTTAGCAGCAAAAGTATCCGAGCACTAGCAATAATCCCTGTTTAAAAAAGTACACTTAATACTGCTTTGTTAAATAAATCTTTGTCGAGTCATGTTCTTAGTCAGTCTAAGAACATGATTCGACAAGGATTTATTTAACAAAACAGTATTAAGTGTACTTTTTTGATATCGGAATTATTCGCTAGTGCTATGATACATTTGCTGCCGACTGCACATATAGTAAAGAATCCGCTTTAAATATTTTTTTTAAATAAATAAACGAATGAATGAAACTGAATTTAAGTTGAATAGCGCATTTAAGGATCTAAGGATATCAGTATATAAACATGCAAAGTTACAGTAGTTTGGTTAGTTGGATTTGGCATTAAGCTTGCAAATATAAAGTTGTAGGTTCATCTATGATAAAAAAAATGTGTACAATATGACAAGCTGGTGAACATAGAATTAGCCCGAAAAGAAATGCCCTCCCTCACCCCCCCCCACATATTTTCATTGAAAATAAAATTTTATCAAATTTAACTCTTTTGCAATGCTTTATATGCATATGCAGTAACACGTAAGTAACTAAGAAATTATAATAATTATGACCAAATTTCAGTGAAAATTTTTACAAGGCTATTTTTATTTAATTATCTGGAGTATGGGGGCGATGCTTCTTCTGGGTTCGGTTAACAGAAACAAGTTGGACGTAGTCTTTGTGGGTGTAGTTAACGCAGCAAGCAGGGCGCAGAACCTCTTAATATTCTAAAACATTAATTCTAATATGTAATATATTACTTAGAATTTTATTTTGTTAAGCAAATATTTCAAGCGTTACCTTTCTCAGTAATATCATTACAGGATATTGTATTCCAGTATAATATATATACAGGGTGTTTCAGTGAACCGTTTCAGAACTTCTAAGAGGGGTAGGGTACATCCTGACGAACCAAAATCATATACCAATGGGCAGTCAGAAATGCTTTCCTGACGCGGTAGATGGCGTTGTGCGAAAATCATTCTGGAGTATTCCAGAATGTTCGGATGTCCATGCGTCGGAGATGTGAGGCGTGCATTGTAGCCCGTGGAAGAAACTTCGAACACTATTACTTTAATCCATGTACCTTTTGCTTCTTTTCATGTATTATTAAAACGATTTCTCACTTACGGTCTCTTTTCTTTATGGTGCTTCTGTGTACAACACCGCTTCAGGAAAGCATTTCCGACCCCACATTGCTATATGATTTCGAGTTGTCAGGATGTTCCCTACTCCTCTTAGAAGTTCTGAAACGGTTCACTGAAACACTCTGTATATATATGGAATTTGAATTTTTATAACAGGAAAAAATTGTAGTATCTAAAAACGGAGCGTAGATTTCAGTAACATCAGATGCAAAACTGAAAACTGTGCATGGACCCCACTGTATGTTCTACGTACCATAATAAAAAAATTAAGTGATCCCACCCTCCCAAGCATCTGTAAAATAACTTATTGTTATCAGGGTATTTTTCTATTTTGAACAGTAAATTACGCCTTTTGGTATTCCTCTAATTCATTATGTTTTTAGAGAAATAATTTTACATATTTGTGATTAAATCAATTAAATTTTATTTTCAGCAATTGATTCGAAATTTCGCTAACATGTATATATGCTAGTGGCATTTACAGGGTTTAACACGAATATGCAAATTCCATTTTCAATTTAAAATATTGTTTTAGAGGAACTACTAAGAGAAGGGCTAATTTTTAATTTATATTAGCGAGAATTTTCATTTGCCGATGCGAATGTGTTAATTTTGCCCAGGGACAAAACAAACTTTCATAACGATGCTATAAATACTCAAAAATTAAAATACAAAATTGTATGAGCCTGGTATCCCATTTTTCTGATACATCCCTGCTTACTTCCACATTAGATTGCTTCTTCTGCTTGACTTTTTAGATACTCCCTCGATTTCATAATAACAGTATATGCTTTAGGACCTTAGAGGCCCTTTCCTAAAAACTGCAATGAAATGTTTTCAACTAAAAAACAAAGAACTAGTTCACTGTTTTTGTGTTTGATTGACAGTAAGAATTTCAAAAATTCCTAATACTTTCTAATGCATAATTAATGAACTTTATTTTTGCTTACAATATCTGCGTTTGAATAATATTTTTTTCATGCCTGTTTAAAATTTTTTACCATGTCAGCTGATTCTGGAGGGGGCTTGAGCCCCCTAAGCCCCCTGCGTGGGTGCGCCACTGGTGCATTCAATGGCAATTCTGAACTATTTATAATGGCAATTCTGAACTAATTAAAATGATTTTCATTTTTATTTAATACCTACATCTTAAGACAATTTTTCTGAAGCTTTATTTTTAGTAGAATTATGAATTTTGATATACTTGGTACAAATAAAACACAGATCACATATTAGCTGTGTTAAAATATGATTTTAAAATAATTAAAGCTTAAAATGGGAAGAATAGAGGATAAACTATACAGAGGTATACTAAAAAGCAATAGTATAAGTTATAAGAAACACAAAACATTAATTCACTTTTTATGATTTTTTTTTTTTTTATGATAAAGTTATGGTAGTAATATACCAGAAAATACATGGAAAACACTCTATACTTGTATACTTTAAAATTCGTGTGCATATGTCTTTAAAAAATAACAAATGTCTATTTTTTTCTGCCTTGAAAGAAATATCGCAATATATCGCTAATATCGATATTAATTTGGTGATATATCGCGATATTTAATTTCTGATATCGTCCAGCACTATAGTGAAGTGAGTAAGTCTGGCATTCATTGACAAACTCATGAAAGGAAAAAGTTAGTAAAGAGAAACAAACATGACAGTGATTAAAAATATATATATGTGTGAATACTTCTTGTTTGTAGAAATTATTCAAAAGCATTTGTGTGTTGATTTGTGAAGAATGTTCTTATCTGTGTTTGCTGAACCATCCAATTCCATGGATAGTTAATAAATTATACTGTATTAAACAATACAATTCTGTAAATTGTAATTATAATATGTTATCTTTTTTATTTGATTTCATTATGAAAAAGAATTTTTAGTTTTTTTTCATTCTAATACCATATGCAAAAGATAAGTTTTATTTATGTGTATATATTTTTATTATTACATTATTTTTTTTTATAATTCTTAAAAAATCGATGTGGAAAAAAAAGATCTTAAATCAAGAAAATTCTGAAGGAAAACCCCCAGTCTTAAGGATTCTGAATAATTGGTTCTGTACTGTAATATCTTAAAATATTATTAATTCTTAAAAAGAAAATGCAGGCTTCTCTAAACATTATTCTTTGCTTCCTCTGTAAAGGAGTTATTTTTCTGGATTCTTATAAAAGTTTAACAAGACATCTACAATACATATCATCATCAATTTTAGCCTTTATCAATCCACTGCAGGATGAAGGCCTCTCCTAGGTGATTCCAAACTGCCCTGTTTTCTGCAGTTCTTCTCCATTCTGCTCATATTAATTACAATACAATTCTGTAAATTGTAAATATGTTATCTTTTTTATTTGATTTCATTATGAAACAGAATTTTTAGTTTTTTCATTCTAATACCATATGCAAAAAAAAGTTTTTTTTTTATGTGTTATCGCATTTTTTTTTTTTTTTTTTTTTATAGTAATTCTTGAAAAATTGATGTGGAAAGAAAGACCCTAAATCAAGAAAATTCTGAAGGAAAACTCCCAGTCCTAAGGATTCTGAATAATTGGTTCCGAACTCACTGTAATATCTTAAAATATTATTAATTCTTAAAAAGAAAATGCAGGCTTCTCAAACACTATTCTTTTGCTTCCTCTGTAAAGAGTTATTTTTCTGGATTTTTATAAAAGTTTAACAAGACATTTACAACACATATCATCAGGTTTGGCAAACTGGGCCCAGTCCAGAAAAACTCGCCTGGTTTTTTCTGGGCGGGCTCACCAACAAAAACCCACTGGGTTTTTGCAAATAAATGTAATTTTGTTAAAAATTATTTATAATTTACAAATCCCATCTATAAAGTATAGAAAACACCTTACCTTTTAAGAAAAAACTCTTATTTTTATTTTCTAGAACATAGTATTAAACATAAAAAGTAACTACAATTATAAATATAATAAAAGCAAGTTTATCTTCTATAGGTTCAGTTTTCCTCTTCCTGTAAAACTGAACGATATTTTTGTTTAACAGCGGACATAAATGTTGTCCAGAATCAATATTTAACTAATTAAAGTGTTTGGTTGTAAAACTTTATAATTTTATTTTAATTTTAGTAGCAACGTAATTATAAATCTAGTAAAATGTTCTTCTATAACTGTTTCAACTATTAAAAAACTTAAAAGAAAAAGAAAGAATAAAACAAGGTGTATAAATGCTAATATGCTAAATAACATATATCTAACATTGCAATGCAAATGTATTCAAACAAAAGCCCAGAAAAACCCGCTTTTTTGCCAACCCTGCATATCAACAACATCATTTTCCATTTCAACTTATAAAAATTCACAGCAGGATGAAGGCCTCTCCTAGGTGATTCCAAACTGCCCTGTTTTCCGTAATTCTTCTCCATTTTGCTCATATTAATTACTGTAGTATTTTTTAGTACATTTATTGTACTGAAAAATGTGATTAACACAAACAATAAATAGGTGAAAAGTTTTAGAAGAAGATTTGATATCTGCAGTTGGTTCAAGGATTAAAAAATGGGTCTCATGATTCACAAGTGGGAAGAAAATTGATATACTCTATAAAATAGGTAGGTGGAAAATGAAAAGAGTGTTTTTCATAGCTCATTGGGTAAGAGAGTGAGTGACTTTTCTTTCCCACACTCCCTAACATATATTTCCTTCCCTGCAAAACCTTAGACCTTATATAGATAGACCACACATCCCCCCTCATTATCTGTCTGCGACATGAAGTAGCTTCCCCAGCTAAATTATCATGTGTTGCAGACCTGGAGAGAGAGAGACGAGAATAAATATTATGTGATTTTTATATAGGAAAGAAAGTAGTTTTTGAGTTTTGTAATTTTTGTATTGTACACATACTTTTTATTTAAGCCTTTAGATTTATGCATCGTTGGAAAGCTAAAATGTCATAGATTAAATATAAAGAAATTTCTTTTGTGAGAAACCATTCTGAAGGGGAGAATTTTTTGTTTGAATTCTTACAAAGATAAGTGCTTTCTTATGGAAGAATCTCCTGCAACTCCCTGTCACGTGACATACGTCGCTGACCGCAAAGGATGAAGGTTTCAGATTACACCCTCATGTTGAAGACATTCATTATAATATAATGGGAAGTCCTATTGGTGGCGTAGTCTATCTATATAAGGTCTATGTGCAGAACAATCTATTTCTTGACAGTATGCCAAGGCCTATCTTCAAAATGTGGCTAGACAGTAGTTTTGTTGATTTTTTAGGCACTATTTACCTTGTTTGTAATTGAAGTTTAGGACTTCTTATTATTAATAATACTGCTCTTTATTGTAGTCGGAAGAGAAGTATCTTTAATTTACAATAACCTAGTTTTCTCTATAAGTTATTTATTTTTAGAATGCATAATTATTTCTATTGTAATTAATGTATTCTTTCTAATTTAGTAAAATGCATTTAAACAACTCTTTTGTACTCTAGTTTGAAGAGTGTGTGTGGCAAAGTGGTAAAAAGTAATGCCTGTTGCTCATATTTACTAATCAAAAGGAATTTTTATCTTACACAAGCAAGATGTGATTTAATGGAATTTTTTGATGATGATAAAAATTGGGGAGAAAAAGAAGTCAGATCAGGTTAGTAAATGATTTTTCACTTTATATTAAGTAGTAAAATATGTGATGTATATGTTGCTGTTTTTAGATATA
The DNA here is from genome assembly GCA_963930645.1 of Salticus scenicus. Lineage (NCBI taxonomy): Eukaryota > Metazoa > Arthropoda > Arachnida > Araneae > Salticidae > Salticus > Salticus scenicus. The sequence goes on from OZ005659.1 coordinate 72,252,988, forward strand.
TTTAAGATTTTTTAGCTGAGGATAATGAATGTAATAACAAAACACTACTAACACTACCTTGTCATAAATTGCCAGACATTTTTGGATGTTTTGTCAAATATCTAGAAAAAAAAACGTGATGAATTACTCTGAAACATCAGGGGTTTAAAGGGAAGAGCAAATTAAAGTTGCTAGAAAGATGAGATAAATTATGCAAATATATATTGATGTAACAAAATTAATGAAATACTTTAAAAACTTTAAACAGTCATGAATTTAATATAAAAACAAAATAACGCTGTCCCAAAAATATATAGATAACCGGTGTTAAAAGTTGATTGGAGTATTGATTTCCAAATTTGCGTTTTCCAAGGTCATGTACTTGTGATGCAGTAGTTTTCTGAGATAAAAGCAAAGGTGTCTATATTTTTTCGACTGATTGTAAAGATGTCTCACAATGTGCAGTTTTCAGAAAATGAAATCTTGCAAATTTATCGTTTGAAAGCTCATGGAAGGAAAATTGTGGACTTTGCAAGAAAAAAAAAATTAGATGCAGCAGGGCTGGTATTTACCAAATTTTGTCAAAAGGTGACAATTTTGAAACAAAATCACGTTCTGGTTGACAAAAGAAAACAACAAAATGGCAAGACAGAGATTTTCAGATTAGTTTCAACCCAGAACCTGTCTTTACGGTCAATTTCTAGAGAAGTGACTGTTCCAGTATCAAAATCCATGGTGCATCGACGGCTGCAGGTAAGTAAATTGCTTGTTTATTGCAAAATGCGTCGTTCACCAAAGTTGACAAAACAACATAAAGACGCTTGTGTTCAGTGGGGTCGAAATCCTATGAATTGAACAGATGAATGATTGAATGTTCTATTTAGTGAGGAAAAGAAGTTCAATTTAGTTGGCCCTGATGGTTGGGCATATTACTGGCACGATATTCACAAGCAACCACAAACTTTTTTTAGCAGACAACAAATAGGGGGCTCATTTATGGTGCGGGGAGCATTTTCCTTTGATGGAACCACCAATATTGTTTTTTTAAAAGGTCGTCAATGTTCCGAAGATTTTCAGAAAATTCTAGAAGTACAGTTACTTCCATTTGGAAAGTTTGCTAGGGGAGCATGAATGCATATATCAGCAAGACAACTGCTCAATTCACGTGTCAAACTCTACAATGCAGTGGTTTAGATAAAACCAAGTAAATGTTATAGACTTGCTAGCCTGAAGTCCTTTCCTGAACCCTGTGGAGAACCTTTGGGGAATATTTTCTAGAGACGTATATGCTAATGGCTGTCAGATTGCAACAGTTCAAGGCTACAAATTGAAAGAAGTTGGTTTTCTCTAAAGCCAGAATTTTTTCAAACTCTTGTTTTGAGCCTGCCTGATTGAGATTTTGACGTGATTAGGAAAAATGGCTCAAAAATTTGATTGTTAAAGAAATAATAATAATAATAATAATAAGTTGTCTATAAACTTTCGGGACAGTAAATTTTCATTTTTAGTTTTTATCACAATGTCTGTGATTGTAAGATATTTTTGTATAGTATTATTATTGTCTTGATGTATAATTAAAAATTATTTTGAAATTTTTATTCATCTTTTTCAATTGTAAAACAAGAAAAAACCCGTTGTCTATAAACTTTTGAGACACACTGTATATTATATATATTTTTGCAAAATTTTTGTCCTGAAGGCAAAAAGAAGATCAGTTAACAAATAAAAGAAAGAAAAATAATGCTTGAATCAACCTATTAAAAAAAAAAAGTTTGAAATATGTTATGACGATTATATATATGATTATTATGCTGCTTTTACTTAAATCTATGATAATTTGTAGGTATAAGAATAGCAAATATATTCATATGAAGATTTAAGCAGCGACAAATTTAAGCTTAGGCCTGGGCCTAAGGGTGTCAATGTTTCAGGAGCACATAAGTTTTAAAGTTGATTAAAATTTGAACAGCAGTTGCGATTGAAATTTGAACTATCAAAATTTGAAAAGGATATCCCATTTAAAAGATATTAGTGTTTGTGTTAAGGCCAATTGCCTAAACTAGGGACCTAGCTAAGGAGAATGCCCTCTGTGGGAGTCTTTCTAAAGAGTCCTGTTCACACAACTTACCATGGAGATAACCATGGAAAACTTTGAACGGCAAAGTTGACGAGCGCAACCTGGGATCAAACTTGGCACTCCTTGTCTTCAAGCTTTGAACCAAGTGCTGACTTGATGATTCCAGTGGTAAAATAGGGGTGATAATACTTGTGATTGAGATAAAATAGCGACGAGAAAACATCGAATGACTGAATGTTTATGAACTCCCAACTTGTCGGTCAATTTGGCACTCCTTCAAGTCTTTGGAATCATTCTCAGTGCTAGGTGCAAGAAATGTGGTTACACTATAATTTTCATTTATGTGATATTTCATTTATTATATTTCTTGAAGGAAGTCTGCCTATGTTACTAGCATTATCAATATGTTTCACACCACTAACAATAACTGTTGTACCCTTGACAATGACATGTACAAACATACTAAAATTTTGATGGACATTAAATTATATTAATTAAATAAATGAAGTGAATTTACTACATAAAATAAATTAAAGAACCTTTACTACCTCGTTATTTGCCGTTAAATCTTTCGATCGGGATCCTGATTCTCATCAGACGGCTTCTCTGTGAGTGGTGATTTGGATTGTTCTGCTGGTTTCTGCCTTTTCAAAATATGGCGCCACCTTCTACCTGGAGCTACTGCGCTGCTGTCATTACAAGCATTTTCATTGGTGGTTATTTCGATCGACTCGCGGAACATGGCGTAGTTGTATTCTTCATAATTAGCTATTTTAGTGGTTTTTTTTAAATTTATATTTCCCTGGTAGAAAGTCTTGGCTAAAACTGTATTTTGGTTTCCAGTTTTAATATCTCTTATATGTTCCTTTATTCTTGTTTTGATTTTTCTCTTTGTTACTCCGATATATGAGCCGGTTTGTTTATTTTGATCAGTGTAAGGTATTTTAAAGATTCCTGAAGTTTCAAGGGGGGGAATAGGATCTTTTTCGTTTCTGATAAGTTGAAATATATTTTTATTAGGCTTTATAGGGATATTGCATTTATTGGCTGCACGTTTAATTTTATTTGAGGCACCGCGATCTTATGGTATGGAGGTCGTGAATTTTAAGGGGGGGTTCTGAAAACTAGGTATGTTGTCAATGTGTTTCATTTTATTTTTAATGACTTTATTTTTAATGATTTTATTTACAATTCTTTCTGGGTATCCAGCTTGCTTTGTGAACGTTTTAATTAGGTTTAATTCATTATTTAAGTCTTCTGGGTTATTGCAAATTAAAAAAGCGCAATTTATATATGATTTTATGGCGTTAATTTTATATCTGTAGGGTGTTTTGCATTTGTAATTAATAATTCCGTTGCTATTTGTTGGTTTCCTGTAGACGGTCGTTTTAATTTCCTGATTGGTGCGTATGATTTTGACATCTAAATAATTGATAGGTCTATTACTTTCCTCTTCACATGTGAACTGTATGTTTGGATCAAATTTATTAATTTCGTTAAGAGTTTCATTAACATTTAAATTTTTGTCGATAACAGCAAATACGTCATCGACGTACCTATACTAGAAGAAGATTTTATTTTTTAATTTATTAAGGATTTCATTTTCCAGTTTTCTTAGTTTAAATTCAGCAGCGAAGCCGGAGAGGGGGGATCCCATTGGGACGCCTTTCATCTGTTGGTAAATTTTGTTATTAAATTTGAAATAATTTTCCCTCAATAAAAAATTTGCAGTAGTGGTTAAAGTCCAGGCTATTTCAGGATCAGGATACTTTTCTTTAATTGTTTCATTAATAATTTGGCGTATTTCGTTGATATCTATGGATGGATATAAATGGTAGCTCCAGATAGAAGGTGGCGCCATATTTTGAAAAAGCAGAAACCAGCAGAACAATCCAAATCACTCACAGAGAAGCCGTCTGATGAGAATCGGGATCCCGATCGAAAGATTTAACGGCAAACAACGAGGTAGTAAAGGTTCTTTAATTTATTTAATGTGTTTGATGGACATTTTAATAATAAAAACTTTTATTGCTGCTTGAAAGTTTTATCAAAATAACAATTGGCTAATTGTATTAAAAAAAGGGTACTTTAAAAGACTGTTTTATAAGCATTTTAAATTCTCAAATTATTTTGCTTATAATCTGTATTTTTTAATCTTTTTGCATATCCTATCAGTGGCGTTGTCCAACTAGTTTTGCTTTAAGGGGGTGCATCACGGATCGTCAAGGTCATCGAAAGCCCATGATATTCTATGGAGAAATTCATTTATAGAATTACACATTTAAAAAAATCAATTTTTGGAAAACGGGCATTCATTTAATGGTTGTGAATTTTCTGAATGTGAAAACGGAATTTAAAGATACCAATTAGGTGATGAGCAATTTTATAAACAAATTTCACCATAGACTTACATGGGATTTGGCAACTAGAGATGGGGAAATCGTAAGACGGAATGAGCAGCCTTAAGAAGTTCTTTTAAATTTCTGCAATGTGTTGCCGGCACCCAGTATTTACAGTTTGGAAAATAACTTCTGTGTTTCCATATAATAAGAAAAATTAATTTAAACTTACAAAAACGGAAGAAAATCTCATGAAATGCAAATGCTTCAAATTTTTATTATTATTTAAAATTCAAATTAGCAATTAAAGAAATTCTCACACTTATAAACTAATTATTAATGGGGAAAATGTAATAAGATATTTGATTATTAATATTCTGTATCAAATTATTAAAATTCCGTATGTATATCACATGCCGCCATGTTGTTTCTTATATATCTCTAAAGACAACATATTTCTGTACTTTATTTTTTTATTTTGAAAAAATTGTTCATAGAGGTATGTTGCTTCAAAAAACTCTTTCACTGTTAGTGCATGCCTATGTATGTTTTTAGTGTATATTTTTAATTTAAAAAATACATCAAATTTATTTTCTATGCTTTTGAGTTTTATATTTGCACAAAAAGTAGAATAATGGCTGTCAGGCACATAAAAATAGGATTTCAGGCTACCAGGTAGCCACTAGCTGTTGGCTGAATATCACTCCCACTGCTTTGTATAATAAAAATATGCAACTTACGGTGAAAAAGAAAGAAAAAGAGCTTGCAAGTCTATAATTATTAAATTAAAACTTTTCATTTAAATTATGTATTTAATAGCTTACATTTTCTGCTGTTATTGTATTCTAGTATTTATTCTGTTTTATTCTTCATTTTATTTCTTCAATCTATAAAAACATTAAGTATTTAAATTCTCTGTTAATCAATTTTTTAAACATATCCATTGACTTTTTTAATCTTGTTTGTAGGGAGAGCATGGACAATAGATGAACTCCGAATTAAAAGCAATTCTGATCTCCATAAATTATGGTGAGTTACAGTGGCATCTCCAGTATTTTATTTTGGGGAGAGCTGAGCTAAGTTTGATATCTATTGATGGGCCAATGAGTCATGTTTGTAAGGAATACTTTTTCTACCACATAGGGGTAGGAAAACGTAAAAAGACAAAGACAGAAGAAAAGGGACAAAAGAGTTCTCTTTTCTTTATCACCAAAAGCAAAAAATCTGTATTTAAAAAAAAAATGTACAAAATTTTGGGAGTGGCTGTAGCCCTATCAGCCCCCCTCCCCTTTTCCCTCTGGATACGCCATTGGTGAGTTGCAATTTTGTCTTTCTGTTGTTATTGTTGTTGTTACTTATGCCATGCCAGTTGGAAACTTCAAGTTCCAGTAGTGAAACCACCCAGAATTAATTCAGCTGGGAAGCACATTCCATTTTAGAAGAGCACCATAAGTGGTGGAAGAATGACTTAGCTCGAGAAACTAGAAAAAGATGGCAGCACCAGCAAACAACAAGTGTTCAAATATTGAACCAGATCAGGACTGAGAAAATCCCATGTATCCTGAGAGGTATAAGTTAATGGGAACTTGCAGAACTCTGCAACTATGATATATTTAACGTCCACCAGTAATTCTTTCTTCTATATGCATAAGAAGAAAGAATTGTACACATAAAAAAATTTTAATCTGTGCTTTTTTGATAGATTTATACATTTTGAGATGTTCTTTTTGACATTTTTGAAACAATTTCACCATTTATAAGTCTGCAAATTACCAAAAGTTTGTATATTTTGTATCTGAAGGACAAAAAAATATATTGTTCATTTTTGACATCTATGCATTCTAATATGATATAGTGTAGTCTTTTCCATTTATCTTTAATAACATATGCTGCTCGAGGAATATTTTAATTAAGAAAATTACAACAAGTTTAATGATAAAGTAAAGGAACTATGATTATATAATTTATAACTACAGTCAACTGTCTGTAATCGGCACGAGTTTTGTCCAAAGGTTGTGTGGTTAGAGGTCATTGTCTTTATTTACATTTTTCTTTTGCAGATACAAAGTCAGTTATATATTATTATTAATTCATAGTCAGACATTAAAAAGGAAAGACGATTTCTAATAAATTTTAGAATAAAATATTTCTTCAATATTAATAAAATTAACCAATATTATAAAAATAATTTTAAGCGTACTCAAATAATATATAGCAATAAAATATAAACATACATATTTATTTAAAAAATACTAAAGAAAATATTTTTTTTAAGTGCAGAAATTAATATTCATCATTGATTATTTGTAAATTTTGTTAAACGTTGATGTAATAGAGGTATGTTTTAAATTTTTATGTACTTTCCTGACGTTCTTTTGCTTGACCTGATGGTAGTCTGTATGAATTGCAGGATAACAAATACAAAAATCTCACTGTACTTTTTTTTTTTTCTCCAATTGTGTTTAAAATCAAGAATTAAGCTAAAAAATTTTATTTAAAAAAAAAAAAAAAAAAAGCAAAAATGTGAGAAATATTGTCGATTTTTTCAAAATCTCAGCTGTAAATTTCTTTGTTTACATCAAAAAATCAATTATAGATTAGAGGAATTTGCAAGTATAAATCTGTAGATTAAAGATGATGTCTGTACTTATTACTTAATTCCAGGACATTCTTGGAATTTTTTTTTTAATTTAATTATTATCATTATTGTTATTTTTTTTTACTTTTCTTGTTTATTAAGTTTTTCATATTTTCTTATATAAAATTCAATTTTTGTAGTTATCTCTTATCTATATTTTATACATTTTTAATATTTCTGTAGGTATGTTCTACTTAAAGAAAAAAATATGCTTTTAACTATGGAACATGCTGCAAAAAAAGAAGTTGAACTGTTTGCTAGCCCTGAAAGAATTGATAAGGTATTTGTAATATTACACACACACACACACACACATATATATATATATATATTGAAAACCTTTTCAAACATTGCAGTAGAGGAAACCAAGTATCACATGAAGAAGTAGATAGAACATGAATAAGGATTTCTGAAAAAATTAAGCGTCCTTTAATTAACAAAAACTAAAACCATAATACAAGTTTACATTCAGTCATGTGATTTGCATTTGATTACAGGTATCCCTCAATTAGTGTAGTTAGTTGTGATGTTAGTTCACAAATCAAAATATAGTTTAACAGAAAAGCTTGCAGTAAATTCATAGCTAATTTCATAAAAACCCATTATACACAAATAAACAATACAATAATAATCTATATTTTTTATGTGTTGAGTTACAAATTACATACTGCAGCTTGATTTGAAACTTTTTATGTAAAATTTATTTAATTTAGACAAATCTATTAACCTGAGCGTATGGTATAATTTAATAAATGACAAGACAATAAAGGAACATAAAAAAAGTCAATTTTTAGTTAAATTCTATATTGCTACTACAATTTTTTAGCTTAAACATCAGCTTTTATTCCCTTGTATGAAGTATATGGAAGCATTGTAAAATCAGTTTACAAAATGGATACTGTATCTTCCGTATCTCAAAAGTGATTGGTCTTAGATTGTTCCAAATTTTTATTTGAGAATAATCTAATTGTACAATCTTGTTGTGCATCTCCGATTTTGATTTTGATATGATCTTCCACTTTAGAGATATTCACGGTTTTACAAGTCTTTTTGTGAGGTGTGTAGGTACATATATATCTCACATAACTGAAAAATGATTGGACTTATAGCAAATTTGTATGTAGGAAAGTTTGCTGTAACGTCTACTTGTACCCCTCCTCCCTTTTTGGTCATTATATGACCCTTAATTTGTCGAAATATATATGTGAAAGCACAAGGAACATAATAGCAGTCTGTTAGCTTTAATGAAGGTACTTTGTTGACCAAATATGTCAAAAATAATAATTTAAGGCTGCTAAAATTTAGAAGTTCTATCTTAATTTAAAATTGAGTCAAATAGCTTTTTATTGCCCTGTACAAAAAAAAAAAAAAAAATTAAAAGGGATTTACAAAATGGATGGTTATATCTTGTATATAACTCAAAAACAGTTGGCTACAAAATGTTATATTTAAGACTGTGTAATGTATGCAGACCAGGATATGTAAGGTCAGGATAAGATCAGAACTTGTAGACAAGACTTTTATTTATACACATGGTACTACACAAACAATAAAATCACATAAAGTTAAAATTAATGGGAATATAAATAATCATTTCAATGAGTTCTCGAAGCAATACGAAAGATGTTCTCTTTTCCTTCCCAGCTCACAGTCCGGTACAACACATCAACTCACTTTGGTATTTTGCCGCTAATCTCCCTTCACTTCACACCCACTGGGTCCTCGATTCTCTGCTCATGTGCAGATCGGTTTGTCACAGACTCCTCAATGCATCAAATTTTGTTTTCACGGTAGAAGGGAGAAAACAAATTCAGGCATGGTGATTGTCCTGGAAGATAAGTGCAGTGTCAAAATACGTTTCTGATTGAAGACACAATTAATAACTATAACTCGTATGCAGAATCAGTCTTTGAACCATTAGAGTTAATTAATACTTCAGTTATATTAGAGTTAGTGTGATACTAGAGCAATTTGAGCAGAAAGTATGTATGCTCAGGATGTTCTCTATCTATCACCAGGCCATTTAAAATACCAGTTATGAAATCTGTGATTAGAACCGGTGCTTAAAATGTACCAAATTATCAAAAATATACCCAGGGCTGCCAGCAACTTTGGACCAAAATATTAGGGACTTAGGGACCTAAAAATTAAAAATTAGGGACCTTTTAGGGACCTGAAAAACACAAAAAATATTTACATAAAGTATTATATCAAATAAATTTCAATAATAAAAGAGTACACCAATTTTATATTTTTAAAATCTTGTTTTATTACATCAACTTCAGAACTTTTTACAAATTAACCTTTTTTAGGTTTTTTATTTACAAAATTTGTAATCAAATTATTTTTTCTTTTATTTATAATATTAATCAAGCTATGAGCTTCATCCTTTTTTACTTTTATTTCCTCATTTGCTGTTACACCAGCTGTAATCATGTTTTGGGCAACTTTAGCATCAGTTATGTTACCATTTTTTAACGCAATTTTTAATTTTTCATTGCCTTCAGCAATTAATTTATCCGAGACTGCTTCTTCTTCTTCTACATTTTTGTTTATATCTTCCAACTGCTTTTCAAGGTCAGCAATTTGTTTCTTTTTCTTTTCAGCTTCTTCTTTTCTAGTTTCTTCTTCCTCTGCAGCTTTCCGCAACTCTAATTCTTTTTTCTCTTTCTCTTCTTTTATTTTCCTTTCATTTTCTAGATTGCTGTTGTATGACTGATATGCAACATTAGCTTTTTTTATCATTTTACTTGTTATGGGAACTAGAGCAGCTTGATTTGAAAAATGTTTTAATGCATCAGTGATGTTTAACCTTGCATTTAACATACGTTCTTTCATCGAAGTTCTATCTTCAGAAAGAATATTATTTGAAATGGAAAATCCTCGCTCTATATCAGCACTGCCATGATACAGACTTAGGCTACTCTTTAAAAACTTGGAGAGGTTAGGATATTTTAACTCTCCATTTTCTCCTTTTGAAGTAATATATGTTGACCATAATGAATCTATTCGATCATTTTCTGTTCCATGATTGAACTCCCGCTTGATGATTTTCCACTCATCTAAGAGAGCATCAATTTCAATGTCTATGGGCAAGTGTTGACCAAGTTTAGCAAAAACTTTTAGATTTTTTGGAGTATTTTGAAATTTTGGATTCAAACAGCGAAGATATTTTAAGTTTTTATTTTGTAAAATATCCTTATTTAAAAGGTACGTACCTGAGGCTATAAAATGCATCTGCACATCTCTCAAAAAATAACCTTTATCCTTTTCTGATAGATTAAGTAACTCCTTTCGAAGTTCTTCATTGAAAATTATGTCTTTTGGAGAAATTAAATTTTTATTTTCAAAAGGATTTTTATTAATGTCAACCTTAAAAGACTTGATAGCTTCTTCTTTACAAATGCGGCCTGCAATTTTAATTATAAGGTCTTTAATTTCATCATAAATTAAGTGAATCAAAGGATCTTCCCTTTGAAAAAACGAAGTAAAGTTTGTGAATAATTTGGCACTGGATAGAATAAATAATACTTGGCATTTCATTGTTTTTTCATTTAAATATCCAACAATTCTTTTATAGCTTGCTGTATTCAGCATTTTCTTTTCTTTTTTGGATGGCATAAATCGTAAAAAATATTCAACTAGACAATCTCATTGCTCTAACAGCCGAATTGCTGCAGGTTCTAATGTTAGCCACCTACTTGACACATGTTTTATAAATCGATGTGTAGGAACCTTTTGTTTTTCCTGTATTTTACTGAAGTCTTCCCACCTTGATGGCCAGTCATCAAAATAATTATAAACTGATATTATAAAATCAGATGCATCAGATCCATACTCTTCGAGACCCTTTAAAAAACAGTTGTGCACAGTATGTATTGTGCATGTACCAATGTCCAATATACCTTTTTTTCTAACTGTAAGTATTTCTTCATCAAGCAATCTAAATACTTTCTTATTGACAAATGGGCCATCACTAGCAATAGATATCAAATTTTTAAGAGGCAAATTTGCATCTGATATGCTCTTAAGAATATTTTCTTTCAGAATTTCTGCAGTTGCATGGCCCATAAAAAAACTCTGTAAATGATGAGAAACTATTTGCTTGTTCTTGTCAGACCAATAATTTATCCTAACTTGGAGTACTTTATTACCAGCATTATTAGTTGTCTCATCATAAATAAGAGAATAATAAGCAGAAGCTACTTCATCTAACATTTCTTCACGAAAATAAGGACCCAAAGCATCAGTTAACAAATAACTAAGTTTGGTTCTGCATAGAGAAAAATTATCAGGTACAGCTTCTGGGAACATTTTGCGGAAAACATCTCCACAATCATCAGATGACACAGCAGAAAAGTTTGAAGAAACAACTTTAAGAGCCCATGTTAATTCAGCTATACGTGCCCGTTCATTAGCATTGTAGAGTTTAATTGTATTATTAGAACTGGAAACTAATTTCAATGAATTCAATTTAACAGCGCAATTTTGTCGATGTATTTTACCATCAGCATGCTGGATAATTGTGTGGAATCCTTTGTTAATCGAGAATGTTTTCGAACAAACACGGCAAAGAGCCTCATCTTGATTGGCTTTTTGTAGCCAATCTGACACTTTATAGCCATTAGAATCCTGTTTGTCCAGCCATTTGTCTTGAAAATGGCATATTCCCATTGTGCCACAGAATACACCTGAAATAAATTAAAAATAATGTACCTACAAATTTATCTTAAAACAATGCTAATCTGATAATTTACTTTTACTTTTATTTAATATTTTAAAGATACTATTTTGACTAGATAAAGTTAACTGGATGGGTTTATTATAAATAATGTCTTATGTATTATTGATAAATATGAAGAGAATGACACAAACCCAGATAAGATTTACACTGAAGCAGCTTACATGAAAACATGTAAATTGGCTATGATATTGTTCATAAATTTCAGCAAGTTTTTGTATCATTTTGATTTTTTTAATGAAGATTTCAGACAGTAAAGAAATAATCAGAATCACTGAATAAGAAATCATCATATTTTTCTTGCATACAAACAAATTAGAAAAATTCTTTACAGTGTGCAAACTGCTTCAGGAATTTATATTTCAAAATACTGTAATTATTAGTTTTACAAATAATTACAATTATTTAACAATATCATACCTTTTAAATCATAGATACAGTCATCAATAAAAATAAATAAAAATAATAACAATAAAAAAATTCCTTTCCCAAGCTGACTCTGCCGTTAATCGTCGCGTCAGCATAAGATGAAAGGTATAAATTGATTGGTAATAGTATCTAGTTAACAACATTATACAGTATAACATTATACAGTACAACATTATACAGTAATTATCATTTTTTGATTACTTACAAGGATATAGTAACAAAACTTGGTTTTAATTAAGATTAGATTGAAAATGTTTACTTATTTACTTTTGCTTAAAAAAGAAAGTCAGTAGTTACAGGCGGCTCTGCCAGTTTGTTATTAGCGGGGGCCCGGAAGCAGAAACAGTGAAACGCTGCTACGTACGTCGCAGACTCTACAGAATACCTGCAGACTATTTTTTGATTAATATGAAAAAGAGATTTTTGAGAAAGTCTGAGGACTTTCTCAAATAAGTCAGCAAACTTTCCACAAAAATAATCTTTTAGAAATAAAATAATCAAAAGTTGTATCCAAAATTTTAGATATTTGATCTGGTTGTTTACCATATTTTAAATAAAAAAACATGTAAAATATATCAAAATTTCCCATTTTTTATTTCAAAATAATATATTATCTTCTGTTTTTGTTCAGTATTTTTTATGTACCACATTTTACACTGTATTTAATATTGGTGCTTAATTAATATAAATTTTGTTTGCAATCTTTCATTCTGTAACAATTTACTTCGCAGACTATTTTTGGATTTTTGAATGCCGTTGCAGACTGTTGAAAAAAATTCTGCTTCTGGGAGCGGGGGGAGTGGGGCACCTTGGGACACCATAATTTTTAGCTTTATTTTTTTAGTGTGTTATCTGGCATTCATATGTAGCATCACTATCAATCTACTACTGTACTTTAAGATTACTGGAAGAAACACTTAAATATTTATTTTTACTTTTCAAAAGGCATTGAAAATGTTTTATGCTGTTTTTAGAAATCATATTTTAGCTTTAAAAAACTACTTTATCTTATTTGTTTTGATAGAAATACATCCATTTTACATATCCAATAAAATTAATATTAAAAATGTGATGATATAGTTGAGCCTAACCACACGAAATTATTTTAATAAGTAACATGCATAGTGAGGCACCTTGGGACACCTTTTTACGCCGCAAAAGATGATAGATCTTTTGTTGATACAAATGATGTTCTTGTAAAGTTAACCAGCCCTGAACAAACAATTCAATGTTCATTAAATTTAAAATTCAATGAAGATAGACTGCATTTTATCAAATGTAAATTCTGTTAAAATTCTTAAATTTATATATTGACAAAAATATCAGTAATATAAACAAGTCCTAATCAGTTTTTTATTAAATAAATTACATAAATAGACATGATTGTCAACATTTGACTGTCTAACAAGAAAATACTGAAAGATAGCCAATTAACTTTGACTTTCCCAAAGTGCCCCACTCACATTTTAAGGGCCAAAGTTTACCTTACCAAAATTAAAGTTTCAGTTTCTCTATTGTATATAATTAATATAATTTTCTTTTTAGTAGATTAATAAATCAGGGATGAGATTGACAAAAGTGTAAAAAAACTGAAAATATGTGCAATAGTGAAATAAACTAAAATTCAGATTAAAAAAAAAAAAAACACTACAGAACTCTAGTTTAACATTTTTAATCTCTAATAAGCAAAAAAAAGAACAATAAATTATGTTTTATTGACAATGGCAAATAAATCATTTGAATACTTATCAAAAATTACCAGTTTTTTCACAAATACATTACTACAGAACAAAAAATAAATCTACAGAAATGTGGAAAAAACTTATCCCTGATCTACAAAAAAGCTGAAAAATCTCATCCTTGATAAATGCTTTTGCTCTTTGCATGCAAAATTTGGAAGTAAATCAATGAAAGCATACAAAAAATTATAAAAATTGTTAACAAATTCATCCCAACATGCCCCCACTTTTTCCTATTATGCTGCACAGCTGTTCTTATTTCAATGTGTTCTTAAAATAAAGAAAAAGATAAATTAACTTAAAAGAATTTCTAAACTATCAAAATCACCCTAGGCTCATATGTAAAAATTTACAGCCAAGTAAAATACAACTGGATTGTCATCACAAACAAAATGGCAAACAACTACCTATAGTATACATTTTCTTCCATTTTTAAAGGAAAATCTTGTGTAAATTGAAAATAACAATTGATTAGTACTGATACCTGTAAGGTTCTAAAACCAAAATATTATTCAAAAATAATTTGTTTTACATCAAGATGATATAAGATTAACTGCCACATGTGATTGATTATAATTTCAAGGATGTATAATATATTAATATGGGGGAGAAAATAAGCAAAAAAAGGTACATTCATTAAAGATAACAGTGAATTTTGTAAGTAATTATGTTGTAATCTTTAACATAAGAAAATGGAAGAGTTTGTGTCTTTAGTTCAGAAGATGCAAAAAGATAAAATATCTGCATGCAATATTTAATTTTTAAACACATCTTAGCTATACTAAATTACATGTGTGAATTCTTAACAAGTGAAAAAAAGAACAAAATCAACAAGTTCTTTTACTTCAGAGAGACTAACTAAAGTGAACTAACATTAACTAACTGCAGTCTGAATCAAGAAAAATATACCATCTACTAAAATAAAATAAAATTCTTATATGAACATAAGACAAAAAAAATAAAAATTCTCAAGAAGCACAGAATCAAGAAGAAAACTTTTTTCCTACAATATAGTAGGCTGCCAATGATTGGCTCTTACTTAAGATGTCCTCTGATTGGTGCATTTTCCTTATGGATGCAGAGTAATGTGCTGCCATCTATGGCATAAAATTTGAAACAAATCTAGATTTTTAAGATAAAACTTTGAAAATCTGAATTTTTTTCTTTATTTTGATCTTCAGTGAAAAAATGGGACTTTTAGGGACCTCTTAATGAAAAAAAGGACTTTTAGGGACCAAGGTCAAAAATAAGGATTTTTTAGGCAAATAGGGACCTACTGGCAGCCCTGTATACCAGTTAATTAAAGTCACTATACCAGTCCATGTAAAAGTCAAGGTAAAAAATATGTATACTAATTATCGATGTAGCACTGTATTTTACTTCTGTACATAAATTTATGGTAAAGAAAATTTTTTTAACTTAATATTATATACATGAATGTTTGACACAAAAAATCAACAAGCATTCACATATTTTGTTATTAGCTGATATAAGAAATATTACCTTAAGGTAAATTTTTTTGTTTGTTTGTTTCAAGAATAAAAGCAAATATATAAATAAATATGTGAGAAAGCATATGTAAAACACAATCTAATTAAAACGATACACAATATAGTTAAACTTAATATCATTTTCAAAGGAAGAAAAAAATATATATACATAATACTATACATTTTAGTAGATTAGTTCTCCATTTTAGGATTTCGACTAAGGCAATCTACGTTTATGTTACCTTTTCCTCGTTTATGAACAATTTTATAGTTATATGCTTGTAGTGCCAAAGCCCATTTAAATAATCACGGTTTATTTCCGGAATTTTTATTAAAAAATGTAAGAGAATTGTGATCTGTGTGGATGGAAAATTCAGTTTGTCCATCAATGTAACTCTTTAATTTTTTAATGCCGTATATTATTGCGGCACATTCTTTTTCCGTATTTGTGTACTTTCTCTCAGCTGTAGTAAACTTTTTGCTCAAATATAATATAGGATGTTCTTCGCCCTCTTCATCTTGTTGAGCTAACACTACCCCATAACCCAAATCTGACACATCGGTCTGTAATATAAATTATTTTGAAAAATCTGGTGCATGCAAAAGGGGGTTTGTTTAAAAGTTTTTCTTTTAATAAATTAAATGCTTGGGTACGTTCCTCATTCCATTCAATTTTACCCTTTTTATTTCTACCCTTTAATAATACGATCAAAGGAGGAGTTATAACAGAGAGCATGGGAATGTATTGCCTGTTATAACCTGCAAGGCCTGAAAATGATCTTATTTCTGTTTTAGTAGTTGGGACAGGAAAATTTTGAATTGCTTTCACCTTTAGTTCGGTGGACAAACTCTTTCCATGAGCAACTATATGTCCCAGATATTGTACTTCACTTTGAGCAAATTTATACATTTTACGGGTTTTATGGTTAAAGTATGCACCTTTTATATGTTCCAGTACATGTGTAAATGCTTTATATGATCATCCCAGGTCTGTGAAAATATGGTGATGTCATCAATATAAGGGTTGAATGTTGAATTAAAGTTTAAATATACTAAACTAACAGAGTAACTTTAATAAGAATTTAAAAGAAAAATTACATAGCCATTATGCATTATCATTGATGTGGAAGACTCAATGAAGAAAAACTTATATACATTAACAAACATTTATTTGAGCATGCGTATTTACAGCTGAGAAAGAAAAGTTAAATAAACCAGCATACTTTGCTGGTTACTAAAAGGCATGACTACATATTACAACGTTGAAATAGAAGAGAACAAATTATGGATGCAAACACCTTTTATGCATAAGCATTCTTCAATTGCATTTTGCTGTTGCCATTTGGCAATTAGTAAACTAGCTTCTTCAATTACTATTGGCTGATAATCTTACATCACAACCATGGACATAATTTTGGTGAGTGAAAAGTAACAAGAGCAATAACTGTGATTCACCTTTATTACTCAATCACATGTTTACCATTTCAGCCATTCACATCTGTGAATAAACTTGAACATGAAGATAAACAAAAATGCGGTCACAAGAGTGATAAAAAAAAAAAAGTAAGTCATATCAAACTAGATTTAATTTAAATAATATACTTTACAATACATATAAATACTTTAACAAATTAATTTTAATTACACTTTATAAAAAAAATAGATATGATTAAACATTTATGATATGACTTATAACAATATGGAACGGCATAGTCCTTGCAGCTAGTTAAAATTTTGTTCATAAGTTTGCTGAAATAATATGGGGCATTTTTTAGACCGAATGGCATATGCAGAGGTCTGTACACTCCAAAATTTGTTGCAAAAGCAGCAATTTTCTGGGCCTTTGAACTCAATGGAATTTGCCAATAACCTTTTGTCAAATCAATTAGGGTTATATATTTTGCCACAGAAACTATTTCTACTCTCTGTTCCAAATTTGGAATGGGGTAAAATTGAGTGCGTGTAATTTCACTAATCTCGAAATATTTTTTTGAAAGCTGTTGTAAATTAAATAAAATATCTTTGTCTGTGTTCTATGAAAGTTTCAGAGAATTATTTTAAGCACTTTTTGAGATATATAAATTTAAATGCGAAAGAAATCTAAACCCAGCATACCTATCCATTGAAAAAAATTCAAAAGAGAATCTGCTTTAAATGCCTTATTCAGCAGAAATTATAAAGGAAACTATTATGCTTACCACAATGTGTTTTTTTTTTTATTATTATTATTTTAGTATGCAGGAAATTCAACCCAATGCAATACAATTTTTAAAAAACTTGATGTACTACATTAGACAAAACATATTGCAGTCATAATATAAAAACATTCTGAATCTGATTAAATTTTTGCTTAAAAATATTTTAACTGAGCATGCACAAACATTAACAAAATTCTTTTGCATAACTTGTTATTCAAATATATTCAGTTACTTAAATGAAACTTAAGGCTAATATAAAAATTTAAAAAGTTAACATTGATAGAATGAACAGAATTTAAGTTCCTGTACAAATATATATAGAAAGGAGAATTTACATATATTTTTAATATATAATAATTAATTTAATAAATGGTAATATAGTGTATATTCATTGTATATAAACAGGAATAAAACTCATTGTTTATTAAACCAAGCTAAATAGAGTGTTGGTTTGTTTTTTCATAGACTACAAATAAAGAAATCAACATTATATTTTATTTATATTTTTGTCAAATCTGTTTAAAATAAAAATAACATCATTTTGATTTCTTAATGTTAATTACAAAATTAGTTCAGGATTCCACAGGTTTCTAAAAATTTGAAATTAACAGAAACAAACACTTTTCTTAGAACAACAAATTTTCTTTTTTAAGAATGTTGCCAATCCAGGGTTATGTTTTACAAATGAATTATTTCAAAAATAACTCATTTGTAGATATATATAACTCTTCATATTTCTTAAGCTTATTAACACTTTTGCAACCGGCATATTTTTCCCTTTTTTAATACTGATTGCCTGGAAATATTGAAGTAAACTCAAGCTATCTAGTTGCTGCAAACTTTTTATGTTTACGCATGGATAAAAATTAGATATAATGTTTTGAAATGTTACTCTTGTAATTATCTGAAGCTTGGAATGAAGATTAGTTATATAATATTAGAATGAACCTATAACACTATCGAAGAATTAATACTCTAATAATATTATCGAAATAATGCTAAAATATTGTTTCCATAGAAATTCTTTAAATGATGTGAATTCACACCAGCGGTAACCAGGAATAGAATCTGAAAAGACATGAATTTACATCAGCGGCAACTAGATGTAGAAGTTGAAATGACAGGAATTCACGTCAGCGGTCGCGAATGTGTTAATAAATTTTTTAGGCTTATTAATAAATTATATAGGAATAAGAAATAAAGGTTTATTATTATAAAAATGATTCACTTAAATATAGTGACCAATGCAGCAGGCAAAGCTAGTTGGTTATAAATAAAACATGAAGGAATAAGAAAACATTTTCCAAAAACTTTTCAAATAATAAAGAATTGTTGTAAACAGTAACTGTATATAAATGAATAAAATATAGCAGGGTTAACGTTAGAGGGTGGGATTGCAAAAATCTCCCTATATTAAAAAAAATCCCATTCAAAAACTATATCAGAAGGGGGATTTCTCCCCTCTCCAATTTTTTTTTAACACTGTTCGTCGAGTATTCCATCCATTTTTTAGTTGCATTGGGTAATTATATTAATTCCTTGGAAGCCTTTGATCCTTTGTTTTGAACTTCTAGAATTTCTTGATTTTTTGCACAATTGCATTCCTTGCACAAATTGCATTTAAATAATGTTATCAAAACCTGCATATATCATGCTTCAAAAAGTCTTTTTTCTGCATTCATCGTTGTAAAAATTTTTCTTCTGAGGGTCAAGCTGTTCCATACTGACAGGAATTACTTTTTTCATCCTAAAATAACTCTTTTCCCCATTTCCATGGAGGATTAAAATTTTGATGCCATATCTCTGGACCATCTATTCATTTTGTAATTTCAGCATGGCAGGAAATAACCTCTTCAGTAATCCGGAAAATTGTTTCCTAAAATGTGGTTATATGCAAAAAAATAAAGAATACCAAACAAAAGGGCAAGAAAATGATGATGCTGATAATGCAAATGAAGAGTGGTTGTGTGTAGCAGAGGATGCGTCTGGTACAAAATTTAGCGATAATATTTGTATTAATCAAGATGTTGCGACATGCAGTATCCTAAGGCATAGAAGAAATGTGTGATTTCAAAGAATGAAAATAATGGCAAAGAAACAGAGGATAATTTTCATGCTGATGACGTAATTATGACGTTTGAAAATGCACAAACTTTTATATAAGCACATGAAGTTACAGAAAATTTTTGTAAACCTGAAAAAAAATTTCTATTTAATTTATAAAATTAACAAAAAATGCAACATAAAATTACTGAATTTTAAAAATAAATTTTACTTAATGTTCTACAACACTGATTTATTTCTTTGACAGTTTGGAAAGTAACAAATTAGTTTTTAATAGTAGTATGTTGTATATATTGTGTGTATTAATTCATAAACATTGTTTTCTTCGTGTTTTGACTTTAACCCGTGTTTGTCGTTTTCCCGCTTTCATGTTTTTTTTTTTTTTTTTCATGCACCCTGTAAAAAATGATGGATCGAAGTTCTACTGTATTTTATTAACAAACAGCTACAAAGTATGGAAGCTAAAGATTGCTATATGAAATAATTTTGGTTATACGAGTTACTGCACTTCTGTTGATCATTCTTTAAGTACTCAAAATCACATAAAAAGTAAATTTTGAAACAGATTAAGTGATAAGAACTTGAGCAACTCTTTCTGCATTTCTGATAAAAATTTAGATTCTGAATATTTTAGCAGCGTCGGTCCTTAACCACAAAAGGAAAAATAGACATAAATAAACTTCTATTTTTAACATTTACTTGATTTTTTACGATTGTTTCATTTGTATATTTTTAATTCTTGAAATAAAAAAAAATTCTAAATGTAAACTAAGTAATTTCTCACTCAAGTTTGAAAAATCCCACTTAATTTTTTTTGTTAGAGTGGGAAAATCATACTTAAAACTTTTTTCTAGTGTGAACCCTGTATAGATAGCTATCTAAATCTGTTTTATATACTTCAAAATCACTCAACTTGTACTTTAATAGTTTGAAAAAATCATAGTATTTTATTTTGTGGATTTTTTAGGTTGAAATTAGTATGGAAAATTTAGAAGCAGTTGTCAGGGAACGTAATGAAGCTTATTACTTATTGGAAACTGGGCAGACTGGAGAAAGACCTCATGACTGGAAAGAAGATTATTTTGGTAGACATGATGTGTAAGTAAATGTAAAAACAAAATAAAAAAAATTTGTCCTCATCACAAGGAATTGAATTGCAAAATCTAATTAGTGTGGTTTAGTACACAACTTTTAGTTTTTTTTAAGAATTTGTATGTTTTTCTATTTTACACAGTAAATATATATACAGTTTCATGCTACACATTTGATTCCAAGTACATTGCACTGTCTCACTTCTTGTACTGTCACTTTGGACTATGGATAGTACTGTTATTACCTTCTTTAAGGGGACTGAGGCATCTGCGACAACTGTGAAGTGGGAAATTTAGATTGTTGCTTTTTCTTTAATTATGCATGTATCAATATAATTTTTTTTTAGGTATTAACAAGAAGTTCAAGAAATATTTGATGCAAATTACTTACTCTTACGTGTTACAGTTTTTTTTTTATAATAGCACTGTAAACATACGTATTTTACTCTTAAGGATTTTTTCACTTTGGTACACTTTGTGAAAAATCTGTTGAAAGTAATTCCTTGAAATTTTAGAGGGAAATAAAATAAGTGTCTCTGCATATAGCGAACCTATTTTTTTTATGTATAT
Organism: Salticus scenicus; assembly: GCA_963930645.1. NCBI lineage: Eukaryota > Metazoa > Arthropoda > Arachnida > Araneae > Salticidae > Salticus > Salticus scenicus. The sequence continues at coordinate 72,274,343 of OZ005659.1, forward strand.
ACCTTGTGATATTTTTTTTAAAAGAGCGAAAATATGTGTTCAAAAATGTCCACATATCATTTCTAATAAGTAAAAATTGCCATTTTTTTTTTTTTTTTTTTTTTTAATAATTTAAAAAATAGAACAACAAAACATGAAATAGGTTCAGTACATAAACAAAAGTATTTTCTATCATCATGCATGATTTCAAGGTAAGATTTTCATTATTTTTTTTAGAAAAGTGTACCAGTGAAAAAATCCTTTAGAGTACAATACATATGTTTACAGTGCTATTATTAAAAAAAAAAAAAACTGTAACACTTAAGAGTAAATAATTTGCATCAAATATTTCTTGAACTTCTTGTTAATATCTAAAAAAAAAAAAAAAAAAAAATATATATATATTGATACATGCATAATTAAAGAATATATGGCTATGAAAGCAACAACCTAAATTTCCTACTTCACGGTTGTTGCAGACATGTCAGTCCCCTTAATACAAGCTGACACATTGCTGCCCACAAAGAACAGTTCTTGGCGAGATTTATTATTTAGCACCTTCTTCGCATAAAATAGTGAATGATTCAAGTTACTAATTACATATATGCAAGAAGTTAAAACAATTTATCTTTAAAAGTTTATAAGAAGTTTTTTTTTTTTTTTTTTAATAATAAATTTATCTTCGTGATTTTTAAATTGAGATTATTAATTGTGAATTGTAATAAAGTTATTCAACCTTTTAAAAAATATTTAACATAGAAAATAATTATTTTGTAATTGTACATGGATGATCATTAAAAATGTTGTACAAATATTTAAAATTATTACATATCTAAACAAAATTTTATCAATTCCTGTTTGTCATATGTACAGAGTACAAAGTAAAGTCGCAAGGAGGCCTTTATCTCTGCAACCATTGGCTGCATATATTTCCAATTACAAAATGTTTTTTTAAAATGTAAGTGTTTATGACACGGCATGTTGAAACTTAAAAAAATAATTTTTTTGAAAATTACAAAAACAATTTTTTTTTTCTTTTTAACAGTTCCCAGGTTTTTGTAGTATATTTTAAAAGTGGACACTCATCCCAACAAATATAACTCTGTTTTATTTCTGTGCACCCAAAATTGACAGAGATATTTAGTTACATAGTTTGGGATTTTTCTACATTTTTTTAGACTTCATTAAGGGGTCGGTTAAAAAGTCCTTAATAAAATGCGAAAAAAATCCCATTACAGTTTGAGGCGAACAGTTTTTTAGAGTAGGGTCTATCTGCAACAGTCTCCATTCATCTGATAATTAATAAAATACCTGTCATTATTTTACTTTGTAACAACTTTGAAATTTCTAGTAGCTTGATGATAAATCTGAAATCTTTTTATTGAATTATATATAGGCTTACTGATACTGCTCATATTTTTACTTTGACAACCTCTACTGTTGTTCTGTGGGAACTTTGTCCCCGATGTCTTAGTTTATACAATAAGTCATCAGGATTATGAACAAACAGCATTCATGGATTTGCATTCTTTTGTTTGTAACCCTGAGCTGTGAAATCTGTTTGATTGTAGGATATGACCTTAACAATGATCCCCAGATTATATGAAATCTGACCTTATGAAATTCCATGTGGAGAGGGAAGAGATTTTAAAAAAAGAAAAAAAAAGTCACAGCAATCATCCACTTATCCATTGAAAATACCTACAGTGACAAAAATCAAAGACTTTTCACTGATGTTCATGAAAAACAATTATGTATAATGAATGAAAAAAAAAAATGACTTTTTGACAAACCTTAGTTTAGATTTTAACCTTAGTGACTTTTCTTAAAAAAAAAAAAAAAGTTTACTTTAAGTGACCCACTCAGACCCCTGATTGTTGCATTCATATTCAAAGTTCATGATTTAATTATTTTTACTTGAAACAATTGATTGTTTTTTTAAAATTGATGGCGAATGAATTTTTAAATTTTATATCTTGCATGAATTAATATGTATAAAACAATCATTTAATCACTGTACAATATTTACATGTATTAAAAGCAAAAATAGATTGTTTGTGTATAGAATGTCTTGAAATCAAAGCTCTATTTTTCTAAAATGCAGTAAAAGTATGTGTAAATAGTGTGTATTTTTTGCATGTTTGTCTATCATTTTTTTTATATTAATTATTAAACCACTAAATTATTTTTATATTTATTAAACCACTAATCTAAGTTTTTTTTTTTTTTTTTTCAATATCTCTAAATTATCATTGCTACCATGAAGCTATGATAATTTTTTTTTTTTTTTTTAATTACATGCTGATTTGCATGAGTACTCAATTAATTTCTTTCTTTTTCTAATTTTAAAATTTAGTGTTCCTTTGGAAGAACATGCCATTCCAATGAGGGAGAATGAAAAATATATGGAAGAAGATCTCTTTCCAACTATGGAAACAGTCAATCCTACAGGTCCAGAATTTCTTTTAAGGTTGGCAGAAAAAGAAAAAGTAATGAAAAAGCATGCAAGAAAGGCACAGAGAAAGCATATTAGAAAACTGTTTAAACAATTTCCCAATATGGATATGGAAGCACTACAGGCAGAGTATCCTGATTTAGATGTGTATAATTATAAGAAGTATTTGGAAGATAAAGATGAACTTTAATTTTGTTGTTGTAGTATGGTATTATCTTTTTATTAAAATTGATATAAAAAATCTGTCTACCATTTGTGTATATTATTATATACAAATACATCCTATCATATGCATATCTTTGAAACTTATTTCACCAATTTTGGGTTGCCTTTTAATTGATGATTAATTGTATGCACATCACATTGGCAGGCTACTGCTAGTAAAAAGACATTTTGTAGATTCTCAAAGGAACAAAATCCAGATAATCCATTTTAAGATTCATTTACAAATATACATACAATAATTTTTTTTTTTTGCTTTTTACTAATGTATAAACAAATATTGATAATTACACACAATAGTCTTATTTATAATTTATCTTCAGTATATGACTATTTGTTAGTCTGATGGTTGTTGTCTTCTAAATATGTATAAATATGAATTAGGCCCTTTTAGAAAAATTTTGCATAAAGAGAAATATGTTTATTTATTTATTTGCACACATATCCCTGGAACAGATAACTGTTTAATTAAACTTTAAAAATTCTTCACACATCGTAAAATCAATGCAAGCACAACCAGTTTGGAAAGGACATGGCCTTTCTTCTTCAGATGCAAAAAACACGTCTGTTACTTTGGATGTCTTGTAGTTTTGTGCTTATAGGATATATTATAGCTTTTATATTTAATATAGTATGTAGCTTAGTTGCCACAATAGTAGCACATGGATTTTGCACCTGAAGAAGAAACACCATGTTCTTTTGAAATTGGTAGTGCTTGTATTGATTTTCATGTTATGTGAAGAAGTTTTAATGTTTAAATATTTATTGTATACCAGTTCAATCATTTATAATTAGATAATAATTGTTCATAACAAGCAATATTGACATTTTTTTTTTTTTTTTTTTTTTGGTATCTGTATCTATATGCTAAAATTCATATGAAGAATTGATTGATTTGATTACTAGTATATCAGTAGGTAACTTTCCCATTAAAATATAAGACATGAGCAAAAATTGCTCACTCGTGAAGAATTTAAAATGGAAGAATCCAACAGAAAGTTTAAAGTGACTTTAAAATATGATTACATTGGATGGGCATGTAAGAAAGTATCTATTAGAAATTCTGTAATACAAAAGACAAGAAGGGAGCCGTTTATTTGGATGAGGGGCAAGAAAAGTGGTATTTTTGTAATCAAAGGGCAGCACCCTTCTGAAACTGCTTGGGGCAAAAATATTTAAATTGAGCACAGTAAGAAACATGCATAACACAACTAAAATGCATTTCAAGCAATTTCCAACTACAGTCCTAATATATTAGAAATTTTCAGTACAGGGCATTTAGTGTGGTCCCTAAAAGTCCCTTAACTTATTTTAGATCCCTGAAAGCCCCTTATTTTGGCAAAATGGTCCCTAAGTATATCTTAGCTTATCAAAATTCGTAAGATTTTTAGGTACATTGAAAAAAAAAAAAAATCATTCGGATGTAACGAAATTGCTTAAGCACATACCTTATAATATATATAGAATATTGAAATGATTAACTTTTGGCAGCCAATAATCTGATGTGTAACAGGGACACTAATATTCATAGATAATTCAGCGAATGGATCATGGGGGAAGGAGGCGCTAAGGTTAAAGAGGTCATTGTCCCAACTGTCCCTTCATCATTGCATAGTTCTACCATAGCTACAGTTGTACTGAATGCATTCAGTCAGAAGCCTGATTATTTTCAATTCAGTAATAAGCCCAGTTACAAATTCAACTGATGACCAGCAAAGATATGGATATCTTAACGGCCCTCTTCACTTACCGTCGCCGGAAGCCCGAGCCAATGTTATTCTATGGGGAAATTTTCTTTACAAATAACTTTTTAACTAATACATATTTTTAAATTCTGTTCTCACATTCAGAAAATTCCCAACTGTTAAATTGACGGACCTTTTTCAAAAATGTATTTTTTTAATATTTAATTTTGAAATTGCAAAATGAAAAAATTTCACATATTGAAAATTTGTATTTTGCAGCTTCAAAATAAAATATAAAAAATTAAAAAAATATTTTTTTATAAAAGGTCCGTCAATTTAACAGCTGGGAATTTTTAGAATGTGAAAACAGAATTTAAAAATATGTATTAGTTAATAAGTTATTTGTAAAGAAAAATTTTCCATAGAATAACATTAGCTTCGACTTCCGGCGGCAGTGAGTGAAGAGGGCCCTTAAGGTAAAAAAATTGTTGCACTACCGTAACATCACTACTTTGCAATAGCCTAGTAATAAGTAATTCCGTTCGTCTTTAAATCTGAATGGAAATCTGGTATCTTTAACACAGTTAAGGGAGCACATATCCATGTTTGGTAGAATGAAATACTCCTTGAACATATCCAAAAATTAATTACCACAATGCCCAATTGCTGTGCAGTCATCATCAAGGCTAGGGGTAATAAAAGTGTTAATGGCATAGGATTTCTATTAAGGTCGCATTTTTCACCAAATGCATATCATTTATACAGAATGTGAAAATTAAACAAGAAATTTTTGTTTTTTTTTCCTAAAGCATTTTATTAACCACTGTTATTAAAAAAGAAAATGATACATTAAATTTTTAACACAGAATAAAAAGAAACAAGAACAGAAAATCATGCAGTATGCATTGATTATTAACATTTTCCAACTGCACATACTTGTTGTATCATTATAACCTTCAGTATTCTTTGTCTACATTATCACACAACGAAAAGGCAGACAGGTAAACTAAATCACTCTTAAACATTGTTAAAAAGCATTTAAAATGCTTAATACAAATGGAAATGCAGCCATTAATTTTCTGTTGCAGCCTGTAATGTATCTAAATATTTTAGTGTAGTCTGTAAATCTGAAGATTAAACGTATCATTCAATACAGAACAGTATTTTATCATATTAATATATCTTTTTTTTTTTTTTTTGTAGTAGAAAGTTATTAAAATGTGATTTATAAGAATGTCTCTCATAAAACGCAATGTATTGGCTTTTTTTTTTTTGGAAAGTTTCCTGGAACGCAAACCAGTTGTACAGGACCTATTGATGTCATTTTAAATAGGGAACATTTCATAGTAAACTTGAATAACATACATAATTTTTTAGGATTTCTGAAAGTATTTATAGATGCTGGAGGCAAACAGAGGGTCAGATAGACAAACTTACAACCGGGCAGACAAATATCTATTTGAAATCTTATTCACACCTAAAAACTGTTAGAAAGTGTTAAATGCTTGAGGTAAACGAAAATGTAATTCCAGCAAATTTTCAAAAATAGCCCTTAATATAAATGAATATTTTTATTAATCCCTGTAAATCTTATTGCTATTCATACTATATTCTATAGAAAACATTCTTTTGTGCATATAACATATTTCAGTTTTGTTAAGATTTGTGCCAAGTGGTAATATGCACTAATATGGTTTATAGAAATACTTCTCATAGAATAGGGATGTGGGTTTTCCGGAAAATTTTCAGTTTCTAAATTACGAAGGTTATGTAAAATAAAACTAAATACATTAAAAGCTACAAATAAACAAAACTATTCAAAGAAAAGTATAAATAATTATTCAATTCAAAAAGATATTAAGAAACAAAACACAGAAATTATGATTTAATGGTTTATTAAAGCTAGAAAGTTATAATTTTTAGCGACTGTTTTGCATGTATAATGGTTGAATAATCTATATAAAAAAGGTGTGTGTGAATGTTCTGTAGCTGTCAGACCCTCACATATCACTACCAACAGCTGAACCCCATTTTATTATATAGGAAAAATTTTAATAATTATAAAATATTAATGATTTTTTTTTTTTTTTCTGTTTTCATTATTAAAAAAAAAAAAAAAAAAATCTAGAAAAATTAAATTTGCTTTGTTTTTCCCAAAATTTATTTAATTTTTAATACTTCATACTGAAGTTACAAAGTGGGAAAAAAATGGATCAAAGTTTTTTTTTTTTTTTTTTTTTTTTTTGTATTATAATTTCAAAATAAAACATTAAAAAAAAAAAAAAATTTTTTTTTTTTTTTTGAAAAACAAGAACAAATTTAACAATTGTGAATTTCCTGGAAAAAAAGAGGTTAAAAAAAAAGAGGTAATTATCATAATGAATTTCTGTTTAGAATAATATGGGGTTTGGCTGCTAGTGACAGAGAAATCATACAGTCGGCAGCAAAATTACTGAAGTACACATCCATATTTTTCTTTAGTTTGATCGCTAATTTTTATTGTGAACTTACTTTTTTATAAACAGTATAAGACTAAGATCATGAATCGATAAATATTTACTTAACAAAATAGTATTAGGTGCACATCTTTTAAATAGAAATTATTGCTAGTGCATCAATAATTTTGCTGCCGACTGCACAAGGTGATTAGTAAGGTATGGCTCAGACCATAGCCTCCTTAACTAGATGCCTGTCACGTAGCTCGGAAACCAGGCAACAGTTGAAGCAGTAGACAGCGCCACCTAGTACAGATTATGGCACTTTTTTATTCAACTGTCGCCAGTAATTTAAAGAAGTGATACATGATATATATAATCAACGTTTCTTCGATTCTATTCACCTTTTATGTATATCATATGCACCTTTTAAAAACTGTTGGTGGCTGTTGAATAAAAAAGTCGTGCATTCTGTACCAGGTGGCGCTGTCTACCGTTTCAACTGTTGCCTAGTTTCCGAGCTACGCGACAGGCATCTAGTTAAGGAGGCTATGCTCAGACCATGCAAGGGTTCATTTCATCAAAATTCTTTTGATTTTTACTTTTTTCGGTTTGTTCTATTTTTAAGCATAGTTTGCGAACACAAAATTATATTTTTTAATAGTTGGTGGTATTGATAATGGGTGTAATCCTCTATTCAAAAAAATGAATCTGGAAGTTTGGGATTTTTTATTATTATTATTGTTATTATTTAACTTTAAATGTACAGTCGGCTGCAAAATTATTCGAGCACTAGCAATAGGCGAGTCGTGTTAATCCTGGACGATAGGACCCATGCCCCAGCCCGCCCGGTTCCCGCTGTTCAATGTATTTTTCTAGTCAACTTTGTCCCCTTATTACTTCCGGTGTGAAATTTTTTTTTTTTTTTTTTTAACACACTTGACATTGTGAGTTTTTTTGCTTTTCTTCCTATGCTGTTTCTATGGGGTTTTTAGCCTTTTTTCCCCTCTTTTTCTACATTCTAAAGTGGCGGTGGTCCTTGCCAAAAAAAAGTACACTTAATACAGCTTTGTTAAATAAATCCTTGTCGAGTCATATTCTTAATCAGTCTAAGAACATGATTCGACAAGGATTTACTTAGCAAAACAGTCTTAAGTGTACTTTTTAAATATAGGAATTATTGGCTAGTGCTCGAATAATTTTGCAGCCAACTGTAATACCCACTATGAGATTTTTCAAGTACAATTCAATTTCAAATATTTTAAGCAAATAAAGAAATATTGAGTTCTTTCAACTAAATCTCCAGTTACAAGATATGATGCGATTAATTTTATCTATTTGATTTCCTTAAATTTTAATCAAAATCTTGCTGTTTATTTAGGCAATGAATTGTATTTCATGTTGCTTGCATTAAAAAAAAAAAATCCACATTAGAAATTAGCTTTAAAAAGTGATTAAAAAAAATATAATTACTTTTTTATATAAGATTTTTCTCTAAAATTTTCAACAATGCCAATTTTATAATTAAAGCAATTTTTTTTAAAGTTTTGATCCTTTTTTTTTTTTTTTTTTTTTAAATATTTAATAAAGATTATGACAATGTCCTAACTTTCTGAGTTACTCTCAGAACCACAGACCATAAGGTGACCCAAGTCAGAATTGCCTGAGTTTGAAAAACATCGGTGTATCATCATTTATCAAATGAATATTTTGAAAAATAGATATACATGCTCAGCAGTATAGTAGTGCACTAATTTATCAATATATTTTTTTTTTGTAATGTTGACGAATGCTTTATAATTATGTTCTTACAAACTTATTGAATGGACATTTAAAATTCTGATTAGCAACCACAGATCTCTTGTATATAATAAATAACCTCTTTCTCGAGCAAGTTGTTCAAAACATATATCTGGTAACTTTCTAAATGATGACTTTAATCAGAAACTTTTGTTTTTCCCACTGTATATAGTATTACTGTGACTAATAAAAGAAAATTTAAATACTGTAAAAGCACTTATTTTCACAAGCCTTAATTTTCGTGAAAATGAAGATATCGGTGATTTCGCGTGCTGAAAATTTCGTGAATTTTATATGAACAGAACCGAAAGTTGAAAAATCCTAAGGTTGAAAAGTACCTAAATATAGAACCCCTTTTGCATAAGGCATTTTAAGAAATTTCCTTTTGTCCGAAAAGTTCGTCCCCACCTCCTCATCGCTCTAAAAACAATTTGTGCTTACAACGGTGCTTATACATCAACTTTGGCTTTGGCTCAACGCGCACATTCCACCCCAAACAATTTTCCTTTCTTCCTTTTTTCTCATGCTGTTTATCAAACTAGGGCCTTCTGAACCCCCTTTTTGCACCGAAAATGTAATCACCCCACCCCCTTCACTTTTCTCGTATTTGGGCCGTCAATGCATGTGAGTTTTGGTCGTTAAAAAATTTCCGTTTTTTTTTTTAATTATTATTTGCTGCGAAAAAAAAAAAGTATTTCGCGATTACGATGGGCTCGCGAAAATCGTGAAAATAAGTGCTTTTACAGTATATCATGCAAAATATTTACAAAAAAAATTGTTTTTTTATTTGGAAAATTTTCCAAAAAAGAAAATTTTCCACCCCACATCACTACATAGAACGAATGCTTTGGAAAACTGTCAAGTGTTCCCATACATAAATCATTGGTGGTGTTTATTCCATTTTCAATAGAAAACATCAGATAGTAAACATATTTTAATTTCACTAAGATTTGTGTAAAGTAAAAGTATTAAAATAAGATTTATGGTAATACCTTTCATAGAATGCAATGCTTTGGAATACTTTCGGGTGTCCCTGTTCACAAGCCAGTCGTGGTATTTATTCCATTTTTAATATGGAATATGCGATAGTGAACTTCAATAAAACATATCAGTTTCAAGCAATTCCTTGAATATTTATGGGAGACAGAGCGCGGACAGACAAACTGAAGCCATTTCAACTAAAATGTAGTTAGTTTAAAATGTTAGTTTACACATTTGTAAACGTAAACTAACTACACATTTGTAGTTAGTTTAAATGTTAAATGTTTAAAATGTAGTTAGTTTACACATTTGTAAACTAACTACACATTTGTAGTTAATGTTTACAAATGTGTAAACTAACACATTTCAACTTTATTGGAGAGGTTTAAAAAAACACTGGAGTACATTACATTGTTTTACTAATGTAAGACCATTATATGAAATGATGGGCATATTATATGCATATTTCTTTTATAGACAAGTATAAAAGATTTTATATATATATATCACATCCTATGGGAACTAATTTTCTGAAAATATTTAAATTGTTTAAAAGTGTAAAGTAAAACTAATATATGTTGCAGAATTTTCCTACAGCATGATCATTACTGAAATTGCATGTTTACCATTTATTTTCTTTTACAAGGATGCCCAAAAATTTCAGATATGTTATGTTCATTGAACAAATCTATGAAAATTTGGGAATGAAAACACACTGACATCATTTTCACTTTTATTTATTTATTGAAATATTCAGTGGTTCAAATTAGGGCTGTGCCGATTAATCGATTAATCGGTTCGGTTAATCGATCAATGCTTAGTCCCGATCAATTTTTTTAATCGAGTTAATCGAATCGATTAATTCGATTAAAATTTTTCAAAATCCGATTAAAATTTTCAAACTACGAATAAAAGTAAAAATGTGTTCTGCCTACAAAATATTTTTTTCACATATTTTACTAACAAACATTCTAAGAAACGTCCATCAAATAACAAAAAAGCAAAAGCAAAAATAAAAAATAAAACTAAAACCTCTCAAAAGAAGTTGTTGCACATTTGTTGATACAGAAAAGGGGGAGGACAATTATTAAACAAAATGACGCTTCATGTGCATGCTGGAGCAACACCACCTGTCTTTAGCCTTCTACAGAAAGTGTTGGCTAGGGTAATAGTATTCTCAGAAACAAGAAGCTTTCAAAAAATGGAAATGCTAAAGATAAAAGAAAAGAAAAGAAGGGATTGAGATTTCCACTATCCCTCTGATGGGGAAAATGTCAACAGAGTTTCACAATATCTGCAAGCGTTTATTGTCTGTTCAGAATTGCTGATAGTAACTATTGAAGTAGAAACAGAAAATAACATTCTGTGTTCTAGTTCGAAGTGACAAAGAAGAACTAAAATATAAGAATTTGAGATTTTCATGATGATATGGAATTTTGAGAATTCATTTAAAAATAGTGACAAGCGAGACTGACAAGGCCTGCAAATATAAAACTAAAATATGTGTAAATTCATGTAATGTTTCTTTCAAAATGAATTGAAAAAATAATTTATCAAGAAAAAATAAATAAATAAATAAACAAGTGAAAATATTTATATAAAATTAACACTTAAAGTCACCAATTATTACTCTGAAAATTGATTCAAATTTCAGCTATGAAACAGATATAATTGAATAGACAAAAATTTTTGAAAAAAAAAAATTTTTTTCAGTCAAACTTATGAATAATATGTATATATATGCACAATATGAGAGTTTTATTCATCATTCAAATAAAATTATACAAAGAAAAATGAAACCGATTAAAAATCCGATTAATCGATTAATGAACTACGATTAACCCAGTTAAAACTCTTAATCGATTCCCACCCCTAGTTCAAATGTATTAAACACTTGGTGTTTAATACATTGGCACATACTAAATGTGCAGAAAGTCTATAAGAAGCCACTTCCAGACATGCCAAGTCTCCTGCTTTTTGCTTGTTTTTCTATGCTCCTGCTTTTCCACTCATTTCTCCTGCTTTTCTGATGTAATTTATATCTATCCCTCTTAGCATAATGTATGCTTAAAATTTGTGGGATTGGGTAAAAAAATTTGAAAGAAAATTGAAGTTTATCTTGCCCTGCAATTTATCAAGTTCAGTTTGAATGTGAATTACTATACAATACTTTGAAACTAATTTTTGCTAAGAATAAATTTTTAACTTTCATTTGCATAATAAAAAATGTCTTATTATTAAAAGATTTTTTTTTTTTTTTTTTTTAAATACCATAATTATTGAAAACTTAAAGAATTCAAATTTCATGAGATTATATCTGATATTTTCATTTCTTTATTACCTTTTCTTTTACAAAGATAATTAAGATTCTTATTGTTTTATATTAGGAGCAGAATGATCAAATCTGTCTATTTTGACTTAAATTTTAAATAACTGTATGTCTGAGTTTTTTTTTTTTTTTTTTTTACGTTTTACTGCAAGAAACATATATTATTCATTTAATTTTAATACTGATGCTTTGTAAATACCTCCTAAGCTCATAAAGCTTTACTTAAAATTAAATTTGAATTATTTTACTCATTTTTCTTTCAAACTTTCTTGTTGGAAAAAGTCTCGTGATTTCTGTTAAAAAATCTCCTGCTTTTTTGTCATTAGAAGTTGGCATCTCTGCACTTCAGATATTTTTTTTAAGATGTCATGATGAAACTTAAAATTTAATTTGAAACAAAAAAAGTAACATGAAGAGGCATCTAATGGTATACGAACAGGAATCATAAGCCTAAGAGTAGTTTAGCATTTTGCTCAAGACTGTTTTTTGATATTAGCTTTTTCACTAAAGAAATTATGAACTCTGGTTAAACCCTGCAGTAACAGCCAATGTTGGTACGATTCTTATTTTCACTTGTAGCTGTTGAATTGCATTTTTTATTTGGCTAATATCCAACTTTGTTAGCAACACTGAATGAAGTAGGCTTGTACCATTTTAATCAAAATATCTTTTTTTTCACCTCATGAAATGCATTAAATATGTTTTGTTTTGTTTGTCATTCACACTATTATAGACCTATTTTTTTCTGTTATTTGCAGAAGTTCATGACCGTTGCATAAATCATAGTTGCTGCAAAACTCAGACTGCACCTGCAGCATATGGCACTTTTTTTTTTTTCACATCTCTGTAGATCTCAGTTTAATTTGCCTTATTGTGCAAAAAAGAACTTTAGAGCTATATGCTTTTAATAGTTAGTATGATTTTGCTTAGGCTGTTTACAAAAAAGATTTTTGAAGCAACAAACCACACCAGGGGTTGAAAGGTTCTCTTCTGAAACTTGGTTAACTGAAAATTTCAGATTCGGGTCACACTCGTGGGCCCTGTCTAGTTATTTGAAAATTTGGTTTTCTCTGAAACTTGCATAAATACACACTGAAATCCCTTAAATAGATGTACCTCTTGTCCACCCCCACACACTTAGAATGGCAAATTTTGAAGACAATTAATTGATGGGGAAAAATTATATTCAATATGCCAAACACAGTTTTTTATTTTGATAATTATTAAGTATTTTATTTTGATTTATCTATTTAAATATTAATTTGAATTAATAAAATTTTGTGCACTAATGTGGCGCACAGATATCTTGGAGTTACACATAGCAACCTATTTATTTGAATGTTAAATTAGCCTAGTGGTTGTAAGATATAAAATAAATATGCAAACCTGATCAAAGTACAGCTTTATTGTAGCTCCCCCTTGAGGACTTTTGAATTTTTGTTGCCATTTGTTGATGGATTATTATTACCACCATGTCGCTTTATGCACAACTGAGCAGTGGAAGAAACATCTATGTTACATGTACCTTGATAGAGAAATTTAGTTTTTATGAAGAGATGCCCATTACCCATGAATGGTATACAGGTGTGTTAAAGCAAATTGTCTGCATTAATAACCTAGGTTTGGGTGGAATGTCCTTTGTTAGATCTTGATCTTTCTAAGGGATTTGAACACATACTCATGCTGGCTTAAGAGAAAATCATGGAATATTCTGAATGATTAGACTAATGTGTAGGACTTGGATTTGAATCTGGCACTTCCCATCTACCAACTTAGAGATCAAAACTTCTCAGCCAAGAACAGTATACAAGATTTAAATTGTCTGTCCATACTGAGGACAACATTTTCAAGGTGCTGTTAAGGCAGTGTGGCCCTAGCATTTTCAAATGGCTCCTTTTGATGATGATGGATGAGTACTGCACATTTTCTTTTTTGCCTAGTGTGTATCCGTCCAGAATTGGATGTCACACTAAATCAAGAGAATGCAAGTCCTACTTATCCATTTTCATGAGGGTTGGTATGGTATTTGATAGCTAAAATTCATCTCAACATCTTTAAAGAAGATTCAGTGGCTGGTATCATTTATTATACAAAGATTCTCATATCTCAGATGCATCTGTTTAGAGGTTCTATGTGTTTGGATTTTCCTTTTATGCACAGCAATGCTACATTTTATCATATAATGGCAGTAACTGAGCTCTTATAGTGGTAATATTTAGTGAATGTATTGCTCTGCAAAGATCCTGGACAAAAATTTCATAGAACAAATGTGAGATCTTCTCAAAAGGTACTTGCAAGCTACTAGCCATTCTGTCCCCCCTCCCCAAATAACAATTCTTCAACTATAAGAAAGGGTGATAGTGTTCAGGCATTTTATCTGATTTCAGTTTTTTTTTTCCCCTTTCTTGATTTTTAGTACCAGAATTCCGTTTTTCTTGTAGTTAAATTCATAAAATAAGACTAAAATATCAAATTCATATGACTGCTAAACCTAATTAATTTTTTTCATAATGAGAGGATTGGACCTCTCTACAATAAATTATATATTCTCTACTCATACAGAAGTTGTTTCTTGCTAAAATTTCAGTTATTTTTGCATGAATTCACAATCACCCTTGTATAAGAGAAACAATGCCTAAACAGCTTCTTGTAAATGTTGCCTTAAGTATATAGATGTAAATCCTACATTGCAGTATTGGGTTATCATACACATCTCCTTATAAAAACTAAATTTCTCTATCAAAACATCTGTTAAAGATATTTTTGTTTAGATGTGCTCCTACCTACCTTCAAATAAAGTCTCATTCTATTTATCTGATTTCTTGTTTATATGGTTTTGCTCACTGGACCCATATTTTAACATCTTTGAAATCTCATTATTTGGGTTGATGTGGAACATTTCTGTACGATATTGCATTCAAAAGCTGTCTTTTTTTAATTTTTGCACAACAGTATATAAAAAATTTGCACAAATCTGAAATAAAATCTTAATTGAAAGCCTTGCTTTCCCAGCTTCAAACGGATGAAATAATAAAAGAAATATAGTTTAATACAAAAAATTACATCACAAACTGCAAAAATGTATTGAGAAAAATTAAATATAATGTTATTCATAGTTTTGAGAGATTTATTCATTGATTTAAATAATAAATCAAACGTACAAAATTCATTAGTTCATTTACAAATTTAAATAAAACAATTTTTTTTTTTTTTTTTTTAAGAATAAACTCTTTGTTCCTACGTAAAATTTTAATACGATCATGGGAAATAATAATAAAATTAAATAAGTAGAAATTAGCTACTTAACGAGAAATTAATTATATAAACTAACAAAAGAGACACATTGTTATAAAAATTTAATTAAAGTAGTGCTGACTCTAGAATAAAAGGGCCGCTGGGGGAATTCAATAAAAAGGGCAACCTATTTTCAAAAAGGGCATTATTTGCAATCTTCTGTGTTGTGATTTTTGTATGTGACAAAAGTAAATTACTAATTTTATGTGCATATATATAGGCTATATGCATTTGGTCTTTCAGGAATGCTGTAAAATTATTGCTAGAAGGTTGAAAACTCAGGAAGAAAAGTATCTAAGGCCTCTGAACATTTAAAATGTTAGAAAAGATTACTTGGAACCAAAATGTTTTTAAAAGAGCCGCAGGGTGCTAAAATGTGTTTAAAAGGGCAGCAGGTGGAGCACCCTGCCAAATTAGCCTAAAGTCAGCACTAATTAAAGGGTCATAATGCTATTTTCAATTTCTTGGAGATGTTTGGATTTTGAAACATATAAATATTATGATGTAAAAAATGATGCTATTTCATATTAATTTATTTTAAAAAAGGATTAAATTACATTTTACTTATAAAAATATATACCTAAATATACTATCCTTTTAAGAAATATGCACTTACAGCTTTAGAACAAATATATTTCGGATACATCGTATCCATCTTCAGTGCATCATTGTGACGCCTCCTTCTGTTCTGGTTTGTTTCTTTCTTCTTGATCCTCCATTCTCTTCATTTGTATTAATGATCGTGAAATGCATTCGCGAATTGAAAACGTGATTTGCGTTGTATTAATGATCGCGAAAAAGAACACTTCTCAGATATAAAATTTAATAGGTCTTCTACTGCTCTGTCTACCACCCATAAAGCTAACCCAATTAGTCTTAATACTATAAATATCCGAAAAATAGCCCCCTATAACAACCACCATTATGCTCTCAAAAGAGAAGCTATTGAAATAATAACTAACAGTCTGTCCATTAACAATCATGAGCATAGCGTAATACCATCTGCATGGCAACACCTAATTGAGAAAAAACCATACGAAATGAAGAGAATGGAGGATCAAGAAGAAAGAAACAAACCAGAACAGAAGGAGGCGTCACAATGATGCACTGAAGATGGATACGATGTATCCGAAATATATTTGTTCTAAATCTGTAAGTGCATATTTCTTAAAAGGATAGTATATTTAGGTATATATTTTTATAAGTAAAATGATGCTATTTCTTTTAAATATCATATAAACAAATGTTTGATAATGTAAACTTGCAAGGAGAAATAATTTGGAACTACATGTGTAAAAATAGAGTACTATGTGGGCATATAACAACTAGTAATATAGAATTGCTAAGCTATGGAAATCTTTTAACCTGTAACGTGCAACGCTCTCGCCGCAAGGATGCTATTAATAAATCCCAACTGCAAAAATTCATCCAGAATCTTTCTAGCTAAATATTTTTTATAACACAGAGGAAAATGTCACTTATTTCTTGTATTTTAATTTTGTTTGCAAATTCTGGTGGCAGTCTACTTTAAATGACTTATTTTACATGTCAAAGTGCTAAAGGGTAACTATTTTATATATATCTTTAATACATTTATTGGTATTGTTTCTGCATTGTCATATACTTTAGCTGTGTATGTAGGGTTCACACATTAAAGGATGGATTGAAGAAGCCCACTATATTTTTAAAAATTCCACTCGAAAATATATCAGAAAAGGGGTACTTTCCCGAACTGTTTTCATTGTTCATTGAGTGTTTTATCCATTTTTTAATTGCAGCAACTAGTTTCACCCCAGGGCCCTGCATTTAATCCATACTTTCTGGTTGATAATCTGTAACGCTAGCTCTTGCTTTTTATTTTCCTTAAATATTATGGTTTGTCAGCCTGCATCAGTGTTTCCTTGAGGTTCCAGATAGCTACAGCTCTCCTCGTTTGCTAAAATTTTTACTTTCTTCCAATTCAATGTGTAATTATGAATTTTATAGTTTGTGATTTTTTTGGTATTTTGGAAATCAATACTAATTTGTTGGTTTTTATTTACTTTAGTTAGGTATTGGTGATTTCATCTAATTTTATGTCTTATGTTAATTCAATATAGTTTACGTTTTAGTTATTTTTGTCTTGAAAAACTAAGAATAAAGGAATATATGAATGATATAAAATTTGACAAAATCACCACTGTTTTAACTAAAGCAAACAAAAACCAATAATTTAATATTGATTTCCAAAATACTAAAAAACTTGTGAAGTACAAAAATCATAATTATGCACTGAATGAGTAGACAGTGGAAATTTAAGCAAATGAGGAGAGCTGTAACTATCTGGAACCGCAAGGAAACACTGGCAGAGGCAGGTAATCCTCAGTGATGATGCGTGAATGATGTTTTTGGTCATCTCTATGCAAGTGGCTGGAAACAGTGCATTGTAATGAAATATGTATTTATCTTATTGGTTGATTCGCCTTTTTTATAGAGCAACGTAGGTATGACGGCATTCCAAGTCAATCAGATGAATGAACTTTCCATGATAACAGACTGTTTCTAACCACATATGGAGTTGACCGAAATGTCACTCACGCGACACCACTGGTAATCCACTATATTTAAGGAAAACAAGAAGCAAGAGCGCCATAGGTTATTGACCAGAAATAATGGATTAAGCATGGGACAAAACTAGTTACTAATCATATTATTCAATTCAAAGTTAATAAAATGTTACGAGATTTCAATTAGTAAAGATCAATCTATAAGTGCATATAAAACAAAGTTGAGTTGTTTAATTGTTATTTTACTGTAATTTCTCTGTTAAGTAGAACTGCCTGTAAAAGATAACGTAATCTGACAACATGTAATATAGATTCCCTTATATCACATGAACTGATGCAACAATTTTTAAAGTAGGTAAATAAGTTTTAAGTAATTTTTACCTTAGAAAAAAAAAAAATCTAAGTGTTTGCCTTACTTCTAATAATACCTATTTATACAGATCATGACTTAAGTAATTAACAACTTAATTGTTAAATATGACTAAAAAACCTTCTTACTTGCCTCATGTACGGCTGGAATATTTGCTGCTGGGTGCCCAGCTTTCGTCGGTGGCAACTTCTTCTGTGTTGGAGTCCTTCTCTTTCCAATTACGATGTTTTTGTGCAGCTTCCACCATAAGGTGGTGCCACATTTTGTCTGATGCTGTTGCGTCGTTGTCGTTGCATACGTTAGGAGTGGTACTGATCTCAATCACAAATATTCCAGTCGTACTCGTACATGAAGCAAGTAAAAAAGTTTTTTAGTCAAATTTAATAAGTTTAAAATGCTTCATATATATATAGTTTTTAAGTGTAATTTAACTGTGTTTTCAAAAGTTTAAAAACCTGAAATCTTAGTATACAAGTTTCAGTTAAGAATGCAGGATATGGCACAACAGACAAATATTTAAAAGACTTTCCCTCAAAAAAGTAAAGCATGTCAAAAAATTATAAACTGAAGATGTATTGGAGTTGATTTTTGACTATAAAGAAGTTTAATACGAAAGGATCAAATTTATGTTGCTGTTAGAGTAATAGCAAATATTTCAAATTTATCCTGTTAACATTGTTAGAGCCTGCCTTTTTTTTTTTTATAATCCCCCCCCCCCCCCAAAAAAAAAAAAAAAAAAAAAAAAAAAAAGAGTGTACTGACAATTTTATGGAATAATTAAACATAAAAATTTCTTTACGCACCATATAATAAAAGGTAGTACTACTAGTTTCGAAATGATGTGGCCTTTCTTCTTCAGGTGCAAAAAACACGTGCTACTACTTTGGAGGCAGAAACAAGCTTGCTTCCCTTTATTTTGTGGCATGTAAAGAAGTTTTTATGTTTAAATATTTATTGTACACCAGTTCTTTAATTTACAACAAGTTATGGAATAAATCAGAAATACTGACAGATCTAGAGTAGAAAATTACACAATGAGAAACTAAAAAAGGTTTTGCATTAAATAGAGAGGACATTTTTATTTCTTCTGTATGTATAAGAAGTATTGGATTCATGGAATTTTTCAAATTCCGACAGATTTACACATTTTGAGATGTCCTGAACATGATTTGACTGTTTTTAGAAAATGTGTGTCTGTATATGTGTGTAACACAAATTTTCTGGGTGCCGTATCTCTCAAACCAATGAATGAAATTTAACCAAACTTAGTATTTAGTTGGACCCTTACCAAAACTAGTTCTGATATTTGGGGATTAATCGCTCAACAGGTGGTGCTGTGATCCTATAAATTATTAAAATGGCAGCATAAGACACAATTTCCTATAAATGTACATAGTGAAAAAGTTTTAATTTATGAGTGTGAAATTAATATGAATTATTGGTAACAGCAGTAGTAAACTAGGAAAAAAAAGCTGTGATCCTATAAATTATTAAAATGGCAGTATAAGTCAATTTCCTATAAATGTACATAGTGAAAAAGTTTTAATTTATGAATGTGAAATTAATATGAATTATTGGTAACAGCAGTAGTAAACTAGGAAAAAAAAATTTGTGGGTGTAGTAGCATCGTTCCTCCCTTCCCAAAAACATTTCTTCTGATGTTGGCACAAAATTGACCTTTTTTCGGCATTTACTGTTATACTTCTCTGCAATAAAAATCATCTGCATTCAGCATGGAAAACAATTTTAATAACACTGTGCTGCAAAAGAATTTTTTTTTGAGCCCCGAATGATACCCAGAATCCGAATATGACCACCATTTTTGTCCAATCACCTATGGTTTTTGCAGGATGCCACCCCCCTGTTCCAATTTTTATCACTGTTCAGTAATTTTATGGCCATGCATTTGATTTGGACAGAGGAAAATGATTATTTTAACACTTAAAAACAAATAATATAATGTATAATATTTAACAGTAATAATAGATTAATAAAATATAATTCATAATTTCAGTGGCACACCCCCCCCCCCCCACACACACACACAAATTTCCCCTTTGCTACAAATGTTCATGTCTTAAAATTTTCTTCTTCTGTAGCTCCTAAGAAGATATTTAACAGTCAAAATAATCCTTTACCCCCATCCAAATAAAATTCATAGCCATAAAAAATTACTGAACGGCGATAACCCTCTCCCCAAAAATGGTGGGTGATCGGGCAAAATGTGTATCCTATTCGGATTCAAGAGGTCATTTTACATAAGAATTTGTAGAAATGGTATTGGCATCAATTTTCATGCAGAGCAGTGTAATATGTGAATCTGTATAAGATTATATAGAAAAAAGTCTTGTGGTGGCCACAACATACTAGTTTTAGTGTAGTCTTTAGTCCATAAATATTATGGTAAGACAAAAAAAGAGTTCTTATTCAGTTATTGCCCTTTTCATATATTGATTAATTTTATTACTTGTTTTGACTCCAAAAGTGATATTTTATTGATACTTTTTCAGAATTCAATAAAAAAATTATCAATACCAAAAACATTTATGAGAAGAGTGTGGAGGAAAAGACCTAAAATGTGTTTCATTGAAAAAATCTTAGAAAATAAAAATTTTATTACAAAAGTATTCTGGCCAAGCTATATACAAAGCACAGTTGAAATTGATTAAACTTAGTTCATAAAAGGCTATTTTTCTTTTGATGCCATGTGCCGCATTAACTGACTAATTAACTTCTCTATTTTTTTCAAGTCTTGACTATGTTCTGTTAAGTACATAAGGCACTGAAAATAGAAATACATTGATATGAATATAGATATTAAAATTCAACAAAAGCAAGAAAATATATACAGGGTTGCCACACTCAAATAGGAGAATGAAATTCCCTGAGTTTTCCAGACGTGTTCTAAGAAAATTCCAGTCTAGCCATATATGGTGCATTGGTTATGTTGAGGGCAAAATAATTATGATACCGCCTGAAAACTTACCCTCTAAGAGGTCTTTGTAAGAGATCTTGTTTAATAAAAAAATGGCAGAAGCTAAGAAAAAAAAACAAGAAAAATGACTATGTTGGAGGAATTTTTTTTTTTTTTGGCAATCATTGTATGAAATTCCCTGACTTTTCCAGATTCTGGCTAAAATATTCAAATTCACTGACCTTTCCTTGACTTTTATGGTCAATTTTCAAATTCCCTGACTATTTCAGGTTCTCCAGGTAGTGTGGCAACCCTGTATATATTAACACACTTGAAGAAATAAATAAATATATATCAAACGTCATTAAGAGCAAGTGGGGCACTTACATTTTTTCTTGATTAATATATCAATATTCATTTTTTTTCTTATTTATTGTAACTGTTCAAAAATATATATACAAAATGTCCATCCAATTTTTTCTTAATCATCTTCTTCTTGTTATCGTTTATTTGTCAATATGCTCTTTTCAGGTGTCATAAATCCCTTAATGACTGACCGACCCAAGGCTGACAAAAAAGACAGTGACCAACTGCTACTTCCTTATCTATAGAGAATGGGCACTTTTTAAATGGCCCAGTTTGGTGTATTAATTTGTATAGTATTTATTCTACTAGAAATAGGGGTTAACATATTTGGCGATGAACTGCTTTATCCGTATTAGTATGCCATAATTTTTTCTTTGGTGGGCACACAAAAACTGACTCCTTGGAACAAAACTAAAGGAAAAATAACAGTCTCCTTTAAAATATGTTAACTATATAATTCCTGGACAAAATTTGGTGACTTCTGCATTACTTTTTGTATTTTCTTCATCATAATATTGGTACGCTTTTTCACTGCATTTTTAAAACTTATATATGATAGCTTGAATTCTGTTGATAGTTAAAAGTATTTTTCTTGATTATCTTTTGAGATAAAAGCTCATAATTAATAATGAGACCTCTCTAACTCATTTTGAATTTAAATGGAAAAAAAAAAAAAAAAATATATATATATATATATATATATATGAAAATGTGCAACTGTGATATTTTTTTTCAGAGTGGAATACTAAAATTTTTATACAAATAATTGATGGATTTACATGAATAAATGGATTAATAATCTGCATAAAAGTGCAGTTTTCTTTAATCTTTTCATTTTATTTTTTTATTTTAAACTGATTTTTTAAAAACACAACTTTTTTTTTTAAATGATAGATCGTCGTTATTTTTTCATTTATTATAACCTTAAAAAAGAAATATAAAATATATATATACACTTATGTCCATAAATTAAGGATAATTCAGATTCATACTGAAATCGAACTTTAATGCAAAAATTTCACCTGTAGAAATACCACACACATCTTTAAGAATAATATGCAAATTATAGGAAGGCATCAGATGACGCCGATATAATGTTACAATAACGAAAGTGTAAGAAGGGGGTAGATAAGGAATGGGAGCAAAGAAGGAAAATTGTTCACAAGCGTTCTGTGTGCCGCTCTGTGAAACAACCGAATGGTTATGACACAGAGGACGCATGCAGATAATTTTTTACGTGGTAGAATTATCGGCCGACTAGAATTTGGGCGTAGGCAGATAGAAGTATCGGGGAACTTAGAATGGTCCAAAGTGTCATCTTTAGGCTTTGGAAACGATTCCAAAATGATGGAAATGCTAGTCGACTTTACAGTACTTGTCGGCCCCGAGTTACAATGCCAAATGACCACCAGTATTTGGCAATAACTGCCAAAATAAGCAGATAAAGCACAGCATCAGACCTGTCTCGTCAGCTGTCTGCAGCCATGAAAGCCACAGTTTCAAGACAAACCGTGTACAGGCGTTTGGGAGATATTGTTCTATATGCTTGCAGGCCTGTTAGATCTGTTCCACTCACGGAAATGCACTGTGCCAGCGGCTAACTTGGAGAAGAGAACATGCAATGTGGACAGCGGCACAGTGAGCTTGTTTGATGTTTTCCGACGAGTCCAAGTTTAGCTTGCACTGTGATTCACGCCAGACTTTCATATGCAGAACGTCAGGAACCCATTACCACCAAAACAACATCATTGAACAACACCGTTACTGTGGGGCAGGAGTGCTCGTTTGGGGGGGGGGGGGGGGTATTGGGCACCAGAACACATCTGAATGTTCAAATCGGAAGAATGATAGGCCAAATTTATCGGGACATCATTCGGGAACAACATGTACGTTTGTTTAGGGATGCCATGAGCTCAGAATTTGTGTTTATGGATGACAATGCACATCCTCACCGTGCAACGTTGTACACAGTTGCCTACCAGTGGCGTATTCTCTGGGTATGCTAGGCATGCACCGCATACTCACTAAAAACTATCTAAACTTTAAACAGAATTTATTTAAAAATAAATTATTTCAACTAATTTTGTTAAATACTCGCTTCCATTTATACATTATCAGTCATTCAGTTTTGAAAAATTATAGTGAAAGGAAATGTCTTTTGTTAAATTATTCCTGGATAAATCCAAGTGCTTTTTTTTTCTTTCTTACTATTGTCGTTAGTACACTCTGGCTTTGTTTAGGCGTCATCTGCTGAGATACATCCCAGAGATACCGTCACCCTCTTCTCCTGCTGACCGGTTATTGCTTAGGTCATGCTGCCTTTGTAAAGCATGCCCTGATATAGGGATTTTTTGCTATTTGAGGGAATATTCAACGTCCCTCTAATTTTCTCTCGTACTAAGTACAAGGGGAGTTCCGCTGTGTAAACGATTCAAGGCATGCGATCCTTGGAGAGCATGTTCTGGAGATTTAGGTATTTTTACAGTGTTAGGGATTTTGTTACCTTCGGTAGAGATGTTCGCATAGAGAGTTGGTTTCTCCAACTGATTGATAAATTAAAACTTATACTTCATTTTACAATGATGTAATAAAAAAACTTTAAAAAAAAAGTTGATTTAAAAATGATGATTAAATTGCAAAATAAAATTTTGATAAATTTCCAAAAATTGTTTTATGTGCCAGAAAAAGTTTTTTTTTTTTTTTTTCCCTAATGCCTTTTTTATGTGTGCCTGTATGTGCTATGATGGTCACTGATCGCAGATCTATAAAAAATTGGCAGATGCGTAGCTTTGACCTTGCAGGTGTGCATAGATTTTTTTTTCTTTTCTTTTCTTAATTTTCGAATCTGAATTTCTTAAATTAATTATTTTATTTGTTTATTTATTTATTTATTTTGGAATGTTCCGTTAACTTTTCTGCTTTATTTTATTAAATTTTATCTAATTCAATTTAATTAAATCTAATTAAATTTTATCTAATTCATTAAAATTTTATCTAATAAAGTTTTTCTTTTCATCCTGAATTCCTTAGTAAAGATCGCTATTCTATTTATTTTTCATTCTTTCACATTAAGCCATGCCATTAAATAGTTTTTATATAATAAAATTTTAATACTGCTTCTTTTTTTTTTTAATGTTAGTTTTGAACAAGAAACACTTTCTTAATTTGGTTATATCTTTTCCTGAGCGAAACTTTCTTTTTTCTTTCTTTCTGTCTTTTAAAAAAAAAAAAAAAAAAAAAAAAACACATAATACAGTTGCGTTTTCAAAAATAATTGTTTATGTAAAGGCGCAATACCTCCTTTTGAAGAGAAACGTTTATTATTTTTAATGCATTATTTTTCTCGAAATCAAATGGTAATTATGATAGAAAGAATTAAACTTAAAAATATTTAACTTTATTAAAAATTGTAACAATTAACTTCTTGTATAAGAACTATCAGAGGTCAGATAAGCACCTACATTCAAGCGCTCCCTTAAGGCGTGCTAATAGCAGTGGGGTCTTCAGTCCGACATTGTGCAATTGTGAAAGACACAGCAGAATGCAGCGAGAGCCTAAAGCCAAGTTTTCAGCGATTTTAATGGATTTTTTCTTTCCGGTTCCCACTATTCCTTTTGTCTTTCTTTTCTTTTAATTTTTTATTTCTAAAGTGATATAAAAAATTGATTAATTTTTTTTGAAAATTCATTTAAATACAGCTATTAGTGAAGCGGCCTTCAATAAGTTAATATAAGAGTCCTTTAGATGTATGATGTAAAGTTAAAGCGACAAAATTTGTATGTAAAATTTTATATAAGATTCCGAGAAATTGAAGCCCACCAGCGACTGAGCGGGTTTGCGCTCAAAGTTGGTAGATGGGAAGTGTCGGGTTCGATCCAAGTTCACACTTATCAACCGAGCCGTTCAGAGATTTCTGTGGTTTTCTACGAAACTCGCGTAAAACTGGCTAGAACTTCTTACAAAAACTCCCACCAGTGTTGCCAGACTTGGGGATTTTTTTATTCAACTATCACCAATAATTTTGAGAAGGGAAATTGGACATACATAATAGTCGATTATTCTTCGAAGTGATTAAGCAACTGTTACAATAAAAATTTAGAGGTGAATGTTGAATAAAAAAGTCCCCAAATCTGGCAACACTGACTCCCACGGACGGCATTCCACCCGTAGGCCTGGGATCCAAGTACAGTCAATCGGACTTGAATCCTATAATCAACCAACCAAGAAAATGGAAAAAT
This sequence comes from Salticus scenicus, assembly GCA_963930645.1. Lineage (NCBI taxonomy): Eukaryota > Metazoa > Arthropoda > Arachnida > Araneae > Salticidae > Salticus > Salticus scenicus. Next base: position 72,299,957 of record OZ005659.1, read on the forward strand.
CCGAGCTTAAATTTGATGAAATGATATCGCCTTGATGAGTAGTGTTCTTTCCATAGTTGACTTCAGAGCATGCACAGATTCAAATGTCACGCTACGCCACTGTTGCCTACAATCTGAAGCTATCACCCGCATGGAATGGCCAGCATTCTCACTTAACTAGAATCCGATAGAGCATGTGTAGGACATGCTTTTCCGACGAGTGTAGTCCGTTAACCCCCTTCTACATGCGTACCGGAACTTCAGAGAGCATTGCTTACTGAGTAGAGTAATCTTCCCAAGATTAGATCAATAATTTAATAATCAGCATACCTAGGCATTGTAAGGACTGTATTTCATCATCTGAGAGACATACAATGTATTAACCATCATACCAAGATTTTGTAAGGAAGATATTTTTTGTAGTTGCTTAGGGAGCAAAAACTGTAGTTTTTATAAATGGTATCCTACAAAAACTGAATTTTTTTTGTTCTTGATCTTTTGTTTAATAAATGGACTTTATGAATAAGTCATATTTGTTTTGCTTCTGAACCTTTATTTGCCTCAGCTAGCATTATCCTTAATTTATGGACATGAGTGTATATAATAATCCATTTTTGTGTTTTATTTAAATTAAGAACCAATCGTTAATTCTCAACAAACACAATGTTAAAAATGACATAAAATTGTGTCAAAAAGTAGGAATTTTATAGCCATAATTGCAAAGTTTTGAAATGAATTTTTCGATGAAATATCAAAGTTTAAAATGAATTTTCAAAATGCATATTTTTATAATTTTATGTATGAAAATTCGAAACTCATCAAAATAAAGGTATTTAATTTTAAATGCAAGTTTTCTAGATAAATTTCTCTAAACTGAATCAGAAATTAAGAAATTTAATTTAAATTATCTAAAATTAAGCTCTTAAAGTGAGAAACATAATATTATTCTAATATGTATTTACATTACATTGCTCATGACTTCCTAAATTTCAATACACCTTCTTTCTTCCAGATTTGTAAAGGTTTATTTTATTTATTTTTAAAAATAAGAAACATGAATATAACATTTGAAATTTTTATTATTAAAAGATTTAGGGATATAATTCACGCAAGCTAAAAAATATTACATGTTGAGTGTAGAGAAAATTGAGTTTAAATTTTAATGGTGTGAAGTGTTAGGGTTAAGGCCAATTGACTAAAAGTGGGTCCTAGATTTGGTGGTGTATTCTCCCTTGGGTGGTGTATGTCTTTCTAAATGATACCTAGCTCATATTTATGTGAGTTTCGGGGAAAACCATGTAAAATTCCAAACATACAGTGGGTTGCCAAATTAATGTGGACGCTTGACTTTTTTTTTACATTTTCATGTTTTTATGTCACTTATAATTCCTAGAAGTGGTTCTTTTGTTCTTATGCCACTGAAATGCATTTTTATCAAATTTTACTACACATTATTTTAAGTGATTTATACAAAGCATACTGCACTTAGCGATATTTTTGTGATAATCACTTCATTTTATGTTGTAGAGTGTAATATTCAATGTGTAATATTGAACATTCATTTTGGATCCTTAGAACTGAGATTTAGTGTGCATTTTGACTAGCAATGGGAATGGTCCGAGGAAAAAAAAAAAAAAAAAAAAATGGAATTTTTGGAGAAAAAACAGTTTTTTTTCGTGTTTTTTCCAAAGGGGTTTATTTTCACCTGGAAAAATTGAAAATTTTGAAATTTCTAGTATAAAATAATGTATTTAGAAACTTATAATATTTACATTCTGATGCTTTTTTCTTGAAATATTTTTTCATGTTCAGTATCTTACATGAAAATACTGATTCTGATAATGTTCATATTGCAAAAATAAAGTTTTAAAATGGTAATCCTGAAATATTTAAGTATTATAATGACCTCCCTCCCATCACATTCATTTGAAATTACTTATTCTTTTTAAGTCCCTTTACACTTATTTTTTTTTCTTGAATGTATATCTTTAGACTTGTCTAACTACATTATTTTATTTTGTGTGTAGATATATATTACACACACACACATATTTTATATATACAGTTAAGCACCGTTTATACGTCTTTCAAGGGACTGACGTAAAAGGATGTATAAATGAAAAGACGAATGTATAATCGAAATTTTAATAATAACACTTTGATTACTACAAATTTAATGACACTCAAGCAAAATTTATATGAAAATACTTATTAATAAAGTTTCTTAATTTAATGAATACTATTACACTTTTTTTAAGACAATAATTAATTTTAAAAAAATTGTAAAAAGTCAGAAAAATTATACTATTAATGCATGCCTGGGTACTAATTACATATATCATATATTGAGTATTATATTACATTCCTTAAGAACTACATGAACACATTTTGAATATTAATTATATATATTGCGTATCTTAATAATAAGCATATGATTTATGTCCATACAGATAGTTATTTAATAACATTAAAAATCTTTAATATTCGTCTGATTTGATACTTGTCTACGAGTATTAAAAATTCTTCTGTGAATTCAATTGATTCTTTAATCAGTATTCTTCGATCTTTCCTCTGTTTCTCCCTTTAAGATGCTTTTTAGGAAAAATCCATCTTATTTAGAATGGAAAATAATGACAGGTTGAAAGTGAATTTTAGTAAAGTGGAAAAGAGAAAAGGCGTATAACTGCTATTAGCGACATACAAACAAATTTGCATTAAAATGAATAGGAATGAATCGGGACTTCACTAAAAGGACGTATAAAAGGTGCTTTACTGTACATATAAATGCATGTAAGATGTAACAATATATGAAAAAATATCTAAGCAGTTCTTTGTCAAAAAATTTATTTCACAATTTACAAGAATTATATGTGCAAAAATCTACTTGATTTATGTTTTTTATGTCTGAGTTAATAACTTTTATATTATAAAACAATAATAAAATGCTGTTTTAAATTTATGAAGTTCAATTAACTTTAAATTAAACTTTTATTTTATCTTCGTGATTAACTTCATTTTAAGTCAGAATATGAATTAGAGTCTAGTATCAGGTCCGGTTGACTGATTTACTTTTCTTATGGGTCAGGTTGACAATTTTTTCTGGGGGCTGGATTGACTGATTTATTTTCCTTGTAGGTCGGGTTCCGATTAGGTTGACTGAATTTTTTTCCAATGGGTTGGTTAAGTTTTCAGTGAGTAGGTCAACTTGAGAAAAATTTTCCAAACATTTTATCATAATAAGCAGAAATTTGTTTGATATAATTATAAATGTGCTACATATTCACATGATTAAATATACGTGTACGCAAATTATTACATACATACTGCAGAAAGGCAATACACAAAGAAAAATCAAATATATATATACTAAACTTAAACCATATTTTTGTATTCTTGAAGTACACTACACATATAAATGGTTAAAAATTATTAATCCATTTTTCGGATTTTTAAATTTTTAACTTAGTGTATCAGTAACTCAATTTCAAAAATTCTTTAAATGATTTACTAACTCTGTGACAATGGAAATTTATTTTATTTTATAACTTTAAAAAGTTTTGCATGATTTTCAGATGAATCATTAAGTTTTATTTAGTTCTCAAGTTTTGGATATAAAGAAATCAGGTTCAAGTTGATGAAAAAAAAATTAATTTTGTCCATTTGATTCTAGTCTAAATTTATTGTATCAATGTTAGCCTATATATATTATTTTAGCTTCGTACCAAGCTAGACTAAGATTGATAACAGGCCAGGTGTGGCCTATATTTTTTATTCTCTATGGCAGAATTTAGATGACATTATGACATTTTCCCAGAAAAGAAGCCAGCTTTTCTCTGTCACATACAATAATACAATATATTGACAATATAGGGTACTTACTGACACAATTTCTTACGTGACTCTTCGACCAATATAATTATATTGATGCAAGAGTCACAGAAGACACTGTGTTGGTAAACATCCTGTAATGACAAAAATCTATATGTGATAGAGAAAAACTGGCTTCATTTTCAGTTTCAGCATACCAGAAAACATAAAGAAAAGTCAAAATTTTAGATGTAAGCCTATGTAATGCTAATATATTATGATATCTTTATAATTAAATATGCATGTTATATGCAAATTAGATAAATATGTTATAACCAAATAATATTGCTTTGTAGAAAAAGTTTAAACAAATGAGGCTTGTTACAGAAAGCATAAAAACATTCTATCGCAAGAACTTACTTTGGGATGCCTTTAATGACTTAAAATTAACTGTCTAAGCACAAACTGAAACTTAGAATATAACAACTTTTTTCAAATCTTGGCTGTAAGTTATGCAAAATTCATTACCTTATATTTTCCAGAGCTTAATTTATGCATACTAATTACTTTCTGACTGTTGCATAATGGCATGTTACATACCACCAAAGCTCAGGTAAGTAGAATACATGATCGGTTTTAACCCTTAAGGGCTTATCAGACATGGCAACAATTCATTTTGAAACAACGAATTTTAGAGACAATTTTTTTTTTTTTTTTTTTTTTTGAGTCGACGAAAACTTTGTAGGGGTTATAAGAGATGGGTAGAAAGTTCGAAGAAAGAAGGCTAACTTTTGGTGCTTATCACTTTTCTTGGCGAGAATAAAATAGGCAATATTGCAATGATTAGTATTAAGATTCGCTTTTGCTTGTGTAGCATATCACACTATTATATCTACTTTGATCTTGCTATTATCATATTGGTATACAAAAATAAAAACAATTAATTCAATGTTCATTTCCTTAAATGATAAAATAAATGTGCTTGGCGATAATATTTCTTATCAAATGTCCACTTTAACCCTTGCTTTCACAAGATCAAGGCACTACTGCAGAAAAATTGCTTTCAGGTGCCACTTGACACGTTTGGCTAAAATAAACAGCACTGCGCTTTTTTGTATAGTTCAGAAGTTACAACATTCCACTGATTATGTTTGCTATCTCTGGCAAATTAGCACACTTTTTGAATGAGGCGGGCGTAACTAAATCTCAACTTCAAAATGACCCCATCTTGGGAAAGCGAGGGTTAAACGATTTTCGCATTCCACCATCTTGGAAATATGACGTATCAAAATAGCACATCCTGATTGGATGAATCTGAAGAAAATTGAGTATAGAGATAATTTTATCAAGACAACACAGAAAAATTTGGGTAAGCCCGATGTGTGCTATCACACTAAGAGTAGAGATAATTTCTTCTGGAAAATCAGTGCTAATCAGTGGCTGTCTCTAAAATCTCCTGTAAAATTGTTGTGCCTGATAAGACCTTTACACTAATAGCCTTTGACTACCCTCCCCCCCCCCAAAAAAATAAATAAATAAATAAATAAATAAAAATAAAAGAAAATTTTTAATGTTACTTTCTATGTACGGCTTCTGCAATATTCTAAAACGTAGCTTATTTCAACATGAGAATAAAAATATAATTTTCTATCTGAAGGGAAAAAGATTAATTTTTTATATCACTTTTAAAACATGCAAAAAATTCATTACCTAATTTTGAATTATAAATATATTTCAGAAAAAAAAAAAAAAAAAAAAAAAAAGGAGCTCACTCACTAGACATATCCAGTCCCAGCAATCAGAATCCTTAATCTATTGCTATTATAATTCTTATACAATGATTTGTGGCAACATTTTAGAAAAGTATTTACTTTTTTCTTGGTCTGCAACTGAACTTTATCTTTCCATAAAATTAAATTGCATAATTAGACCAAAACCTTACTTAAAAAAATAACAAAATAAACTCTAAACATGCTAAACTTAATGTTTAAATATTTTATATTTATACATACTGTGTGATCATCCGTAATTTTGACAACTAGTTTACCATCACAATGTCTATACTTTGTAGTAAATCGAACCTGAAATTACAAAATTAAATTGAAAAAGCAAAATTAAGTCGAAAGGTAAATAGTTAAATTTTAAACACATGGCATGAAAAAATATATATATTCTTTAAAGAAAGTATATTACAAATAATTTTTATACATGTCTTGTATAATCTATATAATATTTTTGTAACATGAACCAGTTACAATTAAATTTTGTCAAAACAATACTATAATGACGTAAGCTGTTTTTGATTGGTCAAATAGTCAAATATTAAATAAAGGTTTTTTAAACATTAAAAAGTTTTAAAAAAGGATTATAGTTCATACTTATTAATTAAATACCTTAATAAAATCCTTAAATATTCTGAGCTTTTCTATATATTTCGGCACACCAGTCGGGGCCATCATCAGAGCTCGGGAATGACTTGAAGACTTCTGCTGGACGATTTGTTTCTTCTTCACTCCTCTCTTTACTTCGATTGGTTTGATGGTATAACGGTTGCCATTCGGGTGGAATAATACTGTGCCCGACATCATTAACGGCATTGTTAGAAGTTAGTATTTCAAGAGCCTCTCTTTTGAGGGCATAATAATGAGAATTATAGGGAGCTATTTTTTGGGAGCAATTCTATTAGGGAGCAATTCCACAATAAAATTAACGCTACATATGTTGGTATGACCAAACGAAAAATTAAAGACCGGATTTCCAAACATTTCACCAACTTAAAATATAATAAACACTCTACAGCCTTTTCAAGAATTAACAATACTAACCCAATTAACATTAAATCAATCAACTATCAAAAAATAGCTCCCTATAATTCTCATTATTATGCCCTCAAAAGAGAGGCTATTGAAATACTAACTTCTAACAACGCTGTTAATGATGCCGAGCACAGTATTATTCCACCCGAATGGCAACCGTTATACCATCAAACCAAGCGAAGTGAAAAGAGGAGTAAAGAAGAAACAAAGAATAAACAAACCGCCCAGCAGTAGTCATTCCCGAGCTCTGATGATGGCCCCGACTGGTGTGCCGAAATATATAGAAAAGCTCAGAATATTTAAGGATTTTATTAAGGTATTTAATTAATAAGTATGAAAGGTTTATTTACTTTTAATCTTTATAAATAAAAATCTGTTATTTTCTTAAAATTTTCCTTAGTTCTTTCCCTTCTTTTACTAAATAGTTCAATCATAAGTAGAGAGTACCTGTAGATGGTCTTCTTCAAGGCCCAAAATTTCAACTCAGATTACACTCACCGAAAAATGTTTTACTCGCCACAAAATAGAGTTGTCTTTTTTTTCCTCTTTTTTATACATTTTGGGTTTCTTATTTTTCCTAACTATTTGAAATGCTTTTACAAATATGCCTAAAATTATATATATTAAACTAAAAGTGTGTCGTATATCATCATGTCTGATAGTCATCTATAATTAAAAATCATTATAATGTATTAGATATAATGTATTTCAGATTTGAAAAAGATTACAATATCTAATAACATAAATGTAGAGTCATTAAAGAAGAAAACTCTTTGTCAAACAATATCCTAATAAATCTTTTTATTATGAAAGATTAAACTTCCTTGTTTACCGATTATTTATTTAGCTTTTTACATCAGAAATTTCTTTTTCATCCATTTTATTTTTGAAATCAGACGGAATGTCGATGTGTATAACTTGTTCATTGTTGTCATTTGAAATCTAGCCATTTTGGGATAACTTTTTCGATAAAATCGTTGCTTGCAAATCATTACAAGTGCAAATCCTTGGCGTTTCAGGCCCACCAGCGGCCGAGCGGTTCTGCGCTCAAAGCTGGTAGACGTGAAGTGCCGGGTTCGATCCCCGGTCGCGCTCGTCGACCTAGCCGTTCGGAGTTTTCCGTGGTTTCCTCCGAAACTTGCGTAAATACGGGCTAGGACCCCTTAGAAAGACCTCCACGGAAGGCCCTCCCCCTCAGGCCTAGGACCCCAGTGTTGTCAATCGGCCTTAATCCCTAACACCAACACCTTGGCGTTTCAGTAAAAAACTAGGAAATGTGAACTGGTTTTTGGATCATTATTCAACAAAATAAACATAGGCAGTATCTTTAAAAGAGCTCGGGCTCATTTTCATACGTCAATCAATATCTCTATGCTCGTCTATTCTCACTTTGCTTGGAGAAATCACAGTGCGAGAAATGAAAGTGCTCAAGAAATTAAAACTTTTATATGTATGCACTAAGCATTTTTCCTTTCTCAGGCTGGGGTGATCGTCGAACAGCTCACACACGATACAGACTCGGCACTCCGAGATGAGAAAAAGGAGAGGTTAAGATTTTGCCATATTTAAATCTATAAAAAGAATGTTTTCTGTCACCGTATGTAAGAATTCTACCTATAACTAGACCAAATTTTTACTCGTCACAGTGAAAATTCCACTCGCCAATGGCCATTCTTTACTGCATTCAGTTGTACAAATGCCCTTGCTTCTATAATAGGTTAGGTAGCATTAGATTAGTACGATAAGAGCAAATTATATGAAACAAAATTAACATAAGTATTGTATAGAACAGGGCCCGAAATTTCAACTTAGACTCGCTGAAACACAAAATATGATTAACTTGCTCTATTTTTTTACGCATAAGGTGACAAGAATTTTTTATTGGAAAAAGAGGAGAAATTACGCTATGTCTTTTATTTTATAATAGAAGACATTCAATTTTGAAAAGAGGTCATTTTAGAGAACAAATTGAATGAAAACGATTGTAAAAACCGATTCAAATGCTACTTTACACAAGTGGTGGAAACATTTTTATCTCAAATGAGGAATCTGGATCAGTACACCTTAATTTAAATTAATAATATACGGATACGAGAGGAAAAATCCCTTTTATAGGTGTCACTGGCCAATATAGATTTTTTTTTTTTTCTTTAATAATTTTTTCTATAGACAAAAACTTTTTTTTTTTTTTTTTTTTTTTTTTGTAGTACTTTCATGCAGTTACATAAAAAAAGTTGGTACACAATTTTTTTATTAAAATCATAGTCATAAAAGAAGAAATAAATTTGGCAAATGAAAAAATAAAATTAATATTTGGCAGATGAAACGATTTGTTTTAACGAACAGTCATTCTTTGTCAACAATTCATAAAAGTTTTCACAAGTATTAACCTAAATTAGTCTTAGTAGTTAAAAAGTTTTTAAAGTAGGTACATAAAGGGGATTTTTTTTCACATGTCTACATTTTGTTCATTGAAGAAAACAGTCTCTTTGTGAGAGCATTTTTGCCAAGAGGACATAAAATGAATTCAAGTAACTTTTGCATACTTTTGTGATGTGATAGTAGTGTTATCATTAAGGCCAATTGTCTTCACTAGGGCTCTAGGTCTGAGTAGGAGAGTCCTCCGTGGGGGTCTTTCTAAGAGGTCCTAGCCCATATTTATGCTAGTTTCAGAGAAAACCATGGAAAACTCCTAACGGCTAAGCCAACGAGCATGACCAGTATTGAACTCAGTGCCTCACGTATACCAGCTTCGAAGACACAACCTCTCGGTCACTGGTGGGCTATTTTTATGAGGAATATTATTCATGCAAAAGTGAGAACACACACCAACCCATCGCGCATCAACCGGAGCACCTCCCTTAATGATTTCATAACAATTTCAATAGTGATTCCGTGTACTGGATCAAAGAACCGTACAAATAAAGGGAATATTTTATTTCTTTGTGATCTGAAGAATCTGAATAGACATAAATCATAATATGCTTTGGCAAATTTATTAGAAAGTTGTTCTTTTGCAAACCTAATGCAGAAAAAAGTTAGCGTTCACCATTCGATACAGCCAACAGCCGATTGAGCTTTCCAACAAACTAAAGCAATTTTCTCAAAACAAATACCTAATTTGTGCAGGAAGTTAAAGTTTGAATGTTGGTGACAAAATTAAAGCATCACTTTCATGAGAAATCAGTTTTAACTTTTTTTTTGCAAAGAGATCTCAAATCCTTTCTTTTTTTTTATGCTATCCCATTTTCTATGACTGTTTAAATTCCCTTGCATAGAAATGTAATTTTTTGCAAGATATTCTTTATAATACATTGCTCATCTTTAATCCTAATCTACCTCATTCATACCATATGAAATTAGCGGGATGTAAATATTAACACATGACTAAATACCATCAAAAATATAAAAACATTTTCGATTAAGATAAAACAAAGTTTTTAAATCTATATATATACGTAAGTTTGTCAGTGAATTTTTCTCTAGATTTTTTTTTTTTTTTCACTCTATGCAAAGTTATATATTTCAACGAATCGCTACGAAAACTGGTACATTTATCAAACATGAGAAAATCTAGCTAATGCTCACATTAGACTATATGATAGGAAACTGGCGACATTTTGAGATCCACCTCTAGGTGTGGTCCGAGACATATCATATGATTTTGATACTCCATAAAGAATGGATTCCAACAAAAGATTATCATCAACTAAATTTCAGTTTTTTTTAAAGAAAGCTTTGACAAAAATAGCATTTTAAAATTTAAAAATTATTTTTGTGCTCCTAGACAGAGGTGTCCTAGGCAGAGACCTAGTCGGCCTGTGCGATAATCAGGCCCTGTCTATCAACTTTTGGTGAAAACCGTCCAACAGGTGGCGTTGCCATTCCGTTTTTTCTAAATTTTTAACATGGTGGTATAGGACAAAATTTCATATAAATGTGCATAAAGAGAAATATTTTTAATCACCATTATGAAATCAAAAAGAATTGTTTATAATAGTGATAGTTAACTGGAACAAAAAAATTTGTATATGTAGGAGCTTAATATTGAAAATGTATACTGAAAACACACACACACACAGAAACATTGCTACACATAAAGTATCATGGTTGCCTCCGTATAAGTTATATTTTTAAAAAGATAGTTCAAAAAACGCACTACCTTTGTAATATTTATTATTTATTCGTGACTAATCAATTTAAAAGATTGTTGTGTTTATATATATATATATTTTAAAGGAGTGCATAAACAGATTCCAAGAAAAACATAACTCAAAATAATATTTCTAATAAGTACATTCAAATGAAATAGACACTAAAATTAACAGTTTTGTTTTTGAGGGAAATTCCCTTGTAATACAGGTAAAAATGTGAAATTTTATTGATTCAACAAGTACTTATGAGATAATTTTGATACGAGATGTTAAATTACTATTTTTTTTTTTAACTAATAAAATTAAAACTTCGGCCATTCCATCATAAATTTATTTTATAATTTTTGGGGAGTTTGTTTTGAAATAACACATTGTCATCTTACTTTCATTGGATCCGAAATATATAATCTTTCAGAAGCTTTGGCAAATTCTTCCCAACTTGAACAATACGGCATTTTTTATAGTTTCCTTAACCAAGAAAAATATAATTATTTAGACTACTTTTTTATTGATTTTCTTTTAAGCACATGGACTTTAAAACAGACACGTATGGATGAAGAAAAAGAGAAACAACAAAACAGTAATTTTTCTTCCCAGCATTCACTGCTAGAGACTTCCATATTTATTTCCGGTTGCGAGTGGCGACCTCTGGTAGTGAGCTATCGCAGGAAGGAAGCGATGCGATTGAGTTAGAAAAAGATGAAAAGGATTTCCGATATTGAGAGACTAGTTGGAGTTAAAGTTGTCCTCTGAAAATCTTTCTCCTACAATATTTTTGTGTTCTTTTTTTTACAAGCTATCAAACATTTCAGGATGAAGTAAGTAATGTTTACTATCAAAATGTAAAATTTTGTTTTCTTTCAAGCTTCTCCATTGTAGGGTTGGGTCTGATTATCTTATTATGAAAATCATTCTGTACCGATTTTATAAATTATGTAAATTTAATTAGTTTCTGATAACAAGCATAGCGCTGATCTTCTCCTTTCAGAATCTGAAAACAATATCTAGTTGCGATGGTCACAATATTGTTTTGTTATGTTAAATATGTTTACCATTATTTTGGCCTTTTAAATACATGTTTATTAAAGGTTGAAATCTTCTTACCTTACTGGGATAGCTATATTGCTGTTGGTAACGGTGACATGCGATTCACTCATATCTGAAATAGAAAGTGAGTCAGAGAGTCATCATTTGCGTGAGGGAGAAACAGTTGTTTTGCTTGGGTGAATAAACGGCTTACTTAGTGACTGACTTCCATAATGAGAAATTTTTATTATCAACAATCTTAGTTTTATTTGTCGTTTTGAAAAATTAGGATACAGTGTTTGAAAATTAATTTTACAAAAATTTGTTAATTACAAAACATTAATGATGGGCTATATTTATGGTTACACTAATAAATTCTTAACATTTCTGTGAAATTATTTTTTTATATATATAATATTTTCTTTTTAAAAATTAATTTCTTGTTGTCATTGTGTTTTCCTGTTCATTAGAAGGCAAGGTTAGTAATTGTACATATGATTTATCTTCATATAAAAAATAATTAAAACACCCCCCCCCCCCAAAAAAAAAGGCCAACTTTTTAGTTATTAATTAATTGTATACATATATATAGTGTAATAATAATTTCTTTTCAATGTAAACAACTCTTCCCACAATTTATCACTGTAAGTTTAATTTGATATTAATAATGGTATTTTTTTTAAATAAAATAATATTTTCATTCACCATGAAGAATTATTAAAATTAAATATATTAGAGAGAAGTACTGCTTTAGAATACAAGAAATAACTTTAAGATTTTAATTGTTTCAATTTATTTTATAGACTTAATCCAATTTTAAAGTCAGACTTTTGTCAGTAAAATTAAAAGATGATTTAAATTAACATTTTACTTATTTTTTTTTAATATATATCAAGAGTTATTTTTATAAAAATTAATTAATATAATTGACAAATTACTGTAATCTCTGTATTTCCATATATGTTATGTTTTTATTTTTATTTATTTAAATTGAAATAAAATTGTTTTGTCATAATTATATGTTAATGAAATTTAGTATTTTCTAAGTAGTAAATTGTTCAATCAAATATTAATATAAAATTTAGTCTATAGTTATATCTCTTTTTTTTTTTTAAACTTATTTAAATATATTTATCCAGTTAATTAATAAAATAGTGAAATGAATTAATGGCAAGTAGAAAAATTTATTAAAGTGACATTACACTTTAAATATTTATTTTCATTACAGTGTTAAAGATTTTTTATTTATGTCTTATAAATTTTTCTACTTGTCATTTAACTAACATACATATAAATGTAGATTTAATAAAACTCACCAGAATATTAATAATGATGGTAGTCAAAATGCTGACTTTAACAATAACTTATAATATAAAGGTTGACTCCTCACCCTTAAAGTTATTAATTTGAGAGAACATGTCTTATTTTTCAGTGGAGTTTTCTTCTTAATATTAATATTAAATTACATGCTCAGACTTTTTTCTTTCTCTTTCTTCTTCTTCTTTTTTTTTTTTTTTTTTAACTTGCATGTGTGTATGTCAAATGTTGTACTATAGTTTTCTGTGATTATGAAAAATCTACTCATAATTTTGTAAATTTTGAATTATACCCACTTTCAAGTTTCTATTTAGATTTTTAAAACAAAGTCAATGTTCTACATTTATATGGATATATAATCTGTAGTAATAAGTACAAAACTTTGAATAAACACTATAAAATGCAATAAACTCCCAACAATTGTTTCGGGTCGAAAAAAAACACACAACTCTTCATCAGGCGAACAAAGTAGGCATGAGTGCTGCAATCAAAGCAGCAAATTTATTAGTTCATATATTTTTTATAAATATGAAAAATAAAGTTTTGTTAAAAGGCTGTTTTATTAATTCATATATGTTTTATAAATATGAAAAACAAAGCTTTGTTAAAAGACTGTTTTTAAAGATACTTCATTTTGTGGGGGATATTTTCATAAACCTACATTTCTTTTAATGATCTCTTGATATTGGCTGATTTACAGAGGCTGGGGCCGGGTGAAATCATTTATTGGGTGCAAAATATATTTAAGAAGTTATTTGTAATTTTGATATGCTATAGAATGCATTTTAATATTAGACAATCTATTTTTTAATTTCTGTTAAAGAAAAAAAAAATATTCATATATTTATTATTAAATGTATCTGTTTTGATTTCAACTGTTTTATTTGTATTATACCAAACAATATTTTAACTTCAGTGATATAATTTTGTTATTTTCATGTTGTAATTGACTCAAAGGAATTAAAATGTGTTATAAATAGTTTGAAAAATTAAATACCAGAATCAAAAGAATTTGTTCACAATATTTTTCCTAAAAATAAAATTAAATAAATAAATAATATAGCAAAAGAAAAAAAAATGTTTATAGTTTATCTACTAAATAAATTGCATTTAAGGATATTAAAATCAGCTTTCTTAAGCAGTATTCATTTTTATTAGTAAAGTATCTTAACCAAGTTCAAACTATTTTGAGGCACCTTTTTATTTATTTACTGATAATCTGGAAGTAATGAAGATACTTTATTAAAGTAATAATAATATCATTTTGAGAATCATGTATTTTTTATTGTTTAAATTTTAAGGCTAATTAATATTATTATTTAATATATATAATATCAGAGATATTGCTAGAATTTTTTCCTAGGAGTGAAAATACTCCTTGATTTTTTTTTTTTTTTTTTTTTTGAAGGAGTGAATTTGACATTAGTATTAAGAGTAAAAAAAAAAAGGGGGAAGGGAAAAAAGTTGATATTTCGTGAATTCATGCTAAATTTTACTTCTTTCTTAATAAGTTCAAAAATAAAATATATGTATATGAGTTCGAGTTATATTATATGGACTGGTCAGTTGTAATAATATTCCTTTCAGCATAATTTGTACAATATAATATCAGAACTCAGAATATGAACATGTGACTCAGTTTATAAATTACAATGAACATTGAAAGATAAGGCCATATGTGAATCTGAGAAATTCTATTATTGATGCTAATGTTTACAGTTTTACTTAAAATAATTTTAATTATAAAAGCTTTTTATCCATTATAAGAGAAGATATTAAGTGATTTTAAAAAATAAAAAAATAAAGTGTGTAGAGCATTGAAGTCTAGAAAGAGTATAAACTTTTATTTTCAGACATATTTAACAAAATACACTAAATTTAACCTAAAAATATAAAGCGTAAAAAATACTCATGGTTAAAATTTTAAGGAGTATTTTTAGATTTTAATGTGTAAAATATGCTTGTAGAGGAGTTAAAAATATCTGTATAATATATATGTAAAATAAATAAAAAGCAGATGACATACATATTAGGTGTTAGTATTTTGGTTCTTTATATGTACACATTCATGATACCTTGATGTAATCTAAACCTATATTTAATATGCAATATATATTTCAAACAAAAAGAAATTAAAAATCCAATATTATATTACCATGAAGTTTCATTGTGAAAGAAAAGAAAACATAATCCCGGGGGAGGGGGGGGGGCATTTTATCTGTATCTACACATGTATCTGTATAATTTACAGATATTTTGCTTTGCATATACATACCCACCAGATATTTATTAAATTAGCACATATATATTTGTTTTAATAATTATTTTTTAAATGCATTAAATGTAAGATATGTAGAAAGAGTAAATCAGGCGTCAATCCAGGTTTTAATTTTTGGGTCCCCTTTTTTGTGTAAAACAAAATATTTTTGTGAAATTTTTATTTATTTTTGTGAAAAATAAAATATTTTAATAAAAAAATCACATATTGTGTAAAATCTTCCATTTTTACAATCACTGTATATAATATATTTAATATCAAGTTAATAGAGTTTCGTTGAGGCATTAATTAAAAATAATACTGAAAACATTTAATAAGAGGATCATTTTTATAAATTAACAAAATATTGTGTAGGGGCTCATTTTATAAATCTCAACTTTGTGAAGTGGCCACAAAAGGGACCCAAATTTTGCCTGGATCGACCCCTGTAAATGTCTATAAAATTCTGAGTTATTGTTTAAAATCAGTTAGTTTAAAAGCTAAATTTGCTAAAAGTGGATTATGTTTAATTGACTTATAATTTGTGTATTTATAAAAAATACAGGGAAAAAAGTAAAGTACATGCCCAATCTGAATTTTCTCATGCCCGGGCATGTTGTGCAATATAATTTTCGAGCCCTGATATTGTTGCAATCTTTATTTCTGTTTTTTAATTAATTTACTGTTATAGTTTATAGTCCTACTAGTTATATTTGCAATAATATAATATTATTTTAATACACAAAATAATAATAATACTAAAAATATATATCTAAATTAACTAACTTATAACAAATGAAAAGCAATTTCAAAACACATGGGGGGGGGGGTTCTTCAAGGAAGCTCCCCCCCCCCTTTTCCATGTAGGGAATGGGAAATGAGAAGTTTCTGAATTTATTTCATACATATATATGAATTTATAAAATTTATTTCATCATATATATATATATATAATACATATGAGATATAGAGAAAACTTAACCTTTAATTCTTTAAATATTGTATTTAGACACATATGAGTTGTGCAAAAAAAATAGACAATTTAAAATCAGTTAAAAATTTCTGTGGATACTATACCTAGATATCAACATACAGTAATTTCCGGCTTAAACGTAACGGGTCAAGTTAATCTTTTTTTTTTTATGAGAAATTTTATTTAACGGACATAATTATTTTTGTACAGGGTACACAAGTATTATATTTTGTTATATGGAATTTCTTATGTTAAACGGACGTATGTGACGTGGCGTTTTGAGACGAAAATTATTATAATAAATAATTAAAAAAAAAAAAAAACTGAGCTACAGTGGCATTGTGGTTTAACTTTCATGTTTAGAAATTTAATGTGATGTCTTTGAAATTAGTTGTTTATATATATACATATATCCTATAAATTATCCTAACGTTTGCTTGTTTAATGTTGTATTTCTTTAAAGCTTACACCAGTTTAAGGACTTGATAAAATGTTTTATAAAACTTTAAAATAATTAAATTTAATATCATTTAGCCAAAGTCATTTAAATATTATTATAAAATATGTACAGTGTGGAGGAAAAGAAAGATTATATATATATATATATATATATATATATTATAATTTTACTTTTGTTTGTGCTAGAAGTGGGAGAGAAGTTTCATTTTGATAATAAGCAAAACATGTTTGTGTGTGTTGGGGGGGGGGGGGGAGGAAGTACTGAAAATATGAATTTTAATCAATTTTGAATGAATAGTTAGTAAAATATCAGTTAGTTCAAAATAAATGCATCAATGTTAAAGAGAAAAGTCAGTTATTTAAATGTCATAATAATAAATAAATAACTTGTATATTTTATTTATTAAATTTATTTTAGTTTTTTGAAATTCCTATATTGTCAAAGCTTATACAAAATGGCCCCAACAATGGCCGAGCTGTTCTACGCTCAAAGCCGATAGATGGGAAGTGCCAGGTTCGATAACAGGTTACGCTTATTGGCCGTGCGCAGTTTACAATGCTTTTCTCTGAAACTCTTGTAAATACTGGCACTCAGTGTAGTCAATCGGCCTTAAGTCACACAAACCAACCAGCTCAAACAAAATGAGCATGTATATTTCCGATTCGCCTATTTGAAAAATATTATTTACTTAATGTACTAAAATTTAAACTTTAAAAATATCTTTTTATTGATTTGATAATCATTAGCAGCATTAAAATAATATTTTTTTTTTTTTTTTTTTTTTTGCAATTTAACATTTGGTTTTCAAATTACGAGAAATTTTAAAAATCGGTAGCATAAGACTTATGATTGGATTGAAATAAAAAAATAATTTCTTGCCTTTTCAAGTTCACCAATCTTATCTAGCAGCTATATGAATATTTTACTCTCTTAAAGAATCATATTTTAATTACTATGACGTGGTTTTATTCATCATTCAAAATTTCTCTTATCTATATGGACAATTCAAAACTTATTTCGATTTATATTTTATCATGATTTTTAATATAGTAGTAAACTTTTCTATTATTTAAGATAAACGAAACTGGGCAAATCAGATGAAACCATAAAGATACTTGGTTTGTATTACGAAATTCGAAGGAAAGACATGAGCTTGTACACTTCTTGAAACAACAAATCTCTGTTGGAATTACAAAATATCAAAAGCAAACGATATTAGCTGCAAGAATTAGTTTTATTATTTTCTTCTATATACATAAGAAGAAAGTGTTGGATTCTTAAAAATTATTGGCCTTTTATTTTCGAAGGATTTACACGTTTTGAGATGCCTCGAACACGATTTGACCCTTAAAAAGAGAGAGAGAAAAAAGTCTGCCTGTGTTAAATTTTATGGGCGCTGTACCTCACAAACCAATGTAGGAAATTAAACCAATTCATATTTAGTTGCACCTTGATTTAAATTGGTGCTGATTCTATTCGGGGAAAAATCGATCTACAGGTAGCGCTGTCATACCATTTTTATACAATTTTTCATATGGCATTATAGGACAAGACTATCATAAAAAATTATACAGAGAGAATTATTTTTAACTTTTCAATGTAAATATATATATAATAGTAATTGTTAACCAGGAGAGAGAGAAAAAAAAAAAAAAGAAAAAAAATTGTATGTAGGGCAATCTTCTCTCCCATCCGCCGGGGTGTATGTAAATTTTCTGTTTGGATATCTTTCAAAGAACTCAATACCTTTAAAACAAATGGTTGAACTATACATATCTGATAATATAAAACAAATTTATATTATATTTTTTCATTAAAAAAAAAAAAAAAAAAAAAAAAAAAAAAACCGAAAATGAACAAAAATAAATATTTTTTCCGATGTGCTCTATAGAATACAAAATTGAATTGTTTTTGACATTTAGTGTTGTGTTGTGTTACACTTCTCTTTTTCTTGGAGGAAAATATTCTATATTCATCATGGAAAATAATTTTAATAAACTAGCGAGCTTCGCCCGCTAGCGGGTCAGTATTTTCAAATAAATCACTAAAATTAATGAATCACTAACAGAAACTTTTAGTGTTAAGAAAAGAAATTAAAAAAAAAAAAATCATTTCTGATTGGGTAAAAAGTCGGGCCGGGTCCCCACTGCCTTCGGTAGCGCAGTCCCGTGCGCGCTGCGCGCGCGTATTCCTTTCCTGAGCCTTCGTGCCCCCTAAAAAAAAAAAAAAATCATTTCTGATCGGGAAAAGGGTGGAACCTCGCAAAAGGGTGGAATCTCGCACTGGGTCCCCACTGCCTTCGGCAGCGCAGTCGCGTGCGCATTCCTTCCCTGACCCTCCGTGCCCCTTAAAAAAAAATCATTTCTCATCGGGTAAAAACTCGCACCGGGTCCCCACTGCCTTCGGCAGCGCAGCCCCGTGCGCTCTGCGCATATTACAGCGCCATAGAAGAAAACTGATTCAGGACACCTCAAAACGTGTAAATCAGGTGAAAACCTTCGATAATTTAAAAGAACTTTAAAATATCTTTCGAATGATGCATTAAAAATAATTTAATCATAATTAGAAATTGAAATATTGAAATTTGAAAATATTACAGCGCCATCTGGTGGTACAAATTTCTGTATTCCACTGTTCGATTCCAATTCAATAAAGCTTTCCAATGATGTATTACTTATGAAATTATTTTAATTAGTAGCTGAGATACAAAAGAAAACGAATTCAGGAGACCTCAAAACGTGTAAATCTGTTGAAATCTTTGAATGATATAAAAGAACTTTAAAATATCTTTCGAATGATGTATTAAAAATAATTAAACCAAATTAGAAATTGAAATATTGAAATTTGAAAATATTACAGCGCCATAAAAGAAATTTGATTCAGGACACCTCAAAACGTGTAAATCTGGTGAAAACTTTCAATAATTCTGGCGGTACAAATTTCTGTATTCCACTGTTCGATCCCAAATCAACAAAGCTTTCCAATGATGCATGACTTATGAAATTATTTTAATTAGTAGCTGAGATATTTTAAAATGTGTATCGAATGACGTATTAAAAAAAAAAAAAAAAATTAAGCATAATTAGAATCTGAAATATTGAAATTTTAAATTATTACAGCGCCATGAGACCTCAAAACATGCAAGTCAGGTGAAATTTCGAATTCCAGCCAAGGCCGATCCTTTCTTTGATTTTGTCATTAAAAAAAAAAAAAAAAAAAAAAAAATGTATTGCATTTTAAATGTTACCTATGGAATAGTGATGTATGTGTGGTTGATTGTCATTCATTGACACTCAGCACTTAATATTTGTTAATCCAAACTTAGGTTTTTACCCAGTAAAAGCTAATTTTAAAGTGGAATTGTTTGGTTAAATATTTTAGTCATTCAACTATTTTATTCAAATTCAAAATAAAAAGTTAACTGTATGTACATATTTTATGCTTATGGAAAATATTTCAAAACAATTTCTATTTGATATGCTAGTTAAAATACATACACCTTTATATTATTTATTTATTTTAAGAAATCTGATGCATTTTTGCATAATGGTCATTTAAAAAAAATTCTAGTTATATATATATATATATATATATATAAATTATTATTAAATATATTATTATTATTAAATTTTTTCGTGCAATTTAAAAAAAATGTTGCGACGAAATGTAAGGTCTCTGACCAATTTGAAGATGACTCTTAGACCGCCACCAATAGCCCGTTATGAAGAGATTAAATTGGTTCAATCTGAACTTTTTAATATTTATTGTTTTTATATGTCTTTTCATTTAAATTTAAGAAATTGCATGCTTAATTTGTATGTTTAATGTAAAAATAAATAAATATTACATGTATAAGTAATCAGTCAAATAATCAATAATAATAATAATAAAATAAAGATTTAATAAATAAATTTAAAATAATAATAATAATGTTTTTTTCCAACTCTGTATTTAAAATATTAGTACAAATGATCATAAAGATGATATTGCTGCACTTTACTTGTTGAAGATAATTACCGAAAAAGAATTATTTAGCTTTTTTTTTTTTTCCTTAAATTAAATTCTACTTTTAACTGAATTCTTTTCTGCATTTTCCAACTAAGATGGCATGCTTATCTTTTAAACATGCAGTCTGGTATCTACATTTACTTTCTTTTGCCGCTTTATCTGTGACATTGCCATTTATGGCTAACCTTTATGTAATCTGATCTCTTAATAATTGAGTACAGTCTGGACACTTTTTTCTCCAAGTGGTAGCAATATTTTGGAGTTACCAATCGCCTCTTTTCAGTTATTGCAATCGATCGCTGCTTTCTTGAAGTACTATTAAAATACAGTTTCAATTTTCTACAGCTGAATGACTCTCTTTTGCATTACTCTGACAATTGCTTTTGATAAAGGGGGAAAAAAATAACTGTAATATTCATAAGTGAAAATATAAGTAATTTTGTTAAAGATATATCTCACTTTTATTGTGTATTACTTTTATTATTATCTTTTTATTATTATTCATTTACGTATTTGGTCAAAAAGACACACACACACACAAAAAAAAAAAAAAAAAAAGAAAAGAAAAGAAACATCTTATTGTTGTTGGTAAGAAATAAAAAATGTAGCTAAAGTATTTGTTGTGTCCTAACATGCAAGTTTTTTTTTTTTTTTTTTTTTGGGGGGGGGTGGGGGGCTTCAAACTTTTGAGTATAACTGAATTTTTCGTCAACTCTGTAAAATTTCAGGGAGGGGGACTATTTTGAAATTCATGTGTGTATTTTATACTACAAACTTCGTGTGTATGCTCTCTCGCTATCCGATTCAAAAGCTTATGCACTGATTTTTCCCCCTTCCCCCTTTATATATATATATATATAATTAATCGAACCTTTGATATAAAATGGAGGTTATTGACTTTTATTATATATCTCCCAATTGATGTTGTTGCTGTAGATGTTCATAACACGATTTGATTATTTTTAGAAAATATTTGTGTATCATACATTTTTGTGGACGCTGTATCTCACGAACCAATGAATGAAATTTAACCAAACTTGGTATTTAGTTGTACCCTGGCCTAAACTGTTGCTGATTACATTTGGGGATCAATCGCTCAAAAAATAATTCTGCCAGCACATTTTCTTTCTTTTTTTTCATAATTTTTAATATAATATAGAATAAAATTTCGTATAAATGTACATGAGAGTTATTTTTGACTTTTCAAAGTGAAATAAATAAATAAATAATAATAATAATAATAGTCAACCAAAAAAGAATTGTCTGTAAAGACAAAGAGGGGGAAATACGGTTGCTATCGGTAAGATTAGAAATAGCCTTATGGCTGATGACGTCATTTTCAGTGACGTCCTTCTCAATAGCGTATTGGAAATTCCCCCCCCCCCCCTCAAAAAAAAAAAAGCTTTTCCTAAAGTATTTTTTTTTTGTGTAGCGTAAAACTGATTTTCTTTGGACACCCAGTTTTACACTTCTCTGCGATAAAAAATTTTCTCCATTTATGATGGAAAATAAATTTCTTAAATAATAATTTTTAATAAGTAATATGCACTGCGTGAATTTGCATAAGAATATATAGAAAAAAGTCTTGTGGTGGCCATAACACATACTAGTTTCGTTTTGTATGTGTGCATTAAAAGTTTTACTGTAGTTTTATAATTCTTGTTGTATAACAGATGAAAGAAGCAGCATGTACGTAGAGAATTAAACGTCCTTAAACTACATTAAGTATTTTTTCACACTATTTACGAGCTACAGAAAAAGGATCACGAGTAACATGAGGCAAGGATAAAAAAAGTTCGTAATTTTTGTCAAGGCTGTCCTTCAGTCATCTTCGTCACACCCGCGATATTTTTAATGAAAATGAAACAACGGTGATATTTCACAAAGAAAAACATATTAGAAATTCGCCACAACAGCCAAGATAATGATGACAATGAAAATGAAAATAAGGCTAAAATGCCTGTTACTTAACGTGAATTTAAAGGAGTCTTAGATGTTCTAACGTGTTTTTATCCAGCCAGATTTTAAAAATGAACGGACAGCTCTCAAGATTTATGAAATTGCGAGTGACACGATATTCACAGATATCTAGACCGACAAAAGAATCAGAATTCACGGATTTTTTCAGTAAATGGTAATGTGGGAATATCTTTATTTGCGTGTATTTGTTTTGTTTATGATATATTTCAAAGAAATTGTTACTCACAAAAATTGGAGTAAACATTCTTTGTTGTATTGACTAGCGTTTATTATTATTTTTTTTAATACTCGAGTTAATTAGAGTGGTTAATTAAAATAATTAAATTATGCGCTTTTAAAAATATTATTATCAAATTCAATGTATTAAGCATCACAAGAATACTTAAGATTTTTGTTAGAACCTAATTTTTGCTAGAAAATTTATTTCAGAAATTGTATTATATTTCTAAGCAGTATGACACATATTCGAGAGAGATTGATGCGACTAATACTTAATTTTATTGTTTAAGCTCAAATAACCAATAAGGTAAGCCACATATCGTCAGTAAAATTGTTGGATATGTTTCAAATCAAATTTCATTGTTCTTGTTATAAATAAATGAAACAAGTCGTCAAACCTAATAAAAAGGAATTATATTCATTTTGTAGGCATAAGTAGCAGTATTTTATTATTATTATTATTATTATTATTATTATTATTTTTTAAGAGGAATTTGTGAGTTGTGTTTGTGCTTCTGTTTTCAAAATATATTAAGATTTCAGCATTCTGAAATATAAGCAGGTGGGGAAATTGTGGAACAGCATGACCTTATTAACGAAAGAGATGAGCGGTTGTGCTTTGAACTGATCGATCTTTTGCACCGTAGAAACTTTTCCCTAGGGGGTCTACCGAAACGATGTGCCCCAAACGATAATTCATCAATTCTTACTGCATATGCATGATGAAAATTGAAAATATTTATATTAATAATTTTTCATCTACTGAATAATCTGAAATTAGTAGGAACTATATTTATATACTGCATACTGGCCATACAATTATACTTAATTTCATAAACGTAGCAAGAAAATCACACTACATCATGATATTACATATGTACTGTTCTTCCGTGAAACATCCGTGAAATGATCTTGGGATGTGGAAATGTTGCAAATGGTTCTTATTGTAGATGTTGACTCTATTTGTAAATATCGTTAAATTCAAACTGTGTAACTTACATTATATGGTATTATACTTCAAACAATTATCTTCGGTCAATATAAAAATATGTACACCGATCTATAAACAGTGCACCTATAATCCCAAATATTCATTTTAAATGGACCTTATGTGCCTTATTTCTTTCATATTGGTATGAAACTTAATAAAATTATGAATTTTATTCGATTTAAACTAATTTTGAACTATATTAAGATCGTAATGTGTTGGAATTCAAAGCATATCCCAACAAAAGAACCGATAATGCTACACGCAGTATTTAATTTATTAATATATATATTGAAAACCTTTTCAAACATTGAATAGATGAAACCAAATTGATGAAAAGACAGCGTGTATATATATGCTGTTTTTTTTTTTTTTTTCGAATTTTTTTTTACATATATATAGTTTTTTTTTTTAATATACAATTTAACATTTATAAAACATACATCAAAGCACTGCTTATATAAGTTGTAATATAGTTATGCATACGCCGCGCTATTTGCAATATGGAAATATGTTGTAAAAAAAAAAAAAAAACTTAATAACAGATGCTCATTTTGTAACAATTCAAGCATAAGTTAGATAAACAAACTGGAATCATTAACATTTTTTTTAACCTTTATGTAAAACATTATAAAAAATACCATTTAGGTCAGAAGTAAATAATACTATTAATAATAATTATTACATTTAAATAGATCTAAGTGCATTTTGTTTTGCAGTATTGCAATACCTTTTTTTTAACCTAGTATCTATTTTAATATTTGACCTAGATTTTTTTAACATTCTAAAGACTGATTACAGAAAGAAAATAGAGTTTAGAAAAAATATTTTATTTATTTAAAGTAGATTTAGAATATTAATCTAAAAATGTGCCTGTTATGCATATAAATTAGAGTTAATGTATTTCTTTGCATATAATAAGGATATCAAATATCTACTTTGAAATAACATTTTCATATTTTTCTACTCGATTGTTTGGTTTAAAGAAACAGTTTTTATTTATGTTATAAAGTAAGTGATCTTTGTGAGAAAAAGACTAATTACTAATTATGCAGCAAAATAAATATGTAAATTAAGACTGGTTCATAAATTTTAATAAATCTGCTTCTGCATCGCAGGGGTGCAGAAAATGTTCAGACCTCTGAAATTTCCCCAGAACACATTCTAAATTTCCCCAAAAATAACGCACCAACCTATTATCTGAAAGTTTTTTTTTTGTTCTTGTTGGTGGGGGGGGGGGGGGGTAGAGGAGGAAGGGGAAATCTTTCTTTAGTCCAAATACTGAGGGAGATTTTTTATGCTACTATATTACATTTTTTTTCTTAACTACATCTAAATTTAATGTTGCTATTAATGTCCACCAGATGAAAAATTAAAAAGTTTAAGGTAATTGGATTTATTAACTAACATAATTTTTAAGGCTATAATTCTTAATAATAGTACATAATTATACATAAGTTAATGTTGCTTTGTTTTATTGCACTTTGCTGACTATGAAAATTTAAAATACCTTTTTATTACAGAATTACGAAAACAAGAATAAGACAAACATGTATGAACTATAATCATTCAATAAAAATTCTGTAATTTTCTGCTTACAAGATGAATTATTGTGGGACACGGTATAAGAAAAGTAAGCAATATGACTTAACTGATATGCACGAAACAGAACAAAATCTGTACAAACAGAAAAAAAAGTTATATGCTATAAATAGGAGACAAATTGGTATAGAGATACAAAATGGGCAAATTTTAACTTTGAGCATATGAGTCATATAGCCCGAGAAAATAGTGCTCAAAGAATGACAGAATCAACAGCTAATTAAGACATTTGTTGATATGTATTAATACATATATATATGAGTTTTAAACCCTGCCTTTTTTTTCCCCCAGGGAGGAAAAAAAAAAACTTATGTTGAAGATATCACAAAACTAACTTTCTTCTATATTTTCCTATACAAATTCCTGCAATAGAATTTTTTTTTTTTTTTTTATCCTTTATCAGGGGTCTCAGCGGTCACTTTTTTCACTAAAAAGTCACTTTTTTTCATTTGGTCACTTAAAAGTCACTTTTTTTGTCACTTGGTCACTTTTTCCACTTTTTTCAGTTAAATTCATTTAAAATCCTTCTTTTTTTCCCCCAAAGTTTAAAATTGATTGATAATTTTTTTCCCTCTATGTTCTCAGAGCCTTTACTGGATGATTTTAGTTTAAGTGCAAGTAAATTTTCTTATCTTGTTACAGAAGCGTTGGGTCCATATTTTAAGAACAAAATGTTGGAAGATGCCTACACATCATATTATTCTGTGCTATTTGATGAAACGACTAATAACGAGAGCAAAAAAGAATTGCAGATTGCTATAAAATACTGGTCTAAAGAAAGAAATGAAATTGTTTTGATGCATTTAGATTCTGTATTCATGGGAGGTGCTACTGCTGAAGAGTTGAGCTTTAATATTTTAAAGTGTTTGGATGGATCAGCACTGTCGCTCAATAAACTTATTATGATTGGTAGTGATGGACCTCCAGTGAATGCCAAAGTTTTTAGAATAATAAATGAAGAAGTTAAAGTGATGCCAGGAAGAGAAAAGGGTCTTCTTCAAGTGGGAACTTGCAATTTGCATGTTATTAATAATGCGTTCTTAAAAGGATTAGAAGTTTATGGATCTGATGTTTCAGACCTTATCTTAAGTCTGTACTATTTTTTCCGTGGTTGGCCTTCAAGAATGGAGGAATATGAAGACATACAGAAGGAAAAAGATGTTCCCTTACACAAATTCTTTAAACATTCCTCAGTACGATGGCTGACATTAGAATGAGCGATATCTCGTGTTCTAGAACAATGGCCTGCTATTATTCAATATTTTTTACATTATTTACCATCGAAAAAAAATCAAAAATATCTTAACATGAATTGTTATAAGAAAATACATAATTTAGTATCGGGACAAAACTATGAAAACTCAGTTAATATTTATTCTATCAAGTACTCAGTTGTTCTCAAAGTATTGCACTATATTCCAGAAAGAAGAACCATTGATTCATGTTTTATATGATGGGTTAAAGGAATTGTTAGTCACAGTTTTGAGAAGAGTGTGCAAGAAAAATTCAGTGGAAAAAACAGTTAAAAATGAAGACTTTGAAACTGCTTTTGATGAAGCCAATCTTCTGTTAAGTAAAGATATTGTTTGGGGATGCAGTCGTCAATGAATTACGGAATATGCCTGAAAACCTTCAAAAAGAATTTTTAAATAATGTTCGAAGTCACTATATAAAAGCTGGAGAATACTTAGTTAACAAAATCTCCCAAGAAAACAATAATTTTAAGTATTTTACATTTCTGAATTTCAATGAAATTGGCAAAGCTGCAATAATATTCTTAAGATTGCCAAATCTTTGCCAGGCTCTCTTAACACAACCATACTAATTGATGAATGGCATCTTCTCCAATTGGAGGAGCTTCCTTTATCTTCAAATGTCAGAATTGATCATGCATGGCAAAAAAGTATTCGAAATAAAAAATGCAATGGGTGAATTAAAATATCCAGTTATTCAGGAAGTTGTCAAAATCTGCTTGGCAGTATCGCATGGCAGTGCTGACATTGAAAGAGGGTTTTCAGATTCCAGAAGAATAATATCAGAAGATCGCACAAAAATGCTTGAAAGAACTTTGAATGCAAAACTGCGTGTATTAGCTGCATTAAAGTTTTATTATTATAAACCTGAGCTGGTACCTGTAACCAAAGAACTTTTAGTTTTAGCTAGGGGAGCTTTTTCCAAGTATAAGCTTATATCTTGAAGAGGAAAAAAAGAAGAAAGAACTGCTGATGAAAAAAGATGAAGAAGAAAATAAAAAACTAGAAGAAGAAAATAATAAGAGGAAATCAATAGAGAAAAATTTAAAAAACATTGATGAACTTGAAACCAAATTAGTTGAAGCTGCTAAAGGAAAAGTTAGTGATAAATGCTGAAAGAAGCCAATGATACATTAAAAAACTTCAAGAGATAAGAATTGCTCAAGCCATGTTGGAAGGGTTGAAAACTGTAAAAGAAGAAGAAAATGCACAACGGCAACGGGGAAAAAACAACCTCAATTGAGGAAAAATTGCAGAAAAGAAAATCTGCAATTTTAACAAATTTTGTTACAAAAAAGTCAAAAACTCAATGAATATGTATTAAAAATAATTGCTATCTAATTTGCTGTATGTAAAATAAAAATGTTAGAAAAGTTTGAATAACTGATTTTCTTTTCTTCTGCTTATTATTATTTTAATGTATATTTTAAAATAGTATGATTGGTTATATTTAAAAAAAAAAAAAAAAGGTTACGGAAAACTTAAAAATGTTTGGTTAAAAAATGTTGATTTCTTCGTTATGTTTTATTTCTCTTCTGCATAAATTGAAAAGTATTTTTAAACTTTTTGTATATAATTATTAAAAAGCATATTTTTTTCTTTTCTTTTTTTTACTTTTTTGATATTATATAGAACAATGTTGCTCTCTAAAATATATATCAAGATCCTTTTTGTAAAACATTTTGTCTTTCATGAAAAAGTGGTTTCATATAGTATTTAGGGGGAAAAAATATCAAATAATAAATGTAACTGCCATTCGCGGTATTCTACTGGAATATCCTGCATTTGGAAAAGTATGTTCTATATGCATATTTGTTTATAAATATATTTCAATTCTAAACATAGTTCATTTGATGAATGAATAATATTCTTTTTTTTTTTTAATGAATTTGTGTTATTACTGTAATAACTGATAAATATAGTTAAATTTTACACAAACTCTTGTATTACGTAAATAAGGTTGTTATTTTGGTCACTATAAAGTCACTTTTTTCAGAAAATTGGTCACTATTTCCACTATTTTTGAACTAGGTTTGTGCTGAGAACCCTGTCCTTTATTAATAGAGACGATTTTCATTTCAGAGATGTATTACTAGTCGAAATGTCCAACGGAAGTGAATTTTTACCGTGCAGATATGTTTCCCATTCTCAAGGAAAATTGCAGTATAGCAGCATCACCTTTCGCATATATATACCCAATTTAAAAAAAAATAATGTCTCATAATGGCTTTTCCATATATTAAGTTTTGTTCAATTATGCACAATAAACCTTGAGATATAGATTTCTCATAAATTGTGAAAATCGCTGTATAACAGCGTCACCTGTTAAGCGATTGGCACCAAAAGATGGCATAAACTAATTTATGTTAAGGTGCATCTACATACAGTTTTTAGATGCAATTCTATGCTGTAGTTCCTGAGATATAGCCTTCCCTGAAATTGCGGAAATCGATGCATAACAGCGCCACCTGTTGTGCAATTGGCACCAAAAGTTGATAGGCGCTAACTTATGTCAAGGTGCATCTGCATATAAATTAATATGCAATTTCATGCAAAAGTTCCTACGATAGAGCCTTTTCTGAAATTGCGGAAATTGCTGTACAGCAGTGCCTCTTAATGAGCGATTGGCACCAAAAGTTGATAGACAGTAATTAATGTCAAGGTGTGTGTGTATATTAATTTACATGAAATTATGTGCAGTAGTTCCCAAGATACAGTCGCTACAAAATTTTTGTCACACACACATAAATGGACAGATATTTTCAAAAATTGTCAAATTGTGTTCTGGTACTCTCAAAACATGCAAATCCATCAAAAACCGTAACTCAAAATTTTTTTATGAATCAAATACTTTCTTCTATTGAATAATAAAAAAAGAAAAAACTGAAGAATAGTATGTATGTTACTTTAATGCAAAGTAATTTTAAATTGAGAAAATAATACAAAGAATCTTAAGCATAATTTTAGATTATTAACAATTAATATGAAATGATTAGGCTTCTATAAATATCCATAAAAGAACAACAGAAGTTTTAATTAATTGCTAAAATTAATATTGTTATGTGGAAACTAAACTTTAAGACACAAAAGAACCAACTCATTCAAAAACTTACGTTTAATCACTGGCTAATTGCTCAAATACTTTTTCTTTCTTTTTTTTTTTTTTTTTTTTTGTGTCTGTGTGTGTGTGCGTGGTCCGATTGGGAGGGGGAGGGGGAGGAAGGGAGGCAATTGCTGAATGCACAATTGAAACTCATAACTTAACTTCTGTAAATGAGACTCAAAATCATGAAAAAAAAAAAAAAAAGTCTTTCCTACTTCTCTTTCCCCTTCTTCCCTCCCTGTTTTATCAGCTAAAGTAAATAAACACATCATTTCTCCCAGCGTCCTGTCATTAAAGTGTTTGTTTATTTATGTGGACTGGGTAATTATTCTTGTTTGTAGCATTTTAGCAAGACTATATAGGAAAAAAAAAGTTATATTTGATATTTTCTCTAGCTTAAATGAATCACCAAATATTTATCATCAAATTTAAAATACTTAGTACTTTTTTTTTTTTTTTTTTTTTTTTTGGGGGGGGGGGGGGGGGGGGAGTAATAGGTATTTAAAGGGAATACACTTGTAACAGAAGAATACAGCTGTTAATTTGTAGTTTAATATTAGAAAGTTTGTTTTTTCAGTAATTTTTTCTTACTTCCGTTTTTTTTTTTTTCCCTAAGATAATAAATATTCAAAATTTCCCCAGACAGCCAGAATTTCCCCCGAACATCGTTCGCGCGTTCGGACATATTCTGCACCCCTGCTGCATCGTACTCTTTTTCTCAGCTTTTCTTGAGCGCGTCCGGTCAGCGAACTGTTTTAAAAGTTTGCAGTTTTAGACATGTTATATGTCATTGACCATATGCTTTTCTTTTTGTTGTTGTTGTTGTATATATCTTATAAGATATTTAAATGGTACAAAAAACATAACCAGAAAAATTCTAGTTCTTTTATAGCTCAAACTTCTCTTTATATATAAATATATTGCATTTGTGTTTTGTATATATACATGGTTTTCTGTGCTGTTGATTCTCCGCAAATATTAGCTACAGAGATACACCCCGCGACAAAAAGATAGGTACAAAGGTTTTTTTTTTTTTTTTTCATAAAATAACATTATCTAAATTGTGCTTATCGTTTCTGTACTGATAAGTATAAAGGATTTAAGTCCAAAAATGTCGATTTTGAGTTAAGTACATAGTCAGACTCAGAAAAAAATTCTCTATCGATTGGTATAAAGCATTTAAATCCATGTCATTTAGGCTTTGAGAAAATCCATTGGTAAAAAAAGATTTTCAAGTCAGAAATTTAGCATTAATCTTTGGTATAAAATATTTAATTCAATTTTTTTCCCTCTATTAAATGAAGGCTGACAATCACTGAATGGTATAGAGGGTATAAATCAACATAATCCCTTTTTCCTAATCGATTCTTCTGATTAGTTTTTAGTTAGTTTAACTTTATTTTTTATCTCCTGAAAAATCAAGAATATGGGACAAAGTTTTTTTTTTTTTTTTTTTTTTTTTTAATTTTGAATATGATTATTTTGAATATGATTCAGATATTTAATATGTTTTTGATATGGTAGTATTTTGTTATGATAATAAATGATCAGCACAATTTAGATAATGTTATTTTATGGAAATTAAAAAAAAAAAAAAAAAAAAAAAAAGCCTTTGTTCCTATCATTTTGTCGCGGAGTGTAGTCTTAAATTAGAAAAATTTTAGTCTTAAAACTTTTTTTAATTAGTCTTAAAACACAAATTAGTCCTGTAATAGTGTTATTTTATGATAATAATAAATAATAAGCACAATTTAAATAATGTTATTTTAGGAAAAATCAAAGAAAAAATCCTTTGTACCTATTGTTTTGTCGCGGGGTGTATGTTTAGAATTGAAAAAGAAATATATATTTTTATTTTAAAGTTTATTATATAAAAAAAAAGTTTTATGTTGCCTTTCTATAAAATTTTTGAAATTTGCAAATTTCTATGATTGTCTAATTCTACTAATCATATGCAGGAAAGTCAACTTTTTAAAGCATTATGTTTCTCTGTTTCTCATTGAACTTTTTGTATTTATGGAAATGAATTTTTTTTAATTAAGTCATATTTCTGCATATCACAATATTCTGTCTCCAATTTTACGAAATGGGCTACATCTGTTATAAATCGTGCAAGTTATTACATTATAATTTTACATTAATATTACAATATATTCCAGAGATATCAATTAATCTATAAAGTACCGTAAAATACCGTTAAAACGCCCTCTCTGTCTTCAAGGTAAATCGGGATATATTTGGGGAGGTGATGGATGAACGGTAAAAATATGCAAAAATGTAGAAATTTGACACGTATTTTCAAACTAAAATTAAGCAGGATAAAAATGATTTTAAAACAAAACATAAACTTTGTAATGATAAATATATATTATACACACTAAACTCTTGGTTAACCTGCTGCCGGCATTCAACTAACCAGAAAATTTGGTAAAACATCCTTCAAATAAATTGTTTTAAAATGTTTCCTTTCCAAATAGAAACTCGCGTAAATACGGGCTAGGATCCTTTAGAAAGACCCCCACGGAGGGCATTCCCCCCCTAGGCCTAGGACACATCAGGAGTCAATCGGCCTCAAATCCTACAACCAACCAACCAACCTTTCCAAATAATTAGTGTCCGATTTAACCCTAGAACACTAGCATGTTCATATCTGCCACTATCACTAGAGATACTTAAAATTTACGTGCTCATGTAAAATTCGTTTTATTTGCTTATATTACATTAATGCTGTTTTTAAATATGTTTGATTATTTGCTGTTTTATACCCAATACAGAGCTGCCAACCTAATTCGGCAAATTGTTAGTACCGTCCCTTTTTCTACACCAGTCATTTCTTAGAGTTTTTTTCTTCTTAATTCATCGCAAATACATTTGAAGAAAATTACTTTAAAAATTAAGTGGTGTAGAAAAAGGGGCGGTACTAACAATTTGCCGGATTTGGTTGGCAGCTCTACCAATATTACTAACTTTTCATTCAGGGTTAATGTAATAGAAATCATTGTTATTCACAAAGGCAAGTGTTATAAAAGAAATAAATAACGTAAAAAACTGCCGCCTAATCGGGTAAAGTCTGTCTCTGAGCGTAAGGGATCATTTATTCGGTATTTTAAGAACAAACGAAATTCATTGAAAAGCAGAGGAGAGTGTTTAATCGAGGGAGGCACTTTTGCGGTGTTTTACGGTAATATCCGTATTTGTTTAGAATATATTGTTAAACTATAATAATTTAAAATCGAGGGGCACGGGGTGATTAAAAAGTAGTTAGCAGGGAACATTAAATTTTGAAACTCTATTTTAATTTAAATAGTTTTCAATAAATTTTGATGTAGTAAATATTATATTTAAATGCACGTGTATGCAAAATTTGATAACTCTAAGACAGTAATTTACAAAATGCTTTATAATGCGCGCCCACCATCCTTTTAAAACTGCTTCTAAGAAGATTTTAAAATTTAAAATATCATTTCAAATGGAAGGAATACCTTTTAGGTACGGATAACATTAACATCCGTATAAAAAATATATTGTGATTTTGTATGTATGTTTATTGTTCAAATTTAATTTTTAAAGTTACAGAATTATTAGGTGTAAATTGCATTAGAGCACGTTTCTCTCTCCTTTGATTTGCATACATTTAATTTTCCATGTAGCTAAGGATTTTATTCTGTGGATTATGCTCGTGATATCTCGAAACATACCGGAAACATTTCTAGGCGATTTATATCCTATGTGAATTTATTGATTGAACTTGCTCTTTTGCGGAATATATGTGTCGTTTGATCTTGCGATCAGATATGTCCAAGGATTAATCTGAATATAGTTGTTTGCATTTCTATTTAAGGTTGCCGTTAAAAAATAAAATAAAATCCGTATAACAACGAAATTGGAGCATTACTTGTGCAGTGACACTGACTTATTATTTAATTTTTTTTTGCTTGAGGTAATAATGATCTTATTTATTTGAGTGTAAATATATTCAAGTAAAACTTTATGGATTTCACAAGACACCGAACAGTTCTGATCATAATACAATAAGGAATGCCATCCGAGATCTCTTTTGATGAGATTGTAGTCAAAATTACCGTTTTCGCGCAAGTATTGTTCCTATAAATTTTATTCAGCCTCTCTCAAGATTGAATTTCCGAAATTCAGGAACAGAATCCTTCGTATTTGCTATTATTCTGTGTAACGTCTGTATTTTTCGAGAAAAATAATACATGATCAAAAATTCATTTTAAAGTGGTATTTTCTTGCCTAATTTGTGAATATCTACGCAATTACCTAACGTATTCGAAACAGATTGCGAAAAATATCTTTTTACTTTATATTGAAAGATTTTTCTCTTTTACAAATACAAATATCTGACAGTCGGAATAGAAAACTTGATCTTTACGGAGGTATAATACTTATTATTTATAATCTAGAGTAAAAAGCAACTGGAATATGTGTTGTGAAAAGCAATTGTTTGGATTTCATGCCAAAAAGTATAATTTCGTTTGGTTTCGTATTTGTGTTCTGATCAATATACGTAATCCTGAAGCTTGTACAATTTCATTTGGTCAACATACGTAGAAAAAATCATTTGTTAGAGGGGGAGCGAGATAATTTGCTATAAATCGTCGGTGTACTAGAATTCTTTTGTGCTTGGCACTTTGTACGATTTTACTGTTACGCAATAGCGTACTAAAATATTTATTACAGGAAGAATGTATAACACAAACAAATAAAAACCCATTTCCAGCTATCATACCAGTAGCGTACTAAAATATTTATCAACTCACTTTCATCTGTTAATCGAATACATGGTGATACATCAAATTCTAATTCTTTTGTGCAGCTCTCTATATGGTGCATAAACTGTCTATTCATATTTAATTCAATTAAAAATGTATAGCAAAATTAAAAAAGATTCTTCTGGCCATTTCTTAAAAACCTTAATGTATTCGATTTCTCTTATGTAATCTTGCTGATTAAAAATTAATTTAATGCTCATTCTGTTTTATATGTTGGGAGCATGTAAACATAATTTGTTAAGTCTGATTTAGTATAACGTCACTAAAATATACTTCAAGTAATTATAACCCATACTGGAATAATTACCTCCCTGTATTATGTCAGATATTATTATTATTATTTTTTTTAATTCTTGTAAATTGTATTAAACTGTATTTCTTAACCCTTCGTCGGGCGCAATGGGCTTGAAAAGGTTTGCAAGGAAAAAGTACTTTTTATATAAATAGAATTGTCGTTTTGTATTATAGTATAGTTTCGTATAGTTTGACAAAAAAATTTTTTTTTTTTTTTTACTAGTTTGAACTAAAAAATTTGAGCTGTACTTGACATGTCTATTGCGCCTATTTGAGCTGTACTTGACATGTCTATTGCGCCTGACAGAGGATTAATAGATATAATTATTAAATGTACACATGTAATAAAGAATAAGCTGTAATGAACGTATTAGAACGAATTTAGTGAAAAACATGTCGATTATGTTGAAATTTACGTAGACATTACACGCGTAATTTTTTATGATGGAGGGGAGAGGAAAGGTGCATAGATTTTTCCTTTTGATAAATGTTTTCTGTCGTTGTATTGTGATTAAAAAGAAACAAAGTTTGCCTTTATCCCAAGCTTGTTTTATTATGGAACAATTTCTCTTTCAGTATATCGCTAGACAAAAACATTTCTCATTTCCTGTAAAACGTCCGTTTAACGGATGTTTATATAGAAATAGCAACCTGTCGCTATCGTAACTTTACTGCGTAAATAAGACTTTTCGATTCCATTATATTTGATAACGAGGTTATCAGGTCCTTGAGGAAGGTCTTAAAAATAAAAGTGTTGTCGCAATGTCAGAATGTTTGGAAGCAGCTAGACTTTATGTTCGCTAACTAGTTATGTTGGCATGATGTAAATTAAATTACTTGATTTTCTAGTTTCGTTAATTTTGTTTGTATTTGTTTGAATATAATTTTAGTGGCTTTTGGTAGGCATATCTCGTTATCCAGTCTTATATCATACTCGAAAAATATCGATGAATCAGTTACTTTTTCTTTTCTTTCTTTCTTTCTTTTTTCTTTTTTTTTTTTTAATTAAGATTTTTGACATTTTTTAGTATATATGTTTTCAGTTTGTGTATGTTTATATGTTCAGACTATTTTCTTAAATATTAATCAAGAGCAAATCTTAAGCTTTCTTGAACTAGTATTTTCTCATCAAGGTCTCCAAAAGAGTTTTGTTAATTTTCTCGCCAAAGATTTTTAAATGGTACGATATAAGCTGGCGCATGAGACGTCAGCACGATAAACATTGACAAATGATTCAGCACATGCTTTAGAATGTGGACAAAACAAAGGATTAAGCTCCAATAATTAATATTACAAGCTTAGCTTGTGTACTATTTGAACTTATAAACTTCTTCATACACTATAAAATTAATGTAAGCTAAGCACTACCGGTTAAAAAAAAAAAAAAGCCACCTTTCTTTTTCAGGTGTAAAAAACATTTGCTAATACCTTGGTTTATATCTGACTGATCAGTTTGTGTACTGTCATTTCTTCAATTTGTAGAAGATTCTTTAATTTCTGATAAGTTTTAAACATATTTACTGCTTGTTGTGTACATTGATAGTAATATATGGGTGCTTTTAATTTTAAAATCCGTATTAAAATACTTTTACTGTAATACATACATTAATGAAAAATTACAGAAAAAGCTAGTAAAAAAAAATAAAAATAAATAAATAATAATAATAATAAATGTAATTCAAAACGATTTTAATTGTTAAACTTGAGCTTTCAATTGCGATTACTGTGTGAGCTGTTAATTGAAAAATTCATTTCATAATACTTTTATAATAAGATTATTTTCTTCTCTGTAAATGATTAAAGATTAAAAAAATTAAAAAATCTAGAAAACTTTTTTAACTAATATATATATTTTTAATTAAATTAGCTGAGATTGCTTAATATCATTTTCAGGCTTTTTTAATTATATATATATATATATATTATAATTTTAATACACACATATATATATATTATTAATAATTATAAAAGAAAGCTGGTTAAAAAAAATTATTTAATGAAAAATTCTGATAAAAAAATAATTTAATTAGTAAAAAAATATCAATTTAAATAATTAAATTAGTTGAGACTTCTTAGTACTACTCCTTGGGCTTTTAATTACACATACTATATTGAGATATTTTTTCTATAAGGGATTAAAAAAAAGTAATTAAAATAATTTAAAAATTCTATTTAAAAATAAAACATTTTGATAATTAAATTATTTGAGAATTCTTAATAATACTGTTTAGGCTTTAAATTGAAAAATCTATTTCAAAATACTTTTAAATATATATATATATACTATTATTATTATTTTTATTTTTACTGTAATTATATGAAAAAGCTAATTAAAATTATTGGATTAAATAAAAACTTACTGAAAAAACTAATTTAATTATTAAAAATATAAATTTAAATAATTAAATTAGTGGAGATTGCTTATTATTATTGTTTGGGGTTTTAATTAATAAGCCTATATTAAAATTTATTTTTTTTTAATGAATGATTATTAAAAATCTAGTTAAAAATCATTTAGTAATGTATAAAAAATTAAAAAATATATATATATTATTATTATTATTAAAAGTATATGTTTAAATCAGTCAAGGTTGTTTAGTGCTTCTGTTGGACTTTTAATGTAAAAATTTATTACGAAATACTTTTAAATATAAAAAACTTTTTTTTTTTTTTTTTTGTGTGTGTGAATGATTATAGAGGAAAAAACTAATTAAATTATTTGATTTAAAATATTGAAAAAACTAATTTAATTATTAAAAATATACAATTTCAAAAATTAAGTTAGCCTAAATTGTTCAATTGTTTTAGCTGTGAACTGAAAAATCTATTCAAAAAACATTTAATTAAAATAAGATTTATTTCTATCAATTATTTTAGAAAAAAGCTAATCGATAATTAATTAATAAAACTAATCTAATCAAAAACTAATTTAATAATAAAAAATATACATTTTTAATAATTAACTTAATCGACATTCCTTTGTACTATTTGTTTTTGAGCTCAAAAGTTTACTTTAAAATACTTCTAATATAAAAATATCTTTTTTCTATGTATGATTATAGGTAAAAAGCTAATTTAAAAAGTTTTTTAATAAAAACGTTTAGTTAAAAATCTAATTTAATTATTTAAAATATACTTTTTCTGGAATTAAATTAATGAAGATTTCTTAATTCTAATTCTATACTTCTAATATAAAAATACCTTTTTTCTATGTATGATTATAGGTAAAAAGCTAATTTAAAAAGTTTTTTAATAAAAATGTTTAGTTAAAAATCTAATTTAATTATTTAAAATATACATTTTCTGGAATGAAATGAATGAAGATTGCTTAATTCTATTGTTTGAACTTTTAATCGAAAAACCAATTTTTCGCATCATTTTTCTATTTTAAAATGCAAATTCATATCATAAGCAAAAAAAAAAAAAATTATGCTATACATGCAAACAATAATTCAAACGTAAATAAATTCAAATTCGAGCAGGTGTTATTTCTGTACCTCAGATTTATTTTCAGATTAATTTGCATATAAAATATACGTTATTTAATATGAGAAAGGCCTAAATAATGTTGCCAACATGCGTGAAAGTGGCACAGAAAATCAGAATATGGTCGCCTGCTTATCAACATGCGCCAGCTCTATGGTTTTCAACCTAACAAACGCTACCTGTAAATGCTGTTTTGCCTGATTAGACCTATCAGTGCGTGAAAACTACCTAATTTCTACGTCTTGAGTATCTTCGGAAGAATAAACTAGTTCGCATAGGTGGACTCTACGCAGTTCCCTATCACATATTTGTTTCCGCACATTTTAATTTATACTATGCCAACACTTCAATATTCCATTTAATGCACGTTTAAGTGAAATTTTGCCCTATTCTCCCATGTTAAGAAAATCGTAAATTTCGAATAACTTACGAAGTTTTAAAATTAGAATGTTGCAAATGAACAGGGTTCTTGTCAGCATCTTAAATGATATTTTAGAAGTAGTCTGACATCTTTAAGATGAAAATATCCATCAAAAGGGACATTTATGCAAAATTTTGCTCTATGTTAAGAATCTCCATGTTAAGAAATTCGTAAATTTCCAATAACTTGCGAAATTTTCAAAGTAGCATTTTTATAGTTCATGATGTTCATCCCGGCATCAAAACAGACATTTAAAAGCTATTCTTACATCTTTACGATAAAAATATTTCTTTTCACGCACGTTTAAGTGAAATTTTGCCCTATTCTCTCATGTTAAGAAAATCGTAAATTTTGAACAACTTCTGAAGTTTAATTAGAATGTTGCAAATGAATAGCAGGGTTGACAAACTGGTCCTAGGCCGGCTGGCCCACCAACGAAAGTCAACTGGGTTTTTGTTAATAAGTGGGGTTTTGCTAAAAATTATTTATAATATACAAATTCCATCTGTAAGTGTAGAAAACACCTTACCTTTTAACAAAAAACTCTTTTTATTTTCTAGAAAATAGTATTAAACATAAAAAGTAACTAAAGTTATAAATATAATAAAAGCAAGTTTATCTTCTACTAGCAGGCTACGCCCGCTTCGCTGGTCACTATTTTTAAATGAATCATTATAATTAATGAATTTTATCATGTGAAAAAAAAAAACTCTGATCGGGAAAAATGTCGCACCGGGTCCCCACTGCCTTCGGCAGCGTAGACCCGTGCGCGTTGCGCACGCGCGAATGCATATATATGAGCGCCCTAATAATTTTACAAATTCGAATATATCCGCAATCGATTTGTAAGTATCGAAAACCTCTATATACCAATTTTGAACGATCTAACTGTATTTTTATTTTTTTGTCCCCCCTCTCCCCTCCCCCTTCTCGCCCCTCCTAATAACTTCACACTTTCGAAAATATCCCCATTCGACATGCAGGCCTCTTCAACCTATCTGTACCAATTTTGAATGGCCTAGCTGTATTTCTATTTGTTTTTGCCCCATAGCCCCCCTTACCGCCCCACCCCCCTACCCGCCCCTCCTAATAATTTTACAAATTCAAAATCACCCGCAATCGATTTGTAAGTATCGAAAACCTCTATGTACCAATTTTGAACGATCTGACACTATTTTTATTTTTTTGCCCCCCTCCCCTCCCCCCTACTCGCCCCTCCTAATAACTTTACACAATCGAAAATATCCCCATTCGACTTGCAGGCCTCTTAAACCTATCTGTACCAATTTTGAACGGCCTAACTGTATTTCTATTTGTTTTTGCCCCATAGCTCCCCCTTACCGCCCTACCCCCTACCCGCCCCTCCTAATAATTTTACAAATTCAAAATCATCCGCAATCGATTTGTAAGTATCGGATACCTCTATGTACCAATTTTCAACGATCTGACACTATTTTTATTTTTTTGCCCCCCCTCCCCTCCCCCCTTCTCGCCCCTCCTAATAACTTTACACAATCGAAAATATCCCCATTTGACTTGCAGGCCTCTTAAACCTATCTGTACCAATTTTGAACGGCCTAACTGTATTTCTATTTGTTTTTGCCACATAGCCCCCCTTACTGCCCCACCCCCTTACCCGACCCTCCTAATAATTTTACAAATTCAAAAATATCCGCAATCGATTTGTAAGTATCGAAAACCTCTATGTACCAATTTTGAACGATCTGACACTATTTTTATTTTTTTGCCCCCCCTCCCCCCCCTTCTCGACCCTCCTAATAACTTTACACAATCGAAAATATCCCCATTCGACTTGCAGGCCTCTTAAACCTATCTGTACCAATTTTGAACGGCCTAACTGTATTTCTATTTGTTTTTGCCCCATAGCCCCCCCTTACTGCCCACCCCCTACCCGCCCCTCCTAATAATTTTACAAATTCAAAAATATCCGCAATCGATTTGTAAGTATCGAAAACCTCTATGTACCAATTTTGAACGATCTGACACTATTTTTATTTTTTTGCCCCCCCCTCCCCTCCCCCTCTACTCGCCCCTCCTAATAACTTTACACAATCGAAAATACCCCCATTCGACTTGCAGGCCTCTTAAACCTATCTGTACCAATTTTGTACGACCTAACTGTATTTCTATTTGTTTTTGCCCCATAGCCCCCCCTTACCGCCCCACCCCCTACCCGCCCCTCCTAATAATTTTACAAATTCAAAATCATCCGCAATCGATTTGTAAGTATCGGAAACCTCTATGTACCAATTTTCAACGATCTGACACTATTTTTATTTTTTTGGCCCCCCCCCCTCCCCTTCCCTCCCCCCTTCTCGTCCCTCCTAATAACTTTACACAATCGAAAATATCCCCATTTGACTTGCAGGCCTCTTAAACCTATCTGTACCAATTTTGAACGGCCTAACTGTATTTCTATTTGTTTTTGCCCCATAGCCCCCCCTTACTGCCCCACCCCCTTACCCGCCCCTCTTAATAATTTTACAAAATCAAAAATATCCGCAATCGATTTGTAAGTATCGAAAACCTCTATGTACCAATTTTGAACGATCTGACACTATTTTTATTTTTTTGCCCCCCCTCCCCTCCCCCCCTACTCGCCCCTCCTAATAACTTTACACAATCGAAAATATCCCCATTCGACTTGCAGGCCTCTTAAACCTATCTGTACCAATTTTGTACGGCCTAACTGTATTTCTATTTGTTTTTGCCCCATAGCCCCCCCCCTTACACATGTGAAATCACGTTTTGCCCCCCACCCCCCTTGGGGACCGAATTTCAAAAATTCCAGAAACCGATTTTTAGACATTTGTATTAGCTATATTTAAAAGCAAAAATTTTACGGATATCTGTTTTTTTGTTTGAGATATGGAGGATTTTGTGAAATTACGTTTTGCCCCCCCCTCCCCCCCTTGGGGGGCGAATTTTGTAAAATCGCTTGCGGCGTTGTCTTTCTCGGGTCGTAAACATTAAGCGTGCCAAATTTGGTCCCGCTCGGTGAAACGGCCTAGGATTCTATAGCGAACACACACACACACACACAGACAGACTCTGCTCTTTTATATATATAGATAAGTGGTTCAACTTTCCTTTTCCTGTAAAACCGAACGAGATTTTTGTTTAACAGCGGACATTAATGTTGTTCAGAATTAATATATTGTATTGATTCTGGATCAATATAAATATTAATCAATATAAATTTTATATTAGTTATTAATTAGCAGTTTAATATAATTAGCATATTATATTAAGTTTAGCATATTACAACTTATATGCTAAATAATATATCTAACATTGCAATGCAAATGTATTCAAACTAGAGGTCTGCACGGGCCGAAATCTTCAGGCCCAGATAAAAACGATAAAATCAGGCCCGGCCCGATAAAAAAAGATATGTAAAAAAAAAAAAAAATGCATTCCTTTCTGTGAAAATTTTTAGTATGTGTTTTGCAGAGGTTTTACATAGCCAAGCAATAGAATATTCTTTAACAAAACTGCTGAATTTTTACAAGATAATTATATATAAACAGAAGTTCATTATTACAGATGTACAGAAGGCACAGAGACAGACAGAAAGTCAAATCGAAAATATTAGCATTAATCAAACAATATAGGAAGGAATTTTAAATGGTTAATACTACTAAAAATGCACTTTCAATCATTTCCTCTTATATACCGTAACGTATCCGAACCTTTCATGCGATCCGGTAAACAAAACTTTCCTGCTAATCCAACCATTCAATAGAAAAGACGCTTTTGTACATGCTAAAAATGATGCTACTTTCATCCAGTGCCTTGGAGAAAAGAAAAAGGAGCCTTAGAGAAAAAGTTACAGCAGAAGGATTTTTATAGCCTTCATACCACCCAAACTCTACAGACCGTATGACACAAAGCCTTATACACAGTAACATATCTCATTTCATTGTTTGTACATGTGCGCAAACTAGTAGTGACAAGCATACCATTTTGAATAGGGAACCATCTAATATTACTTAAAATAAATTATATTAATTTCGAGACATGCTAAAAATGTTTGCGGAAAATCAGATCGCGAACAGTCAAGCTGATAGACAATTAAATTGAAGTTACAGACATTTTTTAACAAAATAAAATTTTATGTGCCATACCAGCCTATAAAATTTTATAAAATAAATGACTGAAAAAGTATTTTATCATTTTCCTTTTTCGTTGATTAACGAGGAAACTAGAAAAAGATTCGGGCCGACGCGGCCTGAAAAAAATTTCCTCCTGGCCTGGCTTGGCCTTTCCCGGCCCGAGTACACACAAAATATATGAGCCCGGCCCGAGAGTGCAAAAAAATTTTAAGCCCGAGCCCGACCCGGTCCGAGAGCAAATTGAAAAATTCGGCCCGTGCAGACCTCTAATTCAAACAGAAACTCAGAAAACCCCGCAAAAACCCAAATGGGTAGGATTTTTCTAGAAAAACCCGGATTTTTGCCAACCCTATTGAATAGGGCTCTTGCCAGTGTCATAAATAATATTTTAAAACTCAACCAACCTCTCTGCGATCATTTGTTCGTGAGATATTGTGTACACAGACTAACACACTAATAGACATCCTACAGACGGACACCATACCTATTTTGATATTTTCAGATTCCTCAAACCCTCGTGGCAGAATGTAGGCGACACAGTGACATTGTCGCAGAAGAGAAATTGTCACTTGCAGAAAGATTTGCCCATAAATAAATAAATATATATATATATATATAAACCTAAATATTAGTAGATAATAGAAATTCATGTCTTATATTTAAGAATTCTTCAAGAGTCTACAAATAAAATTGATTTCTTTATAATTATATGTATGTACATAATTTGTGTAAATAAGAAAATACGTCAATATCGTCTTCCAGAAAAGGTTTGCATGGACAAGGCTTGTCGCAGAAAGCATAAAAATATTCTGTGACAGTGCTTCAAACATGAAAACGTGTAAAAAAGTAAAAAAACCGAGGTCGAAAATTTTCACGATTACCTAAGTTCCCCATACCTATAGTATGATGGGGAACTAAAAATGATTTTCCTAAGAGGGCAGCCATCTAAAGTGCCGCAGAAAATTGGCTTTTTAAAGAGATAAACTTTTAAGAAGAAGTTCTACAGAAAATGTGTATTAAAGCAACTAATTCTTTTAATCATATGGTTTTAATTGTTTAAATTTACATTCTTATTTCTATTTATTGATTACACGTAGGTAATGGAAGTGTTCGGTCAAAATTTTCTCCAGTTTTCACCTGATTTACATATTTTATGGCTCCCGAGTCCAATAAGGTGGGTTTTTTTTTTAATGGTCAGTGCGTGTGGTTTGGGAATCTTTTATTGATCATATCTCCGAAACGAAAAAAGATAGAACAAGGAAACCTCGTAATTAAGACAGATACGGTATACAATGATTTTGCTAACTTTTGGTGAAAATAAGATAAGTTTTCGGACT
The DNA here is from genome assembly GCA_963930645.1 of Salticus scenicus. Lineage (NCBI taxonomy): Eukaryota > Metazoa > Arthropoda > Arachnida > Araneae > Salticidae > Salticus > Salticus scenicus. Next base: position 72,344,366 of record OZ005659.1, read on the forward strand.
GTAAGTCCATATCTTAAGAACGGCTCTAACGATTTTTTCCAAAGTTGCTACACAAACTCCCTTTTAGATGTCCTCATGTATTAGATGTTTACTTCAGAAAAAAATATAGGCGTCCTTTATAAGTAGGTCATGTTTAGTTCTCGCAAATGCGTTTCTTACAAATTGGCTCTACGGATTTTCTTCAAACTGGCTATATTAACTTCCTTTTGTATGTCCTTTCGTGTGTAATTGTTGGCACCCGGGAAACCGACGAGTTAGCTCAGTTTTGGTGAAAATTAAACATGGGTCCAGAAGTCGGTATCTCAAAAACGGCCCCACTGATTTTGTTTTTCAAATTTGCTATCTATAAACCCCCTTTTCATGTACAATAAACTCCTGATTATCCGCAACATTGAATTTTATGTTTTCCTAGATGTTTTGTCTTTTTCTTTCTCCCTTTTTATTATTATTATTATTATTTTCTGTAAAATTCAATTGTATATCTAATATTATAAATTGTTATTTTTTAAATCCATCGTTTTTTATAGTTAAAAAAAAAAAAAAAAAAAAAACGAGGAAAATTGAGATTTGGCATGATGTATTGCTTGGTGACTGTTACTACAGAAGAATTGACAGGCGTGCTGAGTATCGTCACTGAGAAGACAAGAGTTCTCATTTAATTTCCACGACAGTTTTCCTGCAAAGGATAGTAATTAATAAGTCAACATTATTGTTTAAGTAGCGTTGACCCATTTAGATAATGCTGTTGTTTAATTGCATTTAAATTTGTTAGCTAAATGACATAAAATTCATTTTTCCAAACTCCATCGTTAAGTATATACATTCAGAAATATGAAGTCTCATCGCTTACTTTTTTTCTTCTTCTTTTTTTCACTACACATAGATTGTTATTTACCAACTTGGAAATTAATTTCAGCGTTATTCGTAGACATCAGTTCATATCAAAAAAGATAAAATTGTCTATTCTCTCAAAGTGCGTGCCTTGCCAGTGTCGAAGGGTTCTGCTCTCGAAACTGGTAAACACGATACGTGCTTGTTTCGAACCTAGATTGCGCTCGTTGGTCTAGTTGTTAGGATTTTTCCATGATTTTCTCCGAAATTCACGTAAGTAAGGGCTAAGACCCTACGACGGATTCACCTAGGCCTGGGACTTAGGCGTAGTCAATCGGTCTTTATCTCCATACAACCACCTTGCAAAATTTGACCCTTAAGAGAGATATGGACCCTTTAATGAAGGTGAATTAGTTTTAAGTTCTATAAAGAAAATTTGAGACTGAAAAAAATTGGCCCTAAAGAGAGGTACCCCTTTAAAAAAAGGTGGCTTTTTCAAAAGGTTTCCCTTCTTGAATTTCTTTCTCGCTTTAAAAAAAGAAATTATCACATTTCACTTTAGATATGTAATGTAACTAAGATACTTTTTTGTTCTTTTTATCATAAATTTCCGAAATAAAATGATTGAGCTGATAAAAATAGTTTTACATTGTTTGATGGTAAATACGGTTTCCTGAACCGGAAATGAAATGCGTTAAAATATTTAAAAATAAAAAAGTTGAATGACTGAAGATATTACTTTACCTTAGACATTTAAGATATTTCTGATTTGATGCTGACAGATTCATGGTTTTGTAACCTTTATAATGCATCAGTTATGGTTTTTCTTCTCCTTCTTTTTTTTTTTTTTAAGTGGAGTGTAAGCATGGTTTTTATGTGAAAAATTACTTTTCTTTTCGGTTAATCTAATACTTTTTTAATGGTGTTTTTCTGTTTTATGTATAATCCTTTCTATTTAAAGCGTTTGTTAGGTTTCTTTACGAAATTTTGAATTATTACATCGATAAAATTTATCAGATCGATGATATAGATTAGAAGTTCAATAAAATCGATACCTGTCCGAGGATCCATTTCATTAAACTTTTTTTTTTTTCCTGTTTTCTAAGTAATATATCTATTTCTGCGAAATACTTTTTGCTGTTTCATGAAATCAGGCTTCTAGAAATGTGTGAACGAAAATTCTTGGAGTTCATTTTGTTATTTCGGTCTTAAATTAAACAATTTGTATATATTTAAAAAAAAAAAAAACTATTCATTTTATTACATTTAAAGCTGAATATACGAATGAATAAACGTGTAAAATTCGAGTAAAAAATAAATAAATAAAAGTAAAAACTAAATTTTATTAGTTTGAGGTGAGACTGAGAGGGAAAAAAAAATACTTCGAAATTTTGAAATACACAAACAGAGTAATTGAGAAGGGAGATAATGTTAATTTTAAAAAGTTGTAGGCAAAGTATAACATTGCCACATGAGTAAAGATAAAATTTGCCCACAGACTTTGTTCGTGACATCTATGGTCATTGATGACCAATATTTTTAGTTTCAAAGTGCATAGATATAGATGATACATAGATGTCTCAACGCCTCTATCATATTTAAGCTTTATTTATTTATTTATTTTGTGTGTGTGTCATTTAATGTATTACTAATAAATAGTCAATTAATTCATTATTAATTTAAAGTAATCATTAATTTGTTTTTGTAAATTGCCGATTTATGTTCATTTTTTTTCTCTCTTTGCATTATTACACTGCGGAACAAAAAAAATAAAAAAATCTGCGGCATTTATTTTGTTAATGGTTTTTGTAAACACTTGTATTACACATACACAGTATGCATTTACTTTTTTTGGATTGACTCTGGTTCTTGAGATAAACGAAACACAAGAAATCAATGAAAAAATTTAGACTACCCTCCTAAAGATCTATTAATTTGATTAACAGCACTAAATTTTATTATCTATTCACGTACATAGGTACAACAATTTTACGAATCAGCTATTAGATCTTGAAATTATCAGTTCGTGTCTTATTGTAAGTTTAAAAGTGCTTTTTGTCTTGAAAAATATGAGTTCGTTAAGAAAACCTTGTGTTAACAACCCCAACAGTTTTTGTTATATATGTGGCAAATTTTGTTTACAAAAGCAATGGACTGAGCCTACTAATCACTTAAATGACTGTTACTTTTGTGTAGTGAATGTAAAAGGTATCAACCAGTATAAAAAACGTACTTGGGTTTATCATAATGTGCAATCGGCTAAACCCCCAGTATTGCACAGTGATGATTTGCCAATTCCAGTGTTTTCAGGACCATCTACTGAAAACTGTGAAGATGTTGAAATGTTAGAGGGATCAGACAATCAGACGAGCAGCAGTGAAAGTGAGTTCGAAGAAAGTAGTTCTACAAAACAGAGATTTTCTCAAGAGGAGCTCAATGACATGGTTCGGGATTTGAATTTATCAAAAAAAATCGACCGAAATTCTTGCTTCGAGATTAAAAGAAAAACACTGTCTTCAACCTGGTGTTACCATTACATCCTTTAGGACAAGAGAACAAGACCTTCTTTCCTTACTTTACCGAAGAAGATAAGCTTGTATTTTGTAACAATGTTTCTGGACTCTTAAATTGTATGGGCCTTTCCCAATATAAGCCTGAACATTAGAGGCTTTTTATAGATAGCTCAAAAAGAAGTCTGAAATGTGTATTGCTACACAATGGAAATAAATTTGCTTCAGTTCGAATCGGTCATACTACCAAACTAAAAGAGGAATACCAAAAAATTAAAGTTGTTTTAGAAAAGATTTCGTACGCAATACATCAGTGGTCAGTATGCGTCGACTGGAAGATGGTGAATTTTTTATTAGGCCAGCAAGGGGGGTATACTAAATATCCCTGTTTCATATGTCTATGGGATAGTCGCGCAAAAACAGAATATTGAATTAGTAAGGTCTGGCCCTTGAGGGAAAATATGGAGGTAGGAAGAACAAACGTAATTCATGAACCACTGATAAGCCGAGAGAATATCCTTCTTCCACCACTTCACATCAAACTTGAGCTAATGAAACAGTTCATCAAAGCCCTTGATGAGACTGGTGACTGTTTCAAATATGTGTGTCAAAAATTTCCAGCCCTGAGTATGGAAAAATTAAAAGCAGGCATCTTCGATGGACCGCAAATCCGAACTCTTACAAAAGACATTGTATTTGTAAACCATATGACACAAATTGAATCTGAAGCCTGGCTAAGCTTTGTTTTAGTAGTCAAACATTTTTTGGGGAATCATAAAGCACCAGACTATGCAGAATTAGATGCTAAAATGCTTCAAAAATTTCACACATTAGGAGTTACTATGAGCGTTAAATTGCATTTTTTGCATACCATTTGGACAGATTCCCGGATAATCTGGGCGATTACAGTAAGGAACAAGGAGAACGGTTCCACCAGGACATCAGGATAATGGAAGAAAGATACCAAGGTCGATGGGATCGCCACATGCTGGCAGACTACTGTTGGACTTTAATAAGGGATTGTCCTGAGCAAAACCATGACAAAAAAGCTCACAGAAAAAGTTTTTTGTAATTTTTGTTTTAATTATTTGATGAATAGCATGTATATATTTTTGTTTTTATATCGTTCTTATAAAGGATCTTAATAAAAATATTTTTTCAATACATATTGGTATTTTTATTTAGGTTTTTTCAGTGAAATAGCTAATAGTTTTTATCTCAAAAACTAGAGCCAATTTGACAAATCTAATAATTTTCTAGTATTCAGCACACTAGTCTGATACAGAATTAACTTTAAGCTACCATGCCGCAAAATGACTGTTCCCTAGTGTTATTATTAATATATTTTTAGTTCATGTGTAGAAACTGTAGAATATAAAATTGCCGGAACAGGTCTAACATTTATCATTTGTACAATATATTTATTTTTCCCATTTCTGAAAAATATGTTATTGTTAGAATATCTCAATGATATTAAGGGGAAAGTTTTCCTTTGTTTTGTTTTGTCTTTTCAATTAATAATGCATAAGTAATGTTAAATGTGAAAACCAAACATTTTATTTATGATTCGAGAGTTTTCTAATAAATTCTTATACATTAATATTTTTTCGATCCTGTAGCATAATTCTTTTTAATATCTCACAATAATGGTATTTTTCAAAAACATTATTAATTTGAGGGGTCTTATTACTTCCATTACTACCATAAGTAATGGAAGTATTTGTATTCGGTCAAAAATTTTCGATGTCGAGTTTTCACTTGATTTACATACTTTAAGGTCCTAAAAAGAGAATTTTGGAAAATGATCGGTACGTGTGTGTGTAGGGGGGGGGGGGAATCTTCTGACTATGATATCACCGAAACTTCATAATTTAACAGGTCAGGTGTATAGACGATTTTGCCAATTTTTGAGAAAAAATGAAAAACCAATAGTTAGTTCGTAAATCTGTATCTCAAAAACGGCTCTAGTGATCTTTTTCAAAGTTCCCGGGGAATAGATGAATTTGCCAAGTTTTGGTAAAAGTCTGAGGTGGGACTGAAAGTCGATATTTTAAAAACGGTTTTAGCGATATTCTTGCTACATAAATTCCTTTTTAGATGTCCTTCCGCATGTGTTACGTGGTTATTATAATAAATTTCATATAGATGTCTTGAACAGATAGGCCGATTTTAGATCTCTGAAATAGGTGCTTCAAAAATGGCTACACCGATCATTATGTAACTCGCTACATAAACTCTCTCTCTCTAAATATGTATATGTATGTATGTGTATATAATATATATATATATATATATATATTGAAAACCTTTTCAAACATTGAATAGATGAAAACAAGAAACATTGAAAAAGATAAAACAGAAAAATTTAAAAAGAGATTGCGACTATCAAACATCCATAAATGGAAACATGCAAATTCATTACGTTTTCAAGGGAGCAGAATGAATGTTGCATGTAAAGTAGGTGTTATTTCTGTCTTGTTGTATGCAAATTGCTAAATATTTACAACAAGCTACCCCCAATAACACCACCAAAAAAGAAAATTAAAACTGAAAAGTTATGAAAACCTTATTAAAATCAAACATTTTGATTCATGCAGCAATATACAATATTATTAATGGAAATACTAATAAAAAAAATAAATATATATATATATATATATATATATATATATATACTACATATACAGTCGAACCTCGTTAACATGAATATGCTTAACGTAAATTACTTGTAACATGAACTGTTTCCACAATCCCCATCAAAATAAAGATTAGTTTTTGAATTACTCATAGCATAGCATGAACTACTGATAACATGAACAAATATTTTTTTCTACTTGAGATTCACGTTAACGAGGTTCGACTGTATATATATATATATATATATATGTATATGTCTTTATATAGTTTGTTTCAACAGGATAATTGTTTGGTGTGTGATTAGTTAGCTCAATTTTATGTCTTCTGACCACTCCAAAATGTGCTTATAATATGGGTATTAATAAGCAATAAAAATTCTGCTAGTTGTTACACACCAGATTTTGTTTTTAAAAATATTTTGTACTAGGGAAAAAATAAATGTTTAAATTAATCACAAGTTTTTTTAATTTTTATTAAAATTATTCAAAAATTGGTATAATGTTTACACTTTTATAGAAATTATAAAATTGATTATTTATGACAAAAGTTGTAGCTATTTATTAATGTAACAAAAATTTTCAGTTATATTTTACTATCCGTAATTTATAACTTAGAATACATAATTAATAACTTAATTAGACGGCATAATCTTCTTTATATATATACATAAACTTAAATAAATTCATATCCACTAGACTTTTTTTAACGAATTAATGAAAGTTTTGAAAAAAGTTAAGTAATGTCAAGAATCATAGAAATCGCCTTATTGCTGTATTTTTTTTACATCAAATTAATATATATATATATATATATATATATATATATATTAATTTATTTCCTTGATTCTATGAGATTCAAGAGAGGAGAGGATGTCAACTTTATTTATCTACTTAATGCTACGTTTAGAGAACTGTAAAAAAAAACATATCACTTTTTCTCTTTTTTAGTAAGTAATTAAGGCGCAAAATATTAAATAAATAAATCTATAAATGTGTGCAAAATTGCCCTTAAATAATTAAAAAGTAAATAAATAGCTATAAAAGTTCACTTATCTTGCTTTATAGCTTCTTGTAATGTATCGAAAAATGATAACATAATTTTTTTTATAGTTATTTGCACATATTAAACTCTTCCTTATTAATGTTTTCGGAAAGAGAGGTATAAAAAATGACACGATTTCTTCAAATTATTTAACCCTCCGATAGCCTTTTATTTATTTTTTTTTTAATTACAAAATTGTTTTAATAATTCCATGCATTATATATATTAATTACAAATTTGAAATCTACATATGTTTTAAGTTTAAGTATGTAGTGTATTTAAAAAAAAAAAAAAAAACAAATATTGTGTAAAAATAGATTTAGACCATAAGAGTAGATGATCAAGAAAATTAATTTTAGATGCAATAAGTTTGCTACGGCCTACGTTTAGATTATCCGTGTAAATCGCGGGCTATTTTTCCTCGTCGGAAGCCAATGCTATTCAGTGTGAAATTAGGTGAACAAAGTAGGCACGAGGGCAGCAAATTGCGCTGCAATTTTTTTTTTTTTTTTTTTTTTTTTGCTGCACTCGTGCATCTTTGCTCGTATTGATGGTCGTGGTTTTTTTTTTTTTTTTTTTTTTTTTTTTTCGACCCGGAACAATTCTTCTTTTAGGTTGATTTATTTAGAAATCGACTTTTTTTTTTTTTTTTACTTTCCGAACATACATATGTAAGACAAGTGTTGTAATCAAGTCAAAAATCCAACTTCGAGTTCATTTTTGCTATTTTTACGATGATGTATGAATGTGTGTGAACACGGTAGCGTCTAAATGCTTTATTCGAATGAGCCGAAAGTTGGTACGTATGTTACAAGTCACCATAGCACGAACCCTGTTGATTTTGGTGAATCTAGCACGTATAGTTTTTTTTTTTTTTTTTTTACAGGGACACAAAGAAAAATTCTTTATCGTGGCTTATGGGCTCAAATTATTTAAAGTGCGATAGCGTCTAAACGCCTTATCCGATTGAGCTGAAAATTTATACACATATTATAGGTCACTGTCGCATAAACTGTATAGATTTTGGTGATTCTAGCACTTATAGATTTTTACAGGGACACAGCGAAAATTTATTTATTACTATGATCTATGGGCTTAAATTATTTTATGGGCATTAGCGCGAATTTAAACAACCTACAATATAGAGAAAAATACTCAATTTCCTTATTATAATTTTCTCTTTTGTTTATTTAATGACTTCTCAAACATACAACCCGTTAATTAATGTTTGGAAAATCGACTGGAGTTCCTCCAGATTTTTTTTTTTTTGTCTGATTTATATTACTTATTTGCACATAATTAATCGCCCCAATAGACTGTAATGCATCCAATCCTCCACCCCTCCTTTTTTTGTGTGGTTTTCCTGTTAAAAAAAGAAGGTTGTCCTAAAACAAATATTGTATACTATTCGTTCTCTGACTCGAACTGTAAACAATCAAAGCTAATTGTATTATCGGAGTAGTATTGCCCTTGTTTGTTTACGATTCGAATCAGAGATCGAACTGCATTTAGATATATGCAGATGAAGGACTTTAATTACACTGCTCTGCATGAAAATTGCCCCTAACACACCATCTTTGCAAATTCTTATGTAAAATGACCTCCTGAATCCGAATATGACGCTCATTTTGCCCTATTACCCACCGTCTTTTGGGGACGGTCCCTATTTTTTATCACTTTTCAGTAATTTTATGGCTATAAATTTGATTTTTAGGATTGGGGGGGGGGGGGATTATTTTAACTGTTAAATATCTTCTGAGGGGCTAAAGAGTTGGAAAATTCTAAAACATGAACATTTATGGCAAGGGGAAAATTTAGGGGGGGGGGATTTGCCACTGAAATTATGTGTTACATTTCTTTTTTTATTTTATTTTAAATCTATTATTAATGTTATTTATTAAACATTATATATTTTTCGTTTTTGAGTGTTAAATTAACTCTTTTTCGTTCTCCAAATCAAATTCATGGCCATGAAATTACCGAACAGTGATCAAAATTGGGGGAGGGGGTGTCCCGGGAAAACGGTGGGTGGCTGGGCAAAATGGGAGTCATATTCGGATTCAGAAGGTCATTTTACATAAGAATCAGCAAGAACGGTATCAGGGCTCGATTTTTTTTTTTTTTTTTTTTTTCCAGCGCAGTGTTATCGTCGATAAAATCTCGTAGCATCATAGATCAAGTTAAAAGAGTGTTACGAAATTTACCGACTTCCGCATATACAGCGGTTAGATTTTTCCGCTTCGAGACGGGATTAAAAGCAGAATTTTTATTAAATATTTTTGCCTTAGTATATTGTGCTCAAAGCTGGTAGATGGGAGGTGCCGGGTTCGATCCCAGGTCGCGCTCATCGACCTAGCCGTTCGGAGTTTTCCGTGGTTTCCTCCGAAACTCGCGTAAATACGGGCTGGGACCCCTTAGAAAGACCCCCACGGAGGGCATTCCCCCTATAGGCCTAGGACACATAAGGAGTCAATCGGCCTTAATCCTCCAACCAGCCTTAGTATATTTCTTTTATAGTGTTTATTATTATTATTATTATTATTATTATTATTTTATGATGTATTATTTATTTTTGTCATTTTTAATTATTCCTTGTAAAATAAAACACATTTGACTCTCTCCATAGTTTCGAGTAGTTTTTTAAAATTCGCTTTAATAATTCTATCTTTTACTGTGGAGTAATATGATCATTAATTAGTCATTATATAACCTAAAAAATGTTTTTGCATTGTGATTCTCAGTACCATTTTTAAATAAAAAGAATGCATTGTAGTCGCTATTAATATCTGAAATACTTGTTGCTCCGTTTTCTAGAATATCTTTTTTTTTAATTAAAAAAAAGAAGGGAGGAAAAAAGAAACTCGTATAAAGCCGTTTGTTATTTCAAATTTCAATAGTAGCATTATCATCGCTCTTTTGTATGAAGAAATGAAAGATCAAAACGTGCCTTTATTCTTTACGGAATAAATCATATTTATTTGGATTGATAAAAATTGTATTTAAGATTTTAAAATTAATCCTGATTTTCTGAAGACATTTGAAGGACGAATTGCGAGAAAAAGAAATATTCAGGTAGTTTCAGAATTGTTATACTGTGTAATATTTTTGTATTCTGCTAGCTAGGATAAGTTCCCAAATTTATTACCATTTCTGAAAATGAGTAGCAATTATAATTAATTAATATTGCTAGCAGGATTTACGCGCTGCACTGGTCACTATATTTAAATGACTTTCCCCCCCCCCCCCTTAAGAATCACTATATTTTATATCACTTTGTAAATAAAAACTAAGAAAATTCATTTGAAGTCGTTCAAAATCTCATTTCTGGCGATCATATATAATTTTGGATTTTAAGATTTCTCTTGTCTATCCCGCTGACGTTGGTTGTATTTTGCCGCTTAACCGCATCAGGCAGTCGGCGCTGTTGTAAGAGGACATCCCCCCCCCCCGCCTTTCTTTTTTTTTTTTTTCTAAGCAGTACGTTACGCTGCTTATCGTATATTTACTTTGGAATTCAAGTTGATGTTTTTTAGCTATTTCAAATAATTTAATTTAAATGGTCAACTCAGAATTCTTGGGTTATTCCGCATCTTTTAAGTTATTCTAGGTCCTGCATTCAGTTGTTCGTGAGGAGATAGCTGAGCATACATACAATCTGGTTTTAATATTGTGATTTTACCTTAAGGGAACTTGGCACCTTTAATTTGGCATGATTGTAGATTTCATATAAAAGTTTATATTTCCATTTTATATTTATAAATTGAACTATATTAGGGCTTTTTAATAAAATTTGTGTCCAGGAAACAATTGATATGATTTTTGATATATTTTTTACAGATTTGAAATATTTAAATAGCGTTTTCATGCTCTTCAAAATGTAAAAACTTCTATAAATATTTTACGAAAAAACTTAATATATATATATATTATGTTCGCACAGCTTAAAAGAATTCATTCTATTTGCAATAATGAAGAAGATTTAAAATATGCTCTTGAAGACTTAAAAAGTACCTTGCAAATTAACTGTTACCCGTCACAATTTTTAACTGTGACTTTTCAGAGTTTTCCTATCTCGGTTTGTTCTACTTCCTCATTCAAGGGCGATATTGAAGTACCGACGAGTAGCCCCGTCGGCCGAAGATAGTTAGTGTTCCAGATGAAGGGTTGTATTTTTATTTCATTTTATACTTTCTTGTTTACCTTCAGTAATTCTCTTTTGTATTGTATATTTTTTAAATGAATTGATGTAATTTTGTAACTTTTACAACAGGGTTGGCAGGTTTTTGACACGTGACAGTTTTTGACGGTTAAAACCATGGTTAAAACCGTCATGTCAAAAACCACCTTGTCAAAAATGTCAAAAAATGTCAAAAACCTATATTTATAATTTAATTGTCATATGAAAAATTAGCTTAATAAAATATAGTTCATAAGGATTTTTTGCAAAGTAAATAGAATGATGTTCTTTGAAAAACACATTGTTACAACATTTTGATTAATATAAAAAACAAAACTTTAGGCTTTTAAAATTTTACTATGAATTATTTCTATGTTCATTCAAAATATGCTGTGATACTTTTATATATTATTATGAAATTTATTTATAACTATGCTTGATATAGCACATGTTAAATTTAGTTATGCGATACTTTAAAAATATAGTTGTTTTCAATAAGATATTATTTATCAGTATGTTTTAAAAGGTAAACATAATACATATTAATGTTTTTGGAGAAACATTATTATAACATTTTGATTAATATAAAAACAAAACTTTAGGCTTTTAAAAATTTATGATTTATATATCATTGATAGATCATTTTGATTGACAAATCATTTTATTTGCAATACAACATTGTATAGTTCAATTTTCTTTAGTATTGTGCTTTTAGTATTATGTACTTAACCAGTAAAATAAAAATGCATAGCCTAATATTTTGTATTTAAATATTTTATAGAAAAATATAACTTTTTTTTTTTCTTAATGACTGCTGATATTGCAAGTTTTTAAGAAAAAGTAATAATTCTGAATGTTAAAAAAGCTTGAATTGTGTCTGAAATTCATATAATTACTGTGAAACACGAGAAATATGAATGCTTTCTGGACATGTATAAATTATAATAAATGTAATATTTACCCGTACAGATTTTTAAAAATTTATTAGTCTAAGCTGTAGGGCCCACCAGCAGCCAAGTGGTACTACGCTCAAAGCTGGTAAACGTGAGGTGTAGGGTTTGATCCCAGGGCGCACTCGTTGGCCTAGCCATTCAGAGTTTTTCATGTTTTTCTCCGAAACTTGTATAAATATGGACTAGGACCCTGTAGACAGACCCACACGGAGGGCAATACCCCTTAGGCCTAAGATACTAGAGTAGTCAATCAGCCTTACTCCCAAAACACCGAACACCAATAGTCCAAGCTATAAACAGGTACAAATATTTACACAATCAATAATAATAATAAACAGATAAAAATTCATTAATAAATGATAAGTATAATAAATGTAGATTATAAATATAATTATTTTCAAATTCATATTAATTTACTGCCCACATATATTATGTTTTACTTAAAGAAAAAAAAAAAAAAAAAAAAAAATCCAGTATTCCTGTGTTTTCGTGTCTTATGTGAAAATTCATAAGTAACTTCGGAATTTTAGAATTTCCTAAATATTAATATAAATAAACATAAACATACAAAATATAACTGTATGCATACTTTGTATATATTTCTTAGATTATAAACCAGTATATTTACCTAATTTTTTATAAATTATCTACAAATTGTTTTCAGATTTCTTAATTTATAAACAGCATAATATTTAGATATTCACTTGTATATGGCAAATATTACTAAATCCTATTTCTAACCAGATTTTAGCACATTTATATATGTTGAATTTTGACAATACAGGTTTTTGACGGTATAGAGGTTTATGACAGGTTTTTGACGGTTTAAACCGTGTTTAAACCTTCGTCATGTCAAAAACCACTTTTTGACGTCAAAAACCCAACCCTGTTTTACAATTTGATAATTTTATAAAATATTTTTAGTACTTTTATACATTATATGTATGTTTGATTTCTCTTCAGTTATTGGTGGTTTTCTGTTTGGTGAGAAGTTGGGGGCTCAGGATAGTTATTAGCTTATAGCTACTGTCCTTTCAGAAACTTCTCGTTCACCCCTACACTGAGGGGCCTCCCTGATGAAGATCTCAGTGTTTTTTGGGGTATAATTTCATTCATTTGTTTATATATTTCTACATTTAATTCCATTCATTCGTTTATATATTTCTGCATTTATATATTACTACATCTAAGTTTTGCATTTCCTTTCGCTGCAATCTTGCGCATTGGTTTGTAATTCTCCTATTGGTTTTTCTAATCTGTAAAACTTATATATTTATAAATTTTCCTGTCAATTGTTTTCTATATATATATATATAAATAATAGATAACGTAATAAATTTAATCTTAAAATTTAGCAATTAATAGAACTAAAACAATAACAGCACACTAAAATATAGAACTGAATTTAACATAGAGGAAAGAATGACACAAAAAGTTGCGATATAGATAAGGAACCAATGAGTTACCATATTAACTTAAAATACTTACGCCGACCTGAAGGATAATAAAAAAGGACCATTAAACTTGTGAAATAGAAAAAAGATAATAGACCACATAATCAATTGGATATAAATGCTTAAAATTAGAAATATACTTATCAAGGGGCGCATACTTCATAAAGCAGAGAAAGCTGCAACGATTCGTAAAACGATATTGCTAATCATAGCAATTTATATCATCTCACGCCCCGATCAATGCAGCAAAAAACCATAAAGAATGAGAAAAAAGTGAAAAATTAAATTAAAACAAAGAATAAATAAATATTAATTAAAATCTTAAAGGAAACCAAAGTGATAACAAGAAATAATCAGAGTAACCACATGGAAAACAGTTAACACAAACTGGAAAAATGGTTGATGCCAAAACCTAAATTGAAGTTAAAATAAAAGCTCGACAGATATCGATTAATCGAAAATACTTCAGAACAATTACATTAAAGATAAAATACACAGAGTAAATATTAAATGATAATGTTAAAATTAATACTAGTAGAGTTAAATTAAATCGTACCAAAAATATTAATAATTAAATCGTTTAAGATAAGGACTGAAGAATGAAGGTTAAAGACTACTAAGTATATATATATATATATATATATATATTTTTTTTTTTTTTTTTTTTTGAGGTTGGTTTGGATTTTGAAATTTGTTAATTAGTTTTGAAGAAAAGAAAAAAAAAAAAATGTGCATGTCTATGTTAAAATTTGAAAAAAAAAAAAAAAAAAAAAAGGTTTTTTGTTATATTTTAATATGTTAAAATTAAGTCTTTTCTTAAATATCTGTAGAAGTTTTAGCATTTTGAAGATCATGGATTCCTGACAAAGTACAAACTGAGAGAACGCAACTACTTAAAGATACAAACCTAATATAGTTCAATTTATAAATATTAAATGGAAATAAAAGCTTTTATAATGAAGTCTTCAGCTCAGTTGTTCGAAGCCAAATATGCTATCTCCTTAAAGGAATATATGTATATTTATACCTGTTCCTGTATTTTCTAAATTTCTTGCTTTTGGGAAGCGCGGTGTGTTTAGAAGTTATTGTTTGTTGTACCTTAAATCTCACCGTGAATTTACTGAGTAAATATTATTGATAATATGCCTGTGTACAGCGTTTAGAGATCGTAGAAAGGAAAAAATAAATAAATAAAATAAGGAAACTGCACGAAAATTAGTGAAGCACGAATGAGCAATTCAAGAAAACGTTATGGTTTTCGTGAAATATTACAATGATTTCTTTAGAATAAAAAAATATTTGTCCTAAATTGATGACCTACTATGACAAAGCTACAGATTATTACTGCATTAAATAAAATTTCCTTACCCCCCCTTTTTTTTAAAAAAAAAAAAAAAAAAAAAGCATTAGATTTTGACTAAAAGTGGTGTCATTCGATTTGCAAGGGTAAAAAATAAAATATAAATAAAAAACTAAATAAAAATAATGGTTATTTATTATTTAGTTTATGCATTTGAATTTCTTAATAGTATTAGATATTGCTAAGCGATATAAAACCTTTACACTTTAATTTCGTACTCGCTTACTCTCTGTTTGGCCTATATATACCAAAAGAACTTTTTTAAGCAATGGTATCGTTATTTTCTGATGTATACAGCTTTATAGTAAACAAATAAATTAAAAGTCTTTAGTTGAAATTAGTGTCTTTTTTTTTTTTTTAAGTCGCAGTTGAAATATCGTTTATATATGAAAAAAATCTGGAGTGACTCCACTCGACTTTCCGAACATTGAGTAATTAACAGTTTTGTAAAGAAAGTAAAGAAAGAGGAGTTGTTAAACAAAAGAAAGAAAAACATAATAGAGTGTTTGAGTATTTTTCTCTATATATTACACGATGTTTTATTTAACGCTACTGAACTTTGAGCCCATGATCATAATGATAAAGAATTTTTCGTTGTGTCCCTGTAAAAACCTATAAATGCTAGATTCACCAAAATGCTTACAGTTAGTGCAACAGTGATTTATAATATTCATATAAATTTTCAGCTCAATTGAATAAGGCGTTTAGATGCTATCGCACTTTTAAAAATTTGGTCCTATAGGCCATAATGATAAAGAATTTTTCTTTGTGTCCCTGTAAAAAAACTATAAGTGCTAGATTCATTAAAATCAATAGGGTTTCGTGCTACGGTGACTTACAACATGCGTATCAACTTACAGCTCATTCGAGTAAAGCGTTTAGACGCTAGCGTTTTACTCACACACATACATACATACATACACACATACATACATGCATACATCATCGTAAAAATAGTGAAAATGGACTCAGGGGACCTTGAAACGTATAGAAACATCAAACTCTCAAATTCGGATTTTTGACATGATTACAATACTTTCCTCACTATAGTGTTCGGAAAGTAAAAAGAGAAAAAAAAATCGGATTTTGACTTTTTTCTATGTTTGTAAGGCATAAAGTATGTGATTCATGAAAACTTTAGACCTCCGGTTTTCCATAGATTTTTACGTTTTTTATATGTTTTCAGAAAATGCAGGCATGAAAGTTTTCAGACTATAGTTTGAAATCCTTCTTTCTGAAGTCCATCTTGCCAATGTGAGATCAATGCAAATCCAAAGAGATATCGTAACAAAAAAGTTATGTGGGGTGGGTGGTGGTGGGGTAGGAAATTATGCTAACTCTTCTCATGTTCCTTATTACTAGTGATGCAATAATATACAATAATTAATCCATGTCTTTGCTGTTTCGACAAAGTTGAATCGCAAAGTGTGCGATTATTTTACTGAAAAATCAACAGTTTCTGGTGTTTATTTATTTATTTATTTATTTTTCAACAAAAAACTTGCTAAATTGCAAAAAAAACTTGCTAAATTGCAAGTTTTTTTTTTTTTTTCCCCTTTTGTCTACAGTTTTTGTATTAAGTAATTTACAGTAAAGTTAAGTAATTTACAGTAGTAAGTATTTTAAAGTAAATTAACAATTGTACTTTTTTTGTGTCTAATTTTCAAAATACACAATATTTTTGCATGATATGGCGATAATTTTGTGTTGTGTGCAATTTCAGACTTTTAAGCAGATTCACACTTTTAAACCTGTGTGTGTGTGTGTGTGTGTATGCGACAAAAATTATGACAGCTTTAAATCAAAAACTAATACACAGAATTTCATAAAATTTTATATTTAGCTGCATCTTGGTACAAATTTCTGTCCATCAACTATTGATGCATATCGCTCAACAAGTGACGTTTCGCCCGTCTTTTTTTTTTTTTTTTTTTTTAATAAATATAACATCACGGGACAAAATTTCATATAAATGTACACAATGGGGATTATTTTATACTAATTGTTAAATAAAAATTAATAAATGACTATAACAGTCAACCAGAATAAAGTTTTCGGATACATAAAAGCATCTCATCCCTCCCTGGAAAAATTATCCCCTCAGGCGTGCAAATTTTCATTGTGAGTAATTCTTCAAAAGAACTGATCAGTATCTTTAAAATAAGTGGTAGAATCATGTATCTGTGAAATTTTGAAACAAAGTTTTTAAATATTTTCCTTTTTAACAAACAAAAAAAGAAAGAAGGTAGGAAAGAAAGTGCTCTGAAAAAAGCATTTTTAAATATGTTGTCTGTAGGGCAGAAAATTGACATTATTATGACATTTTGCGTTATATTTTTCTGAGATGAAAATCGTCTACACACATCATTAAAAAAAAAAAAAAAATCATAAATAATAATTTGCACTGCATGAATTTTTGTTGAAAAATATAGAATTTCCTAATGGTCACAACATACTAGTTTTTATAAATGACTTATAATAGTATTTATGATTAGATAGATAATGAACATTTATTATTTATTGTTGTTATTTATTTATTTTTTATAAAAAAAAAACGTTGAAAATAAAATTTTTAAGTGTAACTTTTGTTTTCTCTAACTTAAACTACTGTTATCAATAAGTCAACTAATTGAAAATTAGTGTTTTTAAAAATTGTAATATTAATAATTATAAGATAATTTATTTTCATTAATAGTATTAATATACAATTTAATGCAGCCATATCCTAAATATTATCAAATAATTTTTACAAGCATTAATTTTCTCAATTATGTATAGTAATTTTATTATTTTAATTTTTGATTATAAATATATATAATTCTAATTTCAATTAATTTTTTAATTTGCAGTAATTATTATCTTCATACGAGGGTTGCTATTTATATTTCTGGCCTAATAATGAAAAAACAAATATGTAGGATTGAAATTGGTTTTATTGTTTTTCAAAATATTCTCCATGATGATCAATACACTTTTGCATGCGTTTGAACCAATTTTCAAAGCACTTTTTCCAGTCCGATTGAGGTAACTCCAAAACATGCGTTTTGAATGCATCAACCGCTTCTTCGGGGGTCGAAAATCGTTGTCCACGTAATTTATTTTTGATGTGTGGGAATAAGAAGAAGTCATTGGGTGCCAAATCAGGGCTGTACAGCGGATGACCCATCAGTTCGATCTTTCGCTCAGTCAGAAATGCATTTGTTTGAGTCGATGTGTGAGAGCTCGCATTATCATGATGAAGAATGATTCGCCTGTTCTTCTGCTTTTTTCGAATTTCTCCGATGACTTCTGGCAAACAAATGGTCGGGTACCATTCAGAATTGACCGTCCTGCGTTGCTCTAACGCCACTGTTGCCACATGACCGTTAATGCCGAAGAAACAGGCAATCATTTGTTTCGATGTGCTTCTTCCTCCAACAACTTTTGTTGGTTTTGCCTCGCCTTGGAAGACCCATACAGTTGATTGCTGTTTTGTTTCCGGCTCATATGCATAGATCCATGATTCGTCACCTGTGTAGATGTTATACATAGCCTTTGATGTACCTTGAACGTATTTTTCCAACATTTCCTTGCACCAATCGACACGAGCCTTTTTTTGAGCGTTTGTCAGATTATGCGGGATCCAACGCGAACAAATTTTTTTTACGCTCAAATGTTCATGCAATATTTTATTGATGCTAGTCATACTAATGTCCAAAGACGCCTCAATATCACGGTATGTTACATGACGATCTTGCTTTATCAGTTCACGCACAGCATCGATCTTTTCTGGCACAACAACGGATTTTGGACGACCTGCACGGGATTCGTCCTGGATCGAATATCAACCACGATTAAATTCGTTATACCAATTTTTTACAGTGCTGTAGGATGGCGCTTTATCGCTGTATAAAGAATTAAGTTCATCGAAGCACTCTTGTCTTGACAATCCACGTCGAAAGTTATGAAAAAATAATCGCACGAAAATTTTCACGATTCAATTCCATTTTTTGAAAGAGAAGAACTTTTCAATTTACTGTCAACAACACAAATAAAGCTATAATGGTAAATCGTCTGCTGAATTTACGTTTAAAAATATCAAACTTTCGATTAAAATCGTCTGCGGTCGCCTAGCAACACTTACTGTTGCGAAGGCCAGAAATATAAATAGCAACCCTCGTATTTTAACTTTTTATATGTCTCCGCTCCTTCTAATTGTTATTCCTGTTTTATTTGTTTGGATTTTGTCCTTGTTTCACATAGTCTACATTTCTTATACCAAATATATATGTATTACATATATATATATATATATATATATATATATATATACAAGGAAAAGAAAAAAAAAAAAAACCCTGAAAGTTAAAATATTTTTATTTTATTTTATTATGATTTATTTTAATCAAAAATTAAACTTTTATAATCAGTTTTAAATCTCATTTAATTTTACTTTTTTAACTTCATTATGTTTGAACGAATTTTGATAAATTGAAGACATTCTTTAATAACTATAATGTTTAATATAAACTTGGAAAAATAATATTTAATAATAATAATAAAATATACAAATAAAATTGATTAGGTATCTGTAAGTTGGGAGAAGAAAATTGAGTGGATGCATTTCGGGGCTGGCAGACCCCCCCCCCTTTTTTTTTTTTTTTTTTTTTTTTTTTGAAAAATCCCAAGTGGGTTGAGATTTCTCGTGTTTTTTCGAAGAAAACCAACTTTATCTGAGTTTTTTCGAGAAAAACTTTTTTGCGTAATGTAATTTATGTTAAAATAAAGCAATTCTTGATATAAAGATTTCAAATTAGTTGACTAATTTTAAATAATAAGTAATTTGTGTATTCATCTTTGAATGTAATTGCGCTATAAAATATGGGAAACTTTGGTATTCATGAAAAGTTTCAACCTCAATTTTTTGACATTTTTATAAATTTTGTGTTATGAGATGAGGAATCTTAAAAATCACTACAAAGATGTAGCGTCCTTATTTAAGTTAGTCAGCTTATTGTTAGTTTGTGTAGGCTACTATATCTTAAAATTGAATGATGATTAAAAATTTAAAAAAATTAAAATGATGTTTTGAAAATAATTTGAAAAAAAAAATAATAATAATAATAATAATAATAATAATGATGGTTTAAAATAGTATCCCTTATGATACTGGCCAGAATCTTGATTTCAATTTTCTAATTAAACTTTATAAATTTATACAAAATTTAAAATTTTCATAACATAGCTGAATTGGGCGAAATTTCGTATAAATGTCCATTATGAAAATTATTGCAGGATAAATTAAATACAAAATTTACATCAATATGATTAAGCAGCAAATTAGTAAAGGTAAATGCGTCAAAGTAAATGAAGGATAACCTAGTTGGCGGGTCATTTCAGTCTGTGACTGGAAAATGGCCACCAGCAGAGTTCATTGCTCTGATTTTGAATAGAGTATGTTCTATAGTAAATCTTTACGTGAGCAAATATATGATGGAGGACTGATCAGATAGTACGTACCTATGCCAGCTAGTTTTAAGTTGTAGCTTATTGTAGTTAGCATGTAAATGCTAAATCTTATGTTTATAATAATAATAATAATAATAAAACTTCATTCTTTATGTAAACTGTTCTGTTAGAAAATAAATGAAAAAAGTTGAGTTTATTTTGCTTAGTATTTATTTATTTTTTTTTTTTTTTTTTATTATTGAAGAAAGTCTTATAAATTGGAAAAAACTCAAAAATGGGCAAAATTATGAGTTTTTTAGAAAAAACCCATAAGGCCCGACCCAATCGGTTCCAACCCAGCCAACCCTGATGCATTTAAACTTTAAACATTATCTTTTGGGCAAATGAATGACTGTTTGTCAAAAGGGCTACAAGTGACATTCTAATAAATGTATGATTCTGGAATTTTTGTGGTGCATTAGAATTATGAACCCGCGTACACTTATGTTTAAAAAAAAAAAAAAGAAAGGAATGGTTAAACATTTTTAGTTTAATAGATCGAAAGAAAGAATAAGAAAAATATTTTAAAGGGTTATTAAAAATAAAAAGATTTTTTAAAAAACATCTTTAGTGGATATTTTAAACATATATCTGCATTCCCAAAAATTAATCAGATGATGTAATAAACTTACCTGTTCGAAGAGCAATTTTCTTTAAAATGTAAAGAAATTTTGTTTAAATGGTCTCAATACCATCACTCGGATTTTTAAATGTATTTATGCATTCTGAAGATTACGCTAAAAATGTAGTAACGTTACCTGTTCTAATTCTTTTTTAAATTTCATTAAACTTTTTTTTTTTTTTTTTTTACTAACTCAACTTTAAATGTTTTATACTTTTTTTTTTTTTTAAAAGAAATCTGTTATAATGAATGATCTTTAATTAATGAGAGGGAAAAAAAAAAAAAAAAAACGATTTAAAGGAGGGGGGGGGGGGGTTGAAAATTAATCTTTTTTTTTTTTTTAAAGGCTTTTACACTGAATTCTAAATGTATTCTACAGAAAAAAAATGACAACGCAATGACCTAGCCTATTCTCTTTTTTCTTTTCTTTTCTTTTAAAGTCTGCGAGTTTATTTTTTGTGCTAAGTTATTTTCCTTCACTTGAAATTATTTAGCTAAAAAATTGTTATTAATTCTTCTCTTTAATTCAAAATCAATTAAAAAAGAAAAAGCTAATTAGGGTTTATTTATTATATTATTTTCTCCCATAATTTGGAATCTGCATTCTTTTGCGAATGCAATATGTAACTTATGAACAATGAATAGGTAATTTTGTAAACAAATTTATCTAGTAAAATATCATTGGGTTTGGCTGTCAATGAGGATATGTGCTTCGACCCCTTAAGAATAAACTAAACAAATATAATATTTTAACCTGCTCGGGCTCTTTCTTTCTTTCTTCTTCTTTTTTTTTTTTTTTTTTTATGTCTGTGACTTTATTTTTTTGTTTCAAACTCCACTTTAAATCGCTGTTAGCGAAGCGTTCCGTGTGTTGATGTATCTTACCATGCGTGAACAATAACACACGCACCGCTGCCTTAATACAAAATTATAAATCCCTCCACTTGGGGGTAACGCCCCCGAACTCGTTCTCTTACCACACTTTCCCATTCACAGCAGAAAACTGCTCAGTTAGCTGTTGCGCAAGTGACCACTTAGTTCACTGACTCATTTCATCCCAGTCTTCCACGGACTGAGAAACTACGAGCAGGCATCATGTTTTGCTGCGTGCCGGTATTAACTGGTAGCTGTGTTACCGGTCGGTCTACCACTCATGGGAGGTGAGTAATTATTATAAGTCATTATTTAGTGTTTCATCTTGTCGCTGATTACTAATTTCCAGTTTTGCGGCCACATAATTCAATGGAGGAATATTTCAATTGAACAGCTATGGCATACGTCCAAGTTTAGTGTTTGACTGAATTAAAAAAAGATTTGTGAGTTAAAGTGATTCGTTTTTAAATTATTGTTTCATAGTTTAGTAAAAAATGCTTTTAAAATATTTGCACTTTGAAATTTATTGAAATCTTGCAGCTATTATTATTATTATTTATCTACAAAATAATAGTTAAGATTTTGTTACCCCCCCCTCCTCCTTCCTAAATAATGAATAAGTAAATAAATAATAAATGTTTTATTATAATTATTTGGCGTTTTATTGGCTTCTCTTCGATTTTGCTGCAGACCGATAAGAAATTTTACTATATTCTTGTGATTATCATAGGAATAACTGTGAATTTTCAACTTTTTTTTTTTTTTTTTTTTCTTTAATGCGTATTATAATTCAGAAAATATAATTTCACTTGTTGCTATAATTTCTTTTTCATTCTTTGAAGAAAATAGAAAAAAAAAATCTTTGAAACAAAATTTAAGTGTTAATGACGTCAATTCGTCTGTCTAATATCTCATTTCAATAAATATTTTTAGAGGGGCATTAAACTGACATATGTTATTTGATTTTTTTTTTTTTTTTAATTAGCCTAATGCTTCCTATTAAAAATTTTACACATAGCAAAATTGATTAATGTACGAGAATACTCAAAATAATTTGGAAACATTATGGTCTAAGAGACATATTTCTTATAAGTTTGCTTTATCATCCTTATACATACGAAATCAACATACATATTTCAGATGCAATAAATGATTTTCTTTAAGAAATTGGCACGATTAACATTAACGATTCATTTACAGAGTCACACAGAAATATTCGGATTCATTATTTTCTTTATACTATTAATTTTTTTTTCTTATATTATATATATTAAATTGTAAAAGAAAAGCTTTAACTTTCAGTTTGTATTATTCTACTAAATTCTTATATATGATGAATAAACAGTCAATTATTAATGATTGTTATTTAGAATTCCTTTAAATAAAATCAATTAAAAGTTAAAACTTTCGTGCAATTAATAATTATCTTTTCAAAAAATCAGACCAGTTCTATTAAGTCAGGTGGTAAGACTGAAATATCAAAACGCTGAAGAAAAAAAAAGAACTAGTTGGCATAGGTGGACTCTGCTCAGTTCCCCATTATATTTATGTTCTCATAAATTTCTAGTGCGAGACATATTATAATCATGTTAAAAGAAATGAATTTGACCAAAGCTTGATATTATGACAGAATGAAATCCCCGCCTAATAGGCTATCCACCATTCACTTCGATATATATATCTTATTCTAATCTATTAATTTATTTTATCAGGGTCAATTCCGTTGTTTAGTTTTCATCCTACTATTTCCAATGCAATAATACTCAAAATTCATATTTATATGAAAAATTTACAATTTCGCTATGTTGATAAAATCGTAAATTACGAATGATTTACGAAATTTTCCTATTAGAATATTTGTATTCAATCATGTTCAAACAAATATCATAAATGTAATTTTGAAGTTGTCTAATGTATTTATGATCCTCAAAATGGAAATTTATGCTCAATTTTGCCTTATTCTGACATGTTAAGTAAATCGTAAATTTCAAATAACGTACGAATTTTTTAAATTGGAAAAATCGTAGTCTATGATATTCATGCCAGTATCCTAAATAATATTTCGAAAGTGGTTTGACATCTTTACGATTAAAATATCCCTCAAGATTGACGTTTATGTGAAATTTTGCTCTATTCAGCCATGTTAAGAAATTCGTAAATTTCCAATAACTTACGAAATTTTTATATTGGAAAATTCATAGTCATTAATAATCATGCCAGTGTCCTAAATAATATTTCAAAAGTAGTCTGACATCTTTACGATGAAAATATCTCTCAAAATTGACGTTTATGTGAAATTTTGCTCTATACTGCCATGTTAAAAAATTCGTAAATTTCCAATAACTTGCGAAATTTCCAAAGTAGCATATTTATAGTTACTGATGTTCATTCCGGCATCAAAACTGATATTTTAAAACTGGTCTGACATTTTTACAGTAAAAAGTTTCCATTAAATGTACGTTTAAGTGAATTTTTGTCCTATTCTCCCATGTTAAGAAAATCGTAAATTTCTAATAACTTACGAAGTTTTTAAATTCGAATGTTGCAAATGAATAGGGTTCTTGCCAGTGTCGAAAGTAATACTTTAAAACTGATCTGACCTCTCTGCGATCATTTGTTCGTGAGATATCGTGTTAACAGACTAACAAACTAACGGACTAACACACTAACGGACTGACATACTAACGGACTGACACACTAACAGACACCCTACAGACAGACACCATAGAAATTTTGTCATTTTCGGATTCCTCACACCTGAAAACGTGTAGAAAAGTGAAAAAACCGAGGTCGAAAATTTTCACGATTACCTAAGTTCCCCATACCTATAGTATGATGAGGAACTAAAAATCACGAATTTTAAACTTGTGACAAAAATTAAAAATTCATTAAGTATGTGATTATTGGTTCACAGTCCAAAAATCTCTTTATTCGGTTGAAAATTAGAGATTTTTTTAAAGGTTAATTAAACTTGATTTTTTTTTTTTTTTTTGCAGGTTACTTTCATTGGTATTTTAAGTCACGTTTTTCTTTTTCTTTCTTTCTTCTCCTTCTCTCTCTCCTTTTTTTTTCCTTTCTTTCTTTCTTTTTTTTTTTTTTTTTTTTATTTATTTAAATCATCATTTAAAAGGTTAATAATAATACCACCTGTTTTGACGAAAATTAAAGTTTGACTAACGTGATTCTAAGTTTACAGTTCAAAAATCGCTTCATTTGGTTGAAAATTAGAGATTTTTAGAGAAAAGTAATATTTAGTTAAATTTAAGGTCAGCGTTTATAATTAACAAGCTACAGTTCTACTAAATCAAAATTATAAATTTTATAGAAAAATAATATTTAATATATGTTTTACGCGTAAAAAATTTAGCTCTCCTCTACCCTTTTGTGAATTTCATCCCTAACTAGTAATAATAATTAAAAATTATACCAGCCTTTCTCATTAATACACACTCTTAATCGAAAGGAGATGGTTATCTCATATAAGAATATTAAATATATTATAAAAAATAGGCTTCACTTCTAGACGTACTATAATTTCCTAAAATTTGAATGCTACAAATTTATAAAAATTATATAGTGAACATAAAAAGATTAATATATTTAAATACAACAAAAATCTTGGCGTCTTTTTAAAGAATAACATTCATCATCATTAAAGAAAAATATTGGTCCAACAAAGAATAAATAACATTGTTAATCTTGCTATAATGAAGAAATTTAATCTTAAAAATGTTAAAGAATAAGAATAAAAATAAATAAATGAAACTCTTGACTGTATGGCGATTTTACTTTGTAACTCTTAAAAAATATTCTTTAAAATATTTTTCTACTTTCGTAAAGTACTTTGGTTGTAAAACTCTAGCTTTAATGAGAAGCATTTGTGCTTGTTTGTTTAAAAGATTCTACTTTGAAATATTTGATATGTCGTTTCAAATAAGAGTTTTATATGTTTAAGTATCTTTGGATTAAAAATATTTTAAAGTTGTAATAGGTTTCCTTTTTTTTTTCTGCTTGCTCTGTACAGTTTTTCATTCAAATGGTACTTCATAGGAACAATTCATTATTTTCTGTAATATCTTGCAATTCAAGAGATGACTTTTGTATTGTTATTTTGTGAAACTTTATTTAAAAAATAAATAAAAAATATTAAGCCTACTTTTTTTTTTTTTTTTTTTTTTTTTTTTTCAGTTGCTGATTTCATTATTTATTTAAAACTGGAAAATTTCTTCTTACTGGGGAAAATTTTTAATATATATAAATTTGTTCAATTTGAGTTGAGTTTCCTTTATTAGGGCCCGTTGGCTGATAGATTTTGCTCTCAAAGCTGGTAAATAGGAGATGCCGGGTTCGAACTGAGATCGCGCTGGTTAGCCTAGCCGTACGGATTTTTCGTTGTTTTCTCCGAAACTCTCGACTAAAAGGGCTAGAACCCTTCAGAAAGATCCCCTCGGAGGGCATCCTACAAAAGCTTAGGTCCCTAGAGTAGGGCAATCTCCTTAAACCCTACAATACATTACAGCACAGCACAATCCATTATTATATGAGACTATAAGGCAATTATTGCAAAATTTAAAATTTTAGTTGTATAAGTTTTTGCATTTTCATTATTGTAATCTAATCCTTTTATTCTTTGCTGCTGTTGCAATTTTACCTGTTTAAAATTTGAGTATTTATTCTTATGTAGTATATTGCTTTTTTGATTGAAAAAAAAAATTATAATAATAATAATAATAATAATAATCAAGTATGCTAGCAGTTTTTAAAATATTTCAAAGCAAATTATAAAAACCTGCTTGTTTCAATTGCACTGAAGTTGTTTGGACATTTCAATGATTTTAAATAATTGAAAAAAAAAAAAAAAAAAAAAAAAAGCGTTAGTAACAAGTAAATGATTCTTTTTAAATAGATTATTTGAATTAGATTAATATTAATAGATTATTCTTTTCATAAAAAAAAAAATAATAATAATAATTTTCTTTTCTCTAAGTGATGTGTTTTGAAAGTATGTACGTTTAACTGCTCAATTCGTTCAAATAAATGATATATATCAGTTAGAATGTCAATTAATCTGTAAAGTAGTTAATTTATTTATATACAAACATTCTCTGCTTCACCTAGTTTCCCGCACTTCTTTGCTTTTTTTATAAAAAAAATAAAAAAAAAAAAAAAAAATAAAAAAAACCTTGATAAATAATATTTCTTTTTTTTTTTTTTTCTTAAACCTGAATATTTTCTACATTTGAATCCTTGTCATTAGAAAAAAGTCCGGGAACATTCCCCCCCCCCCTTTTTTTTTTAAATTTACCTAAAAACGTGATCTTCTGTAAAAAAAAAAAAAAAAAAAAAAAATCATATTATAAGATTTAATGTTCCCCCCCCCCTTGAAAATGCGTCATTATAAATTATTCAAAGATCAACAAAATTCAAAACAAACAAGCATACATTAATATTTTTATATCTTTAACAGTTTTATGCATCTTGATTTCTATTCAAAATACGGAGTATTTATAATTCACTTCCTCTGTATTTTTTTAAAAACAGTTTATCCGTTTTCAATCCCTGTGTGAGTGTGCATGCACGATAAGCATCCCCCTTTTTATTTATTTGTTTATTTACATTTTAAATCAACTTCAATTTCAAAGTACTCTGAAAATTATTTCTTAATAATACTAAAACTAAATATAATAATAATAATAAATAGATAAAATTAAAAAAAAAATCATTGATTTCAAAAAGGTATATATAAATTTATACATGGATTCAAATTCTCATTTGTATATGATAATAAGAAGGGAAAAATAACTTTCACTGCCTACGATGACTGTGTATGCATTACGCTGAGATGAAAGTTTGGATACATCACGGTTTTATTCAATCAGATTAGATTATCTGATGGATAACTTCAGTCAACATCAGTGAGTTTCAGTTTACTCCGAGAGCATCATATTTATTCACTTTTCAAAGACTTGATTTATTTGAACGTCGATAAACTGGCATGTTTGTTATTCTTTTTCTCCGCGATAAAATATTTTCTTCATAACGAAAAAAAGAAGAGCCGCCACTCTCTTCTTTTTCTTTCTTTCTTTCTTTCTTTCTTTTTTTTTTTCCATTTCGCTGCAGCAGACATTCATCATATAGCTTTGAAGGTTGGAATGGAATGTTAGAGCAGCGAAAGTTTTCAGGATAATTGAAGAAAAATCTATAATATCGAGAATTATAATCCATTTATGGTCAGTGTGGGATATCAGTTGTATATTTATGCATGCTCACTATCAGGCTCGGTTCGATTTATATTATTCGATTTAAATCACTTGATTTTTTTTTTTTAAATCATTGATTTAAATCACGAAGTGAAAAGCTAGCTTTAAATAAAAAAATGTAAAAAAAAAAAAAAAAAAAAAGTTAATCAATATTATTAACGCTATTAATTTTTATATAAAATCTGTAATTTTGTATTGGAACAATTGTAAAATGTTAATGCATAGCTGACCTTGAATTAAATGTTACTTTTCTGTAAAGTCTTTCATTATCAACCGAATTTAGCGATTTTTGGACTGTGAATTCATAATCATTATATAATCATTATTTATAGTGAATTTTTATTTTATTTTATTTATTTATTGTTAAAATTAGTTAGAAATTCGAGATTTTTTTTTTTTTTTTTTTTTTTTTTTTACATTTAAATTCAAAAACTACCTGATTGATTATCACTTTAGTTGCAAGATTGAATGCTTGTTAATTTTAAAATATCAATGCAAAATGACCGAAAAAAAGGAAAGAAGAAGCAGCTAACGCATGAATTAATACAAAATAAAATTGTGCAATTTTTTATTTTTAAATTTTAAAAAGTCAAAAAATAAATCATATTTAAATTTTAAAAAATCTCTTTAAATAGCAAAAATTGCATAGTGTGTATTTTTCTATTCTTTTTACTTTCTTGTATATTGAATATAAGAAAGTATAGGATTCATAAAATATACGAATTCTGGTTTTCCATGTATTTACATGTTTTGAGAGGTCCATATGTCCAGAACACGATTTGACCATTTTTAGAAAATGCTTGTCTGTGTGTGTGTGTGAGAGAGAGAGAGAGAGAAACAAGTATTTTTGGGGAGCTCTAACTCAAGAACTAATGCACAGAATTTCCTATAAATTTATATGTACTTGTATGTTGACATAAATTAGTGCATATCAACCTTTGGTGAAATTCGTCCAACAGGTGGCAGTGCTATCCCGTTTTTTCATAATTTTTAATATGGCAGTACAGAACAAAATTTCATATGAATGTGAACAATAAGAATTATTTTTAACGAATCACCGTGAAATCAAAAAGAATTTATAATAACAACAGTCGTTTAGAAAAAAATGTACATGTAGGAACATCGTTAAATTTTCAATATGAGTATCTTTCAAGAGAAATCTTCAATAACTTTAAAATGAATAGTTGAATAATAGATCTAGGACAAGTTAAAACAAAGGTATCGATTTTTCCCTCGTTTGTGATAAAATAAATAAATATATATATATATCCCAGATGTCGTCTACAGGGCACAAAATTGACTTTCTTTCGACGTTTATTGTTATACTTCTCCGGAATGAAAAGTCTGCATTTTTTTTAAATGGAAAATCATTCTAATTAATAATTTGTGCTGTGTGAATTTGTATGGTAAAATATAGAAGAAAATTTTGTGTCAAGATCCTTTAAACCATGTTTTTTTTTTTTTTTTTTTTTTTTTGGGGGGGGGGGGGGGGGAGGGGGGATATTCTTGCCAACCTTATTTATTAACACATTTCAGTACAGTTACATAACATTCTGTACATTTATAATATTTATTTTGTTTATATAGCATTATAGAGAATGCCACTTGTGTTTGTACTGGGGCGGACAAAGAAAAAAAAATCGAATTTTTAATAACTAATATCGAGGAAAAGTTGCCTTTAATATTAGTAATATCCCATAAAAATATTTTTTTAACCGATTAATATATTTTGGCCCTCACCATCCCCAAAAGAAAGTGATAATTAATGTTGCTACAAAAATGGGTTATCCTAAAAAATTTATTTATTCACTTGTTTATCATAAAGGGTCTTTGTCTAACACACATAATTAATGTTGCTACAAAAATGGGTTATCCTAAAAAATTTATTTATTCACTTGTTTATCATAAAGGGTCTTTGTCTAACACACACACAAAAAAAAAAAAAAAAAAAAAAAAAAAACTACTAAGGTTTAATTAAAAAAAAAAAAAAAAAAACTGGTGGATGGGTGGGCAGATGTTTGATTAAGGAGGTAGGGTGGTGTTGTTTGGCTGGTTGGTTGGGTGGGTTTGTTGCTGAATAAAATTAATTAAAAAAAAAAAAAGTGTGGGGGATTACTCATAGTTACATGCTTATATTTCTGGTTGATACTATGTATTTTGAAATCTTTTATCCTTAAATTTAATTTTGTACATCTGGCTACTTGAGGCTTCCATTGTTAAGTTTGAACAATCAATCTATATGCATAACAAAAATAAGATCTTATATTATTTGGAAAAAAAAAAAAAAAAAAAAAAAATCTTTTAAATTATTATTTTAATTATTAATGACTGCCCTATAATGCTTATCCTTGTATGTGTACTCTTTGGCATTATTGCTTGTAATTGTGTCTGATTAAAACTTAACATTTAATACTATGATTTCAAGATTATTTAGTTTTGGGTTAATCACAAAAGTTCAATTCTTCTAATTACTTAAATGGCGCTAAAAATTATCTTAATCTTGCAGTCAATACTTCTAATTACCTTAATCTTTCAGTCACTACATCTTAATTTCCCTTATTGCATTGGATTCTTCTCCTGAAATAATTTTACTGACTTAATGTTATTATAGCTCACCGATAGATGGCGCTTGCACTCTGTCTTATGATTTTATTCTTCTGTCTTTAACTTTAATGATATATTATTAATGAATATGGTACGATTTAATTCAACTCTACTAGTTTTAAAATTAATTAGATATAAAATATATTTTAACATTATCATTTAATATTAACTCTGTGTAATTTATCTTTAATGAAAATGCTCTGAAGTTTCTTCGATTAATCGATATCTGTCGAGATTTTATTTTACTTCAATTTAAGTTTTGGCATCATTTTTTTCTCCTGTTAGAGTTAATTGTTATACATGTGGTTGCTTTGCTTCATTCATGTGTTCACTTTGGTTTCCATTAAGATTAAATTTAATCTTTTTTTAATCTTTGTTTTAATTTAATATTTCAATTATTTCTAATTCTTTTTGGTTTTGCTGCATCGATCGGGGTGTGAAACGATATTAATTGCTATGATTAGCAATATCGTTGTACGAAATCGTTGCGGCTCTTTAAGCTTTATGAAGCATGCACCCCTTGATAAGTATGTTTCTACGTTTAAGCATTTACATCCAAATATTTCTGTGATTTATTATTTATTAATCGTTTTCACTCTCATAAGCTTAATGGTCATTTTTATTATCATTCTGGTAGGCGTAAGTATTTTAAGTTACTATCCTAACTCATTGGTTCTTAATCTACATTGCAACTTTTTGTGTAATTCTTTCCTCTGTGTTAAATTCAGTTCTATATTTTAGTGTGCTGTTATTGTCTTAGTTCTATTAATAGCTGAATTTTATGATTTAATCTTATTACGATATCTATTATTTATATATATATATATATATATACTCGTATACTGGAAATAAAGGTTGTCTTATTATATATTTATATTCTTCTATATATTTCTTTATGTGCAATAGTTCTTTAATACTCTGCTAAAATATGTTTTCAGACGATTAATACTTTGCCTTCTACTACCCCCTAAAAGAAGATAAAATGGGAATAAATAAATAAATAAATAAAATCGACGAAAATGCAGATTTTATCAATTCAGATTCGGACAATACCTAATCGCGCCAACAGCCAATTCCTGCGTTATTTTATGGAGAAATTTGTTTTTACAATTACTCATATGTACTTTTTAAAATTCCGTTTTTACTCTCAGAAAATCCACAACCGTTAAATTAGTTCTTTTTTTTTTTTTTTTTAATATTTATTTTCAAGCCAAAGAATGGGGGAAATGCACTTATTTTTTTAAACTAAAAAAAAAAAAAAAAAAATTAAAAAACGAGTGCTAATTTGATGATATTGAACTTTCGGATTGTGAAAACGGGGTTAAAAAAATATATTAGGTTATGAGTAATTGTGGAAAATAAGAATTTCCCATATAATTAATATGGGCCTTGGTTCTCGGTGAAATTAGTTATTGTCCGCCCTTAATGGATAATAGTGAGAAAAGTTTTCTTTAATACAAATAAAACACATTTTATATTAATGAAACAAAAAATATTTCTATTTAGGATCCCCGTAACGTGCAGAAAAAATAAAACATTGATAAAATTAAATACTTTTTTGTCGAGAAAATAATGCATGTTCTAAAGACTACAAAAATAAGCAGCAAGTTTTTAAACAAATCTGTTTTCTTAATCAAGGTTAAACTAATTACCAGATTTGTGAAAAGTTAGTTATTAGATCAGTTCAAAGCCTTTTCCTCATCTAATTTTTGAATTTGTGCCGTGCGAACGGCCTTTGCTTAAGGACATTGCCTTTAGGCAATTCCCAAATGTTCTGTTTTAGTAATCCAAATAAAAAGATACTTTCTATATTTTCTGTTTCATCAATGTGTTGAATTATTAAGTAATACATTGTATGCTTTTTTTTTATTATTTATTTATTTATTTTCTCTTTTCTCCTGGATAATTTAAAATTTCATTTTATCACTTTAGTACAGTAAAAAATGCGCATAAACAATGCGTACCAGACAAGTCTATTGATAACGTAGTTTGAGAATTCGAAGAGTCTAAGAAATAGAGAAGTGGAAGATTTTATTTATTTATTTATTGGGGGGCGGGGGGATGAAATGGTGGATTATTGGGGAAAAATTTTCAAAATACAAGTAAAATGTACAAAAAAAAAAAAAAAAAAAAAAAAAAAAAATTGTGTGATGTGACCACCACATGGCTTTCTTCTATATAATTTTATACAAAATTCATTGAATACAAATTATTTATTAAATTATTTTCCATTATAAATGCAGACGATTTTTATTTGACAGAGTTATATCGCTAAATGCGGAAAGAAAGTCAATTTTTTTTTTTTTTTTTTTTTTTTTTGCCAATGTCAAAAGAAATAAGATTTTTTTTTTCTAAGTTTTTTTTCGTTAAAAGATTATTACAGATCTATAGTTAAACTATTCATTTTAAAGGTATTGACGAGATCTTTCGAAAGACACCCATACTTAAAATTCACTCCCCCCGGGGGAGAGAAGCGATGCTCCCACATGCACGAAGTTTTTTTCTTAGTTAACTACTACTATTATAAATAATTTATATCAATTTTACAATAACACGTTTAAAATAACTCTCATTATGTACATTTATACGAAATTTTGTCCTTTACTGCCATGTTAAAAATTTGGAAGAACTGCTATCACAGCGCCACCTGTTGAGCAATTGTTCCACAAATCTAATCAGCATCAGTTTATGCCAGGGTTAAACTAATACCAAGTTTGGTTAAATTGCGTTCATTGGTTCGTGATATACAGCGTCCACAAAATTTGTGATACAGACAGACAGACATTTTCTAAAAACAGTCGAATCCTGTTAAGGATATCCCAAAACGTGTAAATCCATCGGTAACTGGAGTTTGAAAAATTTCACGAATCCAATACTTTCATATAAAAGAAAGTAAAAAATAAATAGTAATTAGAGAGCAAAACACAAACGTACTTACTTCAGTAATCAGACTGTGACCCCCCCTCCTTAGAAGATGAATGTCCATCATCCAAGTCTCCGTCTCGAGTTAGTAGTTTTATGTATTTATTTTTCCCTATTAAGAATCGTAGTTAATTATTATGAGCAAAAACAATAGTTGCGTGTTTTTGTAATTTGTAGAGTTTGATTACTTTCTTAATTTTTCAATACCGATTTTTCTAATGCATTTTACTGCAAGTTGTTAAAAACGAGTCTTGCATGGTTTATATTTTTAAATGATTTACTAAAAATAAACTTTTCTACCTTTACAGGTTAATAAAACAAAAACACAGAGAGTTTTGTTTAGAATATGTTATATTTGTACTGTTTTAGCTTAAACACAATGACCTCTCAAAATACGAGAGTAAAAATGCATATGTATTACATTTATTTATTTTATTATATTTTACAAGATATTATTTTATTATATTTTTACGAAAGAAAAAATGCATACCTTGCTGAAATATTATTAGTTTCAACAAGTTAAAAAGTGTCTGGGGTCCACCTGAACCGCAGGTCATAATGATAGGGTTAAAAATGAGCATTTGTGCGTATGTTTGACTACCGTTTTATATTTTTGGACCACTAAATTTTCTTCGTTGGCAAGACGCCTATGTATCAATACTTGAAAATTTATTTGGTGTGATAAGGGAATTGCATTATTTTATGATGCCAATTTCAGCAGGGTTGGCAAGTTTCTTCCAAGGCGGAAAAAACCGCGGAAAAAACCGTGGAAAAAACCGGCCGGAAGAAATAGGTTTCTTCCAAGTGGAAGAAATGGAAGAAACTGTTTTTCTTAAAAATTTATCCTATAAATTGCAGATTTGTAAGATACAACGGATGCATTTGTCTTATAAACAACTTTAAGTAACTTTAATTATACCTATAAAAATTTAATTACATATTTAATTAATAATTATGAGATTTTTACCGAAGTGATCTTCGGTATCTGATAATCACATTCCAAAATACTCAAAATCCAGTAAAAAAATCAATTTCAATTTAAAAAGCGTAAAGTTTTATAATTTATTATTTGGACAATTTTATTTCTTTAACTGGTAATAAATAATAGTTTGTATCACTTGCTTATACTTTCTGATAAAACAGCTCTTAACAAACATTCAGTTAATTAAAAGAGCCAGTATTCAATAATTACTGTATTACAAAATGTCATCAAAAACTTCATTTTCCTAATACAGTACAGTGAAAAAGAAATTTACATCTCATATTTCAAATAAATTCACATTTCTCACATTTTTACTTTTTTTTAATCACATTTTTAGCTTAATCCTTGCTTTGAAACTCAACCTGGGAGGGGGGGGGGGTAACATTCTTGTATTTATTATCCTGCAATTCATACAGACTAGTGCTTAAAACAAATCACTATTACATCAATGTTTAACAAAATTAATCAGTGATGAATATTATTTCCGAACTTTCAAAAATATTTAGTTTCATATTTTTTAAATATGTTTGTTTACATTTTATAGGTACCTATTATTTGGATATGCTTAAATTATTTATCACATGTGAATGTGATCGATTAGTTTTATTAATATTGAAGAAATACTTTATTCTAAAATTTATTAGAAATCGTCTTTCCATTCTGATGTCTATTCTCAAGAATTAATAATAACTGACTCTGTATCTGCAAAAGAAAACTGTAAACAAAGGCAATGATCTCTAATCTACAAATTCCTATAATCCGCACAACCTCTAGACAAAATTTTTGAGAGTTAGAGTTAAAAACTGTAAAACAAATGAAATGTTTTTTAGAGTAGTTCAATACTGCACTTTATTTTTCAACTTTAAATAGATAAATACAAACTATGCTTTTTTTTTTTTTAATCCTAGAGAACTTGCAGGAGAGTTTAAAAGTAGGTATATTGCTTATAGATACAGTTTACCAGCTTTGAGTTTATACAAAAAATTGTATCCTTTAAAAAAAAAAAGTGCAAATATTATGGTTAATTCCGTAATTATTATCACTTGTACTGTCTGAATGTATACTA
Source organism: Salticus scenicus (assembly GCA_963930645.1). NCBI lineage: Eukaryota > Metazoa > Arthropoda > Arachnida > Araneae > Salticidae > Salticus > Salticus scenicus. Next base: position 72,380,145 of record OZ005659.1, read on the forward strand.
ATATGAGATAGTATATATGCAAAAAGTTCTAAAAATATCAGCATTGAAAAGTAAAAACCCATCACCTATATATATTTAGTGTTTGTTATAAAATAACTTATTTTTCTAACAATATTTTTAATATTAATTGGATTATAGTTTAGATTTGACATTATATTTATGCTTTGAGTTTATATAGTTCATAAATTTTAATTTCGAACAGCTGTTTTGTCTTATGGTTAGTTTCTTCCATTTCTTCCAGTTTCTTCCGGTTTTTTCCAGTTTCTTCCACTGTCCTGGAAGAAACTAGTTTCTTCCGGAAGAAACCCAACCCTGAATTTCAGTAATAATCAGGGTTGGAAGAAACCCCGGGAGGTTTTATCAGAGTTTTTTTTTTTTTTTTCTTTTTTTGGGGGAGGGGGGTATCAGGGGTTTTTTTTAGAGTAGTTTCGGGTTTTATGAAAGTTTTGAGGAATATTTTTGTTCTTTCTTTCCTTTTTTTTTTTTTTTTTTTAATAGGATATATATTTATTAATAAGACAATTTTTTTAAAAATCAAAAATTTTTAAATTTCTAAAATCATTTTATGATTGTTATAAAAAAAAAAAAAAAAAAGTATTTTAAATATTCTAAAATTCTTTTTATCTGCTCTTTACAACATAAAACTCGATTTAAATAGTTTAGTGTTGGCTTATTAAAATTTTTCGTTTTCAATAGATTTTCATTAAATATTTTGAATTATTTTTCTTCTACATTACTTAACAATATTGCACTTGTAAAGTTTTCAGATATTAAAAAAAAAAAAAAAAAAAAAAATCTATTTTACATTTTTTGAGTCTCACAGTTTTCTTTATATTGACAAACAACTCTGTGTTTTCTTGCTTTTATTTGTTTAGATATATTTTACTTCCATTACCCTTCTACCGTAGGTAATGGAAGTATTGTATTCGGTCTAAAAATTCGATATCGAGATTTCACATGATTTACATGTTTTAAGGTCCCGTGAGTCCAAAAAAGTGGGTTTTGGCAATTGGTCAGTGTGTGTATGTATGGAATCTTCTGGCTATTATATCCGAAACTAATGAAGACAGAACTACAAAATTTCAGAATTGAGACAGGTTTGGTGTACAGATGAATTTTACAAATTTCGGTGAAAATTGAAAAATCAGAAGTGGGACATCGGAAACCGGAAGTGGGACCGTAAGTCCGTATCTCAAAAACGTTTCAAACGATTTTCTTCAAATTTGCTATGCAAACACTCTGTTTGATGTCCTGTCTATTGATATCGTTGGTTAGTTCAGGAAAATTGATAGGCGTCCTGTAAAAATAGCTCAATTTCAGGTCTCGCAAGCGTGATTCTTTAAAAACGACTGTACAAATTTCTTTCAAACTCGCCATATTAACTCACTTTTAAATATCCTTTACGCTGGCGCAGGCAGTGGGGGGTCCGGACCGATTATCCCACCGATGAGAGAAGAATTTTTTTATAGTTTATATTTTTTCCTTTTCGATAATATAGTGAGTGTCGAACATAAATGCGCGCGCGCAGCGCACAATGGCCTGCGCTGCCGAAGGCAGTGGGAACCCGGTGCGACATTTTTCCTGATCAGATTTTTTTTTTTTTTTTTTTTTCCACATGATAAAAATTAATGCAATTTTGAAAATTGATTAATTTTTGTGATTCATTTAAAAAGAGGGACCAGCGAAGCGGGCGTAACCTGCTAGTTTTATATATTATAATGTTTAACATCATGTTAATAGTGTTTCATTAAACAAAGTACAAGCAGTCAATTTGAAATAATTGAAAATATAGAAAAGTTTTACCAACCAAAGAATCAATTTCATAAAATTCAATTTTGTAAAAGGAATCCATTTTGTGAATTTGAATTTCGTGAAGAGGCTCTTTTTATGAAGTGTAATTTTGTCAAGGAACTCTTTGTATGGTTTTATTTGAATTTTGTAAAGAAGCTCATTTTATGGATTTGTAACATAGAAAAATTTTACAAAAAGATCACTTTAATAAAAGGAAATTTTGTGATAGGGCTGTTTTTACGAATTTTAATTTTGTGAAAGGAGCTTGTTTTATTAATTTGAATTTTATGAAGGGGCCCATTTTATAAATTTGAATTTTGTCAAGGGTTTCTTTGTATGGATGTGAATTTTGTGAATGGGGCAGTTAAAGGATAAGATCCAGGGTTGGCAAGGTTTCGGGCAATATGGTAAAAGCCACGGTATAAACCATGATTTCTACCGTACTGTCCAAAACCTTGGTGTCTTAAACTGTGCTAAACTATATTTTTTAGTAGATTTATATTTTATTAAAATTATGCAAATATTTGAAAAATTATTATAATTATTGTTGTTTTGTAATATTTTCCAGTTTATTCCATTAAGTTCTAATAATAATAATGCTTAGTGAAAGATGCATATAATATTTACTCACACATACACAGATATATAAGCAACATGAATAATTGTATCAAGAGAACATAATATATAATTATTATATATATAAAAGATTTACAATGAATCATCTTGAAATAAATATTAAAAATATGCAGCTACACAAACATATTTTATTTTATTTTTGAATAAATGAGAAAATATATATGTAAAAATATTAAATGGTACACAATTTAAAGACTTTTATTTATTTTTTTATTTTTATTTATTTTATTTTTATTTTATTTTATTTTTTTGGAGGGGGGGGGGGGAGATATTTGCTGTTTTTGAAAATGCATAGACTTCAGTGCCTAATTATAACATTTATATCTTATTTATTTTTGGTATATTTTAATGTATGTAATTTCAATTTGTGAAAGAACTTTTAATAAAATAACTTTTAAACATAATTTCTGTATAATATTGGATATGTAAGTATTTTGCAATTAAAAATAAAAGACAAATTATTCATTTTGAATATATATAGGGAATAGAATTACTTATAATTTTAGGTTTTAGACACTTTCGGACAGTTTTGGACACTTTTGGGCGGTAAAAACCACCTGTCCTGTCCAAAACCAGTTTCAGACGTCCTAAACCCCAACCCTGATAAGATCCCAAATTTTGCTTGGATCGACTCCTGAATTATGACCTCTTTAAAGTTCTGTGAAGGTAAGTGGTAGATTTATCCTCGGTAGGAACTATTATTAGAGCAATAAAAGAAAAAATAAACATGATTGACTTAAACATCTAAAGCGTTTGATTAATGTTTCACCCTTTTACTTTTAATATCAGTATGTGACATTAATCTTTATTTATTGATCCTCGGTGACAGCATTGGTAAAATACACGTTTTGCAGCTTTAGATAAATTTCTATTTGGAATTGTTCTTAAAACTTCACTTTTATGTAGTAAATAGTAGGTTTCATCATGTAAGGATCCTGTTTTCGTATCCAGCTTATAAAGCTCCCAATGAATGATTTTGAATGTCTGACCCTATTTGATAAGCGATCTAAGTCACATTTCTGATCTTTTGTATTGGCTTTACATTTACGTGAGAAACTAACATTATTGTCCATGATTTTGATCCTCTGCTATTGAGTGTTTTTTGTTGCTTGTCATCTGATTTCTTCATAAATGACCATTGTCCCAAAGGATTAACATGAGGTGGTCATTTCATCCCTTGCAATTAACTACGTCACTGATAGTGAAACTGCAGACTGCAGGGCAGTGAAGGTTAGTCTTGCCTTTACGTTTCAATGAATATACGGGGTGATATGGTAATAAGCATTAACAAAATTACTTTATTGTTGTAGTAATAAGAGTTCCGTGAAGCGAAGATTATAGTGGGTTTTCAGTAGGTTAAACAGATTTATAATGTAACTCACGTGATTTTGCTTGTATTTTTCAGTTAATAATGATATGGTTTTTTTTTTTTTTTTTTTTTTTTTTTTTTCATTTATTTGATATTCAAAATGAACGTAATAATATTATTTTTAAATGCGTCATTCCTCAAAGAATAGTTTTATTTATTTTAAGGTACTGATATTATAATTTGATCGAATTATTTAATTTATTGTTATTATTATGAGGTTTTCTGTTTATTGAAGTTTCCTATTCATAAGAGAGGAACTGCTTAGAACATCCTTAGAGAATTAACTGTCTTCTTCCAGAATTCCCAAGCGCGTCGGAATTCTTGGATGAGAATTCCCGGACAGACATAGAGATTATACTATGCACCCTATAACAAAGATTATACTATGCACCCTACGACAATACCTTTAGGATTATTATTTTAAAGTTACGTGTTTTAAAATTATATGCTTACTAAAATTTTTATTTAATAAAATTCACCCGAAAGGAAACAAAGGAGGAATCAACACCACCTTTCAATTTTGCACCAATAATATGAATATCAATTAATTGGGAATCATAATCAGTTTTTATTCATTGATTGTTTTGGGGGGCATCTTTATATAGAAAGTGAATTATTGATATCGAATATCAATTCAGCTTTTAAATTCCAAATAGCGACATTAAATTTGCCCTTTAATTCACTGCCTAAAAGATCTCCAGTTACCTCTTTTGGGGCCACTCTATTTATTTAAATGCATAATGAAGATTAAATAATTGCATGAGTGAAAATTGCTCCAAAATAGTTAGAATGTATTGAGAATTGGAGTAAAATTAGTAATCTGATTTTGCTATGTAAGCATATTTCTTAAGGCTGCTATAGAATATTATAAAGTTTACAACTAGCTTAAGAAAGATCAAATAATTTTATTAAAAAAAAAATTCCTTATTTTGAACCCCCCCCCCCCCTCTCCTAATATGACGAATTATCATTAACTTCCTAACTATCATTAACTAATTATTACTCTTTTAATAATGTCAATATTGTATAGGGATCTGTTCAGAGGTAAAACCTGTTCCGTTAAAGGACCTTTTATAAAAATTTATGGATTAAAAGAGTACCCTTCACGAAATTTTTCATTCGAAAAACTGACCCTTCACAAAACTTTCTCTTAAAAACAGACCTTTGATAAATCTCTTTAATTTCGGAAACTAATCTTCTATGGAGCGATCAGGCCACCTGAATAATCAGATGCACTTTGCTGTATTTCCCAGAAAAGCTGATTTTCAATTTCTAATTGATAAAAAGTTCCTGTACATAAGCGAGTTTAGTTTTATAAAAGTGAACCTTCACTGTTTAAAACAAATCTTACATTAATTGTAATTTTAGTTTTCCAAAATTATTTTTCACAATTAAAAAGAAAGAACGCCTCAGCCAAAGAGTTCCTAAGATCTTATTTTTCACAATAAATTTAGATTTACAAAATTACACAGATTTTTCACAATATCACAAAAATAGGGCCCTGTCTAAAAAGTCTAGACAGACTCCTGTTAAATTATTTATATTTAATGGTAGTGAAAAGGACTCGCAAATTATGCATAATTTTTTCTTTTTCTTTTGTAGGATCTGATATTCTTTTACATTTTTTACGAAATTTATAAATATAGTTTCGTGTGTAATTAATGAAACTTTGTCTAAAATGAAACAAGGGAATCTCACTGTGAAAACTTCCTACTTAAAAGATTCCGTGACTAACAAAGATGACTTAGTAAAAGAATAACTTTCTAGACAGTTTCCGGATTATTTTTCTTTCTGTTTCGGTTTTCTTTTCTTTTTTTCAATTTGGACTTGACTGGATGACAAAGTATTGAAGAGACTTATTTCCGCAATCATTATTAATGTTCTTCTGAATGTCCTAATCTATGTTTAGTTAATGCTCTCCTTTCTTGTGCTGTACTTTAGCTTATGAGATCGTTTTCAAAACATATAATAATAAATAATCTGGTGGGGCATTTACACTACTTTCTCTTAACCTGAATTTCCATAAAAAGAGATTACTGTAGTTTAAGGTGTAAGATAATAAAGTGCAATGCACTGAAGGACGGATGTTGAAAAGTAACAAATAATAATATTAATAATAAAAACTATATATGTATATAAACCTAGCAATAATTGTTTTGGGTCGAAATAATAACACAACGTTTCATCTGGCGAAAACAGTACGCGCGAACTCAGAATCGAGTTAAGTCAAGTGCAGTTTTTGCCCCTTCGTGCCTATTTTTTCCGTCAGATGAAGGTTTCTGCTATTATATCAACCCGAAATAATTGTTGCCAGTTTTTTTTTTTTTTTTCAATTTTTGGTGTTTACATACAAAGTTTCTTATTTATTAAGACAGTACTGTATTTGAATATTTCTTATGTGCTTTTGAGACATTACTGCGAGTGGGAGGGCTATCCCTCCTCAATCCTCCTTTTGAATATTGCCAGGGTTCCCACTAGCCAAAGCCTGAGACCACGAGAATCTCGCATTTTTTTTTTTTTTTTTTTTTTTTTTTCCCTCACATGAAAATAGTGCTGCACCGAGTAGCACTTTGGCCGAGTAGCCGAGTACCGAGTACTCGGCCTTTTACTACTCGGCCGAGTACCGAGTAGCCGAGTACCGAGTAGTTGTAAGAAAGAATAATTGACATGAAGAATTTCACACATCTTGAAATTTAAAAAAGGCTTTTTGAACATGAAATTAAGTTAAATGGCAAATAGCATGTTTTCATCAAACGTTTCAGAATTTTTGTAGTGTATATACACACAATTAGGTTCATTGTTATATTTGATACTTCCAGCTTAGTGGATTATTAAAACCATTTTTTATTATTAAACATTTTTTATTATTAAAATATATTTTTAATAACATTTTAGTGTATTTATTTTTTTCATAATTATTATTTTTTAAATTAAAAACCAATCTTTTCTTACAGTTTTAAAAGTGTCTTACTTTTATTTGAGCAAATATGTAACTGAAGTTTTATTTACTACTAGCCGCCTTCGGCGACCAGCTGGTTCGCGATCCTTGAAAAATCCGACTTTATGAAACTCCCGCTCGGTGGCGCCTGCGGCGCCTTTTTCCTGTTTCAGATCTTACAACAGTTTATTGACATATAGTAAGAATATCTTTATTGAAAAGTTTAATCGCATTAAATTCCCGCTCGGTAGCCTGCGGCGCCCTCTGCCACTTTTAATATCTGAAACAGCCTGTTCGCTCACCATGTTATGATCTTTCAAATTTCTGACTTTAGCAAAGTCCCGCTCGGTGGCGCCTGCGGCGCCTTTTCCCGTTTTAGAACATACAACACCTTCCTCACTCATTAGAATTTAAAATATTGAAATTTTAAACTATTACATCACCATCTGGCGGTAGAAATTTCTGTAATCTACTGTTCAATTCTAAATCAACAAACCTTTCAAATGATGTATTACTTGTGAAAATATTTTAATTAGTAGCTGAGATACAAAAGAAAACCTAAACAGGAAACCTTAAAACGTGTAAATCGGGTAAAATCTCGAATAATACTTTCGATAATATAAAAGAACTTTAAAATATCTTTCGAATGATGTATTAAAAATAATATAATCATAATTAGAATTTGAAATTTTAAAATATTTCAGCGCCATCTGGCGGTAGAAATTTCTGTAATCTACTGTTCAATTCCAAATCAACAAAGCTTTCAAATGATGTATTACTTATGAAATTATTTTAATTAGAAGCTGAGATAAAAAAGAAAACCAAATACCTTGCCTTAAAATCTTAATATGCCAACCAATTTCAAACGCTGTAACTCTTTTTTTTGCCTTTTTTCCCTCTCCCTCAAGCCCTCCCTAATAATCGTACTCTTTCAAAAATATTCACAATCGAATTATCGGGCATTAAAACTACATACTACGAAATTTCGACGGCTGCAAATACTGCAAAATATAAAAGAAGACAATCTTTTTCCAATAAATATGTCATTTTTTTAATTATTCATATATTTTCATGAAAATTGAACAGTAGCTTTATAATATGCTGTCTAGGCCGAAAGAAATTTTTGTAATCTACTGTTCAATTCCAAATCAACAAAGCTTTCAAATGATGTATTACTTATGAAATTATTTTAATTTGAAGCTGAGATAAAAAAGAAAACCAAATACCTTGCCTTAAAATCTTAATATGCCAACCAATTTCAAACGCTGTAACTCTTTTTTTTGCCTTTTTTCCCTCTCCCTCAAGCCCTCCCTAATAATCGTACTCTTTCAAAAATATTCACAATCGAATTATCGGGCATTAAAACTACATACTACGAAATTTCGACGGCTGCAAATACTGCAAAATATAAAAGAAGACAATCTTTTTCCAATATATTTTCATGAAAATTGAACAGTAGCTTTATAATATGCTGTCTAGGCCGAATATTAATTCAAATGTAACGTGAATGAAAATTTGAAAAAAATTTCAAATTGCAATTTCCCCCCCCCCAGTATAAAACACATGATATCTTAATTGATTAGAACCATTTCCGTTTTCATCAGACAGTTGTCTTGTATGTGTTTTGTTTCCGATCGAGACCGCTTAGAAAATCGTCTGCCTGTTGCCAACTAAATTTCATAGTTTAGTTAATTTTAAAAAATCTAATTGATGTATCTATAAGCCGCTTGCACTCTTAGATTCGGAAAAAATTCCCCTTTCATTTGGTACCAAATTCGTAATGATCGGACTAATATTTCTAATTTATTTTCCATTTTTTCTGCTTTTAACTCCGTTAAAATATCCACTTTTATGCAATCGAGGTGAATTCTGAGGCATTGAGATCGCTTTTTGATTAAGACATAGGTCTACATTTTAATTAATATCTCCGCAACTAATTAAAAATTTTAAATTCTGTTTTGACTATCAACTCGGGAAGGCTTCTGAGCACCCGTATGTTAAATTTTATACTTCTGCGTTCAGTAGGGGCTGAATGTATAGATGCACAGACAGACAGAGAGACAGACAGACAGACAGACATCTTCTTTTATTATTATAGATAGATATGTATATGAGTATTATAAAAGGGTTCTTTTTTCTAAAATATTTTATTTTTGTCTGTTTTATAGATACAATAAGTTTTTATAAAAAAAAAAAAAATTATATTACACGCATACAAGTTGGTTATACTCAAATTCTTGTAACTAAAATGGATAAGCTCATATCATGAATCGTCTCTATACAGAGTTTGGTGGCAATCTGCTTGCTCGTTTTAACTGCAGAAAGCTGTTTGCAGCAAAACTATGTTTGTATTTTCATATTTTTTAGTTTAGTTATTAATAAACTACTCTTAGGAATACATTTCTTTCAATAATACATAAAAATAATGAAATTATTACAACTACTCGGTATTGGCCGAATACTTAGTCCATATTTGGCCGAGTACCAAGTACTCGGCAAACTGGCCGAGTAGGCCGAGTACCGAGTATATAACGAGTACTCGGTACAGCTCTACATGAAATTTTTAACTGAGAGAAATTTGCGCACTCTTCTGTGGCCAATTTATTAAAAATTTTGGTCCGAAAGCAGATCATTCATAAAAATCAACAGCCTTAAAATGAAAAAGTTTTCACCTTTCACAAAAAATCAGCAAATTTAAACAGACCCTTCACCAAAGTCGAATGATTTTTAAAAGTTTTCAAAAAAAAAAAGTTGGATAAGAAACTTATGTATTTTGCTGATCAGCTGCAAAAATACATTATATTTCTATACAATGAAACACCATAACTGCTGTACATAATCTTGTATTGAAAGTATATATATATATATAAGTAAAATTCAACTATTTGCAATGCAATAGCTGCCTATTTCAACGATCAACAGTGAAAAAAATCGACATATTTAAGCAATTAAATGCTATTAGACTCAAATTATGCCAGTGGGCTGTGAAATTAGACATCATTAGCAAGTTACATTAAATCAGAATTTTTTAAAAGTATTTTTCTGTTCTCTCTCTCCTTCTCTCTCTCTCTCTTTTTCTTTTTTTGAAATCTCCTTTTGTTTCTGAGTAACGGTGAGAAATTTTTGACCAGTATCTCTGATCAGAACCTTTATTGTAACTACATTTATAAAATACTTAAGGTTGTTATTAAATTTAGAAATTTATTTTTTAATTATTGAAAGAATTTGCACCCAGACTACTATTTCCCATATAGCACACCTTCTCCACAGAACTTCCTTCTAGGGATATCCTGTCATCCCCAGGATATCCTGAAGTAGTGTTGGGGAGAAGGTTTTCTATAATGGTTGAAACTTATTCGACAAATTTTGGTTTGTCGCATTTATTGATGATCAATCGTATGTATGTACATTACGTAGTGTTCTAGCACAGTAATAAAAAACATAACACGACTCGAATTGCATCGCTCCCAGAAATTTCCAGATATAGCCCATAATAAGTCTGGATTCTTTTGTGTTGCCCTGTAAACGAATGGTGAATTATTTTTATATCATATTCTATACAAAACATGTTTTTGTGCTTACTGTTTCAGTTCGTTTAGTCCAGTTTAAAAATGTTAAAACGTACTGACAAGAAATTTTGTCTAAAGGCACAATGTATTTGAGTTTTTTTAATGTCCTTGTACACAAATTATTTGTCTGATTTCAACAACAACAAAAAGGTTAATATCTTTATATATGATCAAGATGAAGATTTAGAATACCGATTTTCCACTACTAATATCTATTTTTGCGTTATGCTCATAACAGACACACACACATAAAGGCAATCAAACAGACAGTCACGCAGGCCAACTTCTCAAAACCTAATTCTCGGATTCAGGAGATCTCAAAACATGGAATTATAGCAAAAATTCAGTTTAAAAAGTTTACTAACAAAACAATGCTTTCTCTATCATGTATGTATAAGAGAAAGTAAAAAGATGCTAAACTGTTCAGTTGTGATTTCATGCTATCTTTTTTGGCGTAAATGATTGCAATGTGACTGTTGTTATGAAACATGTGCAAAAGCATGCCTTTAGAAATGTTTTGCCGCTGGCGCGAGACATAAGTGAGAGGGCATTCACATAGTATAACATTAATGACTGCATTAATCATTGATAATTAGCGCAGGATGTTGCGGTCGTTGTCGGTAGAGAAAAGTGCATAATAATGTATGCAAAATCACTTGGTGATCACTCAATTGATCTTAAAAGCTTTTTTCCCCCTCTTTATGATGGTATGAATTTAAGCAAAATTTTCTAAATCCTGTTTGTTTAATGTGTTTGGTACTTTGAAAATTAAATGAAAACTGTTTTAATATTAGATTATTTTTAAAAACACATTTCAGTTTTAAAAATGTGTAGTACATCGATTAAAAAAAATAAATAAATAAATAAAAATTAGTATGTTGTGGTCACCACAAGACTTTCTTTGATATTATCTTATACAAATTCATGCAGTACAAATTAATTATTAGTACCTGGCTTACAGAGTTCTCATTGGAAAAATTTATTGTTAGATTTCTTAGTTTGTTAATTGTTATATATATATATATATATATGCGAAGGGCAGAGGGCGGATGCACCACTGAAAGCTAATTCTCCTTGAGATAAGAAAAATTCAAATCAAATTATTATATCAAATCTCTAACTATAATTTCTCCCCAAAATCGTTTAAGCAGTTTCTTAGAAGACCAGATTTCTGCTATATATTGTTGTAGGCAAAGGCTGGTGACGACTAATTTTTTCTGAAGAAGAAGATACTAGTTTTTCATCTTAAAAAAAAAAAAAAAAAAAAAAAAAAAAAAACTTTTTTTTTTTTTTTCAAAATCATTCCAGCGATTTCCAAGAAAACCAATTTTTATGCCTTATTTCTCCCGGGTAATGTGCGGGTTACCAGTGAATGCTAATTATACTGAGGGTATTTCAGATCGAAATGTCATCTCAAAAACACTGTAACTCTAAATATTTATCAAAATCATTCGAGTACTTTAAAAGAAGAAAAAGGTGTCAAAATAGTTATATTCATTTCTGAGTAAACCTAATTTTTATTATATGTAACAACCGGCGAATAGAGTGTTAACATCGAACGCGAATTTTCCTGAAGATGAGTATAAGTGTAATTGATTTTTTGCTCCAAAAAACACTGAACCTCAAACGTACATCGAAATCGTTATATCCATTTCCGTAAACCCAATTTCTGCCATATATTGCAACTGGCAGATAAAGCGTTAACAAGAGCGCGAATTTTCCTGAAAAGGTGAGGATAAACGCAATCATTTTTTCACCCCCCAAAGCTTCTAACCCCAAATTTTCATCAAAATCGTTAGAGCCGTTTCCAAAATCCCCAATATATATACAGCGCTGCATATTAAAATCACATTCGTCTTGAGCCAAAGTGATTTTATTAAGCGGCTGATTTTTATATACAGCGAACGCAGTGGCGGATTTAAGGGGGGGGGCTAGGGGGCTGAAGCCCCCCCCCCCAAAATACTGACATTCACTATTGAATATTGCAATTGTAAATTTTTTATTGGTCTAGAATAACACTTTGAAAAATCATAGCCCCCCCCCCCCCCCCCCCCCCAAAAGTCAAGTTCTGGATCCGCCACTGAGCGAACGTTCCTGCACATAAGAAGAAAGTATTACTTTTCTGAATTTGGAAAGAAATTTCAAAATGTTACGAATAATGAAATTATTAAACAATATTAATTAATTTTTGAGAGATAATTGATTAACTGTTCCTTCAATATAAGAAATTTAACACATTCAAGTACCGTTGCGCTTTTCTTTAAGGAAAATCATCATTACTTTGCCAAAAGTTACGCTTTTCTTCTAAACTAAGAATCCTTACGTTTAAACTTTTTACTTCTTTGTTATTTCAAAATAAGAATTAGAAACAGTCTTTTAATAATTAAAAATTAAAAGAGAAAAAAATCACTTGCAAATTAAATTTGTAATCATTAACGTGCTTCATCCCTTCCGTGGGGACCATCTCTAGGGGTGTGTCCCAGACCGTCGCCAATTGCCCATCTGCGCAGCACTAGTGCGACGTAAAACCCCCAACCAACCAACCCTTCAGTGGAGGATCAAAATTGCGATGGCATGTCTCCGGACCACCTGTAGGGGTGTGTCCCAGACCGTCGCTAATTGCCCATCTGCACAGCACTAGTGCGACGTAAAACCCAACCATCCATCCATTAACCCGCTTCAAAGAATACGTTCTTTGAAATTGTTACTGAAAAAAGTGATGGGGCGTACTTAATATGTAACGATGCTGAAAGTGTAAAATTTTCAACAAAGAGAGATATCGTGGGACTATTGTGTTTTATTCTCATTTTTATTTCAAAGGAAAAAAGAAAAAATAAATGCAAATCAATTTTTTTTTGCTGCTGAAGAAATATTTTGGAATTTATTAACCGGCGATGTTGATTTTATAAAGCGGCGGTTTTAAAATTGTTTGTATTGATTTGATTCCGGAACAAGCAATTTGATCATATTAAGTGGCTGATTTTATTAACGAGTGAATTTATTAAGCGGTGCTTACTGTATATATATATATATATATATATATATAAGAAGTCACGTGGTTTACTTGTTTAATGTAAGAGAAAAATATACTAAAGTTATTTCCATGATGAATGCAGACGATTTTTATCTCAGAGAAGTATAACACTAAATGCCGAAAGAAAATCAATTTTGTACCGACATCAAAGAAATACAGTTTTTTTTCCCCTAAGATTTTTTTTTTTTTTCTAAGTTTTTTATTTTAAGCAGCAATAAAATTTTCAGCAGCCCACAACTTAACTCCTAAAAGACCACGTTAAAAACCTCTCGAAATCTAAATATCCGCATCAAATCGGAAAGAGAATGTTAATGTTCAATAAACATCTCTGTTAAATTTAGCTATATTAGGATTGTCTGTTATAAAATAATATAATGCATTTTTAATTTTTTTTTTTTTTTTCTTCTTTTTAAACGTTAGTTTAAAACTTACAAAACCATATCATGAAAAACGGCAGTTTTTCGAGTGACGCAAGCGGAAGGACAAACGGACGGAACGCTGCGAACTCATATATACGCCTAGTTTGACATCAAAGAGATTTGTAAAAGCCGACACTTAATATCTCAGCAAATATGCCATATTTTGTTCTGATATTTTCAAAATAGTCTTTTATCGTCGGTCTTAATCTATCCTGAAAATTTTACGTTTCTACATGCAGTATGTTTTGAGATCTGAATCTCAATTTAAAGCCAAAAAGGGAAAATGTGTGGTGTACGCTGCAAGGATGTAATGAAAAAATATCTCTAAAACCGCACGAACGATTTTAATTTAATTAATATATGTTGTTAATGGGACCTTTCTGAATCTAGTAACGTTTTCGTTTTTTTCAGGAAAACTCTTGTTTTTTGTAAAAGTTGCTTTAAAAATAGAACTATATTACTCCGCCAAAATGCATGCTTTTATTCAGCGAAAATGTCGTAATTCGGTTCTCACTTTCAAGGCACGTTGGTTGGCTGACCAACGTGAATGCAGTCAAAGAATTATTTAAACTTTCCTTTTTTTTAACGCAAAAATACTTTATTACATTTTTTATATATTTATTGTATATATACTAAGTCAAATTCACTTAAATATATTTTCTCTTCTGCTATGAAAAAGATATTTTTGAATTTAAAGTTTCATATTTAGTCAAAAAAGTATTTAGATAACATTTTAAATAAGGAAGTATTTTGTAATTTTAGACATTCCATTTTATCATAATAATGATGAATTTACAAGTTTTTAAAGCAAAAAATTTTTAATAATTCATAAACATCGATTTTGTAGTAGCTCAATCATTTGCGATTCCTATTCATGTAACCTTCCGCACAGGGAATAGGAAAAAAAAGCAAATGCAGTTTTGGCGCCATCTTTTGATTTTAATTTAAATTAGAACATACACTTTTGCATATATATATATATGTATATATTTCTTTTTAAAAATTAAAAATCTCTTTTCAAAATACAGTTAAAGTTTATTCATATATTCACTTTTCAGACTTTAAAGTGATACATATTTTAAATATTAATATCTTTACTTTGAATCCCATAATAATTTATTTAAAAAATATTATTCTCTCTTTCTTTCTTTCTTTTTTTTTTTTTTTTAATTAATTAATTTCTGCATGAAAAATTCCATTTCATATATATTTACAACTACAATAAACAAAAAAACCCTCCTTTAATTTTAAATAATTATTTCTACATGTTTCTAAGCAATTAAAAGTGATTTTTTTTTTTAAGAAAAATAGTTTAAATATCGGAATGTATATTGTTTTATCATGAAGGTAATAATTTGGCCATCTAGTGGCGCCATCTCGTAACTTATATTGAAACCATATACATTCCTATATTTTATTTATTTTTCTTAAAAAAAGGGGGGGGGGCACTTTTAATTGCTTAGAAACATGTAGAAATATTATTTAAAATTAAAGGAGTTTTTTTTTTTTTTTTTTTTTTTTTTCCTTATCGTTGTTGTAAATATATTTATGAAATGGAATTTTTCATGCAGAAAATAATTAATTAAAAAAAAAAGAAAGAAAGAGAGAATTATATTTTTTAAATAAACTATTATTGGTTTCAAAGTAAAGATGTTATTTATTTATTTTGATGTGTTTTTCAATAATTGCTATATTTGACACATTTTTCATGAATTTTAATTCTAATTTTTTTTTTTTTTTTTTTTAATATACAGCGTATTTATCCCCTTTTTCATCCCCTAGCCATTATTGCTTTAAATAATAATAATAATAATAAAATTAGTTTGATTATGTTAATATTTAAAATGTGTATCATTTTAAAGTCTGAAAAGTAAATATATGAATAAACTCTAACTGTATTTTAAAAAGAGATTTTTAATTTTTAAAAAGAAATATATATATAACTTGTATTTTCCATAAAAATTAAGCTTAACTTGTATTTTACTTAACTTGTATGAACTTCAGCTTAACTTGTATTTTCCATAAATTTTTTCTCCAAATGATTTTATCTTATTTTTAAAATTATAGAAATGTAGAGCTTAATTTATATTTCCTCTATTTTCTTCCACTAAATATTTTTATGAAATAATTTTTACCTGCACTTTTGATGAAAATTTAAAGTAGTGAATATTGGAGCAGTATCTATACTTAGTCTCAAAAGGGAAAAGAAAATAAATAAATTTCCATTTTTAACATTAACTTGATTTTTTTTTTTTTTTTTTTTTTTAATTGTTTAATTTGCATTTGTAATTCTTTAAAAAGAAACTTGAAAAATGTAAATTACCTAATTCTAACTTAAATTTGAAATTTCCCACTTATTATTGTTATTATTATTTTAAAGAGTTTGAGAATCCCACTCAATATTTTTTTCTAAAGCGAAGCTTCTCCATTTTGTTTCCAAGTGGCAGGCTACTTGAAAATTTGTCAGCATGATAACATTTGAAATACTGAATTAATTCAAACTAAATTTGTAGTCTGGATTTATCTCAGAAATGTATTTGTTATGTTCATTTGCCAACTTAATCTACCCTCTTGTTTCCCTGTGCCAGCCCACTGAAAAATTCAAATTTACATTAGAAAGGTTTTATGAACCGATTTGCTTAAAACTCCATATATACAAGCCTTCATTAATAAATCCACGAAGTTCATTAATAAATTGTAGCTGCCATCTTCAAAAAAAAAAAAAAAAAAATGGTGGCAACTTCATAATAAAAAATAAATCAGTTCACCCTTCCTAGGAGCCAGAAGGACTTGTTTTTATTTTTTGATCAATAACCCCTAAAAAGTAATGATATCAGTACAAAAAACCCTTAACGGGTTAAAAGTTTGTGACGCCGCTACTTTATGGCTATAAGAATTTGAAATATGAGTCTTAAAAATAATGATATCAAATTTTAAGTGACGCTTTGCAATTAGTTAAAATATACATAGATTTTCTTATTTGATCATTTACTTTCTACTTTTATTTATATTTATAATGCAAGCGTAATATTTTTAGCTTCAAGATCAGACAGATATATAAAATACACTCACCGATGCTTTTTCATTTACATTTCAAATTCAAAATAACAGTTTTAAAAGGAATGATATAAAAATTCCAGTGGCGCCTCGGTGTTATTTTAAAAGATTTGTTTTTAGATTCCACTAAAACTACTTTTGTTTTGTCTAATAAAGTATATTTACATATTGAAACAGTGCTTTTAATTTTCAAATATACTGTCAAATAATTATACTTTCACTGAGTTTGCATTATAAATTAAAATTATTTATTTCAATAAATTGATTTATCTTTTGCGTCACGCTATCCAAAATTGCAAGTAAAATCTGTGTAAATGTTTTCTTTACGTCACACTACCTCTTTGCGCAAATTTTCACTCAGTTGGATACTATGATATACTATGTTTTGGATAGCGTGACGCAAAAGATAAATCAATTTATTGAAATAAATAATTTTAATTTATAATGCAAACTCAGTGAAAGTATAATTATTTGACAGTATATTTGAAAATTAAAAGCACTGTTTCAATATGTAAATATACTTTATTAGACAAAACAAAAGTAGTTTTAGTGGAATCTAAAAACAAATCTTTTAAAATAACACCGAGGCGCCACTGGAATTTTTATATCATTCCTTTTAAAACTGTTATTTTGAATTTGAAATGTAAATGAAAAAGCATCGGTGAGTGTATTTTATATATCTGTCTGATCTTGAAGCTAAAAATATTACGCTTGCATTATAAATATAAATAAAAGTAGAAAGTAAATGATCAAATAAGAAAATCTATGTATATTTTAACTAATTGCAAAGCGTCACTTAAAATTTGATATCATTATTTTTAAGACTCATATTTCAAATTCTTATAGCCATAAAGTAGCGGCGTCACAAACTTTTAACCCGTTAAGGGTTTTTTGTACTGATACTTTTTACATTGAAAAGTATACCTTGTTGTCTGTATAACATAATATTTTTCTTTTTTTATTGTTAATCTGTAAACCCTTTTATGCTTTTGTATTCTGATTATCGAATCAGAATTTTCACTTTGTGTACCATTTAAAAAAAAAAAATTCCATTTATGCTGCATTTTATAATACATCCATTTGATTTCGGTTTAAAATTTTAATTCCATTTTGTTATTTCTATTCCAAATTTTAAAAGAGAGGTTTTTGATAAAGTTATCTTCTCTCCGCACGCAAGTTATCTTCAATTTTATGTGGGACAGAAATTTGATTTTTTCGATATGATCTGTGCGTGACAGAAAGAGAATTTGTTCGCTTTAATCTCTAGAGACCTCCAGAATAGTGTGTTACTTCTATATAATATAATCCAATAATAGCTAGTTTGATAATGTTGCAGCATATGTTAGAATGAATAACAAAATTATCTGTTTCATTGTCACGCTTCGGCTATCCAGTAAATTAAAAAGTCGTGCACATTTTTTTTTTCTTTCTAAGTAGGTTTTGTGTTGTTATGAATTATAATTCAAAATCTTTGTTTTTTCCAAATTAAAAAATGCGAGAAGGTATTGAAAAACGCAATATTTTTGCATCTTCTTTCTCATATTCTTGAATGCACATATTAAATTATCGCACGAATAAATTTTTGAGTTAGAATCGATTTCTATGTCTGGAAAACGTCCTGAATAAGTTTTATTTTTGCTCGCATGCTTGATCTTGGTTTCAAATTTTCCGACACTTTCGTGATGTTTCAGACATGTCTAGTGTTTTTTTTTTTTTTCCCCTTCCCTTAATGTCGTCTCGCTTCTTAATTCATCCCATTGTTATTTTATTTTCTTCAGAATATATAATGTGTAATATTTCACCTAATGTTGTGTTTAATTTAGTGTTTTGGCATTCGAAATAAGATATCGATTTGGAATTTAGCTGCATTTAGTTTGATAATTAACTTATTAGTATGGATATAATTAAATCTCAAATGTTTTAAAGAAATTAAGAGACAATCCGACGAATAACGTTGGGAAATCATATTGTTATAAATGCTGTTTATGTTTCATGTGGTTCAGTACAATTATACTTTAACCATCTAAGTTGCAACTTTATTACGTTCATTTAACGTGGACAGCCACGAACAAAGTAAAGTAATAAGTGGATATATCCTGCTAAATTATAGACGTAAAATTTTGTTGAAAAATTCCAGGATAAATTTTGCAGTTGAGAATTAAAATTAAGCGGTATATAATACAAGATGCTCCGAAACTCGGCCGACTGATTCAGAAGGATGGCAAAAGGCATCAAAAGGATAAAAACGTACTATAGAACATAACGCGAGGGACCCGTTTCATAGCCTCTGCGTTCACTGGATCTCAATCCTTGTGACCTTTTCTTATGGGGTCCCCTTAAATCAGTGTTTTATACGATGCCTGTGGACACACCGGAAGGCCTCATAGCGCGGAATGTTGTTGCTGCAGCAAACATCAAAAGCGTACCTGATATATTCGAGCGTATCCAGGAATCGCTTTTACGTCATTGTTGATTGTACAATGATGTCAGCGGGCGCCACTTCCAACAACTCTTGTAATAATTATCAAATAAATCTTTTTGTAGTTAGCATTGTCAAAAGCGCGAAGTCAAAATCTGCATGTATTTTCCGCAAATTTTCACCGATTCAATGTAGTTTGCAATCTCATGTTCTATAAAGAGTTTTCATCTTCTTGATACCTTCTATCACCCCTCTCAATTTGTCGGTCGAATTTTGGAGCACCCTGTATATCCCACCGCCCTCAAACGGTTTAAACTTAGTGGTTAGTGCAGAAATTATTGCCGGAATGTCAGTGAACCTCTCCGTTTAGACTGGTGGTTCTTAAAAGACATAGCAGAAAGCACTAGTTGGCCCTGTGATATTTCAGAGCAATATGTGTCCGGATATAAAAAATAAGAGTTACTGTATTATATTGTTTCATTCAGATACACCGCGCTTTTTGTCAATATATTATTACGTTAATTAGCATAAGTTTTACTTGCGAAAGCAGCCATTTATTTTTATTGTAATATTCTTGTTGCGTATATTGATTATTTTGAAAATTTTCAAAGGGGATGTTATTTGCATATTACTTGTTTTTGTATAAATAGGGGAGAGTAGGGAGGGATGGGACAGTTTTGACAAAGATATTTTTTACAAATTTACTTTTTCTGGTCATAGCCTCCTAAACTAGATGCATTCCTCGTGGCTCAGAAACTTGGCAACAGTTGAAACGGTAGACAGCGTCACCTGGTGCAGATTGCGCGACTTTTTTATTCAACAGCCACCAAAAATTTTTAAAAGCGGGATTTGGTATACATTAAAGGCGAATAGAATTGAAGAAACGTCGATTATATATATCATATATCACATCTTAAAATTATTGGGGACAGTTGAATAAAAAAGTCGCGCAATCTGTACCAGGTAGCGCTGTCTACCGCTTCAATTGTTGCCAAGTTTCCGAACCACGCGGCAGGCATCTAGCTTAGGAGGCTATATTCTGGTACAACACTGCAAGTTTCAGAGAAACAAATTGAAACATTTTAACATCTTTTAAAAATATAAATTTGATGGTAATTATTAAAATATTAGATTTTATAAGCCAACTATCATATTCATAAAAATGTCCCAACCCTCCCTTATATGAGGGAGGGATGGGACATGTTTATAAAGTTAAAATAAGTACATAATATGCAGACATACTATGAAAAATGACAAAAACAGTGGGTCACTATGTATGTAAGGTTAATTAATTACTAATAGCATCTATTTTATCCAACGATAGAATATAATGTACCACACCAATTATTTTCCATGATTTTGAATTTCATTCGTGCATTTTCTCTTCCATCTATTCATTCATCTTCCTCTTGATATTCTCTGTTTAAGGAGTATCAGAATCTTCATTCTTCTTCCTTTTCTTACATGTCCCATCCCTCCCTTTTCATTATTAAAAAAAAAAAAAAAAAACTTATTATTAAACACATGCTACTTTTAGGCTTAATTTAGCAACTAATTCATAAAAGTTACATTATTAGGTATATAAAATATGAAAAGTAGTTATGCTAACATCAGTGAGAGACGTTGAAAACTTGCCTTGAAAATTAAGCAATTGTTTACTTTTGGTGTTATAAAATAGTTTTTTTGTTACATAAACTTACAGAATTCTCCAATTAAAATGATACATAGCAACAAATATGGGACTGTAGTTACTTCACCCGGTGGAAGTGTCATTAAAAACAATGTTTATTTTAAGAATAATTTTAGGTGTCCCATCCCTCCCGGCTCTCCCCGGTTATACCCCCGTTTCGCCGACACTAAAATTTCCTACCCCCTTTCGTTGTCAAGTTCCCCAAAAAATGGAAAATCATGATTATCAGTCAACACCTGTTTCGCCGTGTCGGCGAAACGGGGGTGGGGGGGGGGTATAACAAAAATTTTTCAAGCGCATTTAAGAATGTTAAACATCTGGAAGAAGTGTGTTGTTTGAAGGCAACAATACTAAAAAATTTAGAAGCTAAGATGCAGAAAAGATTGGGAAATAAATAGGCTACACCCAGAAATTAGAATGTGAAAAATAGGCGTCAATGGCACTTAATTAATTTTTCTTACGTTAGATGTCAAAAGGTCTACCCAGGCATAATTTTTAATGTTTAAGCACTTAGTTATTTAAATGAAGCAAATATCCTACAGCATCAACATAAAAAAAAAAAATGAACCAAAATCAAAAAATTTACTACGTATTTGTGCACCTGGGCCTGTGAGTCGTATCAACCGATAAAAAGGGATGGACTGGACACTAATCTTCGTACGTAACTAGTACCCGCCATTTCGTCGAATTGAAATTTCCTTTCCACTTGTTTTCCCCATTCGTTATAGAACAAATCCCTAAATTAAGGCTCCTATATATACGAGCTGGCGCATCAGGCATTTTGTTGCCTTAGGGTTGCCACATGTACCCAGCGCGTTTCTCTGATAAACAAACCACAAACATTTTTTTTTTTTTTTAATCGTCTTACGTTAATTTAGAGTAACTTATTTTATTATATTTCATAATTTCAGCTAAGTAAACTATGATATGGAAGTTTGTGTAGCGATAAACTGCTATAATCATTCAAGAAGTGAACATTAAGTGTTCACAGACCTTCCATTACTGTGTATTTGAGTTTTGGCGACATTTTGTAAAAGAAACAGAAACCGCTCTAACAACACATCGTACATCCATAGGTTATCCTTAGAACAAAATGTCATCCTGAGAATGTATTATGAAAAATATGTGTTTTTAGGAATATTATTGTTGCTTATTGCTCTTATCTTGACCGCATTAGCTTCAGACTAAGATTTCTTGAAATCATTAGAGAAGAGATAAGGACGCCAAGCGGGAATGCTGTCCTCTTCGGAGGCAAAAAAATGGCGGTGATGCGCCGGCCTATTATTTTATTTAGGGGCTCTACCCTAAATAGCTCAAAAGGGAAGCTTGAATGGGAAAAAGAAGTGGTAGGAAATTTTTTGTCGGCGAAACGGGGGTTACACCCTCTCCCCTACATACAGATTATTTATTTATTTTTATATATTTTTTTAATTAGACAATTCTATTGGTTAAGGGGCAACCAGAAATAAGCAACTGTTAGTTACTGATATAATGCTTATTTATCTGTCCGCTTAATTACCGATGTATAATTTTATTGAGTTTCTAAGTTGAAATCGATAATACAATTAAAATACATTCCACTTTCTCAGAAATTTCAATGTACTGAATACGCAAATAGTTAATCAGGAAATAGCTTTGATTGACAGAACATTGATAATTGAATGTATATGAATAGCATTGATAATTGAATGTATATGACTAGCATTGATAATTGAACATTGATAAATTGAATGCAAACAAACAACAAATACAATGCTTTAGAGTTAGCATGACTGTAACTCTAGCGCTTCTGCATTTGTAAAAGTTGGGGTTCTAAAACAAACTGAGCATTGATATGAGCACACTTAATACTTAATACACACTATCATTTTCAGGGATAACTAAAAACAGTATCTCTCATTATGGGTTGGTTGACCGATACTTTACAGACGATATCATCATGTCTTCTCTGTAAATACATCCACCGCCATGACTCTGCCTTGAAAGTTTGCATAAATGTTGCCTTCATTTCTTTCTTTTGTAGAGAGACAAAATCTTTTGTTAAAAGTGTTACCGAAAAATTTATAGACTATCGTAAAAAGTTTTAACCGAAGCAAATTATTCCAGACGAAAATGGAATTTTTTCTCCGATGGAGAGGCTCGCCTCGTCTCTACTACGATACTCTCTTTCGATGTAGATTTATTGCATTTGATTAGCATTTGAAATTGCCTAAAAAAATGTTTTTACTCACCGGTGTTTGTGAGTTTTATTCTACAGTTTCTTCAAATCGCCACCAGGGAATAAAGGCAGTCTATTTGAAGCCTATTAATTTTTATTTGTACTTTAGATAAAAGGCTGTGAAGAGGAAGAGAGCTGGCCTATATAGAATGACCAAGAAAGAAAGTTATTTCTTATATATGGGGAACATCGCGGTTAAATTAATATCGCACTTAGTTTTTGCTTTTAATTTTTAAACTCCTATTCTTTCTGTTTCCATGTTGTAAAGAGGTATGTAGAAAAAGATGGGATTAAGGGTCAAAATGAGAATTCATGCTGGTTTGAAGATTCAGTTTTGAATTTGCTTTAAATTATTAGTTATCTTTCGTATCCTTATATATTCTTTTTTTTTTTTTTTTTTTTTTAACGCGGATTCATCATTCATCAAGTTATTTCTTTGGGAAGGAAAAAAAAATCATTTATGTCAATATTATAATTCTATTTTTTTCATTAAAGTACAGCGTTTCTTCTAAGGGGAAAAAAAATAAATGCAATACCCCAAAAAAGACTTCATAAGCATTTATTTTAAAACAACATTCAAATGTTGTTTTTAAAAAATATTTTTTCATGATGAAGTGAGGTTCTGTTCTACAGGAGGAAGATAAGAATGTTTAAAAACTACTAAAAATCTTGTGCATCTTGCGTTTTTCTCTCCCTCTTTTTTTTTTTTTTTTTTTTTTTTAATGTAATTGAATGTTATTATAGAAAGTGTGCATTATAAATAGGTTGTCAGTACCTCCTATTTATAATAGAGTTTTGTAAGGCGGCCTTTTTTTTTCGAATGGGATTTTGTGTAGACATCTTTTTAAGTAATGTAAATTTGTTAAAAAAAAAAAAGAAAAAGTGTTCAAAATGAAAGAAAAAAAGGAAAGGGAGAAAAAAAAAAATCAAATTTTCCATTAAAATTTCTTTGCATCATTATTAATATATAGAAAGAATGATAGTTCGCACTTTTATTTTCTTTAAAAGTTCTATGCTAATAATATGCTCTGAAGCTGCGAAATTACATAGTGCGATATATAAGCAGTTCCTTGAACTTTTAAAAGTTTTTTTTTTTTTTTTCTTTCTTTCTTTTTTTTAATCTTGAGTTCTTGTAAAAATGTGAATAAATGAATATATATTATTTTAAAATAATTTCATTTACATTTCTTTTTCTTTTCTGCCTGTTAAAAATATCCTCATTCCTTTACATTGTACGGATTCTGCAGAGACGTAACGTAACATAACTAAAACAAACATGCCTTCCGCACGTGTCATAAACAGGGCTTCGGAAATGAGGTCAATATTTTCTAGTGGGAGCGGGTTTGGTGGTAGAGGGCGCTACATTCGGTTGTTGACCTTCTCCCATATTCAATGCAGAATAAACATAGTAATATTTTCATGGTGCTATTGCGATGTCATATTTAAGTAATTGATATTTCATTGTCACTCTGGTTAAATATTAAACATGTAGATGACATTTCTTTTTTATTATTATTTATAATCTCAGCTTTGTTCCTTGGTTTTTTTTTTTTTTTAAATAAAATCAATATGTTCTGTTTCAAATAGAAATATTTTATCACCGGGTGCGGGTGCACTTGTCATCTTTCGTATTATTTTATTCTGAAAGATTTTAGATTTAATTTTAGAGAAATTATAATATATGCAGTATTTACTGAAATTTTTTAAATAGTAATGGCATACATTTTATTGATAGTTGTATGTTGTAGAAAATTAATCGCTATTATTTTCTATAATTTTGTCTAAAAAATTGTTAAGAGGACTTGGCACCACTGAAGATTGCGTATAAAAGCTTATAGTATTTACATTAAATATTAAGAAATCGAACTATATTCGGTTTGTTCATATGTTTTGAAACATATATTCAGAGAACAATTCTTACGGTTTTTGATATATATATTTTAATATAGATTTGAAATTTTTAAATTGTGTTTTCTCCGTTTGCATAAAACTTACTTGATGAAAATGTTAGAGATAAATTTTGCACTATCTCTCTCTCTCTCTCTCTCTCTCTCTATATATATATATATATATATATATATATATAAATTTATTATTATTATTATTTATTTATTTTTATTTATTTTTCTTTTTTTTTGGGGGGGGGACTTAATTAATAAATTTCAAAATACATCCTTAATTATTTGAGTAGGTTTAATTAAACATTAAAAGTTATTATTATTATTATTATTTTTTATTATTTTTTTTTAAAGATTTTTAAGTTTGTAAAAGGTATATCAAAACCCTAAGAATTTTTGCCTAAATATATATTTTATTGAACAAACTATTATATATGAAACTTTCAGTGGTACCAAGTCAAAAGTGCCAAATCCCTTTAAAACACAATTTTTGCGATTTCTTTTTTTTTTTTTTTTTTCTAAAATACTTTATTTATTAATATAAGTTAAATAAAATACTTAAGGGGATTCTCTACCTATCGTCTCTGAAAGCCGAAGCCAATGTTATTCTATGGGAAATTTTGCCCCATTATAATTCATTAACTAACACATATTTTTAAATTCCGTTTTCACTTTCCGAAAATTCACAACTAGTAAACAATTTATTTAAGATTTCATTTTTAAGTTCAAAAGTGAAATATTTCGCATAGTGAAAATTCGCATTTTACAACCTTAAAATAAAATATTAAAATTTTTTTAAATAATTTTTAGAAAGCTATAAATTGTTTAATAGTTGGGAAGTTTCTGAATGTGAAAACGGAATTGAAAAATATATATTAGTTAATGAGTTCTAATGGGGCGAAATTCTCCATAGAATAACATTGGATCTGGCTTCTGGGGACGATAAATGGAGAGGCCTCTTAAGTAATTTAAATTTTATTTTTATTCACATATTGTATTTGGGAAAAAAAAAAAAAAAAAAAACATAAAATTGCTATTTATTTTGAATTTTAATAATTTTTACTAGTAGTATAAGATTTAACATGGTATTCAGGCGTTTACTTCCACAGATCTGATCAAAAAATATTTCGAAATCTTTATATTCTAAGTAACTTATTTATTTTAATATAAATCATGTTACCTTTTAATTATTTGAAAATTTGACTGTAAAAGTTTATACAACAAACTGTATTGGATTTGTAAAAATGTTCTGTAATTTAGTCGCTGTAGAATTTGCTTATAATTTTTCTTGCACGAATAAAAAAAATATGGGTCGTTTTCTTCATAATGATCATTACCTCTGAGCGCATTCTTTAAGTTACTCAGATAAAGTTAAGCGGCCGAGTTCTGAAAAGGTTGCGACAACGTCCATAAAAGGACAGTTTATAAATAAATAAAATCTAGTAAATGTAAATCTTGTGGTATAAGTGTGAAATAAAACATTTACACCACAAGATTTACATTTACTTTCTTAATAATTTAAATAGAATATAAATATTCATGTACCCTAGTTTTGTCAGTTTCCGACCTATCACTTATTTTTATATAATTATTGTGTATTTTAAAAAATGATTTGCAATTACTAGCTTGAATAGTTAAATTTTATTATTATGGAATTATAATATTATTTCATTTTTCTTTTAATATTAAAAAATAATTATATAAAAATAGCTAACCTCTCGGTATGTCTGCTATAAAAAGCACTGAGACCTGAAGTTTACTCTTTTTAATAGCCATATAGACCAAGTTTTCATTGAAAATGACATCGTGACTTGGTCTTCAACGCATGCTGGAGCTGGAGGTTTTTTATAATTCCAAAATGCGCATAAACTTTTATCGATTTCGTGGCGGGGGGTACAAAAAAAGGAAGAAAAGAAATAATAATAATAATAATAAAACTCTACGTAAATTCAGTACTCTAGTTACTGAAAATTACTTTTGGAAAATAATAATACCCTTATTAATTTTAATCACTAGAAATCTTTCATTAAAAATGGCTGAACAATATGGACCGTTAAATGGTTTCAGAATTAATGATCTAATTTTATGCATTTGTAAACAATTTCAGTATTAAAAGTAAGTTTAGAAAACATAATGATCAATTCATGCAGAAATCTTTCAAGTGACCATTTTAGTTGATTTCCGATGAATATCAGTGTCCACTAAGCACATTTTGTGCACTTAAGATTATAATAAGGACTAATGTATGAGTCGGATCTTGTTAACATGAAACTGAAGGAATTGGGAAATTTTTATGGAATTATATGTCAAAGTATATTATACTGAATGAGTGGTTGTTGAAATTTAAAAAGGATTATGCGTTAGGAGTGAATTAAACTCTCAGTTTAAAGGCGTGTCAATCAAATTAATATTTTTGGAAGAGTAGGGGAAATAACATCCTTTAATGAAGCATTCATTCAACAGTGCACTCGGGGAAACTGTACTCGGAGCATCATTAGTTCCTAAGGATCCGTGTATCAAGAAAAATCCAGTAAAAGAATAATATCAGTTCATGCCATCTTATATCCGTACCTTTCCTTTAGACAGATTCTTTTTGTAAAATATTTTATTTATTATATATTTATTTTTAACTTAGGTTGTATTACCGACCAATTCGTTGTAAACCATTTTTAAAGAAACTTGTTTGACTTTTAACTTGGGCGAACTTCAAATCTTAATGCTTTTAATAGCTAATAAATCAAGGAGAACTTGGCAATTTTCCTGAAATGGTTATCTTTGGATATCAATAATTTATGTATGCATCCCCCCCCCCTTTAATTTCAGTGTAATATTACTAAAACTAGAGTTTTCAGTTTTTCTTTTTACTTTTCTTTTTCCTTTCTTTTCTCTCTCTCTCTCTCTCTTTTTAAGTTATTTTACATGCTTTGCACTGAAAATAATAGTAAAGAAAAGAAATTATTTAACGAACATAAATTAACACAAACAATCCTTCCTTATCACGCCCAACAACTCTCTTTAAAAAACACATTTTGATACAATATTATTTGTGTCTTGGAAATTAGGCGGGAATGTTGATAGTAAATAGGCGTTTTATTATGCAAGTGACTAAATAAATAAATGTTGAAAATTATCATTTTTATTAGGTAATGTTGCGTGTTGCGTTTCTAAATTAATAGAAATGAATTTTCTTTATTATAATTGAATATTTACTTTATTACATAAATTTTAGATATATAAATGGCTGAATGGTTTCCCTTTAATAACTAGTTGGCATAGGTGGACTCTGCACTGTTCCCCGTCATATGTATGTTCTCATAAATTTCTTGTACAGGACATATTATATTCATGTTAAGAGAAATGAATTTGACCAAACGCTTGGCACAATAACAGAACGAAATCCTCACCTAATAGGCTACCCACCATTCAGTTCAACATATTTATCTTATTCTAATCTATTAATTTTTTTTTTTTTTTGGGATCAATTTCGTAGTTTATTTTTCATGCTAATATTTCCAATGCAACAATCCCAAAAATGCATATTTATATGAAATATTGCAACATTTTGCTATGTTGATAAAATCTTAAATTTCAAATAACTTACGAAATTTTCCCGTTAGAATATTTGTAGTCAATCATGTTCATTCAAGTATCATAAATGTTATTTTGAAATTGTCTGATATATTTATGATCCTCAAAATGGACGTTTGTGCTCGATTTTGCCTTATTCTGCCATTTTAAGTAAATCGTAAATTCCAAATAACTTACGATTTTTTTAAATTGGAAAATTCATACTCTATGGTATTTATGTAAGTATCCCACATAATATTTCAAAAGTGGTTTGACATCTTTACGATGAAAATATCCCTCAAGATTTGACGTTTGTGTAAAATTTTGCCCTATTCTATTGTGATAAGAAATTCGTAAATTTCCAATAACTTACGAAATTTTTATATTGAAAAATTCATAGTCATCAATATTCATGCCAGTGTCCTAAATAATATTTCAAAAGTAGTCTGACATCTTTACGATGGAAAATATCTCTCAAAATTGACGTTTATGTGAAATTTCGCCCTATACCACCATGTTAAGAAATTCGTAAATTTCCAATAACTTGCGAAATTTTCAAAGAAGCATATTTATAGTTACTGATGTTCATTCCGGCATCAAAACTGATATTTTAAAACTGGTCTGACAATTTTACAGTAAAAAGTTTCCATTTAATGCACGTTTAAGTGAATTTTTGTCCTATTCTCCCATGTTAAGAAAATCGTAAATTTCTAATAACTTGCGAAGTTTTTAAAATCGAATGTTGCAAATGAATAGGGTTCTTGCCAGTGTCGAAAGTAACATTTTAAAACTGATCTGACCTCTCTGCGACAATTTGTTCTTGAGATATCGTGTACACAGACTAACGGACTAACAGACACCCTACAGACAGACACCATACAAATTTTGTCTTTCGGATTCCTCACACCTGAAAACGTGTAGAAAAGTCAAAAAACCGAGGTCGAAAATTTTCACGATTACCTAAGTTCCCCATACCTATAGTATGATGGGGAACTAATAATAATAATAATAATAATAATAAAACACTAAACCAGAGAGCAGAATTATAAAAGTTGCGTTGTTTCAATGTGTGAATACATAGAAGTATTTTCACAATTTTCTGTTTCATGATGCATTTTGCTCCAATAATCTTCAGAAATAATAATAATAATAATAACTCATTGTCACCGGAGTGTTTTTCTATTTTGAACAGTAAGCCACGCCTTTTGACTTCTCTAAAATTTTCGAGAAACTTCAAGATTCGAACGACCAGTTTACATTTTACAAAGTGATTTTGCATATTTGTGATCATTATTATTATTATTATTATTATTATTTTATCCTCAACAATCGAAGCGATAAATGTCAATGGCTTATACGTCAGGGGTGTAGGATTTTTCGCTTAATATATTTCCTAATTTCAGAATGTCTTTCTTCTTTTTTTTTTTTTTTTCTGTAATCTTTTTACAATTATTTTTTAGTAACTGTTAAGCAAAGACTTGTATATTGGAAATTTAAGTACATCTTTTGTAATTTACTAGGTTTATATATAATACCAACCAAAACAATTATATATCGAATTCCTAAAACTAAGTCTCTATTGCCTCTAAATGACTAATAATCGAAAATGTTCCATATTAGTACTTAAAATGATACCGCAAGATTCTGATGTTAATACAAGAATATAAAATGACTATACAGTAAAGAAATATTATTCTGAAACATACAATGCATACGTTCCATTTTTGATAAAATGTAAGTATTTATAGTGAATCTCCAAATTTGCTACGTGACATGTTGATTACCCTTAATAAAATTGTAACTCTCGAAAATATCTTTATTCTTTTTACGATAAGTTTCTTAGTTTTTATTCGATTCTAATGAACTTTTAATATAAGTTGTCGTTTATATTTAGCTTACAACGTATGTAATAAGGAAAATGCTATTTCGCACATCACGGTAAAAAAGTATTTACAGTAAATACTCTTATCTCAGCTAAAATTAAATGTATGCATTTTATATTTCAAAATAATGTTTCTCTTTTTTTTTTTTTTTTTCAATTTTCCAGCAAGTTTGGTAAAATTTTGTTCAAATCTATTCTTCTTATAACTATAAAAAAAAAAAAAAAAAAAAAAAAAACTAGCTAGAAATAAAAAAAAAAAAAAAAAAAAAGGTTATATATTACTGAATATTTATGGTATTTATACAAAAAAAGCATACATAAAAATCAATAAATAGTAAGTGAAAGTATGCGTTAAAATATCAAGTCATAAAAGAAAATTAAATAATCTGGTTGTCACTCACACGACTTTCTCTTACCCTGCATTTCAATACTATAAAGACATATTGCAGATTATGGCGTAAGATCGATGAGGTAAAATAATTAAGTTCAATCTACTTTAAAAATAAATAATTTAAAATAGGTTTAAAAACAGTTTTATTTGACTATTCCGATGGGGAGTCTACCTCCCCTCTCAACCCCTCGTTCAATTATGGTACCTACATTTATAAAAAAAAAAAAAGTAAATTCAAGGCTGTCATTAAATTAAAAACTTTATTTCAAATTATTCCGACAACTTTTACCAGCAATACGCCTTGAAACTTGCCAATCTAGATTAAACTTTTCAAGTGGCAACCTCACATGACCTTCAAAACACCAAATCTGAATTTCCTGCAGTTTTTTTTTTTTTTTTTTTTTTTTTTAAGTTGTGCTGATAACAGATACACATACATATCAACTACTAAAAATTTAAATTTCATATTCAAGGGACCTCAAAACGTGATATACAAAAAAAAAAAAAAAAAAAAAAAAAAAAAATTGAAAAATCGAAATTCAAAAGATATTTCGTTTATAGTATGGGTATGAGAAATTAATTTTCCTTCCTGAGTAGTATTCGTCGACATAGTAAAATGTAGCAAAGCACTTCCATCAATTATATTCAATAGAAAAGAACGTTTAGCTGAATTTCGGGTAGCCCTGTATATTGTCATAAATTACATAGACACCACATTGTATACTTAAAAACATACAGCCCAACATGAAATGCACTTCCAGCAATTTTCATGTATAATACCACTATATTCCAGTTTTTTTGGGTAGCCCTGTAAATGAATAGTGAGTGATTTCCGTACCATATTCTACACGAAGCATGCTTTTATGGTTATATATGTATATATACACGTGTTAGATCAGAGAATTAAAACTATATAAGAACATTCTGAATACTTAAATAGTGGACTGTAATAAAAACTTGACAAACTAGAGGTGATTTAAACATCACTACTACATTTATTTAAAACTTTAAAAATGGGAGTAAAGAAAGATGCCAGCCTCCCTTGAGCGGAGTTACAAACTAACTGAGCTCCGTAACGAAGGAGCGAACTTTACAGAGTGCGCAGGCGCAACATACCGCCCGGCGTTGAAATGCAAATTTCAAAGAGTTACACAAATTTATACATGAGACATAACCATAGAAACATATGTTGGAAATACAAACTGATTTATAGATTAATCACATTGAAAAATAAAACAATAATTAACACAATTTTAACTTATAAATGAAACAATCTATATATGCAAGGTAAGTAAATAAAACCAAAGGAAAACTTATAGCAATATTAAGAAAATTATGTATTATTTCCTTTCTCAATTTTTAATAGATTTTTTTTTTTTTTTTTTTTTTTTAGAATATATTTATTTAATATATTTTTTATAATATACCATTTTTCATATCTAAACAAGAATAAAACAAATGTCCATAATATAAACTGTCATTCCTTTCAATAGAATATAAGCAGTAAAATGAAATTAATATATTGTATAATCATTAATTGGCAAAATAGCTAATTTTGAAATAGCTCTTTTCAGTATTCCATTTTTTGTTCGAATATCTACTACTCTCACAATATTATCCCTTCCAATATAGGTTTTAGTAATGCGGCCTAGTAACCATTTTAGAGGGGGCAAATTATCCTCTTTTATGACGACCATATCGCCTACCTTTACGTTTTGTTTTTCAAAGTACCACTTAGTCCTTTGCTGTAGATTATTTAAGTAATTGTTAGACCAAAATTTCCAAAATGTTTGAGTTAGTTTACAAGTTTGTTGCCACAAATTTAATTTATTGGTTTGAATGTTGGTCAGTGAGGGTTCGGGGATGGCCGTTAACGACCGACCGATAAGAAAATGACCAGGGGTCAAAATTTCCAAATCCTCTATGTCTGCCGAGAGAGGAGTTAATGGACGCGAATTCAACATGGATTCAAATTGAATCATGATGGTTTGAAAGGCTTCGTATGTCAGTTTAGCATCACCTATAATACGCTTGTAATAATACTTAAAAGATTTAATCCCGGCTTCCCATAAGCCACCAAAATTTGGTGCCCTGGGAGGAATAAATTTCCATTCTATTTTCTCATTTAAGGAGAAATTTGCCAAATTTTCATCTTGTTGGGTAATTAATTTAAAAAATTCCTTTAAGTCTTTATTAGCTCGAACAAGATTACTCCCATTGTCTGAAAAGATTTTAGCACATTTACCTCGTCTGCCGATAAAACGTTTCAAGGCAGCAATTAGTGACTCTGAAGTTAAGTCAGAGACGATTTCTAGGTGTAATGCCTTAGTTGTAAGGCAAACGAAAAGAGCAACATAAATTTTAATGGGAGCCCCTTTTCTTTGATGCTTATTTTTTATAAAAAATGGGCCACACAGATCTATACCCGTACTATTGAATGCGAAAACAGGATTTATCCTCTCTTTAGGCAGATCACCCATTTTTTGAGAGCATAACTTAGGGTTAGCTCTAAAACATTGGACACAATTATGGATAATTTTACGACATGTATTTCGACCATTTAAGGGCCAATATTCTTGCCTAATGTTATAAAGTAATGTCTGAGGACCTGAATGGTGAAGTTTTTCATGAAAATGTTTAATAATTATCTCACTGAACTTACCCTTTGGCAATATTATTGGATGTTTTTTCTTATAGTTCAAATCTGCGTTATGCAACCTACCTCCAATTCTTAATAAACCATCTGAATCAATGAACGGTGCCAGGGGGCGAAGCCTGCTGCTAAGAGAAATACAGTTATTAATTTTTAGACTTGTTATATCATTCCTAAATTCTCCCTCCTGTAAGGTCTTTAGTATAAAATTCAGTGCAGCCTTCTTTTCTTCTGGACCTAGGTATCCAGTTTTTCTTTCCCCTGGATGTCTTAGGTTGTTGATAAATCTGAAAATAAACGCTAAAACATGCACAATTTTAGTAAAACTATTACTAATGGTTAAAATGTCATCAACAAAATTGAAAGGTTGGGTAGTTACATAAAGGGAAAATTTAAGTTCAGAATCATTAAGACGTTTTTTAGCTTCAGAAAAATATTCGTCGCTAGAGTCAGTAATGTCATTATTCGAAAGTTGTATAGGCTCATGATGAAGAAAATCTGGTCCATTGAACCAGAACTCAGAAAGTTGATGAGGAGGGCTTCCTCGTGAAACAAGATCAGCTGGATTTTCGGTTGATTTAACATGCCTCCAACAAAAATTCTTCGTGAGTTCCTGGATTCGAGATATTCGATTAGACACAAAAACCTTGAGCACGTGGGGTGATGAGTTGATCCATGATAAAACGATTTTAGAATCGCTGTATAGATATACAGAGCTTAATTGTATATTTAATGATGTGATTACCTTTGATATCAGTTTAGATAACAATTCAGCCGCACAAAGTTCTAGGCGAGGTATAGTCAATACTTTAAGAGGAGAAACTCGGGACTTACTACACAGTAAGCTCACATGTACATCGTTTGAACTAGTGATCACACGTAAATAAACCACTGCGCCATATGCCTCTTGTGACGCGTCCGAAAAGCCGTGGAGCTGCAGTTCACGACAATTAGAGTTTGAGAACACGAAACGTGGGATCGTAATATCTTTAAGCTCGTTTAGAGCATTTCGGAATTTTATCCATGTGTTTTTTTCTTGTGTTGGAAGTTCCTGATCCCAATCAATTTTCAAAAGCCACAATTTTTGTAGAAATATTTTAGCCTGTACTATCACTGGTCCTACTAGACCCAATGGGTCAAAGAGTCTAGCGATCTCTTTCAGAACACCACGTTTGGTGATTGTATTAGAATAATCTGATGATACCGTGGAACTGAAATTATCATCTTTGGGATTCCATTTTAGCCCTAGTGTTTTCACCGAAGTTTTATCATTTTTTTCGAAGTGATAGTCTTGCTCACTGTAAGGGACTTGTTCTAATAATTCTCTGGCATTTGAAACCCATTTATGCAACTCTAGTCCACCAGCCGATAACATTAACACCAACTGTTTCTGGAGTTCCAGAGCAGACGACACTTCATCAGTTCCCGTTAGAATGTCGTCAACGTAAAAATCCTTAAGTGTGGCGGCAGAAGCTAACGGATAATTAGCCCCTTCATCACTAGCGATTTGTTTTAGTACACGAGTGGCCAAGTAAGGAGCACATTTTGTGCCGTATGTTACAGTTAATAATTTATAAATTTTAGGCTTTTCCTTAGGGGTTTTATTCCAAAGAATACATTGCCAATTACATTGTTCAGGATTAACCCATATCTGTCTATACATTTTTTTAACATCCGCAGTGAAAACTATTTTGTGCGTACGAAAACGTAATAAAATGGCACACAAATCTTCTTGTACTACACCTCCATTTAATAAACAATCATTTAATGATAACCCATTGGTAGTGGGTGAACTGGCGTTGAATACCACCCTTAATTTTGTAGTGCTGCTATCAGGTTTAAGCACAGCGTGATGTGGAAGAAAATATTTAACAGTGTTTATTTCATTATCATTTAATTCTCGCATGTGGCCTAACTGTTCATATTCATTCAAAAAATTTACATACAATTCAGAAATGTTGGGATTTCTATTTAATTGTCTGTATAAATTATTTAACTTTTGTTTGGACGAATGGAAAGAATCTCCCAATTCAGAATTATTTTTCATTGGTAAGTTCACTATGTACTTCCCGTTATCATCTCTGCGATATGTTTTCACGAACTGCTTTTCACACTCTATCTCTTCCTTATTTCTCAAACTAGGTGAATCTAGTATATTTTCAATCTCCCAAAATCTTTTCATAATATTTTCTAAATTGGAGTTATCTGACTGGGAAATCATAGCACAATACAATGGATGTGGAGTGCCTTGAACAGCTCCACTAAGCACATATCCAAACACAGTATCCTGTAAAATTGCACCCGTTTCAGGAATTTTGATTTTATTGGTTAACATTAATTCAAAAAATATTTCGGCCCCAATCAGTAAATCAACATTGTTGTTATTTTTGAAAAGTGTTTGATCGGCCAGTTTTATTCCCTTTGGAATATTTAATTTTAATGTATTAGAATAGTTTATTGGTAACGCATCAATAATTTTTGGAACAATCAAAAATTCCAGATTAGCTGAAAACGAATTATTCTCATTTGTTATCAGTGCTTGTGTTTTTGTTTTTATATTTATCGGAATTCCCGACAGCGCCGAAAGAGGAATGTTTATTTTTTCTTTTTTCAATCCTAACTTATTTACAAATTTTGCTGTTGCAATATTAGACTGTGAGGCGCTGTCAAGAATTGCAGTAGCTGGGTGATAAAACCCGTATTCATCTAACACAAACACTGTGGCCGTCGCTAATATAACTCTTTTATTTTCAGAAACAAAACATGTAATCGGCGCCGACTGTTTGCTTTCAGTCGATCCACCTGCTTCATCTAGCAGACGATCGCTATTAATATCACAGTTTGTTGGGGGGGTTGCACTCTCTTTTGATAACGGAAGTAATAAATCTTTGTCTTTATGAAGTAATGAATGATGTCTGGAGCCACATTTACTGCATACATACTTAGAATTACATTTTGCTATTTTGTGGAATCCGAAGCAATTTAAGCAAAGATTATTTTTTCGAATAAATTCATATCGTTTTTCTGTTGTAAAATTAAGAAATATATCGCATTTATATAGCGTGTGAGAATTATTTTTACATAACATACACAAGTTAGAATTATTTCCTTGGGTTTTTACAACTAAACTTCTGGGATAACCAGACTTATCAGTAGTATATTTTGAGGACTTATGCGGTAAATTTCGATTTACACTGTCTAAAACTGAACACTGTTTTTCTAGGAATTCTAGAAACTGATCAAAGTCAGGAACGTCGTTGTTCTTTAATGTAAGTTCGTAATTTTTGCGAGTTTCCCTATCCAACTTTTGCAAAACAATGTTTAATAACATAATATTAGAAAGATTATCGCGTTCATATTTCAATACTTTTAACGCTCTTAAATTCTTTAAAATACAATCCAATAATTTTCGTAATTCTTTACCAGATTCATGAGTTATTTTTTCATAATTAATAATTGTTTTAATATGAGCATCTATTATAGCTCTTTTATTTTCAAACCGTTGTTCTAATGTTTTTAGTAGAGAATCGTAAGTATCGTCAGTGGTTTCTACTGTTTTTGCTTCGCCTTTCAACGCAGCGCGTAAATAAAAGAGTTTTTGATTTGCAGTTAATAAAGGATTATTCATTAAATTTAGAAACTGCGTTTTAAATGTGTTCCATTCTTCAAATTTTCCTGAAAATACAGGTAACGGTATTTGGGGTAAATGCATAGTATGATTTGGAACAATGTTTCTTTCCGCTCCTAACGAGCTATTATTTGAGTTTATATTACTCATATTTTCACTACAGTTAATTAGTAAGGTATTGAATCTTACCTCTAATTCTTGAAATTGAGAATCTAGCTCACTTAACTCTTCTTCTATTGTAGGAAACTCATCATCCTTTGCCACTTGATAGTACTCCACTTTTAAATCTTCAAATCTATTTTGAAGTTTTTCTAAAATTGATATTCTCGAAGTTATTTCACCTTTTGTGGTTAATTCGTCATTAGGAATGTTGAGTAACTTTGTGAATTGGGATTTGATATTCCCTTTTTTTCTATTTAATGCTGTTAAAGCCATTATTGTTTTCTTTTGAAACGAAATGTGCTGGTTACGCTGTGGTCGCACGGACCAAAAAATGTTAGATCAGAGAATTAAAACTATATAAGAACATTCTGAATACTTAAATAGTGGACTGTAATAAAAACTTGACAAACTAGAGGTGATTTAAACATCACTACTACATTTATTTAAAACTTTAAAAATGGGAGTAAAGAAAGATGCCAGCCTCCCTTGAGCGGAGTTACAAACTAACTGAGCTCCGTAACGAAGGAGCGAACTTTACAGAGTGCGCAGGCGCAACAACACGTTCATTCCATTTTGTTTAGCTCAGCCTAGGACGTTACGCTATACTACCAGAAATTTCGTCCATAGACGTAATGTGTTTGAATTCCCTTGGATGACCCGGTACACGAATCGTTTGCTTGATCTCAACGAAAAGTTTAATGTTGCATCACTATGTGACACATATTTAGAATACCGAATTTGGACTTCCTGCTACAATTTGTTCTTGAGATATGCTGATAACAGGCACACACACACAGACCAACCGCTAAAAACGTGTTTTTCGAATTCAAGATTCAAGGCCCTCAAAATGTGTAAATATCACAAAAACTCAATTTCAAAAATTTGACTCCAAAACAATGTACTTTCTCTACCATATATATGGATAAGAGAAAGTAAAAAAAAAATCTAGTAATATGATCACCTATTGTAGAATCTTTATTTGAGAAATATGTTGATTAAATTTTTGTGCATGTTAACTGGTAAGTGTATCTGTTTTATGGAGTGATGATAAAAGACAGTTTTATGCTGACCACAGCAGACTTGTCTTTTATGGCTTATTATTTTGGTGGTCTCATTTTATTAGGATACTATATAGTCTAATTTAATTCTACATAATTTTGAGCTCTTAACTGCATGAAAATAGGACAATAGATGCAAATTTTAAATATATTGCTAATTTACAGCTTTTTGAATATTTTCTAATGAAGACATTTTCCTTTACACTCTTTAAAATTGTGCTCATATCACATGCACACAGAATTTTAATTTTGTCCTTTCTTTTTTCTTTACCTCTTTTCCTCCTTTAGTATTATAGAATAAGCATGTGTATAAAAGCATTATCAGTCCGATGCAATGAATATTTGAATGGAAATTTACTTACAGTTTTTCTCTCTCTCACGCACACATATTCATTTATTTTAGGTTGATTTCTTTAGAAATCGACCTATTGCAATCACTTCGTTTATCTATATATATATATATATATATATATATATATATATATATATATATAATGAAAATTTTGTCACCACGATAACTCCCGAAATAATACTCGAAATCGAACCAAATTTGGACAGTGAACTAATCTTATAAATATCTTGGATGAGTTCGTTAACCAAGTTGCTCCGACTTTTTGTTTTCAAGTGGCAGCCACTTGAAAATTTCAAACCGACATTGTAAAAAGCATATTTAAAGCAAGATTTGCTTGAATTTTGATGTAAATACAGGCCACATAAGGATCTCAATGAAGTTTATTAATGAAGTTTATCCGCCATTTTTAATAAAGTGGCAGATATTTAAGTTAAGCGGGACCACTTGAAATCAGGCTACCACTTGAAAATTTAAAATCACTATAACTTCCGAAATAATACTCCAAATCGAACCAAATTTGGATAGTGTCTTATTTTATAATATCTTAGATGAGTTTATTAACCAAGTTGCTCCGACATTTTGTTTTCAAGTGGAGACCACTTGAAATTTTCTAATTCAAATTGTAAAAAGCGTATTGCGAATTTGTTTGAAATTTGATGTAAATATAGACCACATAAGAGTCTCAATGAAGTTTATTAATGAAATTTATCCGTCATTTTTAATAAAGTGGTAGATATCTTAAGTTAAGCGGGGCCACTTGAAATCAGGCCACCACTTGAAAATTTAAAATCACGATAACTTCCGAAATAATACTCCAAATCGAACCAAATTTGGACAGCGTCTTAACTTGTATTATGAATATCTTAGATGAGTTTCTTAACCAAGTTGCTCCACCATTTTGTTTTCAAGTGGAGACTACTTGAAATTTTCTAATTCAAATTGTAAAAAGCGTATTGCGAATTTGTTTGAATTTTGATGCATACATAGACTACATAAGGGTCTAAATGAACTTTATTAATGAAATTTATCTTCCATTTTTAATAAAGTGGCGTATATCTTAAGTTAAGCGGGACCACTTGAAATCAGGCTACCACTTGAAAATTTAAAACCATAATAACTTCCGAAATAATACTCCAAATGGAACCAAATTTGGACAGCGTCTTAACTTGTGTTATGAATATCTTAGATGAGTTTCTTAACCAAGTTGCTCCACTATTTTGTTTTCAAGTGGAGAGCACTTGGAATTTACAAATTCAAATTGTAAAAAAAACGTATTCCGAATTTGTTTGAAATTTGATGCATACATAGTTCATACAAGTGTTTCAAAGAACTTTATTAATGAACTATATCCCCATTTTTAATAAAGTGGTGGATATCTTAAGTTAAGCGGGACCACTTGAAATCAGGCTACCACTTGAAAATTTAAAACCATAATAACTTCCGAAATAATACTCCAAATGGAACCAAATTTGAAAAGTCTCTTAACTTATCTTATAAATATCTTGGATGAGTTCGTTAACCAAGTTGCTCCGACTCTTTGTTTTCAAGTGGCAGCCACTTGAATATTTCTAACCCACATTGTAAAAAGCTTATTTAAAGCAAGATTTGCTTGAATTTTATGTAAATCTAGACTACTTAAGAGTCTAAATGAACTTTATTAATGAAATTTATCTGCCATTTTTAATAAATTGGCAGATATCTTAAGTGGGGCCACATGAAATCAGGCTACCACTTGAAAATTTTAAATCACGATAACTTCCGAAATAATACTCCAAATCGAACCTAATTTGGACAGCGCCTTAACTTGTGTTATGGATATCTTGGATGAGTTTCTTAACCAAGTTGCTCCACCATTTTGTTTTCAAGTGGAGACCACTTGAAAATTTCAAATTTAAATTGTAAAAAGCGTATTCCGAAATTGTTTGTATTTTGATGTATACATAGATTATATAAGTGTCTCAATAAAGTTTATTAATGAACTATGGATTTTCTCGCCAAAAGTCACCAAAAAAGTCGCCAAATTTGTCGCCAAATCCATTACCTGCCATATTGGAGCCTTTTAATGCGTTTTTAAGGGAAAATTACGCTATTTTAACGTTAAAACAAACTGGAAATGCAGAAAAGTAATGTCTAATCAACTTACTAAGCCTCTTTGAAAGAATTTCTACAAAAAAGAAAAAAAAAATTCAAATTTGCAACAATATCTTAGATTAATTAGTTCACTGAGCAACTTTCTCTGCCATTTTGATCCAAGTGGCAACTACTCAATTTTTCAACACGATGACTTTTGATATTCTGAATTAATTCCAACTATATTTGTACAGTAGTCTTATCTCACAAATGCATTTGATACATTTGTCAACTTGGCCCACCATCTTGTTTCCAAGCCACTTGAAAATTTTAAAGTCACATAAAAAAGTTATTTATGATATTTATGAACCGATTTGCTTAAAACCCCATATGCAGATAGCCTACATCAATATTTCTACTAATTCGTTAATAATTTGTAGCCGTGCTTGATACGGAAAAAGAAATCAACCTACCCTTCCGAATAAGCCGGAAGGACTTGTTTTTCTTGTTGTCTTTTACCGTAGCAATGATTAGCAGAAAACTACCTATTGATGATTTTACAAAATATGTCTCTTTAAAATATGAGAGGGAAGGAGTTATTTTTATTTTAAAGAAAAATAAAAGTGAGTTCTAATTTCCTAAAAATTGTTTGTTCTTTAAAAAATAGCCCACCAGCGGCCGAGCGGTTCTGCGCTCAAAGCTGGTAGATGGGAGGTGCCGGGTTCGATCCCAGGTCGCGCTCATCGACCTAGCCGTTCGGAGTTTTCCGTGGTTTCCTCCGAAACTTGCGTAAATACGGGCTAGGACCCCTTAGAAAGACCCCCACGGAGGGCACTCCCCCTCTAGGCCTAGGACACATCAGGAGTCAATCGGCCTTAAATCCGACAACCATCTTTAAAAAATATATTATTTTCATTATAATACTTATTTATTTGCCTTTTTCATGAAATTTTCATAGAAATAATAAATTATGGTAAATTTCGATGTAATATTACATTACTGTATGTAAAGCAACATTCAATATTGTTATTAAATAAATGCCTGTTGCATCTGAAATAATGCTTCTTTAATGG
Source organism: Salticus scenicus (assembly GCA_963930645.1). NCBI lineage: Eukaryota > Metazoa > Arthropoda > Arachnida > Araneae > Salticidae > Salticus > Salticus scenicus. Next base: position 72,422,019 of record OZ005659.1, read on the forward strand.
TTTTAGGAATGTATTTGTGGGAGTGTGGGTGGAGAAAATCAATTAACTTTAATATTATTATTCTCAGCATCTATTTCCTGAGTCTAGGTGACACTCAGAAAATTTATTGAGCACCCATTCATTGGTTTTTCCATTTCTCAGACGCCTATCGGACGTACGTACATTTATAAATGTCCAGAATACATTAGAAAGTGAAATAAAAGAACATTTTCTAAACGCCCCCGACTTGTTGTCAATCGATAGCTGCTGACTCGCCCAAGGTCATTGCTTATGATTATACGGAAATACAATTTACTGCAATAGTTAAATTCAAAATATAGTAAGCTGCTATCAGAGTAAGTGTGATAACCGGTGAAATACTACCGTTTGATACTTTTGCCTCACGTATATTCTGCAATCACGCACTTTCGACTGTAAGAATCACACACGGCAGTTTTTAACATGAAGTCCTCCAATTAGCAGATCGCGATTTCAGAGTATCCTCTACTATCCTCATTCCTTTCAAACCTACGAGAGGGGGATTATCGCCAAATGTTGCGCTCGTTGTTTACATTTGTGGATTTCGTTTATGCTTAAAAATAACCCTTCATTGAGCTTAAGAAAGTCGTTCGGTAGCTTTGATAGGCAATAAATTATGCTTCAGAATATACGTTCTTTCGTCTACCTCATAAACAGGTTTTTCATGAGGGAAGAGGTTAAAATATTCCCGTCTGTAAATTGTATACGCACCATAAAATGTATTTAAATTTAATACAGGAAAATGAACACATATAATAAAACCACTTGAAATATACTTCGAGGGACTTCCAAATAGAGGTGTGCACGGGCCGAAATTTTCAGTCTCGGGCCCGGCCCGTTGGAAAGGTTTGCTTACCCGGCCCAGCCCGGTATGAAATCGAAAAATTCGGCCCAGGCCCGGCCCGGACAAAAAACGATAAAATCAGGGCCGACCCGGCCCGGCCCGATTCAAAAATTTGCAAAATTACAAAAAAAAAAAAAAAAAAAAAAAAAAGCCTTTCTACGAAAAAGATTTTTAGTATGTGTTTTGCAGAGGTTTTATATAGCTAAGCAATAGAATGTTCTTTAAAGGAACTGCTGAATGTTTACAAGATATTTATATAAAAACAGGTATTTCATTATTACAGAGGTACAGAAGGCACAAAGACAGACAGAAAGTCAAATCGAAAATATTAACATTCTCAAACAATATAGGAAGATATTTAAAATGGTTAATAGTACTAAAAATACATTTTCAACCACTCCCTGTTATATACCCTAATGTATCCAAATCTTTCATGTGATCCGGTAAAAAAAAAACTTTAATGCTAATCCAACCGTATTCAATAGAAAAGATGCTTTTGCACATGCTGTAAATGATGCTACTTTCCTCCAGTGCCCTGGAGAAAAGAAAAAGAAGCCTTAGAGAAAAAGTTACAGCGAAAGGATTTTTATAGCCTTCATACCACCTAAACACTACAAACCATAGAAAACAAAGCCTTATATACAGTAACGTATCTAATTTCTTTTGTTTGTTACATGTACGCAAACTGGTAGTAACATGCATATTATATTGAAATGGAAACCATCTAATATTACTTTAAATAAAATATATTAATTTCGAGGCATGTTTAAAATATTTTCGGAAAATCAGATCACGAACAGACAAGCTGATAGACAATTAAATTGAAGTTACAGACCATCTTTTAACAAAATAAAATTTTATGTGACATACCAGACTGTAAAATTATGTAAAATAAATGACTGAAAAAATATTTTATAATTTTCCGTTTTCGTTGATTAACGAGGACTCTAGAAAAAGATTCGGGCCGGGCTCGGGTTTAAAATTTCCTCCAGGCCCGGCCCGGCCCGAGTTTGTGCCCGGCCCAAAAATATTGAGCCCGGCCCGAGCCTACAAAAAAATTTTAAGCCCGTGCAGACCTCTACTTCCAAATATAGCCCCTAATAAATTCGAATTATTTTGTATGGCCCTAAAAACGGATATGAATGCTGTTCATACCATATTCTGTATAAAACAGGCTTTTGCGCTTATCAGAAATACCTTATTTATTTATTTAAAGTGCAGTCTGAGGGTGTTAAAATGTATGAACACAAAAAATTTCGTTTATAAGCTTAGTGTATATTTTTTGATATTCCTGTGCACGAATTATCTGTTCGATTTCAATAAAAAGTTTCAAATAACATCCTTATACAGAGGGTGTTCGCACATTTTTTAGACGATTTTGATGGAGTGAACTGAAACAATTACACTAATATTTCGTGTTTTAAATATTCAGTTTGATAGCCCTTGTTCGTAACTATCATTCTACATCATAATTTCCATGATGATAATGCTTTTTGTAATATCGGAAGAGGTATGTTGTTCCACTCCTACTGAACGGCTTTCCAAAGTCCACAAAGCGTTATAGGTTGGTGTTTAGATAATGCAGATTTTAAGAATCCAAAAACACAAAAATCTATCGGTGATACATCAGGAGATTTAGCAGGAATATCAGTGAAGGGTACGGTTTTGATTCTCGTTTCTTGTTCCATTTTTTCTAGAAAAAGCAATTGTGGATTGTGATGTGTGGCTGCTTGCTTTATCTTGATGCAGTTCAACGGATTGATGACATTGTGGATAAAGATCTGGAATTTAATATTTTAAAATTGCAGTTAAAATACGTTCTCGATAGTATTCAGAGTTGATTTTGACATTTTTGTCAACTTTTTTCACCTTTATCTTGCCTTTGTATGAAAAACCAGTGACAATCATGAATCCTTTAGAAACACTTTCTTTTAATTCTTTGAACCATGTAGCAAAATTCTTTTCTCCTCTTTTATGATAATAAATTTATCTTTTTTTTTTTTTGTTGTTGTTGTTGTTGCAATCACTTAAATAGATCCAAGCTTCATCTATTGTTACGAAATTTTTCCATTTTTCTTCTGATAAATGTTTTTCATAAAGAGTTCTGCCGCATGTTCTACTTTCATAGATATTACGCTGAGAAAGACGACAAAGATTATATTTTTTGGTCTTTTTAAGATTCAAATCAGAGTTAACAATTTTATTTAAAGTTGAAACTGAGCGATTTAATGTTTTTGCAACATACCTTTGAGTTGGAGGGTTTTCTTTCAGCATTAAAGATTTCACCTTTGCAAAATTAGAAGAACTACGTTTTTGCTTTGGATAAATATTTGGAAAAAATTTCCTTTCAGATGCCAGACTATGACGATTTTTTCCTTTCTTATTTATAATATTTCCTATCGTGGCTTTAGATATCAAAAAACCATTGCTTTTACAGCATTTCTGAATTCCTGAATAAGAATAACCCTCTTCGGAAAGAGCGGAAACGTATCCTTTCATACATTGCCTTTTTAAAAGCGCCATTTTGCATGCAAACGAAAATTCTAAATACCAGACGATTAATAAAACTCTAAAAAATATAACTGTTGTGAAAATAAAATTTTTCATGCAGAAATTTTTTTCTTACAGCGAAATAAAATCGTCTAAAAAATGTGCGAACAGCCTCTGTATGATAGAAATTTAGAATTTCGAGTTTGGAGTTTCTGCTAATATTTATTATACTAATAACAGACTCACAGGAGCGCACACAGACTAGAGTCCTGTGCGGGACGAATAAACTTGACCAGAACTCGCAGCTTCTGACCCGCAACCCGACCTTTCGACTCGCAAAAATGTATTATTCAGTTTACATTTTATAAGAAACTCAATTAAAATTCTATTTCATGAAATACAGTTATATTACTGAACATATCTTTCAGATAATTAATTATTACATAAATATTACAAGCATATAATCATATTAAAACTAGTGTATAATTAAAATTATATTAAAAATAACTAGCCCAATTTTAAATAAAACTACATATAACAAAATTTCTGTGTACACTATTTTTTTTTTTTTTTTTTTTACTTTCTCTTACCCATAAGGTAGAGAAAGTATTGTTTTTGGGTCAAATTTTCGAACGCGTGATTTTGTTATATTTACACGTTTTGAGGTCCCAATACGAAAATCATGTTTTTAGCAAATGGTCTGTGTGTATGTCTGTGTGTATGTGTGTGTGTGTGTCTGTTATCAGCATATCTCAAAAACAAATTATGGCAGAAAGTTCAAACTTGGTATTCTAAATGTGTATCATATAGGGATGCTACAGTAAGCTTTTCGTTAAGATCGAGCAAATGGTTCGTGTACAGGGACAATCAAGAGAATTCTAATACATTACGTCTATGGGGGAAATTGCAGGAAAGTAGAGTTTAACGTCTATAGACTGCACTAAACCAAATGAAACGAATATATATTTTTTGTAATAGAGATAGTTAACTGGGAATTTTTTATTTTTATTTATTTATTTTTTTTTTGTGTGTGTGTGTGTGTGTGTGTGTATGTAGGAGACTCTCCTCCCCCCTGGGGGGGAAGTCCCCCCTCGAGGGGAGTAAATTTTCATGATGGGTATCTTTCAAAAGAGCTCGCCAATACCTTTAAAACGAATGGTTGAACCATCGATCTGCAATAATTTAAAACAAAGTTATCGATTTTTTTTTACTTTTAACGAATTTTTTTTTTTTTTTTTTTTTTAGTGCTAGAGGCCTATTTTAGTCGGTACAGTTGTCGAATTTTTATAGGTCACTCTTAATTAGTGCTAGAGGCCTATTTCAGTCGGTTTATTGAATGGGGATTTATTGAATGAAGTCCCCCCAAGGCACAACTTTGACATGAATCTCCCCCAGGCACAACTTTGACATGAGTCCCCCCCAAGGTACCCCTATTTCAGTCGGTACAGCGTTGTCGGAGTTTTATAATACACTCTTAATAGTGCTAAGGGCATATTTCAGTCGGTTTATTGAATGGGGATTTATTGAATGAAGTCCCCCCAAGGCACAACTTTGACATGAGTCCCCTCCAGGCCCAACTTTGACATGAGTCTCCCCCAAGGTACAACTTTGACATGAGTCCCCCCCAAGGCCCAACTTTGACATGAGTCCCCCCCAGGCCCAACTTTGACATGAGTCCCCCCCAAGGTACAACTTTGACATGAGTCCCCCCCAAGGCCCAACTTTGACATGAGTCCCCCCCCCCAGGCCCAACTTTGACATGAGTCCCCCCAAGGCCCAACTTTGACATGAGTACCCCCCAAGGTACAACTTTGACATGAGTCCCCCCCCAAGGCACACCTTTGACATGAGTCCCCCCCAAGGCACACCTCCCCCTCATTGGGAAAAAGAGAAAAAAACGTTGTTTTGCGGCTATAAGACAGTTTGGACTTCCAACGTTATTTGTTACAATATCTGCAGCTGAAACACATTGGTTTGATTTAATGAAAACTTTATCATGGAATTTAGATCGTCACGAATTAACTAAAGAAGAATTTGTCGATATTAACAAGTTTAGCAGTAGGCCTCTGGCACTAAATTTAAAATCTGTCAATGTCAGATTTTCATGTTTTTTTTTTTTTAATATTGAGAATAAAATGGACTCTTTTTTGGATATTTGGTGTTATACTACTTCTCTAATATGGAAATCGTCTGCCTTGTCATAAAAAATAATTTTTTTAAATAATAATTTTAATAAATTATTTTTTTTTAAGAGAATTATTTTTTAATAACCGAATTAAATTCTATATAAATGTAGGTGCATTAATGAAACGAGGGATTGAGAGGGGCGGTAGCCCCCCTCACACAGAACTAATTATCATATAAAACTCTTCTGAAGCCTAATATGAATTGTTTAACATAGGTTTACACAACAGTACTCGTTTTCTTACCTATTAATCTGCAACCTGTATTTATAGTATTAAATTTCAGGGTAAGAGAAAGTCGTGTGAGTGACACACCAGATTATTTTTAATTATTAATATTTTAAAGTAAAATAAGGAAGCAAATATACGTTGGAAGTGCAAATAATTTTCTCATATAACGTTTTAAACATTAAGTATTAATATTTATACATTTTTACTTTCTCTTACCCATAGGGTCGAGAAAGTATTGCTTTAGAGTCAAATTTTCGAACGTGGGTTTTTGTTATAGTTACATGTTCTGTGGTCCCCTGAATACGAAAATTATGTTTTTAGCGAATGGTCTGAGTGTCTGTTATCAGCTTATCTCAAGAACAAATAGTAGCAGAAATTCCAAACTCGGTATTCTAAATGTGTATCATATAGGGATGCTACAGTAAGCTTTTCGTTAAGATCAAGCAAATGGTTCGTGTACAGGGACAATCAAGAGAATTCTAATACATTACGTCTATGGGGGAAATTGCAGGATAGTAGAGTTTAACGTCTATAGACTGCACTAAACCAAATGAAACGAATATGTATTTTTTGAAATAGAGATAGTTAACTGGGATTTTTTTTTTTTTTTTTTTTTTTTTTTTTTTTGTGTGTGTGTGTGTGTGTATGTAGGAGACTCGCCTCCCCCCCCCCTGAGGGGGGCGGGGGTAAGTCCCCCCTCGAGGGGAGTAAATTTCCATGAGGGGTATCTTTCAAAAGAGCTCGCCAATACCTTTAAAACGAATGGTTAAACCATCCATCTGCGATAATTTAAAATAAAGTTATCGATTTTTTTTTCATTTTTAACAAAAAAAAAAAAAAAAAAAAAAAATGTAATATTGAGAATAAATTCAACTTTTTTTTTTTTTTTTTTTGGATATTTAGTGTTATACAACTTCTCTAATATGGAAAACGTGTACATTATCATGAAAGATAACTTTTTTTAAATAATAATCGTAATAAATTATTTTTACTGAGTGAATTTGTATAGGAAAATATAGAAAAAAGTCGTGTGGTGGCCACAACACACTAGTTATTTGAGCCCCCCTCAACAACCCCCCCGACTATGAGAACTAATTATCATATAAAACTCTTCATAAGCCTAATTTGAATTGTTTAACATAGGTTTACATAACAGTACTCGTTATCTTAACTCTTAATCTCCAACCTGTATTTATAGTATTAAATTTCAGGGTAAGAGAAAGTAGTGTGAGTGACACACCAGATTATTTCTTTATGAATTAAACCTGTGTTATGAATCGTGTTGCTTTAAACTGCTATGAAGGAAGATAATTTTATCCAAACTCTGCATTCAGATGATTATGTTTATAAAAAAGGAACATAAAAAATTCTTCTTTAAAAAAAAAAAAAAAAAAAAAATAGATATATAGCTGGCAGGTCCATGGTTCTACCCACGGGTCAAAAATTACTGCTAACTCGACCTGCATCCGCTTTGGCCGTGCACAGACCATTGAGCATGGCCAACTGCATTGTTACCATTGCGTGAAGCTCAGTGGCAGAGACCAACCGCTAACAACCTGCTTTTTGGATTCAGGAGACCTTAAAACCTCTAAATATACCATAAAACTTAGTGTTGAAAAATTCGACCGAAAAACAATACTCTTCCAAACATGGGTAAGAGAAAGTATTAATGATAATGATTCTGTATACGTCTATATTTTTATGTCAAAGTATTTCACTTTCTTTTCCTGGTAAAAGTATGTTTATTTATGTGTTTGTTTCTACCATTAGTGATAACTTAATGGGATCTACACTTTTCTCTGTAAAAAGACGCCCACTTTATTTGTTATTTTCCCATTTGGGAGTTCAGTCTGTGCTTGTAAATGTTTTATGAAATATTTGTTTTCTGCCAGCAAACGTTTTTAACTTTTTTGCAATTTGACTGTGTTGTTTTTGGTTTATTTCCAAGTCATAATTTAACTATATTTGTTACTTTTTCAAGGACTTCGCTTTTTTTTTTTTTTTCATTTTCTTTTTTTAATCACAAAACGTTATAAATTAATATTTGTATCACATTGTATCATTCCTATTTTTTTTATTTCCTTTTCAATTCCCAAGATAACTAGTATGCTGTGGTCATCACAAAACTTTCTTCTGTATTTTCCTAAGCAATTTTTTGCAATGCAAATTATTTTTTTTAATTATTTTCCAAGATGACTGCTCACGATTTTCATCTCAGAAAAATTGGGCCGTGCTTAGGCAAGTGCAAAATGGGCGGTCGCACTGGGTTGCAAAATACAAGGGGCTGCAATAACTTATGCTTATTTTTTTCCTAAAATACTTTCTAAAATATCATGTATTTTATTTTATTTTATTTTATTCTAAACTTTACTTTAAATTTAAAGATTAGGCGCTTTAAACTAAAAGTCACTATTTTGAAATATGATCTAAAATTATGCAATATTAACTCTTTCCAGCTAAGGGGAATAAGGTTTACGATTCACGCTTTAATTGCCGCAAATAGTATTTTTAGAATGTCTTGAAACTGATACACGTTCACTATGATCTGTTCTCTAATGAAAATGGCATATTTAGCGCAACTGGTTCGTGTACACGAATTCACAAAAGAATTGGGAAGCATTACTGTCTATGACAGCATACAGCTAAGCATTACGGTTGTATTTCTTAAAGAATTATATTAATAACTTTATACTGCATACAACATAATGGAATTAACTTACATTATTCATGTGCACAAAATCATGTTTTTTGAGAGATAGGGCAAAATTGGTATTAATGATTGTTTACAAGTCCTAACAAAATTGTTCGTTACATTATGGGATTAAATAGAAATTGTTTAATGTAAATTTTCAATGTTATAAGATTTTTTTTTTTTTAACTATATAGTGTATATGTAATTTTAGACTTTTGATAGAGCTACCCAGAAACAGTCTATTTTTCTCTTATCTCTTTAAAAGTAGGTCAGTTATAAAGATAGCTTTTGGGAAATTTTTTCCTCCATAGTTAAAAAATAAATAAATATTTATTTATTTATTTTATTTTAGTCAATTAAATGTTGCTATTTTTAGGCAGTATGCAAGAGCTATACAATAGTAATCTGTTTTATGATTTCTTTTCATAAGTAAACCAATATAATATGTTAGATTTCTTCCTTCATGGTTAAAAACAATATTTTTATGTATATTTGCTGTTATAAGACAATAAACAGGGTTCAACCCTGCTAACCCTCCGGATTAACTCATACCACTATTCCCTTAAAAATATCTTCGGCTTTATTTAATCTCAGAATTTTCGCTAAAATATAATGCTGGAATTTCTATAAAAATATCGGTATTCAAAATACCGGTAAGTTGACAAGTCTGTGGGTTACACAAAATCATTTTTTTTTCTTTCCCCCCTCCCCTTTAAGCGTAAAGTCTTAAAGATTTTGCGAAATGTCATCTTCAGCAGTTAAAAGCAAAATATATTTTTTGTAGTAAAAATAAACTTCGTTGAAAAAAAAAAAAAAAGTAAAGAAGAATCTTGTAGACGGTGACGTCAGAAGATGAGAATTTTTGCTCAATTCGAAATTATTATGTCGTTTCTTTTCATTTTAGTGCGCATGTTACACTAGTTTTTTACAAAGTGAAATCTTGGTTAGGATAGCTATGGCCAGTGGCGTATGCAAGGGGGGGGGGGGGGTTGGGGGTTTAACCCCCCCCCCTTAACAAAATGCATGATAAGAAAAATTAGGCTGTTCCTTACTTTTTTTTTCACATTTCAGGCAGAAAAAATGTATGGCAAGCGTAGAATATTTTTTTCTACAAAGTGGTTTAAAATTATGACTAACTTTTTTTTTTTTTCATTACTCTGCGATAAACACTCCTGAAAATAACTAAACCACTTCATTTGCGCGGCGCGAAACATGTTTCCCCTGAAAACAATTCTCTGAAAGGATTTCACCTTTACGAGTTATACTCAAGGACAAGAGGGGTCGACCATATGGGGAAGGGGTGACCATTGAAGTAGTGACCTTGAAGGAGTGACCCAAACAATACCCCAACAGTAGAAGACATTTTAAATGAACTAGCGAAAACTTCTCGTCGATTAGACTTCGCTCTGTAAATAAGAAAATTCAATGAAATATTTTGCGCAACTATGTATTGAATTTTATGTTTTGTGTAGCAGTTTGTACAGGCTCTACGTTATTCGTCGCTAATTAAAGATTTTTTAGTTTGATCTTCTAATTGGCGAGTTTCTTTTACTATTTTTCATTTTCTTACTCTTATTTTCGGCAAGTAATTATGATATTTTAAAAGATTGTTAAACTTAATTAAACTTAATTAAAAATAAATAAACTTAATTAAAAATTCGGAAGGACGAACCCCCCCCCCCCCTTGGAAAAATCCTGGATACGCCACTGGCTATGGCAGTTTGCTTTTATGATTTAATTTGACAGGTGCTAATGCTATAATTTAAGAATGCTATGAAATTTTATATTTATTTGCTTTTTGGCGTAAGTTGGTACTGATTAAAGTTTAGCAGACACCGTTAAGGTATATACCCAATTTTTCCTTGAAATCCATAACTATATCCCAGTTTTTTTTTTTGGTATAGCATCAAACTTGATATGTGCAAGGAAAGGATAGGTGGAACTGGTCAAGGGGATCCAAATTTAGGCAGTCTCAAATAAATGTAAACTAAATAATGCTACGTTATTTTAAGTAGATTTGCCTAATGTAGTGCATATATACGATTTTTACTGCCTTTATTTCAAACTAGGCTAAGTAAATGTATATAATTTATTATGAGCGCATTTTTCATATTTGATACTTGTTTGTTTTTATAAGTTGTGCTTGAATATAGAATTTATTACAATGATTTTCTTCGCACCTTATATTTATATTCATATTTCAGATTAAGTTGTTATTGAATCCCCACTTTTTCTCTTCTATCAACATGGATCGTGTTATTGAGAATTTTATAAATGTATGGAAGTGAGGGAGGGGGGAAACTGAAATACAACTTATGCCCAGGGTTTTCAAAAAGCTTAGTCGGCCTTGTATATAAGACGTTATTACGAAAAACCTCTGCCGATTCAATTTTAATTTTGATTACTCAAAGGGCGCTGCTATGCTATACTATGCATTAAAATGTACACTGGAGACCTGGTGCTGTAAAATAATAAATAAAAAACTTTGTAGGTAAACACAGTTCACATTTTTACAATTTATGGTGTTTAAACTATTTTTACTTTCCGAACATACGTATGTAAGGAAAGTATTATAATCATGTCAAAAATCCGAATTCGAGATTTTTGTGTTTCTATACGTTTTGAAGCCCCCTGAGTCCGTATTCACTATTTTTACGATAATATATGTGTGTGTGTGTGTGTGTGTGTGTGAACACGCTAGCGTCTAAACGCTTTGTTCGAATGAGCTGTAAGTTGGTACGCATGTTGCAAATCACCATAGCACGAACCCTATTGATTTTGGTGAATCTGGCATTTATAGTTTTTTTACAGGGACACAAAGAAAAATTCTTTATCATTATAGTCTATGGAACCAAAATCTTAAAAGTGCGATAGCATCTAAACACCTTATTCAATAGAGCGAAAAAATTATACACATATTATAGGCCACAGTTACTCAGTCTGTATAGATTTTGGAGAATCTGTCTCTTATAATTTCTTTACGGGGACACAGAGAAAACTAGTTGGCATAGGTGGACTCTGCTCAGTTCCCCATTATATTTATGTTCTCATAAATTTCTTGTACAGGACATATTATATTCATGTTAAGAGAAATGAATTTGACCAAACGCTTGGCACAATGACAGAACGAAATCCTCACCTAATAGGCTACCCACCATTCAGTTCAACATATTTATCTTATTCTAATCTATTAATTTATTTTTTTGGGATCAATTTCATAGTTTATTTTTCATGCTAATATTTCCAATGCAACAATCCCAAAAATGCATATTTATATGAAATATCGCAACATTTTGCTATGTTGATAAAATCTTAAATTTCGAATAACTTACGAAATTTTCCCATTAGAATATTTGTAGTCAATCATGTTCATTCAAGTATCATAAATGTTATTTTGAAATTGTCTGATATATTTATGATCCTCAAAATAGACGTTTGTGCTCGATTTTGCCTTATTCTGCCATTTTAAGTAAATCGTAAATTCCAAATAACTTACGATTTTTTTAAATTGGAAAATTCATACTCTATGGTATTTATGTAAGTATCCTACATAATATTTCAAAAGTGGTTTGACATCTTTACGATGAAAATATCCCTCAAGATTTGACGTTTGTGTAAAATTTTGCCCTATTCTATTGTGATAAGAAATTCGTAAATTTCCAATAACTTACGAAATTTTTATATTGGAAAATTCATAGTCATCAATATTCATGCCAGTGTCCTAAATAATATTTCAAAAGTAGTCTGACATCTTTACGATGAAAATATCTCTCAAAATTGACGTTTATGTGAAATTTCGCCCTATACCACCATGTTAAGAAATTCGTAAATTTCCAATAACTTGCGAAATTTTCAAAGAAGCATATTTATAGTTACTGATGTTCATTCCGGCATCAAAACTGATATTTTAAAACTGGTCTGACAATTTTACAGTAAAAAGTTTCCATTTAATGCACGTTTAAGTGAATTTTTGTCCTATTCTCCCATGTTAAGAAAATCGTAAATTTCTAATAACTTGCGAAGTTTTTAAAATCGAATGTTGCAAATGAATAGGGTTCTTGCCAGTGTCGAAAGTAACATTTTAAAACTGATCTGACCTCTCTGCGACAATTTATTCTTGAGATATCGTGTACACAGACTAACAAACTAACGGACTAACAGACACCCTACAGACAGACACCATACAAATTTTGTCATTTTCGGATTCCTCACACCTGAAAACGTGTAGAAAAGTCAAGAAACCGAGGTCGAAAATTTTCACGATTACCTAAGTTCCCCATACCTATAATATGATGGGGAACTAAAATCTTTATCATTTTGGCCTATGGGAACAAATTTTAAAAAGTGCGATAGCATCGAAACGCCTTATTAAACTGAGAAAATAATTTATACACATATTATAGGTAATAGTTGCATGAACTTCATAGAGTTTGGTGAATCTAGCATTTATGGTTTTTTTACAGGGACACAAATTCTTTATCATTATGGCCTATGGGATCAAATTTTAAAAAGTGCGATAGCGTCTAAACACCTAATTCATTTGAACAAAAAAATTACACACATATTATAGGTCAGAGTTTCACGATCTATATAGATTTTGGTGAATCTAGCACTTCTAGTTTTTTTTTTATTTTTTTACAGGGTCACAACACAACAAATAATTCTGTATCTTTATGACCTATGGGGTGAAATTATTTAAAGTGCGATAGCATCTAAATGCCTTATCGTTTGAGTGGAAAATTTATATACGATTTATAAGTCACCATCGCAAAAACTGTATGGATTTTGGTGACTCTAGACTCTAGCACTTAACGAGTTTTACAGGGACACAATTAAAAATTGTTCATCATTAAGACCTATAGGCTTAAATTATTTAAAGTGCGACAGCGACTAAACTCCTTATTCAAATTAACTGAAAATTTATATACATGTTATACGTCACCGTCACACGAACTTTATGAACTTTAGAGAGTCTAGCACTTATGATTCTTTTTACAGGGACAAAATGCAAATTTTTTTATAATTGTGGCATATGGGCTCAAAGTTGAAAGTGCGATAGCGTCTAAATGCCTTATCCGATGGAGCTGAAAATTTATATAAATATTATAAGTCACTGTTGCACTAACTATAAGCATTTTGGTGAATCTAGCATTTGTAGGTTTTAACAGGGACACAATGGATTATTCTTTATCATTATGATCTACGTGTTTGGTAAAATAGCGTTCAATTAAACATCGTGTACTATATAAAGAAAAACACCCAAAGACCCTATTATACTTTTCTCATTTGTTTATTTAACAACTCCTCTTACTTTACTTTATCTACAAAACCGCTAATTATTCAATGTTCGAAAAGTCGAATGGAGTCACTCCAGATTTTTTTATTTGTTGCTGTATGCTATGTTTTTTTGTGGTGAATATTACAATTCCCCCCACCCCCGCGCCAGTTTCTATTGAAAGAGATAAATTTTGTATTTAATAATACGGAGAGAGACAGTGTTGTGCTATTTAAATATATTAAAAACCATATATAAAAGAAAGTTTTGTGAGAGGCACTTTGATATTTTTAAAAGTAATGGATTGGATTTCCGAGTTGTATAAGCAATCTGAACCTAAAAATTGTTTCTTCTAAAATAATTCAAAATTATTTTTATAAACAAACGCAGATTTATATTTATTTTTGTTTAAAATTCTGTGAAATATATGTATATATTATTGGTGGTATCGCGTCATAACATAGCCGGAAAAAAACATCGCACATCAAAACATCGATGTCAAAATATTGCCGCAAAAACGTCACAAGCGATGTTTTGGCGGGCAATATTCTTTCCGACGATGTTTTTAACAAGTGTACGACTTAGTTTTTAGGTTGATTTCTTTAGAAATCGACCTTTATTTAAAAAAAAAAAAAAAAAAAAAAAAAGGAGACACAAAAAGAAATTCTTTATCATTATGGCCAACGAATTCAAGTTATTTAAAGTGTGTTAGCTTCTAAAGATATAAATTGCCATGCGTGTTATTGGCTTATAGGTTATCACTCCTGTTAGATCAGAGAATTAAATCTATATAAGAACATTCTGAATACTTAAATAGTGGACTGTAATAAAAACTTGACAAACTAGAGGTGATTTAAACATCACTACTACATTTATTTAAAACTTTAAAAATGGGAGTAAAGAAAGATGCCAGCCTCCCTTAAGCGGAGTTACAAACTAAACTGAGCTCCGTAATGAAGGAGCGAACTTTACAGAGTGCGCAGGCGCAACATACCGCCCGGCGTTGAAATGCAAATTTCAAAGAGTTACACAAATTATACATAACCATAGAAACATATGTTGGAAATACAAACTGAATTATAGATTAATCACATTGAAAATAAAACAATAATTAACACAATTTTAACTTATACATGAAACAATCTATATGCAAGATAAGTAAATAAAACCAGAGGAAAACTTATATAGCAATATTAAGAAAATTCTGTATTATTTCTTTCTCAATTTTTAATAGTTTTTTTTTTTTTTATGTATATACTTATTTAATATATTATAATATACCATTTTGCATATCTAAATAAGAATAAAACAAATGTCCATAATATAAATTGTCATTTTTTTTCAACAGAATATAAACAGTAAAATGAAGTTAATATTTTGATGATTTAGTTTAAATTAAAATTTATCCCTTATAAGAAAATAAAGCAAGAAAATAGTAAAACACTATAATAATTCAACAATGCATATTTTAATTTTCAATAGGCAATACTGCTATTTTGCCAATGGATCTTTTAAAGGTTCCGTGTTTAGTTTTAACATTAAGGACACGGACTTTCGAGTCCCCTCCATAAAAAACATTAACTATTCTGCCAAGAATCCATTTTCCAACAGGAAGATTATCTTCCTTAATAACAACCATATCACCGATTTTAATATTATTTTTTGCTATCATCCATTTGTG
Organism: Salticus scenicus; assembly: GCA_963930645.1. Lineage (NCBI taxonomy): Eukaryota > Metazoa > Arthropoda > Arachnida > Araneae > Salticidae > Salticus > Salticus scenicus. The sequence continues at coordinate 72,437,433 of OZ005659.1, forward strand.
TCTCTGCTGGAGAGTACTCAAATAATTATTTTGCCAACCCTTCCAAATACGCTGTGATAGTTTTGTAGTTTTTTGCCAAAGAGTTAATCTGTTATCGAAAATGTGGGTCATACTAGGTTCTGGAATCGCCGTGAGAGGTCGACCAACTAGAAAGTGTGCAGGAGTTAACACCTGCAAGTCATCAGTATCCTCCGATAAAGGAGTCAATGGGCGTGAATTTAAAATACTTTCTATTTGACAAATTATGGTTAACAACTGTTCGTAAGTTAATTTATAGTTACCTGCAACACGTTTAAAGTGATATTTAAAAGACTTGACCGCAGCCTCCCACAGGCCACCAAAGTTGGGTGCTCTAGGTGGGAGAAAATTCCATTCAATGGATTCAGAAGAAAGAAAATTTGTGAGTTCACTATCAGGTTTATTGAGCAAATTATGCAAGCGGCGTAATTCCAAATTTGCACCCAAGAAATTCCTTGCATTATCACTAAACAATTTTTGTGATTTTCCTCGTCTAGCGAAAAAACGTTTGAGGGTGGCGATGAATGCTTCAGAAGTAAGATCACAAACAAGCTCTAAATGAACAGCCTTTGTGACCATACAAACAAAAATGCAAACATAGACCTTATGAAAAATTCCCTTTCGCTGACCCCGATATTTTATAAAAAATGGGCCGCAGAAATCCACCCCTGTACAATTAAACGGGAAATTAAAATTAACCCTTTCCTTGGGCAGATTGCCCATGATTTGTTCAGCAGTTACAGGTTTGGCCTTAAAACAAATTACACAATTATGCACAATTTTACGGCAATTTGATCTCCCTCTTAAGGGCCAAAACTCCCCACGAACAGTATAAAGTAAATTCTGCGGACCAATATGTAAGTACTTTTTATGAAAGTGTACAAGTATCATATCCGTAAATTTATGTTTCGCTGGCAGTACAATAGGAAATTTTCGATTGTGACTAACATTAGAATTACTCAATCGACCTCCCACTCTAATGACATTAAATTCATCTAAAAATGGATTTAAATTTCGAATTTTACCTGTTGCAGGAATTCCTTTTTTCAAATTTTGAACGTCTTCTTTAAATTCTTCTTCTTGAACAAATTTAGCTAAAATTAACTTACTTTTACTCAGTTCCTGAAGAGTGATGGGTCCGCGTGTCTTCGAAGATGGACTCTTGGCATTGTTAAAAAACCTAAAAATGAAACTCAAATACGAATTAATTTACAAAAATCATTAGTAATGGAAAGAAGATTAACTAAAAATGTTTCTTTCACTGTCACCAACGACAGTTGCGTTGGTTTTACTTCAGCTAAACAGTCATCACTAGAATCCGTAATGTCATTATTCGAAAGTTGTATAGGCTCATGATGAAGAAAATCTGGTCCATTGAACCAGAACTCAGAAAGTTGATGAGGAGGGCTTCCTCGTGAAACAAGATCAGCTGGATTTTCGGATGACTTAACATGCCTCCAACAAAAATTCTTCGTGAGTTCCTGGATTCGAGATATTCGATTAGACACAAAAACCTTGAGCACATGGGGTGATGAGTTGATCCATGACAAAACGATTTTTGAATCGGTGTACAGATATACCGAGCTTAATTGTATATTTAATGATGTGATTACCTTTGATATTAGTTTAGATAATAATTCAGCTGCACAAAGTTCAAGGCGAGGTATAGTCAATACTTTAAGAGGAGAAACTCGGGACTTACTACACAATAAGCTCACATGTACATCGTTTGAACTAGTTATCACACGTAAATAAACCACTGCGCCATATGCCTCTTGTGACGCGTCCGAAAAGCCGTGGAGCTGCAGTTCATGACAATTAGAGTTTGAGAACACGAAACGTGGGATCGTAATATCTTTAAGCTCGTTTAGAGCATTTCGGAATTTTATCCATTTGTTTTTCTCTTGTGTTGGAAGTTCCTGATCCCAATCAATTTTCAAAAGCCATAACCTCTGTAGGAAAATTTTAGCCTGTACTATCACTGGTCCTACTAGACCCAATGGGTCAAAGAGTCTCGCGATCTCTTTCAGAACACCACGTTTGGTGATTGTATTGCAATAATCTGATGATACCGTGAAGCTGAAATTATCATCTTTGGGATTCCATTTTAGTCCTAGTGTTTTCACCGAAGTTTTATCATTTTTTTCGAAGTGATAGTCTTGCTCACTGTAAGGGACTTGTTCTAATAATTCTCTGGCATTTGAAACCCATTTATGCAACTCTAGTCCACCAGCCGATAACATTAACACCAACTGTTTCTGGAGTTCCAGAGCAGACGACACTTCATCAGTTCCCGTTAGAATGTCGTCAACGTAAAAATCCTTAAGTGTGGCGGCAGAAGCTAACGGATAATTAGCCCCTTCATCACTAGCGATTTGTTTTAGTACACGAGTGGCCAAGTAAGGAGCACATTTTGTGCCGTATGTTACAGTTAATAATTTATAAATTTTAGGCTTTTCCTTAGGGGTTTTATTCCAAAGAATACATTGCCAATTACATTGTTCAGGATTAACCCATATCTGTCTATACATTTTTTTAACATCCGCAGTGAAAACTATTTTGTGCGTACGAAAACGTAATAAAATGGCACACAAATCTTCTTGTACTACACCTCCATTTAATAAACAATCATTTAATGATAACCCATTAGTAGTGGGTGAACTGGCGTTGAATACAACCCTTAATTTTGTAGTACTGCTATCAGGTTTAAGTACAGCGTGATGTGGAAGAAAATATTTAACAGTGTTTATTTCATTATCATTTAATTCTCGCATGTGGCCTAACTGTTCATATTCATTCAAAAAATTTACATACAATTCAGAAATATTGGGATTTCTATTTAATTGTCTGTATAAATTATTTAACTTTTGCTTGGACGAATGGAAAGAATCTCCCAATTCAGAATTATTTTTCATTGGTAAGTTCACTATGTACTTCCCGTTATCATCTCTGCGATATGTTTTCACGAACTGCTTTTCACACTCTATCTCTTCCTTATTTCTCAAACTAGGTGAATCTAGTATATTTTCAATCTCCCAAAATCTTTTCATAATATTTTCTAAATTGGAGTTATCTGACTGGGAAATCATAGCACAATACAATGGATGTGGAGTGCCTTTAACAGCTCCACTAAGCACATATCCAAACACAGTATCCTGTAAAATTGCACCCGTTTCAGGAATTTTGATTTTATTGGTTAACATTAATTCAAAAAATATTTCGGCCCCAATCAGTATATCAACATTGTTGTTATTTTTGAAAAGTGTTTGATCGGCCAGTTTTATTCCCTTTGGAATATTTAATTTTAATGTATTAGAATAGTTTATTGGTAACGCATCAATAATTTTTGGAACAATCAAAAATTCCAGATTAGCTGAAAACGAATTATTCTCATTTTTTATCAGTGCTTGTGTTTTTGTTTTTATATTTATCGGAATTCCTGACAACGCCGAAAGAGGAATGTTTATTTTTTCTTTTTTCAGTCCTAACTTATTTACAAATTTTGCTGTTGCAATATTAGACTGTGAAGCGCTATCAAGAATTGCAGTAGCTGGGTGATAAAACCCGTATTGATCTAACACAAATACTGTGGCAGTCGCTAATATAACTCTTTTATTTTCAGAAACAAAACATGTAATCGGCGCCGACTCTTTGTTTTCAGTCGATGCACCTGCTTCAAGCAGACGATTGCTATTATCATAGCTTGATGGGGGGGTTGCACTCTCTTTTGATAACGGAAGTAATAAATCTTTGTCTTTATGAATTAATGAGTGGTGTCTGGAGCCACATTTACTGCATGCATACTTAGAATTACATTTTGCTATTTTGTGGAATCCGAAGCAATTTAAGCAAAGATTATTTTTTCGAATAAATTCATATCGTTTTTCTGTTGTAAAATTAAGAAATATATCGCATTTATATAGCGTGTGAGAATTATTTTTACACAGTATACACAAGTTAGAATTATTTCCTTGGGTTTTTACAACTAAACTTCTGGGATAACCAGACTTATCAGTAGTATATTTTGAGTACTTAAGAGGTAAATTTCGATGTACACTGTCTAAAACTGAACACTGTTTTTCTAGGAATTCTAGAAACTGATCAAAGTCAGGAACGTCGTTGTTCTTTAATGTAAGTTCGTAATTTTTGCGAGTTTCCCGATCCAACTTTTGCAAAACAATGTTTAATAACATAATATTAGAAAGATTATCGCGTTCATATTTCAATACTTTTAACGCTCTTAAATTCTTTAAAATACAATCCAATAATTTTCGTAATTCTTTACCAGATTCATGAGTTATTTTTTCATAATTAATAATTGTTTTAATATGAGCATCTATTATAGCTCTTTTATTTTCAAACCGTTGTTCTAATGTTTTTAACAGAGAATCGTAAGTATCATCAGTGGTTTCTACTGTTTTTGCTTCACCTTTCAACGCAGCGCGTAAATAAAAAAGTTTTTGATTTGCAGTTAATAAAGGATTATCATTCATTAAATTTAGAAACTGCGTTTTAAATGTGTTCCATTCATCAAATTTTCCTGAAAATACAGGTAACGGTATTTGGGGTAAATGCATAGTATGATTTGGAACAATGTTTCTTTCCGCTCCTAACGAGCTATTATTTGAGTTTATATTATTCATATTGTCACTACAGTTAATTAGTAAGGTATTGAATCTTACCTCTAATTCTTGAAATTGAGAATCTAGCTCACTTAACTCTTCTTCTATTGTAGGAAACTCATCATCCTTTGCCACTTGATAGTATTCCACTTTTAAATCTTCAAATCTATTTTGAAGTTTTTCTAAAATTGATATTCTCGAAGTTATTTCACCTTTTGTGGTTAATTCGTCATTAGGAATGTTGAGTAACTTTGTGAATTGGGATTTGATATTCCCTTTTTTTCTATTTAATGCGGTTAAAGCCATTTTTGTTTTCTTTATGAAAACGAAATATGCTGGTTACGCTGTGGTCGCACGGACCAAAAAATGTTAGATCAGAGAATTAAATCTATATAAGAACATTCTGAATACTTAAATAGTGGACTGTAATAAAAACTTGACAAACTAGAGGTGATTTAAACATCACTACTACATTTATTTAAAACTTTAAAAATGGGAGTAAAGAAAGATGCCAGCCTCCCTTAAGCGGAGTTACAAACTAAACTGAGCTCCGTAATGAAGGAGCGAACTTTACAGAGTGCGCAGGCGCAACAACTCCAGAGCCGTACAATTTTACATGAGCATAGGACTGAGGTTTTTTTTTTTTTTTTCCAAGCTAGGATACAAAGTAGAATTTTTATACATTCTGTTCTATGGGCTTAAACTGTTTTAAAATTCATTTTACTAATGTTAAATTGTTTAAAACACCACTAAAAATAGTAATAATAAATAAATAAATATAAATAAAATAAGTGTTTGATTTTATGAGCGTACCATTTATGGTTCTTTTACAGGGATGCACAAAAGAATTCTGATACCTTTATTATACACTAAACAACTTATAACTTGGAAAGAAATACCCAAACACCCCTCATGATTTACCCTTTTGTTTATTTAACAACTACTCTCATTTATGTTTATTTAAACAGTCGCTAATTACTAACTGTTCAGGAAGTCGAGTGGAGTCACTCCAGATTTTTTAAGTTTATACATTTGTGATTATTTATGCATTATTATATAATCTTTTTTTCTTTACTTTTTCTTCTTTACTTTTATGATATTTTGTTAAGCTTTATCTTGCTTTTCTTTGTAGTGAGCAATCCATTGCCTCAGCTCGAGCCTCTGTGGTTGTATATGATGATGTTAATAAGAAATGGGTTCCTAGTGGATCATCAAGTGGTTTATCCAAAGTACACATTTATCAACACCTTACAAATAATACTTTTAGAATAGTTGGAAGGAAATTACAAGACCACGAAGTGAGTTGTTAAGTTTTTTGTTGCATATATAGCTTTAAAAGAAAAATAAAATAATAATAATAAATATATTATGCATTAAGAGCAGTTGATTCACACAAAAATTGGGACCTTTTTAGTTGTCTTTTTAAAAATTCTGCATCGGAATAAGGGCCCCTTTACAAAATTCAAATCCGTAAAAAAAAAAAAAAAAAAAAAAATGGCCCTTTCACAAGATTTCTTTATGTAAAATTGATTCATTTTGTAAAATTTACCCATGTTTTCAGTATTATTTTTAATGTGTGACTATACTTGATTTAATGAAACACTATTAACCTCATATTAAATATTATATAAAGTGTGACCGTTAAAGTGGAAGGCTTTATATGATTTTTATTTATTTATTTATTTCCTACATTTTTTTTTTTTTTTTTTTTTTTTTTCAAAATGGGCCCCAAAAATTAAAATCTGGATCAACCTCTGATTAAAAAAGTTATATCTAAAAATATAATTTTGTCTTGTTATAATATAATTTATATTAAATGTAATTTTTATAAATATAACACCATATATAGTTACGCTTATCACTGACTGACTGACTCGTCACACTTAAAAAGGCTAAGAGATTTCCTTGGACTGTGTGTGTAAACGCAAGTTGCCACCTAATTTTCATACTTTAGTTAATTTTAAAAAATCTAATTGTCCGATCGATAAACTGTCAGAAAAATCGCCCCTTTCATTTGGTACCTTTATTTATAACGAATTTTTGATTAGATTTTTTAAAATTAATTAAAATATGAAAATAGACATAGCTTTAAAATAGACATTTAAATTTTTAATTGTTACCTTTTTTTTTTTTTTTTTTTTCCAGCATAAAATTGAATATGCTTTCACGTAAAAAATAAATAAATAAATAAAATATTATAAAATATTAAATTTGCATCTATATGATGTCGTGATGATCTAAAAAATGAAGTCTATAAAATAATAATAATAATTTTAAATTTTAAAGGCAATGAAGAGATAAATGAAGTGCAAAAATTTCGCATGGGCTTGCTAGTTATAAATAATGTCTTTTGTTTATTCTAATTATTTTAATTTTCCAGTTCTATCAAAATTGAACCACAATTAATATGTACAAAATTGAAATACAATGAATAATTAAATAAATTATCCTTAGCCATTTATCCATTATCTTATTTGGTAATACAAGAAATATTTCAAGGTACAAAAACTATTATGGCAGAAAGATTATGTCATATAAACCTCATGTGATTGGCTGAAGCCTTTAAGAAAAGCAGAGACATCAAATTTATGTCTCACATCCGTCATAGAAATGGTACAATAGTTTTTTCATGATATTGCTCTGCTTTTGTCTTTTTCTGTTAATGGATTCAGCATTTAAATAATATTATGCTTGACTATATTTTAAATACATGATTATAATTTAAGACATAACTATATATGTGACTGTATTTTAAGTAAATCATAAAAATTTTATGGGAAAAACTAGCATGTTAGAAATTATATGTGTAATTGTAATAGCAGGACGTGAAATTTCCGCTCGCCAGCTCGCCATTGGCGAGTGGAAATTTTACTGTGGCGAGTAAAATTTCAGTTTAAATGCAGATAGAATTCTTACAGTATACAGTGCTGGAAAAAAAAAAAAATATTTAAAAACGTAAAATCATTCTAATCTTAGGTAAGGTGACCAGACATCCTCTTTTTAAGAGGACAGTCTTCTTTTTCAACGCTCTGTCCTCTCAAACGAAAAAAACATTACAGGGCTAAAAAGTCCTCTTTTTATGTTTTTCATCCCTTGTCCTCTTTTTCAAATAAAAAGGATTTAGCCCTTGATTTACAAAATTTCACAAAACTGAGAAGCTCAATCGGCTTTTTTCTGCGTTAGGTTCGCAAAAGAACAACTTTTTAATAAACTTGCCAAAGCAGATTATGGTTTATGTCTATTCAGATTCTTCGAATCACAAAGAAAAAGTATACCGTCTTCAGTGCCTAAAGAATTCTGGAACTGGAGAAGTGCTCGTATATATAGAAGAGGGACCGAATTGTGTTCAACCAATAATAGGATTACGGGAAAGAACAGAATTCGGTCCCTCTTCTATATATACAAGCACTTCTCCAGTTCCAGAATTCTTTATGCACTGAAGACGGTTCGCTTAAGGCTACCGAAACAGCTGTATGTTTCCCATACTTTTTCACTTTGGCGTTTCTTACGTTGTAATTTTTATTGGTTCTGATAATCCAGTGCCAAGTTTCCATTTATTAAATGAAAGTATTCCCTATATTTGTACGGTTCTTTGATCCAGAATACGGAATCACTATTGAAATTGTCGTGAAATCATAAGAAGGTGGTGCTCCGGTTGATACACGGTGGGTTCGCGTGGGTTCACATTTTTGCATGAATAATATTCCTCATAAAAATAGGCCCGCTAATGAGAGAGAGGTTCTGTTCTCGAAGATGGTATACGTGAGGTGCTGGGTTCGAAAACCGGTCGTGCTCGTTGGCTTAGTCGTTTCGGGTTTTCCATGGTTTTCTCCGAAACTAGCGTAAACATGGGCTAGAACCTCTTAGAAAGGTCCCAAAGAGGATTCTCCTACCAGGTCTAGAGACCTAGTGCAGATAATTGGCCTTAATGATAGCATTACCACCACCTCACAAAAAAATGCAAAAATTATTTGAATTCATTTTATGTCCTCCTGGCAAAAACGCTCCCATAAAGCGATTCTTTTATTCAATGAATAAATGTAGACACGTGAAAAATATCTCTTTTATATGCCTACTTTAAAAACATATTAACTACTAAGACTAATTTAGGTTATACTTGTGAGAACTTTTATAAAATGTTGATAAAGAATGACTGTTGGTTAAATTCCATATTTTCTTTTATTATTATGATTTTAATCATTTAAAAAAAAAAAAAGTCTACCAACTTTCTTTATGTAACTGCATGAAAGTACTACAAAAAAAAAAAAAAAAAAAAAAAGAAAGAAAAAGAAAAAGAAAAAAAAGTCAATAGCAAAAAATTAATAATAATAATAAAAAAAAAATCTTTATTCTCCAGTGACACCTATAAAAATTAGGGATTTTTCTTCTCGTATCCGTATATTAATTTAAATTAAGGTGTACTGATCAAAATTCATCATTTGAGACAAAAATGTTTCCACCACTTGTGTAAAGTAGCTTTTGAATTGGTTTTTATAATCATTTTCATTCAATTTTGAGTGTTCTAAAATGACCTCTTTTTCAAAATTGAATGTGTTCTATTTCTTATAAAATAAAAGACTGCGTACTTTCGCCTCCTTTTTCAATAAAAAATTCTGATCACCTTATACATTAAAAAAAAAAAAAAAATAGAGTAACTTAATCGTATTTTGTGGCGAGTAATTATTTTTTTCAGCGAGTGTAATCTAAGTTGAAATTTCGGGCCCTGGTAATAGCATATTTCCATAATGTCTTTTTCGCTACCACTTGCAAATTATATATTTTCTTTTAACCAAGATCATATCTTTTGGGAAAAACAGCAGCAGAGCAATAAAACATATACAGGAAGCAATCATAAACAGGCACATTTAATAAAACATGTAACACAGGATAATTGATAAAGACAGATATTTAAAGTTTGCATGGTTGCAACAATACACTCTCAGGAAGTCTGAAAACATGTACTCTCTCACAGCATCAGGTGGTGGCGCGACAGTTGAGTAAGAATAATCCACTTCAACATAGGAAGGGTAAAGAAGGTAAATAACAAGATATTGATATAAACAAAAGTACATATGTAACTTAACAGTATTTACCTATTCTGATATTTGAGCTCTATATATCCTTTGTAAAGTATTTCAATACATAAAAACTCATATATGTTCATTTAGACAAAATGCCAACGTCAACAGAAGTTATTCACATAAAAATATTCAACTATGACATTATTTTATTTCTTACCTGGGATCTTTCAAATACAGTTGAAGATCTTTAATCCGCACACCTTGGTTCTAGAACTTGTGCGGATTATAGATTTTTGCAAATTATAGATCAGTGATACCATTTCCTCGCTATATGAATTAGTATAAGGTACATAAAACAGTAAACATTATTTAATGATGCTAGAACTAGAATTGTTTGTTTTTATATAATGTAATGAAGGGTAATACTAATAAATATATAAAACAATAAAATTTATTTAATGAAGTAGAAGCAATTTATAATTTAAACCCTTAAATGAGTAATTCATTTTAAAAAAACTGTACTCCTACTTCTGGTCTGTGATTAACAGGATGCAGCCAGATACTTGTAATGTGATCAGTTTCATGCAGTTTTTAACGACTGCATTGTAGATCTTATCTTCAAAACAAATGCTGATATAAATTTTTCCTTAAATAGTTTTGTGTATTTTTGAAATACCACCCTAAAAAGAACATTTACACATTCTTAAACATCTGTGAAAATACACAATCCCACCAACGCATATGATGTCATTTTTTTTCAACCAATGAGCAATGCTGTTACTGAGGAGTTAAAAAACTGCACTTGTGTGTGTTTGACGATGTTCAGATTCCCTAAAAAAGTATAAGGCAATAAAAGTATAATTTTTTTTTTTTCTTTTAAAATTAATTATGTATATCTAAATTAAATTGTACGCTCATTTTTTTTTTTTTTTTTTTTTTCCATTTTAGTATGTGAATTAACATCATATTTTCTCATTTACATCCAAAATATCAGATTTTCATTACTGCAAAATCTTTTGTTTACATTTGCAAAGAGAGTGTGGATTATAGACAATTGCGAATTATGGGTATGCGGTTTATCCTCAACTGTAATATAGTTTTTTTTTTTTTTTTTTTTGAGTTTAAGAAACTATTTATATTAAAAATATGTATGTATATATATTTCTAAAGCAAATTTGATTATTATTATTGTTATTAGCATTCATGTTCTAATCAGCCATGAAAATTTAATTGTCGATAAAAACTACTAAGATTATGATTTAGTGGTTCAAAGATGTAAAATAGTAGTAGAGAAACATATAAATGTGCCCACTTTTTATACATATTTTTACTACATATGTCAATACTTTTATGTGAAAACAGTTTAAATACAGATCTTTCAACATTAAGATATTCTAAATAAATGAATAAAATAAAAAATAAAAACTGCCCACATATTTCTGTTTTATTAATATAATTACAACAGAGGTAGAAAAGTTTAATTTTAGTAATCAGTTTAAACATACAGCATTTTAACAAATTGCCATAAAAACTACTGAAAAACTAATGTTAAAAAAAAAAAAAAAAGCAAAACCTTTATTTATTTATTTTTTAAGTATTAGATTGAAATAATTCATACCATTTCATTAGGCAAAGAAAAGTAGGCACAAGCATGAGTGTAGTGTGGAAGCAAAAACGCCATGTAGTAGCCTAAAGGTAGCACTGGCACAGAACCTTGAAGGTAGAAAATTTGAAGTTGATTGTTGATTATTGAACTATTAACAATGTTATGAAACAAGCCACAAAAATCTTGTTAAAAATTTGTTTTACACATGTGGCCTTATATTTCTGAGAGGTTTATTGAATGACGTTTTTAGATGTAAAAATATATTTGTTTCTATTTCTTTATATTGATTTAAATAGAAATTTGAGGGAAAATCTATAGATTTATAAAAGTATTTCAGGTGATAAATTTCTTACCCATGTGTGGGATTTTGGTGACATATTTGTAAATAACTTGACAATATTTGCCACCTTGCCAACATGCTGGCATGAATCCTACTTATTATTATTGCATCGATTAAATTTCAAAATTATGAATTATTATAAAAAAAAAAAAAAATAGTTTCATACTGGCTCAAATATAGCAATAAATAATTGATAAAATTCTTTTTTTTTTTTTTATTGTTTTTATTAAATAATGAATATCATGAATTAGTGATGATTGAAAGTTAATATATTGTTGTAAATTTAGAGTTGTAGAGCAACATGAAAAATATTTTTTTTCTTTAAAAAACGAGTGAGACATTCACATTTATATAAAGCTATATCACTGAGTAAAATTAAAAATAAATTGATTTTGGTATTTATTATAATATACCTGTATACAAAATTTCAATATATGTAGTTAGACTGTTTCAGACTATTTCAATATAATTGAGCACTTTCAACCTACTTTCATATTTATAATACTGTTCAGTTTTGATTATACTTACTTTTCTTTTTTACATGCAGGTTGTGATAAATGCTTCAATATTCAAAGGACTGAAGTACAACCAAACCACAGCAACTTTTCATCAATGGCGTGATAATAAACAAGTATATGGCCTTAATTTTAGCAGTCGAGATGATGCTGAAGCTTTTGCTGTGGCCATGCTACGAACTGTGGAGTTTGTTAATCAAAACAGTAAGCATAATATAATATCCGTATACATTTTTAAAAAAGTTACTGTCATTGGCGTCAAATGTTTTTATCACCTCCTCGCGGAGGACAAGGTTCTCTGTGTCATGAGAGGTATCAATGTATGTCGAATATTCCAAGGAAGACATTTCAATCAGTTAGAAATTTCTATCATCTTAATTAACAAGTTACTGATTATAAATGTCGGGTTTATAAAGGTGCACTATTTGCTACCTTGAAAAAAATTTCTCTTATGACATTGTTTTCTTTTTTTTCATAATATCATTTTCCGTAGAAAAATTAAAATGTGATCCATGGTGTAAAAAATAATAAAATAAATGTCAATGTTGCTATTAAGAAAATTAATTTTCAAGTATGAGCTTAAATTAAAACTATCTCCATCCCACTTCCAGTTTTCCCATTTTTTGGTATCTGTATACTGAGCATGTCTTCTATATAAAGATTCATTGTTCATATAATCTTGAAAGTACCTTACAAATTAATCCTTTGTTTAGCAGCATTATATATTTTGATTACTAGACGTAGTCATCTTCAGAAGCCGCTTGCTGACCACTGTCCACATCTTGCTTGTTATCGACCGCTCTCTTTCTCCTTCCCTCTTTTCTTAACTTCTCTTCACTTATTAGGTGTTACGAGTCTGTAGGTATTATACTATGCTCTCTATCGTTAATAGTGGTGTTAGTGGTTAGTATTTCTAGAGCTTCGTGTTTTAAGGCATACTGGTGTCAGTTATAGTGAGCTATTTTTGTAGTTGTTAGTGTACAGAGGTTAATAAGGTTGTTGGTGTGTTTTCTTGATAGAGCGGTGGAGGGTCTACTATATTTTAAGTCAGTGAGGTGTTCAGTTTTGCGATCTTTAATTATACGTTTGATCATTCCGATGTAGCAAGCATTTTCATTACATTTCAAGCGCAGTAATTTTCAGCATACATCGGAATGACCAAATGTAAAATTAAAGATCGTGAAACTGAACACCTCACTGACTTAAAATATATTAGACCCTCCACCGCTCTATCAAGAAAACACACCACCAATCATATTAACATCAGTAGACTAACAACTACGAAAATAGCCCACTATAACTGATGCCAGTATGCCTTAAAACACAAAGCCCTAGAAATACTAACCACTAACACCGCTATTAACGATAGAGAGCATAGTATAATACCTACAGACTGGCAACACCTAATAAGTGAAGAGAAGCGAAGAAAAGAGGGAAGGAGAAAGAGAGCCGCTGATAACAAGCAAGACATGGACCACGGTCAGCAAGCTTCAATGTCAACATCTAGTAGTTGAAATATATAATGCTGCTAAACAAAGGATTAATTTGTAAGGTACTTTCAAGATTATATGATTAATGTGATCCTTTATTTCTAATTAATGGATTCATTGTTCCTTTCTTTTGAGCAAGGGAGATATGATAGCCGAATTCCCCCCCAAACAGACACATACACAAGGACTAATTGCTAATTTTTTTTTTTTTTTTTTTTGACTCAAGTGGAGACTTTAAAATATGTAAATCAGGTAAAAATTTAATATCAAAATTTTTTATCTAATAGAGTGCTTCCATTACCTTCAGTACCCAGTAGCAGAAACAATGCAGCAGGGCAGCGAGCGCTGCAGTTTGTTTAAAGCTCAACAGATTAATTTAACATTTCAATAAGAAATGCTAGGCTTAAAAGATACAGATATAATTTATATTTATGTCTTTAAATTATTGTACTTATTATATATTTTCAATTTATTTTCTTTGTGGATGCAAATTTTACATATTTTATGAATTGCTAATACTTTTTGTGCTACCGGAAATGGTCCAGTATTCTTGGATCACAAACAAATTTTGTTTTGCTGCAGATAGGTACAGAAAATTCTGCTACTGGGCTTCAGTAGTTGGGTAAGAGAAACAAAAAATATTTTACTTATTTCCTTTACCTAAATTTTTCAATATATTTTATAATAAACAAGGGCTGATTCTGTTTACTAATATTATAAATTTATTGATTTGGATATATCTCTTTTTTAGGCTCTTCATCGAGACCTCCGCCTCCACCCCCCATGAATTCACAACCGGTGTACCAAACTGTAGCCAATGAAATGGAATGTAACAATATTGAAAAATGGTATTTCAGTTCTTTCTTCAAAATATTATTTTATTTTATGTTGTAATGTAATTCAAGGTTCATTCATTTGTAAATTTCAATGAATTTTTCACAATTTTTTATCCAATTTATAATACCTCTTGTAATTTAATGTGCAAAATCCAGGTTTTACTTACAGGGCAATTGCATGAAAAAACTAACGTCAGTCACACACAGAGATATTTCTACTTCCACCATTATTTTCTAAAAATAATAACTATTCTATTCAGTCACAAAAATTACAGGAAATATGTCATTAATATTTCTGTATGATTATAGTGCTGACAAAAAACAAAAAAAAAAAAAAAAATACCTATTTGTGTGACTGATGCTACCTTCTTTCATGGAACCATCCTATAACAATTTTTTCTTTGAACCATCGTTTAAATGATAACAATTTTGATACTTCTCTCCAATTTTGCATTTTTATTGCCTAAAAGTTAACAGATATACAATATAGCATTTCATAATGCATTTAAAAAAAAAAAAAAAATTAGACTAGTAAGTATAGATTTTAATATATTTTGGAAAATAACTTGGACAGTTTTAATTATTAGTAGACATATTTTTCTTCATCTTTTCTTTTTCCTATATAGTTATGCGTAAACTTTAGAAAAATGCTTCAGTTTCTCTTTTTTACTTTTTCTTTATAATATGTATGGTAGAGAAAATATAGTTTTTGGATCAGATTTTCAAAATTGATTAAACTATATTTACAGGTTTTGAGATCTCTTGAATCTGGAAAACAAGTTTTTAGTGGTTGGTCTATTTGTCTGTTATCAGTATAATTTGAAAACAAATAATAACTGGAAGTTCGAAGTTTAGTGTCCAAACTGTGTTCTAAATTTGTGTCATTTGGGCATGTTACTTGAAAATCTCTGTTGAAATTAGATGGATAGTCTGTGTACAGGAGTATTCAAAAGTATTCAAATGAATTATGTCTTTTGGCAAAATTTCTTATTGGTACATTTTAACATCTTTTGAACTGTGCTAAACAAAATAAACTATACATATATTTATTCTCAGCACAAAAGTTTCTTTCGTGTGGAATACAACTTAAAAAGCATTTACCATTCATTCACAAGTCACACTAAAGAATTCTGGTGTTTTAGAGGCTATATATGTAGAATTTTAACCCATGGTTCACGTAACACTTGTGTTAGAGTTAACACTCCCTTAACCCTTGTGTAGAAAGTTTTTGTATTCACTAACCATGGATTAGTTAACCCCAGAGTTACCTGGAGAAATCTGTAAGAGTCTCGCTGATTGATCAATAATAAAAAAAAAAAAAAAAAAAAAAAAAGGATTAAAAAAAGTAAAAAATGTCTTTTCACTCAAACTGTAACATGCTCATGTAACACCAGGGTTAATCCACTGATTTCGGCAGATTAAAAAGAGAGAGTTAACTTGAGTATTAAATCGCTGATTTTGCGTGATGAATACTGATTTTGAGATAACCTAGCATAGTCCCAGGTTAACCTCAGTGTTAAAAATTTGGTGAATAAGACTGTGAATGCTGTGTGTGTAATTTATAACAGTATACAGCACTACCAAAATTAAGCATGTACATTATTTTATAATGGATTTAATTAATGTGCTTTTAGCAAATTATATCGTGTCTAGAGAAATTGCTTATGTATGAGAATTACTTTCTCTTACTCATAGGATAGACAAAATATTGCTTTGGAGTTCAATTTTTCTATGTTGGGTTTTTGCTATAATTATGCATTTTGATGTTCCTTGAATACAGACATCACTTTTTTTTTCGTGATTAATCTGTATGTCTTGGGCTATAACTTGAAATTTGAAGATCAGTGAGTTTCAAAGATTGATATGGATAAGAGTAATCTGAATAATTTTAAATGAATGTTTAAATATAAGGCTTTCTTTCAGTGAGCATCAAGGTTATATAAATCCCATGTAAGCCTATGGAGAAAATAATCCCTATTATTATTCATTAAATAATGCAGATTTTAAAATTTTGTTTTCACATTCAGAAAATTAGGGACAGTTAAATTATTGGTTATTTTCCAAAAAATGATTTTTGTTTGTTTTTTCAAGTTTATTTTTCAGTTGTAAAATGCAAAATTTCAGTTTGTGAAAATTTCACATTTTACAGCCTTAAAATAAACTATCAGAGTTTAAAAAATCAGTTTTTGGAAAACGAGACATAATTTAACAGTCATGAATTTTCTGAATGTGAAAATGAAATTTAAATATATGCTATATTTAATGAATAATAATAGGGATTATTTTCTCCAACGGTTAACATGGAGCTGGGATGACTTTGGCGCTGATAACCAGCCTTAATACCAGCTTCTAAAAGTTGTATGAATGTTGGTGCGAGCATAATATTCAAACGGGGTTGAGAAGGCTATAGTCCTTTTCACATAGAAATATATACCAAAGAAAATTGTTTTTATTACTAGCAGTGGAAGAAAAAGTAGTATGAGTGCCACACCAGATTCTTCTTTCCTTTTTGGGGAAAAAGTATTCAGTAAACTTTACTTCATCCAAAAAATATACAAAGGATAATTGAGGACAAAATTTGAATGTGAATTTCAGTAATAATATCTATTTTTGTGAGTAAAAGTTAAAAGGAAAAAAAAAAAAAAAAAAAGATAAATAAATGAAAATGAAAATCCTTTTTCAAATTTTTTGGTGTTTATTTTCAAAGGTAGCTGTTTTTTTTTTTTTTTTTTTTTTTTTTTTCCCTTTTAACATTAATTTCTTTATGTTTTTCCCTATAGTTTCAAGATATGCCAAGATTTTTCATTTTTTAAAAAAGGAAAAATAGAAATAATTTATCTCTTTTTTTTTCCATATTCAAAATTAAGCATAGCTGTTTTTATAAATATGATATTTAAATCCAATTAATCATTTTGGAAAAATATGCAATAATTTAATATATTTTTCTTAATTTAATCTTATATTATTTATATTATAAAAAATTTTCTTGTATATTTATGTAGATATTTATTTACTTTTTTAGGAATGATAACGATTCTGGTAGAATAAATCATCAAGTTCAGTATGCTAGTAATAATGGTGAGAATACTTCAAATTACTTAAATATAATGATTTAATCTGTGTTTTCAGATTTTTGTCTCATTTTCAGTGTTTTAAGTATATATTATATAAATGACTTTTTTTTTTTTTTTTTTTTTTCATAAAATACCTTACAGGGTCATAACGATTCAAAAATCACAGGAGAGACTCAAAAAATTTCATTTTAAAAATGTTTCAAAATCATTCTAAAAAAATTAAATGCTAATTAATATTCACTAATTATCAGTATTAATTACAAAATATCGCTAATTTTAAACATTTATAAGTCTTCATTTTTTATTTTTAAATGAATGATTATTTCATTTAGCATTTAAAGGAAAGTTCGTAATTACCAATAGGGGGGAAGGAGCTTGAGCCCCTTGAACCCCATCCCTTCCTACGTCCCTGATACCTCATAAAAGTGAATAATAAATCTTTTAGCTCCTTTGCAACAGTAGTTTTCTCTGTCAACACTCTTCTGTAATTTACTTTTACGAGACAAGCAGTTCTGCACAGCTTAGCTTACTTTTTGATAAAAATTCAGGAAAAATAAATTTTTTAATAAATATTTTAAAAATTTATATGTATTAAATTTACTTACTTGTATTTCTATACTTGTCGATTTTTATACTTGTATTTTTATACTTGTTGATTTACCATGCACAAAATTATATATAACACTCTTGTCCTGAGGGGATTAAATCTCGTCAAGACTTCTTACAGTTTCTCAGTCTGCAGTCATCAAATACCATGTAATTATATGGAGAAATGTGTTACCAAAATTACTCCTCATCTAATGTATTTATTTATTTATTTTTTCTAATTCCGTTTTCACATTCAAATAATTCACAATCATTAATCACATTTTCGTTTTGGAATTTTTTTTTTTTTTTTTTTTTTTTTTTATTAATTTATTTATTTTGAAAGCTTTTAAGTGTGAAAAATGCAGTTAGTTCATTTCTTGCATTTTTTAAATTCTAAAATAAAATTTAAAAAAAATTAAAACCAGTTTGAGATTAAACTAAATGCATTTTTCACACTTTATAGCTTCAAACTGAAACATTAAAAATTCTTGGATAGCAAAAACAATTTTAATGATTGGGAATTTTTTGAGTGTGAAAACAGAATTTAATAAAAATAAATAAATGTGTAATTCTGGTAACTGTTTTTTTTTTTTTTTTTTTTTTTCCTGCGTGGATTTGGGGGAGGGGGGCGGGGTTTGATTAGCCAGCCAACAGAGGAGCCATGAATATGCAAAAAAAAGTTAAAGTATGACAAAGAATGTTTTTCTTATTCCTACTTTAGACTTTTTCCTCACAACAGTAAAAGAGAATGTTCCTTATAAGGAAAAAAATAAGGGAATTCACATGTAATTATGAGAACTCATAACTGAAAATTCATAACTTGTATTCTACTGATTCTTTAAAATGCATCAAGCATTAGTATGTAATATTTGGATGTAAATGATACAAATCCTGGTTAATATTTTAATCCATAGAATAAATTTAATATTGCAGGAATTTCGTCGATTACCAATATTTTAAATAAATAAATCATATTTCAAAAAATTTTAATGTGATTCATCTGTTATTTACTAAAATAACTCTGACTTTGTAACAAACAACCAAGTGCAAACATTTTAAGTGCAAATACAGTTTTAAGTTGTGCATTAACAGCGGTCAATCCTGGCAAAAATTTGGCCCTTTTGCTGCTTCTTCACAAAATTCAGTTTCATAAAGTTTCATGAGATTTTGTTTCATAAAAATAATCCTTTTTGTAAAAAATTTTCCATGTTTTTCCATGTTTTAAGTTTTTTTTTTTTTTTTTTTTTTTTTTTAATTAATACCAATATTTGGTTCAATGAAACTGCATTAACTTGGTATTAAACATTATATAGAATGACTGTTAAAATGGGAGATTGTACAAGATTTTTTTTTCCACAAAAATAAATAAAAAGTCACAAAAATGGGCTCCAAAAATGAAAACTTTGATCAATCCCTGATTAATCAAAGCAGTAAGTACTTAAATAAATTTTAATTTGGTTATGTTTCAATTTATCTCAACAAAAATTACATTTATACAGTTTTTATGTTCAATGTGTCTGTAGAGTATCTAATTTGCATTCTATCTCAAAATAAGAGCTAACAACTAGTTGTGGAACAAAAGTAGAAAAAATATTCAACATTAATATATATATATATAATAAAGATGATCTATTAAGCATAGTAGAAGCCAATAATAAAGATGATCTATTAAGCATAGTAGAAGCCAAGCAACAGATAGAAGATCACTGAAACACCAATGACCAATAAGATAAAAAAAAAAAAAAAAAAAAAAAAAAATCATCAGTGGATGAAATACACTAATGTAAAGAAACCAGATCTATTAATTAACAGCCTGCAAAACAAACGAATCAATAAAGTAAAACAACAAATCTTAACTTAAAACCATAAACTTATCAAAATTAATGAAAAAACAACCTAAGAAACACAAGGTAGGAAGAAGGAGGCAGGCGGCAAGACTTGTGACTTGCCTGTGGGGTTACACTAGTTTTATGCCGGCAACACTCCCCCAGCCTGCCACAACCAGAACAGGAACCATATGGATATAAAAATGCAAATTTCAAAGCAGATGAACAACAATGAAACCACGAAGCCACAATGAAATTCACCGATTGATCTTGTATTTGAATAAATTAATCTGCCAAACTTTTAGTTCTAGATCACTGTAATTTTGCATAATTGGTTGTATTTTTTTATATATATTTATGTTAAATTTTATTATACATTTGTTGGTTATTTGAAAAATTCAACTGTATAAAGGTTATTGAAATTTTATTCATCTATATAAAAATTACACACCATTTTACTAATTTAAAATATAAAATCATGTTTGGTAGTTTTTATTGTACTTCAAATAAAATACATGAAACAATGAAATTAATGTCAAACAATGTGTAGGAAATATTAATTTTTCTTTTCCTATTATTTAATAATGTATAGAGATGTTTGTTTTCTAACTTTCATTAAAAATATATAAAATTTTGCTGTATTGAAAATAATAATACTAAGGGATATATTACTATGGTAACTGAAAACAACAACAATAAAATTATATATTTTAAAAATATTTATAAAAATGATGGACTTTTGACTGTTTTTTACATAGAGAATGTTAATTTAGAACAGGGGTGGCCAAACCATGGCCCTTCGGCCCTATGTGTCACAATATGAAATGTTTTACAGCCTGTGTTGGGATTCCTGAAATTTAAAATCTGACATTGTATCACAGAAATGGTTAATAAATATGGAATTAAGATACCTATATAGTAGTTAAGAAACTAATATCATACTGTTTACTGATAATAAAATATTATTCAATCATTTAATTGATTCTTCTTATTATAATTATTTTTTATAAAAAAGAGCTTTAGGTATTTGGTTTCAAATTTTCATTCCTTATATATTACATATATATGTATGCACACTACTGGTATGAAATACTTTTTTAATTCAGCCTGACAACTGTTTTGGGTTGGACGGGCCTGATTTAAAATATGTACTTGTACTATTATCAAAGTACATTTAATTAAATGTACCTTCACAAATTATTAAAAAAAAATTTTTTTTTTTATTTATTTCATTGGAAATAAGAAATTTATTAGAGGCGATTTCTTTCATTTTTTCTTTCTGTTATTGATTGTAAATAGGTCAAATGAAAGTTTGCCCAATTAACATCAGTGTTTATTGTATTAATCTGCATTAATAATCATATTTAAACAAAAAATGAATGGAAGAAACACTGCACAGTTTCTTGCTCTTCGCTGTCAATAAAACTGGCATACAGCCAATAATATGCAATTATAATTTCATTTTTCTTCTGCTCTTATTAAATGATAATTATTCACTTTTATATATCCAAATTTATGTAAATACTATACTAATTTCCTTTTTGTTTTGGTGAATATGTTCAAAATCTACTACTTTCTCATTATTTTCATTTTATTTCTCTTGCAGTTGTCAATGGCTCTCAGATGAACTCTGGATCTCCTAGCAACACTTTACACAGAACTACTGCTCCAAATTGTGCTCCACCTGCACCCCCACAACCTCCAGCACCACCTGCTCAACCTACTTCGGCTCCTCCTCCTCCACCACCGCCACCTCCACCTCCTCCTGGTTCTGGTATGCCTCCATGCCCTCCACCTTCTATGCCAAATTCTGGTCCTCCACCTCCTCCAGCACCTCCTTCTGGGGGATTTTCTAGTCCTCCCTGTCCTCCACCTCCTCCAGGGTCATCTATGCAGCGTCCTAATACAGCAAATATGTCTTTAGCATCTGCATTAGCTAATGCAAAACTTAAAAAAACAATGAGGGTAAGGAATCTAAAGTTTTAATAAGTATTTTTTTATACAGTATGCCAAATTATTACGGATTTTTTTCCTTTCAACATTTTTTTTTTTCTATTTTCTAAAAAAAATAATGAACAAAATGACCTTGACTTGCAAAGAACATTTACAAACTCATATTTTCCATTATCGAATTAATCACAAGTGCAGTTACAGAACCAACCACAATTGAAGAAAAACACAAAATACTTTTAAAAATATAAGTACACGAAGCTTAAACTTAAATAAATAGAAATAAAAACCTTACATGCTTCATGACTTAGCCAAAATATTTTCATCGGGGCACTCCGCTGTGTTCACCAGCTTCAATGGTGTGGAAGTCTTCAATTTGTGCCACTGATCTTCTGTTCATTGACTAGCTCTTTTGAATCGGTGGCACTACAACTTATGCCTGCTGCATCATGATGCTCCTTGCTAGTTTCATAGGAAATCTTGAAGCTTATGAAGGTTTGATTTTGCGATTGGATCTAGTGAAGTAGGAGTAATTTTGGAAATTTAGACAAAAGAGTGATTTAGTGATGTGAGTCGGGCAAATACCCAATGGACTAGATATTTATGAAATTGCCCGACTATTGCTTGGGGATTTGCCCTATGCACTTTAAGTGCTCAAAATATGGACATTTATAAAATATTTTTTTATTTATTTTGGCAAGTATGGCCTTCTTTTAGCTTTCATGTATTTAATGAGATAAAATTTTAAATAAGAGATAAGCGTAATAAACTAGACAGTGAATTTACTACGTAATCTGATTTTCCCATCATAATAAATACTTTTGTTAAAATTAGCTTTCAAATAGAAAACTAACTTAAACTATGCAAATTTTACTTATATTGTATGTAGCATCCATTATGTGTGCAGACATGTCCCAAGTGTGTACTGAGACAGTATTTCACTTAATTCTTTATTTAAGTTTTATATCTGTAGGGTGTTAATTGTCCAGAGATATAAAATCTGGCACATTAATGATATTTAAAAGATAGAATTAATGGTGTACAGCAACCAGATGTGTTTAGATTGCTTATCAAAAGATTTAAGTAAAAAAGTCTGTGTTTGCATTGTGCTCTCTGCTTTTACTGTGTCATTCTTGAAATCACTGAATCTAGTGAGCCAAATTCCATCCACAACTCTCTATTGGTGAATTAATATAATCTTTGTGTTTAATTGGTTATTGTTTTAGACTTTTTGACACAAAGTATGGCTTCATTAGTTTAGGTTTCAAATATTTTTAGTTTTATTATGGATTTCAAGTTGTTCTACTTACCATTTTCAATTTATAGAAAATTAGCTTTCATACTACAATAATTTAGATTTCAGTGTATTTATTTCTGATTTAAACATTTATTTTCAATTTTGATTGTTCCAATTTCATCAAATTTTATTTAAATATTATGTAATAAATTATAGTTACATTATAACCCTGCATTTACATTCCTGGAATTTACGTTTTCTTTTCTACATCTTATTATTATTTTTTTAAATCCTTTCATTTTCCATTTGTTTACAATGAATTTCAATGCTTGTTTTAGCGTTAACAAAATTTTGAATTTCCTGCCATTTAAACCTTTAAATATACAACGAATAAAAATGAAGTTTATAATTTGATTTAATTAAAAACATAACATAAAATAAAAATACTGGACAGATTAAAACAAGAAAAATGATAATATTCTTTATCGTCTGCTCAAAAACAAATGCACTAAGATTGCAATGTAAAGCTGATCGATACCAAAACTGAGCATGAAAGCAGCAAATTACACCCAACTGCTAATTTCTGATTATTTATAATTTATATGAATTAGAAAAACAAATTTAGACCATTATAACAAAAAATAACGCTAACTAGTAGCAATAAAAAGCTTTCCTTAAAATATGTTCATTTTCCGATTGTCATTTGTAGGTAAAAAATTATTTCCCACAATTTACACTTTTTATGTTATGTCTCTCGAAAAAAGTGAAAGCAGGGTTAAATTGTATATTTAATATCCTGTCATGTATGTTATAGAATGGTGCAGTTTCGTTTCAATATACTGACTTGTATTTTTAAAAATTTCAGGCAGATAGTAATGAACAACAAAATAAAACACAAGCGGTACCTAGTGGAATGGCCAGCATGATGGATGAAATGGCTAAAACATTAGCTAGAAGGTAAGAGGTGAACTTTAAATATGGTTATTCACATTGTTTAATTAATCTCAATTGCAAGATTTTTTTTTTTTTTTTCATCAATACATGTATGCAGTAGAGAACTTATTTTTCAATATGGGTAAGATAAGGCATTTCTGGATTACTCATTAAAGCAACATCCATTAATCAATCTTGCAGAATTAATATATTACTGCCTTTGTTTCTGATTTAAAATAAATAAATAAAATCAAGAATTGATTAATATTTAAAATTATCAATCAAATTTAAACTTTTAATTGATCTAAAAAATTATAATAATTATAATAATAATAAAGTTCTAAAATAATTTCATTTAAGGTAAGATATTAATCAGAATTTGAAATATATAAGAATGTCTTGGGAATTTACTACCACTAACCTACCCTAATCAAATCAAAATGCTTCAAATCCTGATTTACCTCAATTATGAATAAAGGAAACATGGCAGAAAACAGTCAATGACATCAACATCCACTGGTGAAGTGAAATTCTTATGCAAGAGGGTTAAAAAATGCAAAAGTTTGCCCCCTCATTAAAAAAAATAAAAATAAATAAATAAAAAGTTGGAAAGAATAGTAATGAAAAATTTTGACACCTCAGATAATGTAATACAAAAAGAATGTTATGGAAAAATGTAACAATTATTTCATGAAATACCCTGAAATATTAAATAATATAAATTATTTTTGAAAATTCGAAATATTGAAATGATTTATGGAGAAGAAATATTGAATTCTTTATTTTCTTTTATAATAAGTAATTTGTAACCATTTACTTTTTCAGTTTTGTTGGAGAATTTATCACTGTTCAATTTCTTTAAAATTCCGCAGGATTAAATATTTTACAATTTTTAATTTATATCTCTAGTTTGAGAAAAGGAAATTCATCTTTATTATTATTATTATTATTATTTTTTTTTTTTTTTTGCCATTCGTACTGTAATAGTATTCTCCATAATAAACTTAAAATATGTAACTTTCTAAAAAAATCTTGTGCTGCTTTACTAGAAGAAAATTTTAATTGATATTTGATTCATATTTTCATGTTTCATACTTATTTTAAAGGCAAAATACCAGTTTTTTACTTTCTCTCACCCATAAGGTAGAGAAAGTATTGTTTTTCGGTCAAATTTTCGAACGCGAGATTTTGTTATATTTACACGTTTTGAGGTCCCCTGAATACGAAAATCATGTTTTTAGCAAATGGTCTGTGTGTATGTGTGTGTGTGTGTGTGTCTGTTATCAGCATATCTCAAAAATAAATTATGGCAGAATGTTCAAACTTGGTATTCTAAACGTGTATCATATAGGGATGCTACAGTAAGATTTTCGTTAAGATCAAGCAAATGGTTCATGTACAGGGACAATCAAGAGAATTCTAAAACATTACATCTATGGGCGAAATTGTAGGTAAGTAGAGTTTAACGTCTATAGACTGCACTAAACCAAATAAAATGAATATATATTTTTTGTAATAGAGATAGTTAACTGGGGAAAAAAAAAATTGTGTATGTAGGCGCCTCACCTCCCCCCCCTGGGGGGGAAGTCCCCCCCTCGAGAGGAGTAAATTTTCATGATGGGTATCTTTCAAAAGAGCTCGCCAATACCTTTAAAACGAATGGTTGAACCATCTATCTGTGATAATTTAAAACAAAGTTATTGATTTTTTTTACTTTTAACGGGACTTTTTTTGGATATTTGGTGTTATATTACTTATCTAATATGGAAATCGTCTGCATTATCATAAAAGATATTTTTTTAAAATAATAATTTTAATAAATTATTTTTTAAAAACAGAATTATTTTAATAACCGAATTAAATTCTATATAAATGTAGGTGCATTAATGAAACGGGGGGTTGAGGGGGGCGTTAGCCCCCGTCACACAGAACTAATTACCATCTAAAACTCTTCCGAAGCCTAATATGAATTGTTTAACACAGGTTTACATAACAGTATTCGTTATCTTACTTTTTAATCTGCAACCTGTATTTATAGTATTAAATTTCAGGGTAAGAGAAAGTCGTGTGAGTGACACACCAGATTATTATTTTCTTTCTTTCCCCCCTCATAGAGAATTTTTTTTTTTTTTTTTTTTTAACTCTCCTGCAAATATAGCTGTTATATTATTTTGAAATATATTTTAATTTGAAAATAATAATGATTCAGTAAGTTGTAAATCAGATAAATTCTGATTCTGACAATTAAACTAATTTGTTTCATTTGTGGTATTCAAAATATGCATCTCTTTATTTTCATAATTTGTAATCATACATATTTTAACATCTCAAATATTATTTTATTACTTTATTATTATTATTATTTATTTATTTATTTTTACATAATAGACGAGCTCAAGCTGAAGGCTCTCAAAATAGCATGGTAAGTTGCACTTCTTCACAGGTATTATATTCTATGAAGTGAAATTATTATGTTTATTCATTAATTTTTTAATTTTTTAACAGGATTCTGATAATCCAGCAGATAAGAAATGGGATAAGAATGCTTCAAATGGGTCAGGTATCAATTCTGGTTTAGAATCACCAAAAAGTAGCCGCAGGTATGTTTTATAATTCACAATTGCCATGATTCATATCAAACTAGTAACTAGTTTTTATTACTTTTTCTTACCCATTTTTGGCAAAGAAAGTATTGTTTTGAGATCAAATTTTCGAAATTGAATCTTTGCTGTAATTATAGGTTTTTCAGGTTCTCTGAATCCAAAAAAATCAGGTTTTTTAGCTGTTGCTCTGTGTGTGTGTGTGTCAGTCAGTATTATCAGCATAACTCAAAATTAAATATCTGTAAGAAGTCCAAACTCAGTTTTCTAAATGTGTATCATATGGGGGTATTATTTGAAACTTTTATTGAGATCAGACAAACAATTTGTATAAACAGACATAAAAATTTTTTCAGATATATTATGTCTATAGATGAAATTTCTCATTGGTGCATTTTAACGTCTGTAGACTGTACTAAATGAAATGAAATTAACATGTATATATGTGTATATACAGGGTGTCCAGAAAAGGTCTTACTGATTTCAAAATTAAATATCTCGAAAACAAAGTACAATAGAGGGATGAAACAAACTGTATATTTATTACGAAAGCTGTAAAAATTGGATACAGGAATTTTGAAATTAGTAACAAAAGTTGCCAACAGATGGCGCTGCAACCAATCCGAAAACACTGGACAACAGTATTGCCAACACAAAAAAATTTTCCCTGCTAAAAGAACACACGAAAATCTGCTAAAAATTCAATTGCCCATAGTGTAGCAACAGTGCAATGTAATATTGAATCCGCTAAACCTTTATTTTTTCCCGGAAATCGTGTCAAAAATCTGCTAAATTTAGCAAAAATTCCGCTAAATTGGCAACACTGCTGACAAGCTTGAAGAGAATATCTGTGATTCATGTGAGTCCATTTCCATTGACACACTACAGGGGATGATGGCAAATTTTGTTGTTCATTTACACCACCTTTGCATTGCTAGCAGTGAACATTTTGAACAGATTTTGCATTGATTCTATGGACTGCTTGCTGAAGAACTGCTTTTATTTTATTTTCCATAACCCTGTACAGTGTACAGTGCCATCATATATAAATATATATATGTATATAATGCAAAAAAGTATGTTTCATGTAGAAATGATATGAAATGCATTTGAATTTGTTAACAGGTTTCACAAAAGAATGTAGATATATTAGGGCTTGGAAATTCCTTGAAGCATAATTTAAAATTTTGTTATATGTTTTTCTTACTGTGCTAAAGTTAGATATACTATGTGGTTTGCACAAGATTCATAATCAATTTACAGATATACTTAAGATTAATTGATTAAGATTAACAGATATACTTAAGATTATTTACAGATATACTTAAGATTAATTGAGATTAATTGAATAAATTTTAAAGTGTGGTATTGGGGGGAAATTTCTTTAATAATATGCAATACTTTTTTTATTTAATAAATTTTGATAAATATTCAAATGAATGGTTTGATGATCCTTCTATTGTTAGCAGTCTCACACAGGAATTTATATTTTAAATAAAAGTGTTTTTAAAACAATTTTCATCTGCTAGTAAACTGGTGGAACACCACCACACATACACACACACACACTTTTACTGATGCTTTACAATTCAGATTTATTTAATTAATTTTAGAATTTGCACTTATAGCTATGATATCTCGAAAATTTTATTGCATAATAAAAATTTGGCATTAACTAATTAAAACTGAAACTTATTGATTTCAAATTCTATTTAATTATTTTATTTCTATGTTATTATACTATCTTTTTTATATAAATCCTTTTAAATTTTCAACTTTCTTGAATTATACTAATACTTCTAATTTTTTTCTGCAAATCATAATTCAATTTTACTTGTTTAGTCAGTTATTTTCTACATATTGATTCTATTCTATTACTTGAGCAAGCATTATGTGAACTCAATCGGCCAAGTAACATAGTGTACTTCAGTGACAGCTCGTACACCGAAAATAGGTGAAGAGGCACACTGTATTTTACACTGTATTCATTTATACAATATAAATGTACATTTAAATAAATATTTTTAGTTAATTTTAGTTAAGACCATGCTTAATAAAAATCATGCATTGAAAATACTTAAATATTATTTTTGAGCTCTTCACCTGTTTTCTGTTCACGAGCCGTCACTGGTGTACTTTCATATTTAATTTAACAACTGTACTCAAATTAAACATGAAATCGTAGCTAAAAAACGAAGTCATAATTTTAGTATTTCAGAAGAAAAAAAAATATATATATATGTATGTTTTTATGTACATTTAATGGTTTTCAGTTAGATAATTATTATTAAGCCTAACATGGAGCTTGCTTAAAATTTTCTGGCAGATATCGTTGCCATTCTCTCTCCTATCACTGTGAAAAACATGTCCTATTTACTGTCAGAAATTCTCTGTAATATGAGAAAATATGCATAATTTACGAAAAAATTATGTTGTCAAGAACGTATTTTCTCAAATTACAGAGAATTTCTGGCAGCAAATAGAACATATTTTTTACAGTGTACGAATAATGCTGATTTCTCTGCCACATATATTGTGTAATATATATATATATAATATATATTTTTAAAAAATTTATCGGTGGATGAAATACACTAATGTAAAGAAATTAGATTTATTAATTAACAGCCTGCAAAACAAACGAATCAATAAAGTAACACAACAAATCTTAACTTAAAACCATAGACTTTATCAAAATTTATGAAAAAATAATTTATATATACTGTTTGAAGTTCTTTAGAAATGTGCAAATATAGTTTTTCTTATAGACCTTAAATTGTAATGCAAGTACGAGAAATTATTGTGACAGTTACACCAGATTTTTTTTTATTGTCTTTCAAATGAATGAATCTGCATTTTTTATTCTTTCTTTCTTATATTTTGCAACAGAAATGCCATATAAATATTTAGTATTTATATGACTAGAGGATTAAATACGTCATATAAAAAATGAGATTCTTGCTCATTCACAAGCTGTTGAAAATTAATTTGTATTTTAAATTATTTTCTTTCTCTTGTGTCTTTTAAAAAGTACTTTTTTTTTTTTTTTTCAAGGTTAACTCATGATGATAATTTTCCGCATTAAATATATTTAAAGAATTGAATTGTACTTTCGGTGATATGAAGTCTGAAATGCTAAAATATATATCTAAGGAAAGGAAAAATTATTGATTTTCATAAGCAGTGCTTTCTTTGATTCAAAAACATATGTATTACTGAATAAACAAATCATAAATTAATCTTATATTATTATGATTTGATATCTTTGAAGTAAAAATTACTTTTTTTTTTTTTTTTTTTGTTACATTTTTACTGGCAATTTTGGTTTTTTATATTCCTGTTTAAAAGTTCTTTTATTTTCCCTTTTATTCTTTTTTAGGCAAAGGATAGGATCTATTGGAGATATGGACAATTTAAAATCAAATGGAACTGATCCTTATGATTTAGATAGATTAAAACAAGAAATAATGGTTGAAATACGAATGGAAATTAACAAGTTAAAACAAGATATTATTGATGGTAATTTGTATTAAATTTTAAATATTTGACTTGATTTGTGATGTATTTTTATTAATTACAGGGATCAATCCAGGCAAATTTCGACCATTTTGCTGCCCCTTCACCCCACTAGCAAAAACAGTGCAGCAAGGCAGTGAGCGCTGCAGAATAATGAAAGTTCTGCAGATTAATTTTACATCTCTAAAAAAAGTGAAATACAAATATAATTTACATTATGTCTCTAGATCACTGTACGTGTTGTATAATTCTTAATTTATTTACTTTGTAGGTGCAGATTTTATGTATTTTATAAATTGCTGATAATACTTGCGATAGACTGTGCTATATCTGTCATTCCTGGCTTGCAGACATTTTGTTTCGCTGCAGATAGATACAGAAAATTCTGCTACTGGGCCCTTCACAAAATTCAAATCTCTAAAACGGGCCCCTTCACAAATTCAAATCCATAAAATGGGCCTCTTCACAAAATTCAAATCCATAAAATAGGCCACTTCACAAAATTTGTTTAATAAAAACAGCCATTTCACAAGATTTAGTTTTATAAAAATGATAATTTTGTAAAATGTTTCTATGTTTACAATATTATTTTTAATGAGTGTGCGTTTATACTTTGTACTGTGAAATGCGACTTGATATTAAACATTAGGTAGAGTAACTTCTAAAATAAAAGGTATCACATGATAATTCTTTTTTTTTTTTATTTTTTTATTAAAAGAAATAAAATTTTACAAAAATATTTTGTTTTTCACAAAAATTGGCCTAAAAATTTAAAACCTGGATCAACCCTTGAATTATAGTTTCATTCATGGCAAGTTGTATTAATTTCTATTTTAGTATATCATTATGCAAATAGTTTTAACCCTTTCTGACGCAGTGAGCTCAGTTTGAGATCACCAAAACATTTTTATTTGAAATGCTGAAAATATGCGATAAACGAAACAAAAATTAATTTAGAAATTACTTTTAACTTTCTTTGTCAGTAATATGCATCAGTAATACAAAATTAAATGTACACTTTATGGCTGCAGTAATTCTTTAAAAACCTTTATTACGAGCTTCACTGCAATACTCAAATCAAAATTTTTCCAAAATTCATCTGACGCAATGAGTACACCAGTAAAATATAAACGGCAACTGTAAATGGAATATGTGAACTGTTCAAGATCTTATTAGACTGCTTACAATTACATTTGCTGACACTCGAAATTTAGGGTTCAGTTTTCGAAGTTCATCTGAGCAGTAGACTCTCTTTGGATACACCCACAAAATTAAAATGGCTGCTTCAATCTTTACAAAATGATACATGTGAACTATTCGAGACCTGATTAGACTGCCTACAAACTTTTTTATTATTGTTATGTTATTTTAAAAACTTTATATAAAGTGTACAAAACAAGCTTTAGTATTTCTTTTTTTTTTTTTTTAATGTTTTATAAAGAAAATGCAAGAAGGTTTGCAAACATTTCTTCTTGTCAGCAGCCATGAAAAGAACATTTTTAAAAAACTGGTGTGGTGTTTTGAACCAATAAAAGTTAGGAACTAAAAATTCTCGTTGTATATATCTGGGTTGTGTACCAAAATTTAAACAGTATAAAAAAGATGTAGTACTGCAAAAAACTGTTAGTCAATTATTAAAAATGTGAAGTTGCACTCTATTAATAAATTATAGTACCGTAAAATTCCGATTATAACCCCCTTTCGTTTATAAATAAAAATCATTAAAATCAAAAGATGTGATATTATTGGAAACTTTTAAAAAGCTGAAATTTTAGGAAAAACTTCAGATTATAATAGCCAAGAGAACGGAAGGTTTTGGGGAAAGGGAAACATCTAAAAATTACAGAGAAAGGTATATTTGTGTGGGGGGGTTACTATCGGAATTTTACGGTATGTTTTCTTATTATTTCTTTATTTAAATTTATAGTATTATATTCCCGTTTGTCTTTTTTAATTTTTCTTTTAATGTTTCATTGTTTACTTTTCAGCCATAAGAATGGAACTGAATCGAAGATAATACTTCAGTGAGTGGAATTTTTATATAAAGATATTGTTAAAGGTCCTTGTGAGTTTGCATCTTAGCCTTTGATAATGAGTTTCATACTGTAAATAAGTGTGCGACTACTTTTGCCTTCAAAGAACTTTTCCAAAGAATGAATTTTTTGCATTTGTACTTTTTCTAGATGCCAGCTAGTGCATTTCTAGTATTTCTTTCATTTGTTTTTCATTTGTGGGGTGGTTTTTCTTGGTATGGACAAGCAATTTGATATGTTATAGAGGAAATCTTGTGCTAAGTCAAAACTGAAGCAGTTTTCATAAAACTTTTTTTAGAATTTTATACTTAAACATTTCGATTAGCCTTAATTTCATACAAATCTTATTTTTAATTATATGATTTATTATTATTATTTATATAAAAATTAATCAGAATCTTTAAAATTTGACCAGTTACAAAATATAATGACTTGAAAATTAAACTTAAAAAAAAAGTAACAAATTTATAGTATAACCATACAGAATTATTGTATGATAAAAAGAATGGTATAGCTATACTTACTTATTGTAAAAGATATGTATGTATTAAATTTTAGTTGAGAAATATTGTTGACCTATGATTCACAAACCCACAGTTGGCACATTGCCAGGACTTTTTGACTCTCCATTTGTCTTTTATAGTATAGATGCAATAATAGAGAAAGAGGAGAACCAAAAAGTATGGAATTCCCCCCTTTTTATCCATTGCTACGATACCTAACGTAAATAAAAAAGTCGCAACATCCTGACATTCTGCCAACTATGAATCATGGATGGCCAATTTTTTTAGACTTCTTGCTTTGTTTTTCAATATATTAATAAAATCTAACATAGTTTTTGTCATATTAACTTTAGTGCGCTTAGAAATAAAATGAAAAGTAGAAAAATAATTTTGCATAGATAATGATACCGAATTCTTGTCTTAGCATAAAATTTTCTTTTGTATTGCCTACAATGGGATATTTTCTTATAGTGCCTTCGGCACGTGCTCTGTAAAGCTCTTCCATGCAATAAATTTGCATTTGTCTAGCTGATTATTTATGGATTGTAGTACAATTCTAATTTGAATGATGGAATGGATACCACTGGCTTTCTGTTACAAGCTTATGTGAAAGTCATACATTTATGATAATGTATATTAATAATATTCCTACTTACTCTTTATATAAATGTCTGTGTGTGTATATGTATGTACTGTGCATATGTTTGGATTTGAAATTTTATATTATGAATGTAACTCGGATGTTTTTTAATGGTAAATTTAAATATGTTTCGGAATATTTTTCAATGATTCTATTTTAAAAATTATCCAAATAGTCTTCATATTTCTACAGGGGTCTTTGCAATGGTAGTATGTGAAGATTTTTATTAAAGTTGTTATAAATCTGATAAGGATCACTCAAGTAAAATCCTAAATAAACCTTCTTTTTAAACCTTGATATTTCTTCTTAGATTTGATTGTAAGTTTTGATTTATTCTATAAAGTTATACAATTTTGCACATCCTTTTTGTTTTCTCATGTCTAGTCAGAATTCAGTTGAATTAAAACATAATTTCTCGTTATTTATTGTACCAAGATTTTATTGCAACAGTTAACAGCTTCGTTTAATTTATTTTCATGATTTTTTTTTTAAAAGTGTATTTACTTAATGGCCATGCTATTAAAATATTTATATTCTTAAAATATATAAATCCAATATAGATCTTAATTTTGTTGTGTTGTAAGCCTAATGATTTTTTTTTTTTTTTTTTTTTTTTTAAGATACTTATTTAATAGCTGGATCAGTGGCGTCGCCAGAAATTTTTTCAGGGGGCGACAAACTGAAAACTGTAAAAGTTTTGTTACAATTTAGAAATTAAGTTTTACTAAATGGTTCATTCGTAATGATAGGTTGATTCAGATGATTAAGCAAGTCTGTATCTAAGTACCAACCAATTATTTGTCATGTAACTGAAGCTAAGACATTTTATAAAATTATATAACTTGTTCCAAACAAAAACAAATCAGAAAAACTTACTATCAAGTCAACTCAAACTCAACTCTCAATTAAAGGTTACAGTCAATCTGATCCGTGAGACCAGTTTCTAATTGTCTCTGTGATATAAATTGCCATTGGCAATTCAGGTAATCATTGAAACTCTAACGACATAGTTTTAAAGCCTTAAATACAATTTTAAAATAATTATTTTTTACCGATTAGAATTTCCTAGGAAGAGGTAAGTGCCCCTCCTTGCCCCTGTGTGCTGATGCCTATGAGCTGGGTTATTAAAATATCTGTATTCTTAAAATGTAAAAATGTTATGTAGATCTTAATTTTGTTATGTGGTAAGCCTAATTTTTCAGATTTTTTGATTTACAAAGATTTTTTTTTAAATAATTTTTATTCTTTAAAAATATATTCTACAAAATTTTATTTTGAGGAAAAACTGATTTTATATCAGTAAAATGCTCTGTTATTCACTTAGAATTTATGATTTCAGCTTATTTTTTTTTTTATCTAAAATGTC
This sequence comes from Salticus scenicus, assembly GCA_963930645.1. Taxonomy (NCBI): domain Eukaryota; kingdom Metazoa; phylum Arthropoda; class Arachnida; order Araneae; family Salticidae; genus Salticus; species Salticus scenicus. The sequence continues at coordinate 72,472,147 of OZ005659.1, forward strand.
AGTTTTTATTGACTTTAAAAACATGCAGGATTTAGATATAAAATATGTTTTAAAAGATAAGTCAAATTTCCTGGGGAATTTTTTATTTCTTTGTATAAACATAAATTAAGCTTACCACTTTTAAAATAAGCTGTTGTATATTTTATTAATTATTCTTTAGATTCTTTATTAATTATTTTTTAGATTCTTGAGTAAAGTAATTATTTTTGAATCATTTCATCAGTGCTGAGAATATCATTAAATGTTTTCTCTTAGTAATGCACATATTTTATTTAAGAAGTTGAGTAGTTAAAGGCAAGCACCCCTGTTTTATTTTGCAATGCAACATTCCATGGTATTATTTTTAAATTGATTTATAAAGATTATTTTATTTTGATTTTAAAGTTATATATAGCTTAAAATGTTAGTATTATGCATTTTTTTAAAGATATTTTATATCGGACACTTCCAGTTTTTTATAGAATTAAATTGTGCAGTATTAGGCAATTTTTCTGTGAATACTAAAAATCGAGAAAATGCTTCTTTATCTTTTTCTACAAAACTCTGCAGTTATGTAATATTATGTAATATACGTATGGTTACTTTGCAATAAGTGATTGTATAAAAATAATTTGTAATATTACTGTATCTGATATATAATATAAAGTATTATTCATGCAATTTGTAACAAATTTTCTTCTAGCTTAACTGATTTGCCAAATCTATTTAGAACGATTGCTTATTTACAAAAGTTCATCTTTATTTTTCCGTTGTCTCCTTGTTATTTAACCAGTTATTTCACCTAAATAATTCCATTAGTAAAATTTTATTGTTTTTTAAAATATTATTTTATTTTTTCCCAAAAAATGTGAAACATTTATAAATGTTTGTGAGCTTTTATGCATTTGTCTAAAAGTATGTGATATTGAAAGCCTGACTTCTATCCTTTCCTCATCAGTGTTTTATTTGTTTCCTACTGCACCCCTGCATTTACATTTTCAGGCAACAGACTGACATGATTATCTTCCCTTAAGAGGGGACAATACCTAATCTCGCCGGCAGCCTTCGCCCATGTTATTCTATGGGAAAATTTGTTGCGACAATTACACATTACCTAATGAATATTTTTTAATTCTGTTTTCGTAGTCAGAAAATTCATAACCGTTAAATGAGTACTCCTTTTTGAAAAATTCATTTTTTTTAATTTTTACATTTTAATTTTGAGTTCAAAAATGCGATTTTTCACAAAATGCATTTTTCTCATTTTCTAGTCGCAAAATGAAATACTAAAATTTTAAAAAATCAATTTTTGGAAAAGAAGTACTAATTTAACGCTTATGAATTTTCTAAATGTGAAAACAGAATTGAAAAATATTCATTAGGTAATGAGTAATTATGTGAACAAATTTTCCCATTGAATAACATGGGCGAAGGCTGCCGGCGAGATTAGGTATTGTCCGCTCTTAACAACACACTTCTCCATAATACATCTTGAAGATGTCCACAGGATGTCTTTTTATCCATTGGATGTCCTGAGGATGTCATTTGGAGAACATGTGCTGTTAGGGTCCATTCTTGTGTTCATTTACATGGGTGGTTATGTCATACTCTGCTGTAATGTTTGGTTGGGCATTTTTATTATTATTATTATTTTTTTTTTTTTAAGGGCCCGATGTTTGCCATGCTGTGGAAATACTTGCTTGTTTCTTTCTATGAGCTTTGAGTTGGCTTAAAAAAAAAGCTGCAAGGGTTATTTCGAGGTCGATACAAACTTTAATTAAAACTAAAATATTATTATAACTTGATAAATAACAGTATATTTATTAATTTTAAGTAATTTAAAACTTTGATATTTATTAATTTGTGGTGGATGCATATGGATCAAAAAATGTTGTAAATTGATATGCTTTCTGGCCGATAATGTAGAAATGTATGTTCATCATTTAAAAAAAAAAAAAAACTGAACCACATGTTATACGTACCTACTATCCATGTAGACAAGTACAAGAGTGAAAAATAGTTTTGTTTTTGTATTGCCAGAAAATGTAAATGCAGGGGAACAACAGGGGAAAAAACGAAACAATGATGAGGAAAGGATGTAAGCCAGGTTTTTAACATCATCCCTGTACATAAACTTGTGTATCTATTTAAAACTAGCAATTGTGAAATACTAACTTAATGTGGTTTGGTCAGCATCAGATGCATTATTTCTTTTGAAAAACTTGTAAAGTTATCTAAGCAAGTTTATTTTATTTTAAAAATTTTCAAAATATTAGATTTTATTGGAGTTTTCATATTTTTTTTATAATGCTTAATAGTATATCATTTCCAATGCATATGTCATGATATTAAAGTAAAAATCTAATATTTTTTCTCTTCTACTTCGCAGAAAATTTTAAAATAAAGTCGTTGACAAGAAAATATTTCAAATGCAAAGTGATATTATTTTTATTGATTCTGTTAAGTTATTGTAGTTTTATCTGAAAATAAATTTGTAATTTTCTCTTTAACTCTCTATGCCCGCTATTTAAAAAAAAAAAAAAGGTTTCCCCTTGCCTTGTATTTTCAGATCTGGGAAAAAAAAATCAATGATCTTTTTAATAATTAATTTTGTGTTAACATAGTAGCTTAAGGACAAATTTCATTAAATATTTTAAGCATATAATTAAAATAAATAATGTTGCAACCTTAAGTATGTTTATTAGTATATTCTAAATACTCTTAAGTATGTTTTAATAATATGTTTATGTAAGAAATATTCTAGAAATTATTATATATATATATATACAGAATGATTCCAAAGACATGGAATAAACTTGGAGGGGAGGTAGAGAACATCACAAGGATTCAGAATTGTATAGAAACATCCCCAAACATTTTTTTAACCCTTTAAAAAACATGTGATTTTGCATGGGTTGTGGCTCTCTACTGTTATAAACATGCTAATGTTTTCATAAATAAATTCTGATTTTACCGATGTATTTTATCGCACTGATTGCAATAGTGTGAACATTGTGTATGATTTTCCTGTACAATTCTGAATCCTTGTGATGTTCTCTACGACCCTTCCAAGTTTCTTCCATATATTCATTCTATTGCTTGCATTTATAACCATTTGATATTAAAATTTGAAATATAATGCTTTGATCATAAGTCAAAGATTGTAAGCTTCTAATGAACCTGTATATCACATGGATTATGCAACATCTGTAATTTCATAAATAAAACATTTATACAAGAGTACTATAAAATATAATTAAAAAATTATTCTTAACTAGATATTAATTTAATGTCTTGTTTGACATCAGTAATTTAGTTCATAATTTGTAAAAAAAAAAAAAAAAAAAAAAAAGGTAATCAACCATAAAAAAATACATAAATATTTTTATATATCAATACATTTTAAATTCTAGTTCCTTTTTATTTAGTGTTACAAATTTGTTATACCATTCTAATTATAAAAAATTAAAATAAATGTTTTCTGTACAAAATTTTTCTAATAATATGCTTATGTTATGATAAAAGTTAGCATTCAAAATATGAATAAAACTTTAAAATTTGTTACAAATAAAACTCTAAAAATTGGAAATATAACTAAAATTATCATTAAAGGCTACTACAATGTATCCAAAGAACCAAATTATATCAATTTCTGGTATTGACAGAAGAGTTATATTGCTTTTTTTCTTTAAAAATAGGATTGATAAATATCTATAATATACAGTATCAAATTTTCATAGTTATACTGTACACAATACAGTCGATTCTGTGTAATCTTCAATTCTCTGTAATCCACAGCTCTGTTTTGTATGTTGTTAATAAAAATCTCGGTTGACAGTTAAGCAAATACTTATTGTTTTTCTCAGCAAGGATTCAATCATATTGTTTGAAACTGTATGAAAAACATCTGTTTTTAGCAAAAATTTTTCAAAATACATTTTTAATTGATTAATTAGGTTTTTTACAATTGCAAAAAATCTCTTTATATTTATCTTTTGAAGTTTACAAATTCATAACCAGTAAATAAGTATGTAGTATATTCAATCTAAATTGTCTTTTACACTAGTTTATTTTAAATTTAACTTTTCTTATTTTTAATTGCCTATTTTTATATTTTAAACTTTACTGTAACTGCATATAAAATAATTTATGATGGATCTGTATTTTTCCTTATTCTATTTATTTTTTATTTTATTTATTAATTTACATGTAAAATTTTGTTTTAAATATGTGTTGAATAAGTAAATTATTTAATATAATTTGTATTTTAATTTACCATGTTTTTATTAACTCACTTTCTTGTTTGTTTGTTTTTCAAGTACAGATCTTTCAATCGATATTTAACTAACTTCCTGACTAGCTAGACGCTTGAAACTTTTAGAATAGCTCAGAACACGATGGCAATGCATTTTTTAATACTTTTATTCAATTAATAATTTTTTTCTTTTAATTAATTAATAAAATGTGAAAATAATAGCCACATAATAGCTTTAAAATTAGCCATTTAAGTTTTATTAATTTATAATTTAATTGTTGCCAAAAAATTTTACGAGTTCATTTTTTTTCAACAGCAAAATAAATGCATTTACTTAAACCTGAACAATAAAAAATTACAAAAAAATAAAATTATATATCTCACAAAAATTGATGTCATTATCACTTTAAAAATTTTATACACATTGATAGTGCTAATATAGTTCTATAGCTGTAACTTCCCGACTAGCTAAATATTTGAAACTTTTAGAACAGCTCAGAACACGATGACAATGTATTCTTTTAATACTTTTATTCAATTAATAAATGTGTGAAAATTTCTTATAATTGCTCTCTTTCTTACGCATTTGATCATTTTCTTTCAAGTTGATAGGATAATTCATCAAAACAATTTTTAAGAAGTATTTATTAATGCATAGAATTGTCAAGTTTATATGATTCAACAGAAAATTTAAAAACATGGTACATGAAAAGTTCTTTTTATCTTATAATTATTTTACATTAACACTGCAAATTTATACTCTAATAAGAAGATAAATATATGTAAACAAAACAATTATCTACATTCTGCAAAAGTCTTAGTCCCAACTATTGCAGATTTTACAGAATCGACTGTATTCATTTTATGAATCAATAAAGAGATATGCTGAGCAACTGCTATTTCTGAAAGAGTCAACACGTGTTGTACTTTTAATTTCAAAAGTAGTATATGCTTAAGTGTGTGGGTGCAGCATAGAGTTAATTATTTAAAATATAAATTTAAATATTCATTATGTTTTCTTTTATTTATCTATTTTAAATTAATCAAATGCTGGTCATTTTTTGAGATGCTCATTTTGTCTGAGATTTGTTGTCTGGTACAACAAAAGTTTTACGTGCTTTTATTTATGTGTATATTTTTAAAATTAGTTGTTTATCAGTATTTACTTTTATTAATATAGGTTCCTAATTATGTTATATATTCTAGCTGTAATGTGTTTATGCTTGCTTATTTGTTTTTTAATGAAAATATTAACAGCGGTGCCAATGTTTCAAGTTTGGACATTTCAATTTTGATAAGCAAAAAGTCATGTAGTTATGTCACAATGTATTTGAGGTGTATGCAATAACACTGTTATAAGCTTTTAACATTCGAATTGTGAGTTGTTTTTAATGCTTATATATATATATATATTTGGTCTTTTTATGTTATATTAACATTCTTCATTTTATTACATTTCTTCTATTAGTGATACCAATAATTCTAAATGTATTAGATAGTGTCACTTTTAATTATAAAAAAAATATATATAATTTGTTTTTTATGAGCTTTTATATTTTTAAGGAGTTTTTTAAGAATAAATTTTGAATTACAATTCCAAAATTAATTTGTTCTTTATGAAATGTTGAAAGATAAAATTTTATAGAGGGGAAATTTTTACACGTGACAATGTAGTTCTAGTGGACTCTTTGAAAGCTTTTTGAAATGTACATATAATTAATTTTTCTTGTATAATAAGTGTATAAAACAGTATATTGTTTTGCACATGAATACTATTTAATTTCTGTACTACTTCATTTTTCCTTTCTCTGAGCTCTTTTTAAAAATACTTGTGTTCTGATGTTTGTCTTTCATATGCATGCCTTTTTTTTGTGTCTGTGTGCTTTTCAGTTTGCATGATATGTGACAGCCTGTAATAGTCATTACAATCTTAAAATGTGTATTTATATATACAATGGCGGTCCGTCTGTAAGGGCCAGTGGGGCACAGCCCCACTACATTTTTTCTCGATTACAATAATAATAGTAATTCTTTTATTTTTTGTAACTGTTAAAATATATATATACAAAATAACAACGTCCATCTAACTTTTTCTTAATCTTCTTTTATTATCATTTATTTGTCAATATATTCTTTTCGGCTGTCATAAATCACTGAATGACTGACCGAATGCTACTTCTCGTTTCCTTATCTAAGAGAGCCGTTTTCAATCAGCCCGAGATTGGAGTGTTTTTTTTTTTTATATATATATATTATTATTATTAAATGTTTTTTCTTTTAAATACGATTTAATAGAAACATCTGCCATGTTTTTTTTTTTTTTTTTTTTTAAGATAATAGGTTGTTTTATTTCTCTATTTATTGAAATTTAATTTAAATTATCTAAAATTAAGCTCCTAAAGTCAGAAACATGGTATTTTTCTAATATGTATCCACATTACATTAATCATGACTTTCTAAATTCCAATATAACTTCTTAAAGATTGGTTAAGGTTTATTTTATTCATTTTTTTTTATAAGAAACAGGAATATAACATTTGAAATTCTATAATTAAAAGATCTGGGGTTATAATTCGCACATGCTAAATAATATTACACGCTGAGACATTTGAGTTTAAATTTTAGTCTAGTGTTAGAGTTAAAGCCAGTTGACTAAAAGTGGGTTCTAGACCTGAGTGGTCTATTCTCTGTAGAGAGTCTTTTTAAGTATTACATAGCCCTTATTTATGCAAGTTCCGGAGAAAACCATGGAAAATTCCAAATGTATATGTCGATGAAAGTGTGTACCAGCAACCAGCTTCCTGATATTTAAATTTTGATATTGCGTTGATCAGAACATTGCAAAATTTTGCAACTGTAATTATAAAACTTTAATTTTTGAAATAATTTTATTAATTTTTTTCCATAATGTTGAATTTAAGATTCGCCATCAATTTTTATTTATTTTTTTTTTCCCCAAAAATTTTGTTTTACATCCTACTTTAATAATGTTTGTTTTTATGTTTGAATGATGAATAGTATTAATGTTAAATTACAAATCTTACGATGAATCGGGCCCCACCTGTGAAAATTTGCACGAGCCGCCACTGTATATATATATATTGTAATTTAGTTGAAAATTCTTTTTGTAAGATTTACTTACAGTACAGGCTCATGACTACATAACATTTGCAATGTAAATGTTATGTTGGTCATTATGAGCCGTTAATGTCAGAATAAAGGCAATTAATTCTTTTACTTATCAAGGTTCTCATTAGAGAGTGAGACTGTGAGAATTTTTCATATTTTTTTCATTTTCTCACTTAGAAGTTTTAACATTGAAGAAATTTATATACTTTTCAGACGTCAATTTAGAAAAAAAATTTGTCCAAAAAATGTATTCTTCATAAAAATTGATATTCTTAAAACAAATATTTCGAAAAATTTAAAAGAGACCTTTCATGAAAATTGGCAATATTAATACAAACCCTTCACAAAAATCAGATAATTTAAGAATTTTCAAAATATTTCGATGAAAAAATTACTTATCTAAGTGACTAGCTGAAAAAAAAAAAAAAAAAAGAAAGAAAACTGTGTATTTATGCAATGAAACTCCAGAAACAGAAATAATTTGCCAATCTTTAGGCAAATAATCTTGTATTTAGGTAATCAGCCTTCAAAAAAGTGTACATTTTGTTAATTAGTATCACAATAATGGCTTATTTAAATCATCGACAATGAAAAAAAAAACTAGTATGTTGTGGCCACCACAAGACTTTCTTCTATATATAATCATATAAATATTTACGCAATACGAATTAATTCATGTGACATTTAATTTTTAAACTATACTCTCTCTTTAAGTATGTATAATTAAATAGATATAGTTATACAAATAACTACAATAAATCTTGATAAATAGATTTTTTTTTTTTTTTTTCTTTTTAAGTTAAAAAAAAATGCACAAGAATATTTATCTGAAGCAGAAAGAACGCTATTTAATCCATAGCAAAATTTAATTCAATTAAAAATTTTAAATGCTATAAAAGGTTTTAGTGGTTAAAATAATATATTGCGTTATATTGTGCTAATGTTTATCTAAGGCAGAAATAAATGTGTTTACTACATTTCTTGAATTCATATTTGAATTCTTGATAATTTAAACCATGAATTAAACTATTGAGAAGTGGCATATGTTGAAAACCTGTTAGTATTGTTTTGACCTTAAAATGTCACTTATAGTATCTCTTTAGTTCCATTTTTCTATGTTCCAGGTATGCCAAAAGCTTTGATAACATTTAAAATCTTTATACCATGCTTTTTTTTTTTTTTTTTTTTTATGATTTTGAGTTCATTTTTGTATTTTCTTGGCCCTGACACCAGCACAATATTTTAAATGATCAGTTTTGAGTCCAATTTTTCACAATCGATCAAAAATCATTCCATCATAAACTTGTAGATTTTGATACGTTTTTTCTACTTAACATTTTTTTTCTAAGATTTAAAATTTTTTTCTTCAATAAAGTGTGTGTGTGTGTGTGTGTGGGAGGGGGGGGGGGGGACAGATAAAAAAATAATGATAAACAAATGTTATTTTTTCCTAGTTAATCACATCTTTACATTTTATTTATCACCTTGGTTAAAATATGATTAACTTAATCAAAAAATTTGCACAAAAAAATTGTTTTGATAGATTCTTCACATATATATACATATAAAGAATGGTATTTTAATATTTGATCATTTAAAAGTAAGTAAAAATTGTTAAATATTTATTAGGAACAACGAAATCATAAATCAATAAAAATACCACATTAAAATATTATATTATCATTATAATCAGGGTTTAATTTGCATGGGAACACATGGAAACTTAATTCCCATCCTATTTTTATTTGAATTTTTACATGTTTAAGAAAACACATGGGCAGTCATTACATACTGAAACTCACTAAACTGGAAATTTCAAATGAAAATGAGACTATGACTAGCTGTTTTTTGTAAGATTTGATTTATGACTTCGAAAACTGGAGTAAATTTCTTCAAAATTCATCTATAGATTCATAAGACACATATAAATGTTTCTTTTTCTTCTTTTTTTTTTTTTTTTTTTAATGGTGTAACACTTGCTACTTAAGCATTAGCCGGAGATACATCGAATTTTGTCCATTTATGAATAGGCACCCAATAGGCAGCCATTGCTACCTCTAATAGAGACAACACAGGGCAAAAGATATATGTCTTTTCGGGGATTCGATTCTGGGCCCTACCGTGTGAGAGCCGGAGACACTAACTACCATGTTGTATGGGTGGCAATAAGACATGCATATGAATGTGAACTTTAAAAAAAACATAATCATTTTTTTTTTTTTTTTTAGAGACTAAGCCTTGATTATAATGTTGTGATTAGGGCAAGTATGTTTGATGCTGAATTAATTGATTACTATTAAGAATTGTTATTTAAAAAAAAAAAAAAAAAAAAGATGGAATAAAATGAGAGCGAAAAATGAATTTAATTTTAAGCTATGCAAACCAACTGCTTGGGTTTTTTTATATGGTTATAGAATACCACAAGAAAAAAATATTGTAAAAACACTAATTTAAGTACAATACACAATAAAGTATACAATTAAGTACACAATTAAGTACAATACAGTTATTTAAACACACAAAGTAGGAGGAAAATTATATGCTTTGGAATAAGTCGGTTCTTTTTCTAAAACTGAACTGCCATTTCATGAGCAACAGCAAGAATTTTCTAAGCTTTGCTTCTGTTGTAATGGTAACATAGCATGTAGTTTAGGCTGAAAAATATGATTCATTGTTTGAAAATACATATTTTTTCTTTTATTTTTAGTATTTACAGAATTTTATATTTTAGCGCATTGCATGCAGGTATATTTTTCACCATGGACTTATGCATGTAGCAGATGTTGTTCTGTGAGGGATGCTAAAAAAGCAAAGCGGTCTACTTTTCAAAATAGGAAAATAGCTTGACAGCAATGTCTTAAAGTAGGTTGAACTGATTATACAAAAAACATATTTTAACCTGGCCAACCAGAAAATTATCTTACATTTGTCTATCAGCCACAAAAAAGTGCAAGCATTTCTAGTGACTGTGTAAAAATGACTTTTTCAAGTCTCAGTCTAAGAAAACATTGCGTCTGAAAAATGACCTGTGCTGTAGTGGCAGACTGCAAAAAACAAAAGTATGCTTACCCGTACATGGTACAATTCTGCCTTTTTTCTGACTCTCTCACCTCTATTTTTATACAGCAATTTTTACCTTAACTGATTGCGGAAACATACTATTGATGATCACGATATAAATATAGTGGTGGGAGAGTCAAGAAAGAAAGTGGAACTGTTTGATGTATGGTTTGTCGCATGCAATGTGTTAAGGTGTTAAAGTTGATTTCTTTCATCATCATATAATTTTAAAGACTGGTGATTTTATATTAATTTTTAATGTTTTATATATGTCAGCATTTATCAATGTGTTCAGAATTTTTATGTATTTGTTTTCAGAGCTGTCACAAATTTTTTATATAAATTTTTTTTGCATGATTTGGGTATCTCTGAGATTTTTTGAAGATATATATTTATTGACAGAATTTGCAAAAAAAAAAAAAATAAAAAAAATATGTGTTACTAATTGGAACAAATTAATAAAATACTTTTTTTTTTAATCTGAAATATTTCCCTAAAATACTTGTCCACAGCAAGAAAAAGCATTTATATGTCCCATTTTTTATGAGATTAGCTTTTATTTTTTAGCTTCTTATTTTTCTTTTGTATTTTTTTAGCTTATTTTCTATGTGTTTTTTTTTTATATTTTTCTATGAAAATGTATCTAGTCAAAATAAAGGTTGATTTTGTAAATGTTAATATTTAATTAAATTTTATGTATTTTTTGTATGGAAGTTTAAAAGCATTTAGGAAATGAAAAAAAAAGAAAAAAAAAATGAGTTTTGATGTAGTTGTAGTATTCATCTTCTGCATCGACTATGCAAGAATCATATCATGAATTATGCAATGAGATGAGGACACATTTTTTTTTTTTTTTTTCTTTTGCCAGTGCTCAAAATTGAATGTGCATATATATATATAAAATGTGTTTGGCTTTTTATCTGGCAAAGTGTGTCCCATGTAAGTGAGTGCTCCTATTTATAGAGTGAAAAAATGTTTTCTGTGTGTGTATAGTATTCAGTTTTTCACGTCAATGTACAATTTATAGAGTTAAAAAAATTGCAAAATAAAGAGTGATTATGCAAATTTGTCATTGTTTTCTATTGTTTTAATTTGTTTCGTTTTATGCATATTGTAGTCACCTGGAAAAATCTATTCAGCATGTGGTGGCTAAACAAAATAAAATGGTGACTTAAAAGAATTAAATGACTTGTCTTTTGTGTGTGTGTGTGTGTATGTGTATGTATTTCTTTGACCTTTATGAGCATAAATTCCCTTAAATGACACAATAAAAATTGCATTTTTTGACAATAAAATGCAAATTATATCACATGGCAACAAAATAATTCTTCATTCAGAAGTAGGATGCCAGAAAAAAAAATATACATATATATCTGTACTGATAAGTATAAAGGATTTAAGTCCATACTCTTGATTTTTCAGGAGACGAAAAATAAAGTTAAACTAACTAAAAACTAATCAGAAGAATCGATTAGGGAAAAGGGATTAGGTTGATTTATACCCTTTATACAATTCAGTGATTGTCATTCTTCATTTAATAAAGGGAAAAAATTGAATTTAATATTTTATACTAAAGATTAATGCTAAATTTCTGACTTGAATCTTTTTTTACCAATGGATTTTCTCAAAGACTAAATGACATGGATTTAAATCCTTTATACCAATCGATAGAGAATTTTTTTTCTGAGTCTGACTATGTACTTAACTCAAAATCGACATTTTTGGACTTAAATCCTTTATACTTATCAGTACAGATATATGTATATTGGCAATTGTGCATAAAAAAAAAAAAAATATGAATTTTGTTGATTAACAGTGAAATAATCGCTTGTTTCAGAAATTTGTGAAAAACATATACTTATTTCAATAGTTAGTTTGCAATTAAACGTATTTTCTTTCAATCCACATTACATGAATCATCCATAAAATTATTGTTTATTTGTCTGCTAGCTACAAAAAAGTGCAAATTTTTCTATTGAGTATGTAAAAATGACATTTTAAAGGTTAAAATTTATTTATGAAAAATGACCTTTAACAGAAATTAATGGTCATAAAACAGATCTGTCAGAAAATTTGTGACATAAAAACAATATATTTATGTTCACATAAACAGTAAAATTGTATTGAAATTTTATTTTTCCGACAGAGTGAAAATAATGCCTGGACTGTGACTCGAACCCCGGATCTTTGACTTACAAAAAGCATGGTTTTAATATTTCTACACATAAAATAAGTGGCATAATTAATAAAAAAGGAAAGAAATGTCAGAGTTTACATTTGGTTGGAGAAAAGTCAAAGTATGCATACCCAATAAAAGTGTGTACAATTCTTATTAAATCTAAAGATGCATCTCATGTTTTAAAAAGAAAATTCAACCCCCCAAAGAGCTATCACAAAATCTTTAAATATCTCTGTAAGAATTGTGAACAAAATTACAGTGATGGAAAAAAAAATCCCAACACCAGGAAGGAGCTGTGCTAGATAAACGAAATTTGGTAGGCGTGTTTATACATCTGAAAGATGATGTCGATTCAAATTTCGAGCTACGCGCATAAGTGTGGCGCTAGTAGCGACACTATGAACATGCAAATGAGGTTTGCTTTAAAAAAGCGCTGTAAGGTTCGTGATCGTTATTTACAGTTGAGATTTGACGTAGTGGGTTAATGTTAGTCAAGGATGCCTCTAAGAAGACGAAGAAGCCATTATCAACAGCTCACTGAGTTTGAACGAGGTCGTGTAGTAGGGCTACGAGAAGGTGGGTTTTCTTTCCGCGATATTGCAGAAAGACTTGGCAGGAATGTATCCACTGTGCATGAGCGTTGGCAGCAGTGCTCAAGGGAAGGTACTGCCTCAAGAAGACCGGATTCCGGGTGGCCACGTGGCACTACTAAGAGGGAAGACTGCCGTGTTCGGCGTATGGCTGTGGCTAATCGTACTGCGTCTGCAGCTGAAATTCGAGCTGCAGTTGGCACCACAGTGACACAACGAACTGTTACAAATCGGTTACTTCAAGGACAGCTCCGAGCCAGACGTCCTGTAGCGTGCATTCCACTGACTCCAAACCACTGCCGTTTGCGACATGAGTGGTGTCAAGCTAGAGCTCATTGGAGGACGGAGTGGAGATCTGTTGTGTTTTCTGATGAAAGCCGGTTCTGCCTTGGTCGCAGTGATAGCCGTGTGTTGGTTAGAAGCAGGCCAGGTGAACACCTGCTAACGACCTGTCTGCGGCCTAGACACACAGGGCCTACTCCTGGAGTTATGGTTTGAGGAGTAATTTCGTATGACAGCAGGAGCACTCTCGTGGTTATCCCACGCACCCTGACTGCAAATTTGTACGTCAGTCTAGTGATACAACCTGTTGTGCTGCCATTCATGAACAGCATTCAAAGGGGTGTTTTCCAACAGGATAATGCTCGCCCTCATACCGCTGTTGTAACCCAACATGCTCTACAGAGTGTCGACATGTTGCCTTGGCCTGCTAGATCACCAGATCTTTCTCCAATCGAGCACGTATGGGACATCATTGGACGACAACTCCAGCGTCATCCACAACCAGCATTAACCATCCCTGCATTGACCACCCAAGTGCAACAGGCATGGAACTCCATCCCACAAACTGATATCAGACACCTGTACGGCACAATGCATGCACGTTTGCATGCTTGCATTCAAAATTCTGGCGGTTACTGTGGTGAAACGAAAGTTCGTCGTTGAAAGTTATGAAAACAGAAGTATAGTATGAAAGATAATTTTATTTTTAAAAATGTAAAGTGATCGTAATAAAAAATTACTAGTAGTAATTTAAATGGTAGTACTCACCAGATTTAATCATTATCGCCAAGCTAAAGAATTCCAGGCATTAATTCGTTCATTACAATGAATAGATCCATCTTTGTTTTAAAGAATATGTTTTTATTTCACATGAAAATCATCCAACAAAAATTCAAAAGGCCAATTTGGGTTATTTTTATAAGAGAAGAATTAAAACTACTGAAAAAGGAGAAGAATGCGCGAGCTGCCGCACCAATGCCGATCGCAAAGGAAGAAATCAGCCGAATCGCTGGCCCTCGTTCCATGTCCTGCTCTGCGGAGCTCCCGGAGTAGACTGCCGCAAAATGCGATCTGGAATCAACGGTAATCTCGCATCTGCGAAACCGCGCGCCGATAGGCGGAAACTGAACATGTGACAAAAGCGCGGTGAAGTAAAGTTAGGCAATACACTTACACAATGCCGGGAAAGGAAATATTTCGCCGAAATGGTGAAAATATTTAAATTAAATTACGATCGCGGAAAATACGTGATAAATAAATTACAAAATATTAATATATGGATGTCTTAAAATAGATCCGGATTATTTAATACTTAAATTGAGGTTCTTTATAAGTTGATATTAATTTAAGAGGGAAAATAGAACATTAAAAATTGGATGAAAGCTGGAAAGAATGGTGATAGCTTTTCATCACAATTCCACCCTTTCACAGCAATTTTTTTTTTTTTTTTTTTTTTTTTTTTTTAGGCATGACTGGTGCAGGCAAGTCGCATCCATCAAATCTCCACAAAAGGTAAAGAAAAAAATATTACACATTGAGTTTGCACTGAAATTCCGTACATCATTATGATTAAGTGTTTTGCCAAATAAATGCAATATAAATAAATTGTATCACCATGAATTATGAGTAGGTACCATTTTTCAAAATTTTAGAATGTTAAATAAAAAAAATGTGATACAAGGAGATGTACACCAAAATAAATACAATGTGCTACATGTAAAATAAGAAACATAAAGATACAACACATACATTGTGTAATAAAATAAAGTAATATGTTAAACACATTGCATGCAAATTATACTAAAAATAAAAATATTGCGTGTGATCACACTTTAAAAAATACATAAATTAGTCAGCAATCTGAATATTACACAATCAATCACCTGTGAATAAGATTTCAAATACCGTGTGGAAATATAGAAATTAAGAATTTAAAACTTAAAAAATGAAAGAACTGAAACATGTGCAAAACTGAAAAAAAAAAAATTGTGAACTATTGAAATAAAGAACCATGGAATTAATGACAAGTGCAAATCTACACAGCAGCTACAGTCCACAGTGCAAATTCAACACTCATCAGAGAACATTAGAGACAATGAGATGCACAAACAAGTTCACCAGCGAACAAATTTGGCGGCACTTTGCATCATAAGCAGAGTTAACAAAATAAGAAATACTTAAGATTGTAGAAAATTTTGACAGGTATGAACCAAAAATCCCTGAGGCAAAATGAAAATAAACACAAGATTGACTAATGCAAACTGACTACATAATAAGATTAAATAAAAAATATATATACAGTACTGGCCAGAATGGATGACTCACCACAAAAAACTGTGATGTTTATGAATGCACAAGAATAATTGCATTTAACTAAGTATTCATTTTATGGGAATTATTAATTTTAGTTATATAAGCACAGTGTACACACATAATTGAGAAAGGGTTCAATATTTAGTGTGGAAACCTTTTTTTTTCAATACAGCTTGGATACGATCAGGCACGGACATACATAATTTTTCACAATAGTCTGGTGTAATTTCTGTAATCCATACTTGTTTTATAGTTTCTTTTAAGTCCGAAAGTGAAGTGGGGTTATGCTCAGCAACTTTGCGCTTTAAAATTACCCAACGCCAACAGTTCTCGATTGGGTTTAGATCCGGGGAATTTCCGGGCCACAGCCCAAGGATCTGAAACCTCTGCTTTGCAATCCATGTCTTAACAGATTTTGTCTGGTGGCAAGGTGCTCCATCATGTTGGAAGTGTGTACACTGGTTGATATTCATAAACGGGTGGTAACTTCTCCTTTCGCATATTGAGATAAACAGTTCAATTAATTAATGTGCCTTCAGACATGAACCACAAACCACATCTTCCTTTAGCACAAATGACTCCCCAGACCATTAGTTTTGCAGCATTCTTCACGGTGGGAATAATGTAGCGTTGACAGTCCCTTTTATTGGGAGGCCGTCGCGTCGTATGTTTCTACAAAATGCATAAAACTGCGATACTTGAGTCTCGTCTGAAAACTTGAGTCTCGTCTTTCCATTGCTCCGCAGTCCAACCCTGATACTTTTCACAAAATATCAGTCGGTCAGAAATGTTTTTGGGAGACAATTTAGGATTCTTAGCAGGCTTGTAGTATTTTAAATTGGCACTAATAGCCTCCTGCGAATTGTCCTTTGGCTAGTGATATTAACATCTTTTGGTAAACCAGCTTGGATTGCTCTCGCTGATTTTCTGGGTAAATTCTTCGCTGCCAAAATT
Organism: Salticus scenicus; assembly: GCA_963930645.1. Lineage (NCBI taxonomy): Eukaryota > Metazoa > Arthropoda > Arachnida > Araneae > Salticidae > Salticus > Salticus scenicus. The sequence goes on from OZ005659.1 coordinate 72,488,888, forward strand.
ATGGACTCATCCATGCGCTTCCTTGTGCTCTTTTGACGACCTTTTGGCTTTGAATATCCATAATTTCCGGTTCTTTTGAAATTACTTATAGATCTGGAAACTGTCTTTTGTGCCAATTGTAATCTGGTAGCAATTTCCCGAGTACTATAACCTTCTTCGCTCAGAACCTTTATTTGTGTATGCATTTCGTGTGAAATTCTTTTACCAGGCATTTTTATATTATTTCACCCTTCTGCAAAAATTTTTACGTCAACACATGGTGAACACAACTAATGAACTAACGAAATGCCAAGCAAGAACACCTGCACTTTGGCAGACAGCCAAAACGAACATCTGGTGCCAATACGTCACTATGAATGGGAAAAAACAAGTGAGTCATCCATTTTGGCCAGTACTGTATAATATCAATGCAAACAAATATTGTATTATACACATTGTAAATGTGCATATGAAAAAGTAAAATATATTTAGTAAGGAAAGTTTCACACAAAAAAATCAATATAAAAAAACATGACAGTAATGTAAACAAATATTGTACCACACAGATTGTAAATGCACTATATGAAAGAGCAAAACATATTTAGCAAATAAAGCCTTATGCAAAAATTTTGCTGAGTACGAAAAGTTATTACTTCTTCCACAGTTTTTACTTTCTTCTATATGTAATATAGAGAAAGTATTGGATTCGCGAAAATTTTCGACCTCCATTTTTTGACGGATCTACACGTTTTGGGATGTCCTGAACACGAATTGATAGTTTTTTAAAAATGTCTGTCTGTCTGTGGTTTCGTTTTTTCACCGTATGTCACGAACCAATGAATGAAATTCAACCAAACTTGGTATATAGTTGGACCCTGGCGGGGCATTGTGCTGATTAGATTTGGGGATCAATAGCCCAGCAGGTGGCGCTGTGATCGCATTTTATGTAAATTTTTAACATGGCAGTATAGGACAAATTTTCGTATTTTTCACCGTATCTGACGAACCAATGAATGAAATTCAACCAAACTTGGTATATAGTTGGAACCTGACGGGGCATGGTGCTGATTAGATTTGGGGATCAATCGTCCAGCAGGTGGCGCTGTGATCGCAAAATTTCGTATTTTCCACCGTATCTCACGAACCGATGAATGAAATTGAACCAAACTTGGTGTATAGTTGGACCCTGACATGGAAAGGGTCTGATTAGATTTTGGGATCAATCGCCCAGCAGATGGCGCTGTGATCGCATTTTATGTAAACTTTTAACATGGCAGTATAGGACAAAATTTCGTATAAATGTACATAATGAGCGTTATTTTAAACTTGTGATTGCAAAATTAATATGAATTATTGATAATAGTAGTAGTTAACTACGAAAAAAATTTTGTGCATGTGGGGGCACCGGTGCCCCCCCTGGGGGGGGGGGTAAATTTTCAAGATGGGTATCTTTCAAAAGATCTTGTCAATACCTTTAAAACGAATGGTTGAACTATAAATCTGTGACAATTTGAAACAAAGTTATCGATTTTTTTACTTTTAACAAAAAAAAACTTAGAAAAAAAATCGTTTTTTTTTTTTTTTTTTTTTTTTTAACGAAATTTAACCAAACTTGGTATTTAGTTGGTCCCCGACATGGTGCTGATTACATTTGGGGATCAATAGCTCAACAGGTGGCGCTGTGATCGCATTTTTTCTAAATTTTTAACATGGCAGTATAGGACAAAATTTCGTATAAATGTACATAATGAGAGTTATTTTTAACTTGTGATTGTAAAATTAATATGAGTTATTGATAATAGTAATAGTTAACTAGGAAAAAATTTCTGTGCATGTGGGGGCATCGCTTCCCCCCCTGGGGGGGGGGTAAATTTTCAAGATGGGTATCTTTCGAAAGATCTCGTCAATACCTTTAAAACGAATGGTTGAACTATAAATCTGTGATAATTTAAAACAAAGTTATCGATTTTTTTTACTTTTAACAAAAAAAAACAGAAAAAAAAATCGTAATTTTTTTTTTTTTTTTTTTTTTTTTTTTTAAATATTGTTACTGGTTTAATATGTATTACTTTTAACAAAAAAAAAAAAAAAAAAAAAAAAAAAAACGAAAAAAATCGTAATTTTTTTTTTTTAATATTGTTACTGATTGAATATGTATATAGGAAAATATAGAAGAAAGTGTTGTGGTGGCCACAACATACTAGTTTATTACATGTTCGTGGTCTCAAGTTGTAATTTAAATTTGCTTTTAAGAGTTTATTGTGAGACCTTGTAAGTATTTGTGGAGGGTTATACTGTTTCTTGTTGGCTTTATTGATAACGGAGGCAGATGTATCACTAGATTCAGAGTAAATACTGTCATTACCTGATTGATGAGGATTTCGGTTGTTTGAGGATATTCGTGATCTAATGAAGCTAATGAAAATTTAGGACTTATCACAGGAGGATGTTGAAAAACGACAGGATCAGCTGGTGCAACAGAAGATACCGGTTCAGGAGTAAGTTTAGGCATCTCTATAGATACAGCATCAGAGCACTCCTTTGGACTGCAAGGTTGCTGGGTCGGAATGGCAAGGGTCTGGTTCCAATCTGGTTGGGATAGAGTATCATCATCATAGGAATGGTGTATCTCTATTTCATCAGATTCATTGGGCTCTCTAAAACTGTATACAGGGCCTGGAAAATATACAACTGCTTCCTGTGAAGTAGAGTAAAAAGAGTTATTAACAGTATAGTTAGACAGAGAAGTAATAGGAACATTTAGACATCTAGTATTTGTAGTTTCGGCAGGTGTGTTATGTTGTGGAACAGGCGGGTCCTGTGTGACCAGGTGCTGAGGTCTGGGACGCGATAAGACCAATCTATCAATATGGAAGATAGAGGTTTTTCCTTCTGGATTTCCAGCTCGGCGGATACAACAATTTACAGGGCTTATTATCTGTACTACTTCAAATGGTCCATCTAACTTCTTTGAAAACTTTTTGACTGGTTTTATGTAAACAATGTCACCTTGTTTAAATTTTCTGAGCTTTTTATATTGAGATTGTTTTTGTTAATTGTATTGTTGGGAAAATTGAAGATTATTGTAAACTAACGCATAAATATGATTGATTGCTTTAAAGATTTCATTTAAGGAATGAGACAAATTTAGAACTGGTGTCATACGTGAAGGATCAGCAATATCTGTTACGAGGGAGAGTTCTCTAGCAAAATGTATTTGGTTCGGAGAAAAACCTGTGGAAGGATGTTTCGAGCCGTTGAACAGAGATTTATGAAGATCTATTGCATGGAAAAAACTCTTTCCCTCAAGTTGAAGTGCGGAAATTGTGGCTTTTATTGATGAATTTATTCTTTCCGAAATTCCGTTCGCCTGCGGATGTCCTGTAGAACAATGCCTCAAATTTATGTGTAAGACGTCTTTTAAATTATTGAACACGGCTGAATTGAATTGTACTCCTAGATCTGATAGGATTTGTGCTGACCTTCAGTAACTGCAAATATATTTGAAAATTTTCTCCGCAACAGAACTAGCAGTGATGATTTTGATGGGATATAATTCCATGTGTCTTTAAAAAATATTGACAATAGTGAGTACATGAAATTTGTTCTTAAAAGGTCCTACTAAATCGATACTGATCATCTCGGAGGGATGAGACGGCAAAATAGTGTCTTGGTACGGAGCACGAGGATATTTTTGTGGTTTTGCTTGAAGGCAAACACAGCATGAGTTTATGTAGACTTGGGTATCACTAAACATTCCTTTCCACCAGTAATTACGTTGCAGTAATTGGTGTGTTTTTTGCACACCGAGATGAGTAAGGTGAGCAATTCTCAAAACTTTTGGTATTAGGGAAACGGGACCAACGATCCTTGGTATGAAGTCAATATTTGTTCTTTTATTGCCACAATTGAACATAAGAAGATTGTTGGAGGAATTTATAGAATATTTCTTATTGAGAGATGAGAATTTGCGTTGCAGTATGGAATTGTAGATTTTTGATATTTTTTTATCTTTTAATTGTTCAGACAAAATGGTGGCGACAGAAATTTCTAAAAGAGGATTTTGTGGTTGCATGTGAGTGGAGGTATGAATTGTGTTTACATACTGCTCATCATTATTAGCTGGTTGTTTAATTGATGTAATTTCCTCAATGGGAAGGATCTCGTTGGTCTGTATAAGTTGTGGATGTGATTGAATTTTTTGCTTTTCTGGACTTACAGGCAATCTTGACAAATAGTCTGCAAGTACATTTTGCTTGCCAGGAATGTGGGAGAAAGTAAAATAGTACTCATCTAATTGAAGCAACCATCTGGTTGTTAGATCGGTTGGAGAGGAAGACTTACGAAAATGTTTTAGTGGAAGACTATCAGATAGTACTATGAAGTGTCTATTATACAAATAGTATTTATAAGCTTGAACGCCTTTTACTATGGCCATCAGCTCTTTCTTTAAAGTGGGGTATTTCATTTCTGATTTGGACAAAGTCTTACTAAAATATGAGACTGGTAGTAACTTGCCATCAAAGTCTTGCATCAGACAAGCCGAAATTGCCTGATTTGAGGCATCCGTATTAAGGTAAAAAGTTTTGTCCCACATCGGTTGTTTGAGAAATGGTTCCTTGAAGAAAAAGTCCTGCAATTCCTTGAAAGCTTTTTCATGTTCGGTTTTCCATTTAAATGAGGCCTTATTTGAAGTGAGTTGGTTAAGTAGCACTGTTTTCTGAACAAAGTTTGACACTAAGTTACGATAGAAGGAGCAAAGTCCTAAAAATTTCTTTAAGTGTTTTTTTGTTTTAGGAGTGGGGAAAGCGGTGATCTTTGTAATATTGCTAGTGATGGGTTCAATTTTGTTTTCTGAAATTCTAAATCCCAGATAATCTATTTTGTCTTGATGAAAATTACACTTTGTGGGACTAAGTGTAAGATTATACTTAGATAGACATTTGAAAAGAGCTTCGAGTTTCTCAATAGATTCAGTTAGTGAATTTGCAGCCACGACTACGTCGTCCTGGTATGCAAAGAGTCCTGGAAGGTTTACCTCATCCAAAATTTTGTTCATCAAATGTTGAAAGATTGAAGCTGAATTTTTCAAGTCAAAAACTAGTCCGTTGTATTGAAATGTTCCAAAGGGTGTGTTAAAAGCAAGTTTTTGTCTATATTCTTCAGGTAGATTTATTTGATTGTATGCACTGTGAAGGTCTAGATTTGAATAAAATTTAAATTGAGCTGTGTTTGAAATAATGTCCTGTATCTTCGGAAGAGGGTAAGAAGACTGTGTTATTATGGCATTTACCAATCGAAGATCAAGAGCAAACCGATATTTTTTAATTCCATCCGCACCAATTTTCTTTTTTACGAGAAGGAGAGGACAGGCCCAATCCGAAATGGTGTTGGAAATAATACCTGCCTCTTTCATTTCTTCCAACTGCCTTTTGGATTCAGCTTGGAGACTTTGAGGAATTGGATACGGAAGTGATCTTCAAGGAAAGTTAGAGGTGAAATTTAAGTGTGGCACAACATAGTCTGTGTGACCCATGGTATTCAGAGTGGAAGAGAACACTGACCAATGCCGGGTAAGTAATTTTTTTATTTCAGATTGTTGTTGTGAATTAATATGATCTATTTTAAAATTATCTATATTGAATTCCTTTTTCCTTAAAGTCAATGTGTCTTCAGAAGCTTTGATTAATTTTACAAATGCATTTACTTGTGGGATGTTTTCGTTTTGCAATTCTTGTATATCATCTATCTCATAGACATGACCTAGGCATTGATTTTTGTTTAAATGAATAGTTTCATCAGAAATATTTTTAAGAAACACATTGAATACAATTTTATTTTGTTGAGAATTTTCAGAAGTATTAAAATTTAAATCCTTTAAAGAAATGATAGCCATAGGACAGTCCCTTTTGTTATCCGGAATGGATTCAAATAGAAAATTTAAATTTGAAGAAATGTTATTACAGAATACCTTAACAAATAATTCTTCATTTGGTTGTATTAATACCTTATTCACAAGCCTAGCTTCGAAAATATTATTTTGTAAGGGAGAAGAATTTTGAGAAACAATAGCATATGTATGATTATCATTAGGTAAATTATTATTGTTAAACTGCATTTGTTGTACCTCCCGATACACAGTAGAATTTTAAGAAATAACGTTATTATTGACATGATCATTATACACATCACTATGTGGGGTTTGTTGTGTCTCTGAATAAACACCCGAAGTAATTCTAGAAACAGTAGAAGCACTTTGAGAAACATTAGCATTATTATCATTATTTACATTTTGAACATTTAGCAACTCGTTATTATCTTCACTGAGAATTGACACAAATGGAAATTATAGATCCTTATAAATTACGGATTTTGTTGAAAAGTTCACCGTCATGGCATGTTTTTGCAGAAAGTCTGTGCCCAAAAGACCAGAAAAATGAGACTGTGAAAAGTCCACAAGGAAAAATGGATGTCGAAAAAATTGCTTGTGTACATGGAAGCTTATTTCTGCACATCCAACAAAATTGACTGGTGAATTTATTGTCTTTATGGTAACATTTCTTGATATAAATTTATAATGACTGAATGATTTTATGCTCTTGAAGAACTCAGCGGATATCAAGGAGATACTAGATCCCGAATCAACAAGAAATTTAAATTCTAACTTAGCAAGTGTCACATTAATCAAAGGAGGTGGAACGAGAGAATTTTTATCATGCACTGAATAAGTGAAGTGTTCTTTAGAATTATTATCAAGAAATGAGACATTATTATGTACATAATCCACAAATGTATCTGCATCTGGTGCGACAGTGTGATCATTAGTATCATTAAAGGTTTGAGTGGACTTGTTTCTGAGATCTCTCATTGCATGAAGATGCAAAAAGTTATTTTTGAAAGTTGGAGGTGGCATATTCGGTACCATCATAGGGGGTACGAATGTATGAGAAACCCTGGCACCTTCAGAGCCTCTCAATTGTTGTTTGGGTGGGTTGGTAACATTTGTTGAGTGCCAGGAATTGGCAAAGTATTGTTCTGAAACTGATAAGGCAGAGACTGCTGAACATTGAATTTTGGTGGAGCAGGTGCTTGCATTTGTTGTGGCGCAGACGACTGTTCAAAAGGAAAAGGAGTTGCTTGTGAAAAAGTAGCAGTCGGTTGCAGAGAGTTCACAAGATGTGATTGCAAAAATGGTAGAGGTGGTGGTAAAGTGGATAATTGAGGGTTCCCATTATTAACATGAGGAACGGGAGTATCTTGCAAAACCTTGCCAAAGCGATCTTCAAATTGGCGACACCTATTGAGTTCGTGGCCATATTTGCCACAAAATTGGCATTTTGTTCTGTGTATATTGAATTTGTTTCTATTGTATTCGTATGATCTAGTATTATTGAATTTACGTTTGTTGTTGAATTTATATTTTGTAGACCTTCGGTTCCAATGAGAAACTTCTGGTGAATGTGACTGATTTGTTTTCTTCACGTATGTATTGTTAGAATCAGTTGGATTTGCATTCTTGACTTTTACTAGATTAATCTGTGCAGTTAGAGGGTTTAATTTTATATCTGTGTCAGACGTTGAATGATTTGTTGCCAAGTAATTTAGAATGTTGTGATTAGCATATTGAGTGTATAAGTTTGCAGCTTTTTCTACAGCTTCATCAAAATTAATAGGTGCCTGCTCAACTAGCTTGATTTTAATACTGGTAGGAACAGCCTGGAAAAATTTTGTAAGTTTTATTTGTTGCAGGGCACCCTCATCCAAAACTTTAGGATACACTATTGAGGTAAGTTTGCTTATTCGATGTGCTAACGATCTGATATTTTCACCTGGGAGAAGGGTTATACCCTCAAAATCATTCATGCTGTTTTGTGTAGTAGTGTTGGTAAAGAACATCTTTAATTTTTGTAAAAGTTCTGAATGTGATGTGATTTTCTGCAACTCCGGAGATTCAATGTAATATTTGAACGCAGCCCCATCAAGTCTTGATTTCAGCATGATGAGTGCTTCAGCAGATAATTTATTTAATTGTATGTAAGAAGTAAATTGTTCTTTAAAGAACGAAAATTTTTCAGGATCTCCCGAAAATGGGGTGATGTTAAATGAGAATTTATGAGCCATTTGTACTCTATATTTTATACTTATTTGTAATATTCACCAGACTAATGAAAAAAAAATCAACAATGCATTTGACCAAAATATTTCATAACACCATAAATAGGTAAACCAATTATATTATATTGTACTCATAGAAACAGGAACAACATACCAAAAATACTCATGAGTTTTTACATTTTCAACACTAATTTCTTTATATATTTTCAACACTAATTTCTTTATTTATTTTCAACAAGAATAATTTTAAAATTCTGTAAAGACTGTAATCAAAACATAAACAAAAGAATTCTTTTTTTTTTTTTTTTTTTTAACCAAAAGTATCTTAATTTACAATCCAGTGAAATAATACTTCATAAACAATTTTAAAACGAAACAAATATACTGGATAAATATATCAAATATCTTCATTAGAATTTATATTTTAGCACATTTTCATCAATTCGATACAATATTTTATGTACTTTCGTTTTCAAACTTTTGTTCTTTATTTTTATTCTTTGATTTGCAATACCTATATTTCTGAAATAAACCTTATTAAATTTCTCAAAATCTATTTATTTTATTTGTGCCATCGGCCTATCTCATAACAATATTAATTTTTAAGTATTATTAGATGAAATGAACGAACCATGTGCCATCCGGCGACGAAGGTCCGGACACCAACTGTGGTAAAACGAAAGTTCGTCGTTGAAAGTTATGAAAGCAGAAGTATAGTATGAAAGATAATTTTATTTTTAAAAATGTAAAGTGATCGTAATAAAAAATTACTAGTAGTAATTTAAATGGTAGTACTCACCAGATTTAATCATTATCGCCAAGCTAAAGAATTCCAGGCATTAATTCGTTCATTATAATGAATAGATCCATCTTTGTTTTAAAGAATATGTTTTTATTTCACATGAAAATCATCCAACAAAAATTCAAAAGGCCAATTTGGGTTATTTTTATAAGAGAATTAAAACTACTGAAAAGGGAGGAGAATGCGCGAGCTGCCGCACCAATGCCGATCGCAAAGGAAAAAATCAGCCGAATCGCTGACCCTCGTTCCATGTCCTGCTCTGCGGAGCTCCCGGAGTAGACTGCCGCGAAATGCGATCTGGAATCAACGGTAATCTCGCATCCGCGAAACCGCGCGCCGATAGGCGGAAACTGAGCATGTGACAAAAGCGCGGTGAAGTAAAGTTATGCAATACACAATGCCGGGAAAGGAAATATTTCGCCGAAATGGTGAAAATATTTAAATTAAATTACGATCGCGGAAAATACGTGATAAATAAATTACAAAATATTAATATATGGATGTCTTAAAATAGATCCGGATTATTTAATACTTAAATTGAGGTTCTTTATAAGTTGATATTAATTAATTTAAGAGGGAAAATAGAACATTAAAAATTGGATGAAAGCTGGAAAGAATGGTGATAGCTTTTCATCACAGTTACACCGGTTACTAATGTACCAACATTTCACATTTTAAATGGCTCTTCTCGCCAATGGCTCTACCTGTGATCTTGAAACTTTAATCAATTAAATATGTTACCTAGACAAATGTATTGCTGAAATTTCATTACTGTACAATAATTTTTTCTTGGTGTTGGGATTTTTTTTCCCATCAGTGTATAAAATCTCATTTAAAGCTTATCAGACCAAAACTACATGATGTTCATCGCATAATGTTGAAATATATTTCTCAGTGTAAAACTAGGCAGATTGTTGTATAAAAATTATTTGGCAGGTGAAAAATGGAAGCATATAGTTACAACTGAAGAGGCTTGGATATAATTATCTAATTACAATAGAGAAAGATTGATTTACTACTAAAAAAGACTTAAAATGTTGGTTTAGGGAAAACAAGGAAAATTTTGCTAAAGCTTCTGTGGTTATTATTCGATTCTCTTATAATGGGAAATGTAATATAAGGAAAGTAGAAAAAAATATCAAAATAATATTTAAATGCATTTCACCCAAATCCCCAAATGTGTCATCTATTGATAACAGTGCATTTGGATTTTTAAAACAAACTCTTTTTAAGTGGTATCCGAAAACATTGGATGAACTCTGGAAGATTGTGAAGAAGGAGTGGAACAAAATCAACCTTAAAACCCGAATAAACTACTACGTCAGAAACGCCAAAGAAAAATATTGGAAATGCATACAGCTGTTTCGGTAGCCTTAAGCGTGCCGTCTTCAGTGCAAAAAGGATTCTGAATCTGGAGCAGTGGTCGTATATATAGGAGAGGGGCCGAATTTTGTTCAACCAATAGGATTATGGGAAAGGTGGGGAGAGTGGCCAATAGGAATTTAGGAAAGTTAGCTGTGTAAACAGTAGAAAAATTAAGAAAATGTGGACTAAATATAAAATTTCATGAACTCTATTTCTTTGAAGCTTTTCATATTTATAAAAATTTTAAAAACATTGTAAATTGTGATTTCGCTAGTCCCTATTTTTCTGACTGTTGGAAATTTTATATTCAGTCCACATTTTCTTAATTTTTCTACTGTTTACACAGCTAACTTTCCTAAATTCCTATTGGCCACTCTCCCCACCTTTCCCATAATCCTATTGGTTGAACTAAATTCGGCCCCTCTCCTATATATACAAGCACTTCTCCAGATTCAGAATCCTTTTTGTACTGAAGACGGTACGCTTAAGGCTACCGAAACAGCTGTATGTATTTCCAATATTTTTCTTTGGCGTTTCTGACGTAATAGTTTCTTCGGATTTTGATATTGCAACGCCAAGTCTCTTGTTATTAAAATCAACCTTGTTGTTTTTTAAAAAAATGCTCTGTTATTTTGGAAATCAAGATGTAATATGGTAGTTCAACAAAGAGCTTTCATTGAATAAATTAAAAAAATTAAATTCTTATATTTGGTTATATATAAGAACTAATATAAAAGTTCAAAATATAAGTTACAGTGCGATACCAAATATAAGTTCTTATATAAGTCTAAATATAAGTTCTTATATTGGTCTTTGCAAAATCATTAAGTGTGTGAATCTCCTCTGTATATGAATTTGATTCCTTACCCCTCTCTCCCCTCCCCGGCCCTCAAAACTTAATAATATGTTTTTGTATATCCAGTCTCTGTTTAAAAAAATTTCTGTACCTATCGTCCCCCTTCTCATCTTACTTCCACTCTAATAACTTTTTGCAGCTTCAAAAGTACAAACAATTCTTCACTCCAAAAAACTAGTGGAATGATTTTGATTTTTTTTTTTTTTTTTTTTTTTTTTACCACAAGTTCTATTTTAAAAATACATCTGCCTCCAGTGAAATTCTTTAGAAATCATTGTAAAATATGTTTTGCCCCTCCCTTGATTTTTTTTTTTTCCCCTGCTATCACCTATGTAGGAGAGAAGGCAAATATGGTTAATCCTGCTAAATCTCCACCTCTGTTTTAAGGCCACTTCCTTTTTGAGGTCAATTTTTGACAGTCTTAGAAGGGAATGACATACAGAAATGGGACTTTGGGCAAAATTATTTGTGGTTCCTTTAAATGGGGGCCTGGGTACTTACCCTGGCCCCATTTACCCATGATAAATTTAAAATTTGTAATTCTTAAAATTGAATCACTTACAAATTTTTTCCATTTTATTAAATCCTGTGTACTTATTTACATATCTTGTAATTTGTTATGTACGTCTAAAAGATCAATATTAAGAATGTAAAATACCAAACCTGCCAACAACCAAAGCTTATGTCATTTTATGAGGAAATTTATTTATAAAATTAGTCATTACTTAATATATTCTTTTTACATTCCATTTTCACACTCAAGAAATGCACAGCCATTAAATTTGTTCTTGTTTTCCAAAAATTTGATTATTTAAAATTCAAATAATTCATTTTGTAGCTAGCTATACATTGAGAAAAATGAGCTAAATACATTTTCCACATCAGTTAGCTTCAAAATCTTTATTAGCTTCATATGTAGAATTAAGAAAAATCAGTTTTTTCCAAAAAGAATAAATTTAACGGTTGTAAATTTTCTGAATTTAAAAACGGAATTAAAATATTCTGGTGTGCCACTCACAGGACTTTCTTTTACTCTGCATTTCAGTATTATAATTGCAGATTAAGGGATATTGTTTTTAACCTACATTAAAAATAATTCAAATTAAGTTTAGCAACTGTTTTATTTGATAAGTAATTCTGCGGGATAGGGTCTACCGCTGTCACACAGAGGTTGAGGATTCAACCCCCCACCCCCTTCCCATTTGAATATAATAGCTACACTTATATAAAATTCATGGCTTTTATTAAATTCCGAAGTTTATTCCAAATTATTCAGACAATTTTCACCCGCCCCACTCCTTAAAACTTATTAATTTTGAACAAACTTTTCAGGTAGCAATCTAATAGGAACTTCAAAAATACAACATTTGAAGTACCTGGAATTAATTTACACTGATAACAGACATACAATCCTTGAAAACTTGACTTGAATATTCAGAGAACCTCAAAATACATAATTAGGGTAAGTGCACCAGTGATTGACACCTTTAGAGCAATCTGTGATGTTTTTAATGTTCTGGTCATCAGAAAATATTTTTAGAAATCTTAAGTTTGTACATATGGTATGAAAGACATTCAGAACCACATATATGTTAAAATATATACATTTGATAACAATTATTATTTTTTTTTAATGAATTTTTATTTGACACCCACTCAATGTTCCAGTAATTGACACAGCCAGTTTTTCATTTTATCAGCAATTAGCACCCTATGTTTCAGTGTTTGACACTGCTAGTTATTCATTTTACCAGTTATTAGCACCCTATGCTCCAGTGTTTGACATAAAATGTTAAAATTTTTATATGTAAAATATATGATTTTATTATTTTTCTTATTTATTAAATATTTCGGGATAGATGTCAATTACTGGAGCATGCTAATCACTGGAGCACCTACCCTATATATATTAGGGGGGGAAAAGAAAGAGTGAAAATTTAATTTAAAAAAAAAAAAAATTATTTAACGTATGTGTATGAGAAATTAATTTTCTTTCCTGAACAATTTTCCAGGACATGATAAAATATAGTAAAGCACTTCTACCAATTACAATAAACAAAGAATGTTTTTGCTTAGTTATTGGTAGCCCTGTAAATCTTTAAATTATGCACACACTATATTATGTATTTAAACGTAGTCCTGTATTGATAACACACTGCACAACCTCCTAAAATGCACTTCCAGCAATTTCCAAGGGCAGTCCCACTATATTCTAGTTCTTTTGCATAACCATAGCCCTGTAAACTAATGGTGAATGATTTTCCTATCATATTCTATATGAAACATGCTTTTATGAATATATAAAATATCAATATGTATTCATATCATTTTGTTTAGTGCAGCCTAGAGATGTTAAAGTGTACCTACCAAAATTTTCTCCCATAGACGTAATGCATTTGAATTATCTTGTATATCCCTGCACACAAATCATTTGCTTTATTTCAACAAAAAATTTAGTAAAGCATTCCTATATGATACAGATTTAGAATACCGAGTTTAGACTCTTTAGGGGTCCATCCCAGACCATTGCCAATTACCCATTGTGCAGAACTAGTGCGACGTTAAACCCAACCAACCGAATTTTGACTTCCTGGTACTATTTGTTTGTGAGATATGCCATGGGTGATTCTGAATTCATGAAAAAATATCTGGAATTTTAGCAAAAAAAATTCTTTTTCACATAAAGAGAGAATGTATGTTTATTTCAAGGAAGGAAGTCTAATCCTCTCATTATGAAAAGTATTATTTTTGTTGTTGTTGTTGTTGCTTATCGTCAGACAAGATCCACGAGTTCGTTGACTGTTAGGAAGTCAAAGACCAGAAGAGGATTGGTAAAAAGATCCTCCTTAGAGAGTCCCATGCATTCCAAAAAGTGCTCAGGAGAAGTCTGATGATTTTAGCACTTGGTGCAGGCGGCGAAGGTGAGGAATGTGCAGCTTCTGTTAGTCCGAGGACCGGAGCACCAGGAGGTAGAAGTCTGTCTTGGCTCCTTCGCCTACTGATATTTAAGGCCAGTTTCCATTGTAGTTGGAAGTTCGAGGTTCAAAAAACCATTAATCACGCTCCCGACACAAGAGCCAAATGTCTTGTCACCAGTTGTAACCTTTTTTTAACAGATTGCACAGTTACTTCAAAGGAAAGCATGCAAAATTGACAAAGATATCTGCCTCTGGCCCCTCAATTATCTCAGCTGGGGGTTAGAACCAGGGACTCTCCCTTTCGAACCAACCCGTAGAACCAGGTCCAACCACTTGACCACATCAAAGGATTCTGAATAGCGCCTCTCGAAACGACTTGCAACCTACCTCAGTGGAAACTGCACTTTAGCTGGGCATAATAGAATGGCCTTCACGCCTTGGGTGGCCCTACCAGGAGTAAACTCCAGACGTACCTCGCCCATTCCGCCCAGGAACACCCTCCCGCCACGATGAGGCAAACAGTAGGAAGTATTACTTTTAATTAGGTTTAGCAGTCATATAAATTGATATTTCAGTCTTATTTTATAAATTTAACTATTAGAGAATTTGAAATTTTGGTACTGAACATTAAATAAATACCTGCATTCAAGTAAATTATCTGAATACAATCACTTCTGGATATGCTGGTGGCAGACACTCAGACCAACTGCTAAAAATCTTATTTTTGGATTCAGGCCACCACAAAAGGTACAAATACAACAAAAACTCAATTTCGAAAATCTGACCCAAATTTAATACTTTCTCTACAATATGTAAGAAAAAATAAAAAAAAATACATTAATTATTGTGTAATTCTTTTAACTCTATACCAATTTCCTCACAGAATAGCATATTTTAGCTGCCAATGAGGTTAGTCTATGTTTTCATCCATACCTTATGTTAAATGACAGAAAATAATAATAACAACTTTGGTAAGTTAGAAAAATAAACCTATTTACAAATCAGAAATTTATTCATTTGCAATTATAAATTAGTGTGAGATAAAAAGCTTATTTCATTCTTGGCAAGGTGTCGGCAGATGAACTTGAATTATGATACACTGAGAAAAAATTCTGGAACTGACATCTGGAATCTAAATTGTAGATCTAGCAAAAATAGTTCCATGTTATCCTTATAAATTCTAATCCCCTTTGAAAGCGAGTTCTAGAAACCTCTATCAGAATTCTAGAGCGTTTGTCTATATAGGGGGGGACTTTTAAATAACTCCGAGGGGTCAGACTTATTTAAAAATCTCTGCAAATAAATGTGAATACAAGAGACGAGTTTTAGCAACTATAATCTTGGTTTATGACCCGATTCTAGAAAATCAATCGAAATTTTCTCGCAATACAAAGGATTCATGATATTCAGAATATTGTTTCATCATTTAGAAATGTATAGACTAGAAGTTCTCGATCTTTTCGTCTATTCAGCTTATCGGCGTGCCTTATACGTATAGCTCTGAAATCTATATTTCTAGTTTAGGAATTTAGAGAATAATCACTTATTCGTTCTAGATGAAGGCGATTTTTTTTCTGTCAGTGTAAATTATCTTTTGATATTTCCAGAAAATGAAATATTTTTTACACATGGAAAAGATACTTAGATCAAAAGAATTCAAATAGTCATAATTCAGTACATTTTGGCCGAAAAGGTGTAAATTTTTTTAGGACGAGAGGACTATTTCTTACACGCAGCAAAAAAGTATCGTCATCTTTTTGCTACAGACTACCTTCAATAAAGCAGAATTTATGACAATAGGCAGTTTAAAAAATAAAATTAATTCCTAAATAGAATCCAATTATGTTTCCAACATTAGTATGTTGAGGATATCATAGTCACTTTTATGCTTTGCAAACATCTAAAAAAATGCTTTTTTTTTTTTTTTTTTTATTAATAAAATCGATAAATTACACTGCTCTGGAAAAAAAAAATTCTAATTCTGATACCATTCTTGCTGATTCTTATGTAAAATGACCTCCTGGATCCGAATATGGCTCCCATTTTGCCCAGTCACCCACCGTTTTCTAGAAACGCCACCCCCTGCCTTAATTATTTTCCCTGTTCGATTATTTTATGACCAGGAATTTTATTTGAAGAATGAAAAAGAATTAATTTAACACCTAAAATTTAAAAAATAACATTAATAACAGATAAAAAAAAAAAAAATAAGATATGTAATACATAATTTCAGTGGTAACCCCCCTTCCCCCCCCCCCCCCAAAAAAAAAAAAAAAAAAAAAAAATCTCTTGTCGCAAATGTCTATGTTTTACAATTTTCCAACTCTGTAGCCCCTCAGAAGATATTTAACGGTTAAAATAATCCTTCCCCCTCCTAAAAATCAAATTTATAGCCATAAAATTACCGAAAAATGATAAACATAGGGAGCCGTTCCTAAAAAACGGTGGATGATAGGGCAAAACATGTGTCATATTCGGATTCAGGAGGTCATTTTACATAAGAATATGCTGAAATGCTGTCAGAAGAAATTTTCATGCCGAGCAGTGTTCTTAGGTTGTATGGTTCAGCTATTCATTTTAAAAGTAATGACGAGTTCTTTTGCGAAATATTGGAGTACACATACAAGAAAAAATTTTCCTAACTGACTATTACTAATACAATTTTAATACTTTTCAACAAAGTTGAAAAATGTTTATGACTTCGGTTTGCCTGTTTGTCCGCACTGTAACTCACGCAAATTTTCATGGAATTTCATCAAACTGATATATATGTATATATGTGAATGTGTGTGTGTATGTGTTATTCAAGTTCACTATGAGCTTTATTGAACATGGGGTAAATACGATCCCCGGTTTCTGTATGAAGACATTCAAAAGAATTTCAAAGCATTGCGTTCTATGAGAGGTATTTCTATAAACTACATTTTAATACCTTTATTTTGCGCAAATCCTAATGAACTTGACATTTATTATTCACATGCACCAAAAAATATGCTTTCTATAGAATATGGTATGATAGGGCCGCCTACAAATATTCAGTTTCATTAAAGGATATTATTGGAAATTGCTGGAGTTTCATTTTCGTTTACATTAAGCATTTTTAAGAATTTCTAAAACTGTTTAAAAGTGATTATGACTTTAATATTCTGTCTGTCCAGCTCACTTCCCACTCTCCCTATCTATTCGTCAACCATCTTTTGGCATCCGGACATATTTACAGAATTTCTTCAAAATGATAAATATTATTTAAGTTCACAATGGAATGTTCCTTATTTAAAATTTTTGTTGTTTATGTACAGTACAGGGACATCCAAAAGAATACCAATGCATTGCGTTTCATAATGAGAGGCATTTTTATAAATCATGTTTAAGTAACATTGTATTGCACAAATGATAATGAAATTCGTATTTATTGCTCATATACTAAAAGACATTTTTCGATAGAATATATGTTTTTGTGCCAAATTTACAGAGATACGCTAAAATATTTAGATACGTTAAGAATTACAGTTGGAAAATGCTGGAATTACATTTCTTTTTTAATTAAGCGTTTTTAGCACATTCCAATAATGCTTAAGAGTGATTATGAATTCAGTTTTTCTACCTGTCTGTCCGTCCATTGTGTGATCACGTAGACAAAGTACATTGAAAGGTTATACGATGCAATGCACATACAGTTGGAAAGTGTTAGTAATCTATGTGAACTACATGATTTTTTGTACTTGTTTTATTATTAATATTATTATTATTATTATTATTTTTAGTATTTGTTAAAAATAATTCTCATCGTGGATATTTATGAGAAATTTTATCCTATAGTAACACATAAAAAATTGTAAAAAAAAAAAAAAAAGTATGATAGGGCATTATTTGCGCACTAAATCCCAAAATGTAGTGATCACCAATTTAAATATCAAGATTGGTTAAATTCCGTGCCCTGGTATGTGAATTTCAGTGTTCACAAAAGTTTGATAACACACGCTGGCAGACAGATATTTTCTAAAAACGGTAAATCATGTTCAAGACATCTCAAAACGTACAAATTCATCGTAAATGAAGGTCGAAAATATTCACCAATTCAACACTTCTTCTTATGTGTATAGAAGAAAGTAATTATAGCTTTTAAAATAAAAAACGTTTATTGCGATTGGTGAGTATATTCTAGGGCTGGATTATTTATCAATATATCCCCAAGTATCGATATTTTTTTAATATCGCGATAACAGTATTTAAGTTCTTGTTCTATCGATATATCCCTCTAACGATATTTCCTAACGTGCACAGCTAATTTCTCTAACACGCGCACAACTAATTTCTCTAACGCGCACAGCGCGATCAAATCATATGCGATAAACAGCGTCCAACGCCATATCTTCAAATTCTGCTTCCCCGCCTCACCGTACCCCGTACCACCCCGTAAACACCCAACAAACAGACCGCCGAATATCTTATACAAATACACCTTCTCTTCCTTTCCTCCTATTCACTGACTAAACTCGAAAAAATAACCCCAACCGGCTTCATTTGTGCGAACTGCGCACTCTCAAATCGAAACTACTACTTAAAAAGTATGACCTTGAACGATAACATATAAAATGTTTCATTCCTCATTCATCATGTTATCGCAGTAGCATATTATTTTCCATTCGATAATATCTCCAAACCAATAATATCGAAGTTGCTCATCGCTCGCAGGTGAAAAGTTAAAACACTGCAAACAGTATATCGCGTTTAGTTCATGGCAGTAGTATATTATTTTCCATTCGATAATATTCCCACACCAATAATATCGAAGCTGCTCTTCGCTCGCAGGTGAAAAGTGAAAACACTGGAAACAGTATATTGCGTTTAGTTATTGTTATCGGTTCGTTGACATATTGTTCGGAATTGCATGGATTGTTCGAAATATCGTCAAGTGGGTTTTTTTTTTTCTTTTTTAAGCAAAGAATTAGCTGAAATTGATTACTTATTTTTTTTAAATTGGATTTATTATTCTATCTTCTGCACATATAAGAAGAAAATATAAGATTTGGATAAACGTTTTTCCGGTTTTCGATGAATTTACACGTTTTGAGATTTCCTTGCATTTTAATTAACTGAAATTGTCTACTCATTTTTAACCCTTTCAGGGGCGGTGGCTAGAGGGTCTATCCACCTACTTTAGAAATTTTTCTCTAGGTGTGCAGTGGCTACTTTTTCTATCCACTTTTATGAAAAGTTAATGTGTACTTCTAAAATTGAAATAGAGACGGCAGCACTACAGTAACTTTAAGCAGGATGTGCCTATGACTTTTTTAAATGGACAAGTTGCGGGAAAATTTTTTGAAGTTTCTTTTATATATTTTTATGAAAAATAATTTTTTATTCAAAAGTATTTGGTAGTGTAAATATACTGTAATGCACCTTTTAAATACAACATATTTACATATTATCTTAGATCATTAATTTTAGTTTGATTTTTAGGAGCATCTTTTAGGTGGATAGACCCTCTAGCCACCGCGCACATAAGACAGGTTCTGCTGGGGAAAAGAATCTCAATTTCTTTTCCTTTGAGATAAACAAAGAAGATATTTTGGGGTTAGTGAACTGTGATAAATATAAATAGTAAGGGATAGCAGAATGTAAATACAGATGTAAACAAGAGTGGGAGGGTTCTTACAAATTTACTTTACTATTCAGTATTTCTGTTTACAGTATAGAAAGAGGCTGCTTTTTTCTATTGCTCTTATATCGTGATTTTTAAAAATAAATTTTTATATCCACAGCTTTTAAATTTAGTTAATTTCTCTAAATAATCTTAAATTAAATCTATATATCTTAATTTTTATCACAATAATGCCTAGAAAAGGCTTATCTTTGGATGAAGCTATTGCTCTGTTTGAAGAGCTACCCTCAGATGATGATTCTGCAGTATCTGGATCAGGAACAAACAAATTTTAAAGAACATTAATATTTTTAAAGTTTTCATATTTCTGTGTATGCAATTTGTGAATTGATTATTTCATTACAATATGAAGGTAAGAAATTATGTCTTTTAGTTTATGTACTGAATCAATTTCAAAATTTATTGCACTTACAATATAATTGAATAACTATAATTTTTATTCCTTAAATAGTGAATAATTTTTTCTTATTACTAATGCATAGAGGTTTCTAAACAAATTTTAAACAGCCCATATATGTGTGTATATATATATATAATAAATCATTAAAAAAGGATAAAGAAGCATTATAATTTAAGTAATAATTAATTATTGTTACATTGTATTATTATAATTACATTTTCAAGGCATAGTTTCAATTTTTATTCCTTAAATATATAAATATTTATTTCCATACGAAAATTAAGGTACATGACGTATGTGCGCAGTGGCTAGAACGTCTAGCCACCACCCACAAAAAAATCCCCACATGCTGAATTTTTTTCTTCATCAAATATGACTTGTAGGGGATGTTTACTTTATGATGTATATATATTTAAAAGGAAATTCAATCATTTTTACTTAGTGCCCCTGAAAGGGTTAAAAAGTGGATTTATTACTAGTTTCTGCGTACATAAGAAGAAAGAAGATACGAAATAAATTTCGATTTCCGTTTTTTGATATATTTACACGTTTTGGGATTTCCTTGCATTTCATTTAAGTGAAACTGATTACTTATTTTTTTAAAAGTTGATTTATTATTATATCTTCTGCATATACAAGAAGAAAGTGTAAGATTTGGATAAATTTTGATTTCCAGTTTTCGATGAATTTACACGTTTTGAGATTTCCTTGCTTTTCAATTAACTGAAACTGACTACTTATTATTTAAAATGTAGATTCATTACTGGCTTCTACATGCATAAGAAGAAAGTAGAAGACACGGGGAAAATTTCGATTTCTGGTTTTCGATGAATTTACACGTTTTGAGATTTCCTTGCATTTCAATTAACTGAAATTGACTACTTATTCTTAAAAAAGTGGAGAAAGTATAAGATTCAGAAAAAATTTAGATTTCCAGTTTTCGATGATGTTACAAGTTTTGAGATTCCTTGAACTCTAATTGACCATTTTTAAGATTTCCTTTCTTTCTTTCTTTTCTTTTTTCTTTTTTTTTTTTTTTTTTTTTTTTAGTTCGAACGCTCTATTTCATGGACGACTCGTGCCTATCGGCCAACAGGGATCGCTGCTGTGCTGCAATTTAATTCCGTTTATTAGAAGGCAGTTGCTTTGCTTTGCAAAAAGTGATTGATCTTCAACCACTGGGCGGTACTAGTATATAAATATAATACAATTTCCAAATGTTATATATATTGAATTCATATTTTGTAATGTTTTTATATCTTAAAAAAAAAAAAAAACATGATATGGTAAGTAGATAAAAAATAAAATAAAAATGGCAAGAAATTGACATTTAGAATACCGATGAGTTATAGGGTCTCAAATTAATATTACTCTACAACCGAGAAAGTTTATTCGGTGGCAATTCTAAAGAAAGTTTATAAACAGTATTTCTACTATGCATTTCTTATTCACTGAAATTAATTTAATTACAACCATATCGCTATCAATGACTGACAGGAATATTAGTAAATGAACTTTCTTTATACTCAGGAATGGGAATTAGGCGCAAAACTCATACTAATATTTATTTTTAAAATTTCCGTATATAAATGAATCATTGATCAAGCAGAAACGGTCGTTTTGCCAAGCCAAGCTCAGAGAAAAGCAAAACAAACAAACTACCACTAACACAAAGCAGAACGCGCCAATAATAAAATCGACAGAAATAACCCAAGATCGTTAAATGCTTATTATACAGAAACCAACTTTCCCATGTTAAATCGGCAAATTTTTTTTCCGTAAAGTTTTAAATATTGGACGAACCAAATATCGCAGTAAAATGAAACAAAAAGTAAAATATTCGTATCAACGAGATCTTTAATTTGAGATGAAAACGAACTTTCTAACTTAATAAGTAAAAAAATGGGAGCATTTTCAATTTAGCGTAAAATTAGATGTTTTGACAACTTTTTGAAAAAATTTCTTCTTCAAGAAATTTTTTTTAAAACAAGCTAGAGAATTCATAAATGTGCAGAATTCTTTGAAAACTGGTTTTTCAGATAGACAATTACTTAATTTAGGAACTTTTATAAAATTTAGCTTTTAAAAATCAAAATTTCCTATCTCAATTGCTGAAAAACTGTTAAATATCGCCAAAGAGACATAAATCGCCAAATATGAAATTGCTTCATCTCAGTTTACCCGAAAAATATTAATTTCAAATTGAGCTGCTTTTTCTTTTTATTAGTTATTTTTTTAACCAAAGAATCTTTGCTTTTATTATTTTGTACAATTTTAAATTTTATATCCCTGAAAACAGAAATGAATACATTTTTGAATAACATTTGTTTCAAATTTATAGCTTGAATTGCTGATTTTTTTATATTTTTCATAACTTAGAATAAGAAAGTCAGTACACGATATAGTATCCAATTTTAATATCCTTCAATTCAATCTGGCAATGATAATTATGATGCATAAAGATTTCTACTTCCTTCTATATAGTATACTAGCAGGCTTTGCCCGCTTCGCTTGTCATTTTATTGAAATGAATTTCGACTTTCGGTTTTTAATGGATTTACACGTTGTAAGAGCTCCTGAAAACAATTTGACTATTTTTCCCAAATTTCTATTTGCGTGTGTGTGTTCTATGTGTGTGGCGAAAGTTTTGTTCCAACTAGATATCAGAAGCTACTGCTCAGAATTACATATAAATTTATATGCAATTGAATCTTGATGTATAATAGCATTTATCAATATTTGGTGTCAATTGCTCAACATGGTGCTGCTATACAGTGATTGCTGCAATTTCAGAGAAGGCTATATCTGAGTAACTAATACATGGAATTGCATAAATTTACAAATAAATTTACATTGTTACAAATTATAGTGCTTATCAACTTTTGTACCAATATCTCAACATGTGGCGCTGCTATACAGCGATTTTCGCAATTTAAGGAAAGGTTCTGTTGCATATAATGAAACAAAACTTAATATGTGAAAAGGCCATTATGAGACATTATGCTGATTCAATCTCGATGCCTATCGGCCGATAAGTGGAACTCATATACTACATTTTTTTTTTTTTGAACTGAAAGGATGCCATCTGCATGGTAAAAATTTACTTCCGTTGGACATTTTGTGCAACAATACCTCTCTGAGTTGATAATATTCAGCATTCATAATGGAAAAAATAATAAATAATTTGTGCTGCGTTAATATGTATAGGAAAATGTAGAAGAAAGTTTTGTGATGGACACGACATACTAGTCTGCATAGAAAACCCATGGATAATGTCTAGCAACCAGAATTATGGAAAGTTTAATGCAAAGAAAACTTTGTAATACAGTTTAACGCAAAGAACAACATCGCACGAAAGCTGAGTTGAAATCCAGGACGTATCTGATGTAAAGTATCAGGTTAATTCCAGTAAATCTAAAAACTATTAAAAGAAAAAAAAAAAAAAAAATGATATCTACAAAAAAGACACTTAAAATGTACAAAAAAGCCAAGCTCAAAGAAAGAGAATTGATTAAAGTTGTGTCTAAAAAGGGTGTGATATCAAATTCCCAAGCTTACATTCAAATACTTATTTAATATTCCCTTTTAACTAAATTTTCACATGTGAATCAAGTGCCTCATGATATGTTGATAGAAATCCTTCTTTCCTGTACTAAATACATCATAGCGTGTTTCTGAAAAATATTATTATTTTTATTTATGTATGATGGGCTTGGCGGCCATCTTTCAAGTAATGAATAAACATTCACACAATTTGAAAGAAGTTTCTTAAAATATATCTGATATAAAATTAATTTTGCTATTCCATTCAGCAGAGACGGAAATATTTCGATAACATGATTTCTTATAATTATTTAGTATTAAGTGCACTTCCATCCTATAAATGCCGGGAATAAAGAATATAAAAATTTAAATTAACGTAAAAACATGAAGGAGAGGGGGGGGGGGAAGCATAGAAGCTTCCACCCCCCGTTATATTTACCCAATTTGAATTTAGCTTCTTGGAATAAATATCTCGTAAAAATAATATGGTTATTCCATTCAACAGGGGTTGAAATATTCAGATTAAAAAAGAAAAAAAAAATGCATTAAAAACATCGCAAAAGCCCCGTTAAGCACACAAGTTGAAACAATTTAAGTTTTAACAGTGTTAAGTTTGGCGCACTCCCATCCTCCCATCCTATAATTATTTCTCATTGCGCAGCACTAGTGCGATATAAAACTCAATTAATCAACCAATCAACCAACTCATCCTATAATTGATGAGATTTATAGAATTCAAACTAACGTAAAACTTTGAAAGATGGCCGCCAAGCCCATCATACATAAATAAAAATAATAATACTTTTCAGAAACACGCTATGATGATGTATTTAGTACAGGAAAGAAGGATTTCTATCAACATATCATAAGGCACTTGATTCACATGTGAAAATTTAGTTAAAAGGGAATATTAAATAAGTATTTGAATGTAAGCTTGGGAATTTGATATCACACCCTTTTCAGACACAACTTTAATCAATTCTCTTTCTTTGAGCTTGGCTTTTTTGTACATTTTAAGTGTCTTTTTTGTAGATATATATATATATAGAGAGAGATAGGTAGATAGTTAAGTTACGACTTCTGCGCAAAATTTTATTAATCATCTACATTCTAAGTACAACTTCATTTTTCTTAAGCTTATATTTTTATTATAATTATGTATCTTGATGATATACTTTGTGTAAATAAAACACATATCACCCATTAGCTCTCTTAAAATGTGATTTTGAAATAATTAAATCTTAAAATAGAAAGAATGGAGGACAAACTATTCAGAAATATACTTAAAAGTAATGGTATAAATTAAAAGAAACACAAAACATTGTGTTGCTATTTATGCATTTTCTTTCTTTTTTCTTTTTAATAAAAAAGATTTGGAAGTAATATACCAGAAAATATAAATATACATATAGAAAACACTCCACACTTGTATACATTAAAATTGGTGTTCATTTGTCTTTAAAAAGTAGCAAATATCTATTTTCCTTCTCTTGAAATAAATATCGCAATATATCACCAATATCGATATTAACTTGATGATATATCGCGATATTTAATTTCTGATATCGTCCAGCTCTAGTATATTCGTGTGCCTATGGTTGCGAAAATAGCTATTGAGCACCGATTGCTTTGGATACCTGGTATACACTCCTTCTCATATTTATAAGGACACTTTATGTTTTGAAATAACTAATGTAAAAATAATTGTGAACAAGATTATACTAGTGCAATTAATATATATAGTATTCTATAAACCAAAACTGCTATAATTTTTTTAATATGAAATAAAATTAATAAAAAATAATGCAAAATCTTTTTTCTCTACGTTTTTAGATGTTCATAATTATAGGGACAAACAAGATTTTGTTTTTGTTTTTGTTTTATTTGACTTATAAGCGGATAAATTACAGTTGACATGCGAATTCGTTAACTACTAGGCTAGATTAATTCATAAGCCTTCAATTTATCTTGGACGGACATTACTGATAATTCTTCAAAAAGAAGAACGTCCATGTAGTGAAATATGATAAATGTGTTTTTTAAGTGGAAGGATAATTTCAATCCGCCGAATTTCTAATGAAATTCGAAGATCTAAAATTACTGAAGGAAATATGATCAAACGTTGAACTGCTGGTTCGATAGGAGAGAGATCTGATACAAAATCATAGTTGTTTTACAGAGATCGAAGACTCATAATTCCTCTTACTGTTCTACTCATAATGACTGCTGCTGAATTTGCTCGTAATTTTTAACGAAAGGTTATGGTCCACATTTATGCATGTTTAATATAATTAATAATATGTTAAAATGAATAAAAAACCTGTAATAATCAATAAGCATTTAATGGGGGAAAGAACGTCTGTGTTAAAATTGAATACAGACAATATTAAATGGTAAAATGTTGCATTTTCGGATGAAAAACGTTTTATTCTTGATTAATCAAATGGTTTTAACAGTTACTGGCACGATCTGAAGATAAAGAAAGACAAAGCAGATTTTTTAAAGGTAGATATGAATCGGGCATTTTAAAGGTGGATCTGTGGAGCTCTGGAGAGCTAGCTGTTTCTACTGAAGGCAGAATGAATTTTGTAATTTTTTTCTATTGTTACAAGCATCAAGAGAATATCCGCAAATTTTAAACTTGGATTTCTCATATTTTTGTTAGATTTTGGGGGGTAATAATATTTTTTTCAACAAGACTTATATTTTTGCTCTACTTCTAGAGCAATAGGAAATAGTTATTAAAAAAAAAAAAAAAAAAAAAAAAAAAAAAACTTCTTTATTGTTGCCTTTCCCGTGGCCTAAAAGTTGAAAAAAACCTTAACTTATCATTTTAGAAAAGTGCATGCAAGTGGAAAACAATTTTAAATAGTTTAAATGTATTCAGAATATCATCTATGCTGTATGAAATGGTATTGAAACTGAATATTAAAGAAAAAGTATATATATATATACCAGATAGAATGTCTTACTGTTTCACCCTAAAAAGAGACCCCAAAAAATATTAATTTAAAGAATAATTGAAAAAAAAAAAAATACTAAGATTCGAGCTGTCTTTATAATTGTGAACACCTGAAAAATCCTTTTTTTGATCGTATTTTAAGTTTTTTAAGATAGAAAAACGATTAAACTTTTTAAATTTCGTCTATTAATGAAATTCAAATTAATAAAAAATATATTTGTTTAAATAATAGTGTTCCGTGTTAAGTTAATATAGAAAAACGGGTGTCCTTATAATTATGAGAAGGACTGTATATTTATTAAAAAAAAAAAAAAAAAAAAAAAAAAGAGCTACTGATCGGACTGCATTTTTACATGGAAAGTTACTCCATTTATCTTGTTTATACCTATTATGCAAAAGGTATGATTAACTTGGTTCATAATGTAATGCGCATTTTGAATCATTTGGCATGTAACCAAACAAACTTATTTATTATTCTCGTCTCATTCTTGCTTTCATGCAAGCAAGGTTGTTGTTTTTCTCCCCGAATCTGAAATTTTGTCGTGGTCAAACAGGTGAGCGATTACCAAATAAATGTATTTTCGCTTCAGTGAAACCGAGAGAATCTGTGTAATTATTATGCGCAATAGACGTATTTTTCTCGTATGTACGCAACTCGTATTATTAAGATTTTATAATATATGATATAGTATTTTGTTGCCCGTGATTTACTTGCACTGGATCAGATAATCGCGATATTTATTTACCCCAATATTTACTAAGCACGAAGGGGGTTCGAAAAAATTTAATTAGTAATTTTTGCTGTATACTATATAAGAAGAAAGTATTGGATTCTTGAAATTTTTCCATATCCAGTTTTTAGTGGATTTACACATTTTTTTAGGTTTTTTTTTTTAAATATCATTGGACCTTGTTTAGAAAATAACTGTCTGTGTGTGCTGTATGTATCTAAAGCAGTGAATCTCAACCACTGTGCCGCGGCGGCACACGGTTCGTGTGCCGCCGAATTCTTAAAGTGTGCCGCCAAATTTGAGAAATGTATACAGTAAAAATTATAATGCTTCTTTTTTGTTACGAGTAAAGTTTGTTTAAATTAAAGAAAACTGCTGTTTTTACAGTTAAATACCATATTTTAAACTTTTTTTTTACTTTCTCTTACCCATAAGGTAGAGAAAGTATTGTTTTTGGGTCAATTTTTTTTTTAATTATTTACATGTGCTAAGGCACCCTGAATACGAAAATCATGTTTTTAGCAAATCGTCTGTGTGTATGCCTGTGTGTGTGTCTCTGTGTGTGTATGTCTGTGTGTGTGTGTCTGTCTGTTATCAGCATATCTCAAAAACAAATTATGGCAGAAAGTTCAAACTTGGTATTCTAAATGTGTATCATATAGGGATGCTACAGTAAGCTTTTCGTTAAGATCAAGCAAATGGTTCGTGTACAGGGACAATCAAGAGAATTCTAGTACATTACGTCTATGGCGAAAATTGCAGGTACTAAGTAGAGTTTAACATCTATAAACTGCACTAAACCAAATGAAACGAATATATATTTTTTTATGTGCATGAAAACATATTTCATGTGAATATGGTATAGAAATCATTCACTGTTCGTTTACAGGGCTACACAAAAGAACTAGATTATAATGCGACAATACTTGAAAATTGAAGGAAATGTACTTTAGGTTGTGCTGTGTGTTATTAATATAGGATTATATTTATGTGCACCATATGATGTGTACATAACCTTTAGAAGATATACAGGGCTGCCCATATTTAAGCCATAACGTTCTTTTTTATTTGCTAGTGGAAGTGCTTTACTATAATATTTTACTACGCCCAGAAAAGCTGCTCAGGAATTGAAATTAACTCCTCATAGCCATATGGCAAATAATGTTTATTTTTAAGCTAAACATTCATTGCTTAGTTTTTTGTATATTTGCACGTTTTGAGGCTTCCTGAATATTAAAGTCAAGTTTTATAATTGTCTGTGTCTTTGTCTGTGTCTGTTAGAGTAAATAAAAAACAATGATTTCAGGCGATCCAAAGGATGTATTTTGAAGTCAATACGTTTGTTACTAAAAAAGTTTGTTTAAGATTGATACTCTCAAGAAATGATGCGTGTGAAAGTTGTCAGAATAATTTTAAATGAACTTTTGAACCTAATAACTAGATTTGAATTCCATATAAATGTAGATACAATAATGAAACGGGGGGGGGGGGGGTAGAATTATTTGTCAAATAAAGCTGTTCCGAAGCCTAATTTGTATTTTTTAAACATAAGTTTACATAACAGTACTCGTTATCTTAACCCTTAATCTCTAATCTGTACTTATGTATTACATTTCCGGGTAAGAGAAAGTCGTGTGAGTGACACACCAGATTGTCTATTGCGTTTATATAACGACTTCTCTTACTTTTATTTATTTATAGAACCGTTAATTACTTAATGTTTGGAAAGTCGAATAATGTCATTCCAAATTTTTCAAATTTGAAATTCAGAATATTAAAGTTTTTTCTGTACGTGTATACAGTGTGAAAGAAATTTTCTGACACTTTAGTTTACAGAAATTTCTTTTTTCCTTTTCATTCCATAAACACGTTTTGTATTCACAACCTTGAAGAAACTTATGCAATTTGATAAGTGAATATGTAAATCACGGCCTAGAAAATTTTACCCTCCTCCGGTAACTTCTGTCACAGCAAAACTTACAAGATGCAGATTTCTGATACAAAATTATCTGAATATTTTACCTTAAGGCCCTAAAACCTGCGGGCCCCAGTCCTGGATCGGATCTACTAGGCCTAGGCAGTAATCAGGCTGTGGATCACATACAATATAAAATCCTTTCTTAATTTGATTTATAAACACTTTTCAATTTCGTCGGAAAGTGTTAAAAACGCATAACAAAATTGAAAAGACTCTTCAAGCAATTTCCACTGACATTTCGTAGTGTATATGAATACTTTTCCGTGGCCTTTTTATAGTTTATCTAAGTAATGTATGTTAAGTTTGTTATGGTTTGTGTAGTACACTATCTACCAAATAAGTATTTGGACACTTTTGAATTTAGACGTTTTGTCAATATTTAGAAAAATTCTGTAGGGAAGTCCTAAAATTTGGCAGTATAAAGAACATGTACCTCACATATTTCAGCAAATGTTTTGTGAAGAAGAAGTAAAGAGGACTAGTAAAAAGTTAAATAAATGTCAAAATGCTTTGGATCACCCTAAAGTAATGCTTGAAATGCGTTTTGGCTGTAGCATATGAAATTATGTGGATCCTTCTACTTATTTGTATGAATTTTTATGAGGCTACCACATATATTAACCCCTTGAACTGAAATGACGAGTCCAGCTCGTCATGAATTTCCCGACACTAATTATGTTCTTATATGTATAATATATAACAATAAACATTCATATAAATGTGTGAAACAAATGTTATTTTTTTCTCTATTTTCTACAGGAAACATCCAATAATGAACTTGAACAACGTATTTCAATTTCATTCAGGTATGTGTACAGTAAAGATACGAAAATATGGTTTATAGAAATACCTCTCATAGAACACAATTCTTTGAAATACTTTCGGGTACCCCTGTACACAAACCAGTAGAGTTATAAACTCCATTTTCAATAGGAAACATCCGATAGTGAAATTGAATATCATATATCAGTTTCAAGAAATTCCATAAATATTTACGGGAGTTAGAGCGCGGACAGACAGACAGACAGACAGACAAATCGAAGTCATTAACACTTTTCAACCTTGTTGGAAACTGTTAAAAATTACCGAACAGAGATAAAAATGGTGGATGGGGAGGGCACCCTGAGAAAACGGTGGGTGTTTGAGCAAAATGAGGATCATATTCGATTCAGGAGGTCATTTTACATAATAGTCAAAAAAATAATACCAGGAGTCGATTTTTTTTTTTTTTTTTTTTTTTTTTTTTTTTACAGCGCATTGTAATTTGTATTGCGTAAATTAGAAACATATAGAAGAAAGTTTTGTAATTCCGTAACATACTAGCTTTTTTTTTTTTTCTTTATATGTATATAGTATTATATATATATTTATTTATTTTTCAGTTGTTCACTAAGATTAAGAGTGACACATTTAAAGAGTGTGATTAAAAAAAAAAAAAACAGACTTTTAAAAGCTCCATTTTTCTAATGAGATATCTTTAGAATTCAGAGCAACAAAAATCCCTTAGTATTAGATTCAAAGAAGAAAGGGTGAATCAAAGTGGTGCCGCTGCAACAGTGCTCATTCTAAAGTCAAAGACTTTAGTGCTTTCTTCAAGTTATATGCAAATGAACCAGGTGCTCACTATAAAATCGCTGTGCCGGAAAAGATTAATGTTGGTGAATCAGGTTCTTTATATTTTATTGCGGAAATCCTACTTGCGTAGAAATAAGAGAATGGGAATTGAAATGCTCGGTTAAATGTCTGAGAGTAGTCACAATCTTTGAAAAAGGTTATTATATAATATGTATTGATAGAAATTATAAGTAGGTAAACAATATTTTTTGCGTCTTTTTAAATATGCAATAAGTTGAGGTGAAAAATAGTATCTCAAAACTGCCCCTTCTGCCATGTTTCTCTTTCTATACATAAATATAATATTGCTGCACAAAGAATTATAATTTTAAGATTTAATTTTTATTTAAGGGCCCTCTTCACTCACCGCTGCCGGAAGCCGAAGCTAATGTTATTCTATGGGAAATTTTTCTTTACAAATAACTTATTAACTAATACATATTTTTAAATTCTGTTTTGACATTCTGAAAATTCCCAGCTGTTAAATTGACGGACCTTTTTTAAAAATACATTTTTTTATATTTTATTTTGAAGCTGCAAAATACGAATTTTCAATCTGTGAATTTTTTTCATTTTGCAGCTTCAAAATAAAATATTAAAAATTAAAAAAATACATTTTTAAAAAATGTTCGTCAATTTAACAGTTGGGAATTTTCTGAATGTGAAAACAGAATTTAAAAATATGTATTAGTTAATAAGTTATTTGTAAAGAAAATTTCCCCATAGAATAACATTGACTCGGGCTTCCGGCGACGGTAAGTGAAGAGGGCCGTTAACACTCACGTAAGAGAAGTCATTTCTCCACCAGAAATTTCATTTAACAGAAAAAGCTATATTTTACCAAAGGAACAGCTCGAACAAATATAACTTTATCTGTCTAATAAAATTTCTGGTGTAAAACTGAATTACCAAACCTATGCGTTGATACGCCAGAAATTACGATAAATTATATTTTGAAAAACTGCAAGCAAATTTTTTTTAATGAAAACACAAAGAAATAATTATAAGATAAAAAACTTTTTATAAACCATGTTTTTAAATTTTCTGTTGAATCATAGCTATAGAACTAACTACATTAGCACTTTACCAAAGCGTATTGTAACGAAATTGTAAATAATTGTATTTATTTTTGTTTAAATTCTTTCAAAGAGGCTTGGTAAGTTGATAAAATGTCAATTTTCTGCATTTCCAGTTCTTTTTCGCGTTAAAATAGCTTAATTTTCCCTTTAAAACACATTAAAAAGCTCCAATATGCAGGTAATGGATTTAGCGCCAAATTTGGCGACTTTTCATTTAAATAATCAGCGGTTGTTCCAGAAAAAAAAAAAAAAAAAAAAAAATGGGGCCCTTTATCTGCCTCTTAATAAAAATTCGCATCTTAAAAAGGTCCTTTCACAAATTTCAAATTCATTCTTTTACAAAATTTCGTTTTATAAAAATGATGTTTTTATGATTTTTATCCCTGTTTTCAGTATTATTTTCAGTAAATGCATACTTGGTTTAATGAAATACTATTAACTTGACATTAAACATTATACAGAGTTATTGGTAAAGTGAAAGGCTTTACACGATATATATAATATATAAATATATTTTTGCACAAAAATAAATAAAAATTTCATAAAAAATATTTTGTTTAAAAGAAAAGAAAAGAAAAGAAAAGAAAATGGGTGCCAAAATTTAAAACCTTAATCGAACCCTGATAACAATATTTCATTAATGTCACATTTGGTAGACGATATATATATATATAAATTTTGTAAATTAATGTCATAGAATTATGAGAATTTACATATTTATGCATTGAAATATAGCAGATGCATTGGTGTCAAGTTTTTTCAAATGAAGGACTAGACTATTAGACTTGAAAAAACTTTTGCGGGTTATATATAGTTTATAAACAACGTTTATTTACAAAGCTTTTTATTTATTCAATTAAACAATGATTAACAACCAGTCGTTTTCTTTGCACTGTAATAAATAAATTAATTAATAAAAGTAAAACAATAAATAAAAAACTGTAGAAAATTATGTCAAAAGCATGAGGTTTTCATAGCTACAATCACAAAGTTTAGAATGTTATTTTTAATGCAATATCAAAGTTTAAATCGTATTTTTCATCCTTGCGCATCACACATCCTCAAATCTTTTAAAGACAAAGATTTTAAATTTTGTATGCATGTTTCTTTTCATCTTATATATTCAATTTTAAGAAAATGATGTGGGAAACAAACAAATAAATTTAAAAAATCTATAAGACATTCTGAAATATCATGCTTGCAATTAAATATATATATATAATTATATATATATATATATATATATATATATATATATATATGTACATGCATATAAAGAAAATTCAGTTTAAATTTTAATATACCATTGAAAATAACATTGTAGAGTAGAATGTTCTAAATTGTTTCTATAAAATTGTAATTTTTGACCTAATTTTCTGGAGTTTTTCTATAGTGTTGAGTTAAAAACTGACTGCCAAATGAATCAAAAATAAAAACAGACTTTTTCAAAAATTTAAAAATAACCCATCCTATTAAATGAACGAGGCAATACCTTCGCTGACAATTTAATAATTACAAGATAAAAAGATCTTTTTATATACCATGCTTTTAAATTTTCTGTTCAATCATATAAACGCTACTGAAGGCAGCGGGAACCCGGAGCAATTGTATAAATTTTAAAAAAAATTCATTGCTGTCGTGTTTTGAGCTATTATAAAAGTTTCAAATGTCTAGCTAGTCGGGAAGTTAGTGGAAAATCGATTGAAAGCTTTGTACTGGTAACGCTGCCGAAGGCAGCAGGAACCCGAAACATTTGGTTAAAAATATTTTAAAAATGCATTTTCACTGTATTCTGAACTATTCTGAAAGTTTCAAATGTCTAGCTAGTCGGGAAGTTTGTTAAATAAATTTTCTGTTGAATCATATAAACGCTGCTGAAGACAGTAGGGACCTGAAACAGTTGACTAAAAGTATAAAAAAAATGTATTGTCCCTGTATTCTGAGCTATCCTGAAAGTTTCAAATGTCTAGCTAGTCGAGAAGTTAGTGAAAAATCGATTACAAGCTTTGTACTGGCAACGCTGGCGAAGGCAGCAGAAACCCGGAGTAGTTGGTTAAAAATATTTAAAAAATGCATTTTCACCGTGTTCGGAACTATTCTGAAGGTTTCCAATGTCTAGCTAGTCGG
The DNA here is from genome assembly GCA_963930645.1 of Salticus scenicus. Classification (NCBI taxonomy): domain Eukaryota; kingdom Metazoa; phylum Arthropoda; class Arachnida; order Araneae; family Salticidae; genus Salticus; species Salticus scenicus. The sequence continues at coordinate 72,523,022 of OZ005659.1, forward strand.
GAAGTCAGTTAAATAAATTTTCTGTTGAATCATATAAAAGCTGCCGAAGGCAGTGGGGACCTGAAACAGTTGACTAAAAGTATTAAAAAAATGCATTGTCACCGTGTTTTGAGCTATCCTGAAAGTTTCAAATGTCTAGCTAGTCAGAAAGTTAGGAAAAAATCGATTTCAATCTTTTTACTGATAACGCTGCCGAAGGCAGCGGGAACCCGAAACAGTTGGCTAAAGGTATTAAAAATATGCATTTTAACTTATTCTGAACTATTCTGTAAGTTTCAAATGTCTAGCTAGTGGGGAAGTTAGTTAAATAAATTTTCTGCCGAATCATATAAACGCTGCCGAAGGCAGCGGAACCTGAAGCAGTTGACTAAAATTATTAGAAAAATGTATTGTCACCGTGTTGTGAACTGTCCTGAAAATTTCAAATATCTAGCTAGTCGGGAAGTTAGTTAAAAATCGATTGCAAGATTTGTCCCTGACAAACACACAAACACACAAACAAACACACAAGAATCGAAGTTAATAAAAACATGGTAAAATACAGTGCCTGCCGCTAAATAAAATCACTGGTTAATAAAATCTTCTTCTTAATCTGATCAAACTGCCAGGATCGGAATCTAATCAAGGCAAACTACTTTTAAAACCGCCGCTTAATAAAATCAACATCTTCAGTTAATAAACTTGAAATTTTCACGAAAAGCATAAATAAGTATTTATGGGAAGATTTAAATTTCACTGGATTTTTTTTTAAATTTATTTTATTATTATTATTATTATTTTTTTTTTTTTTAAAGAAAATACAATCTTTCTTATAGAAAAATACCTTATATATCTTATATCTTTCTTTTAGAAAAATTTTGCATTCTGCTGCATAGTAATAAAACAAACATGTCTTGTCACATTTCTTAGTAATAAATTCATGAAATTAATTTTTCAAAGTGCAATATTAAGTTACACGGAGCAAAAGCAAGCACGGAGCAAAGCAAGACGTGGGTTTTAACGCTATTCCGAAAAAACAGGATAAAACAGACATTTAGCCGGATTTGTTGGATGATTGATCCAGCTCAGATTTTATACAATGATAAAACTGCACTATTTTATTTGATTTTACTAAAACACGCTGATGTATTCAAAATCGAAAACAATGTTGGATGCGATAAAATTAAACAATGTAATAACTGATCTTCTGACGTGCAGTATAACGGAGCTGTTAAAAATAAATAAATAAATAAAACCTTTAGTTATTAGAGGAAACAAGAAACATCGTTTCTATGGAGTGATTTTGTCGTGGATTAACATAATTATAAGAAATCATGGATGATATGTGCAATCGTTTCTGATTTTTACTTCCTTATACAAGGTATAAGGAAGTATATTTTTTCATGCAATGAAACAAAATGCCAACTGAAAAGCTTGTTAAGATTTAGAACAGTTGCGCTGTGCAATAGGATATGTATTTAATGTTGCAACACATACAATTAAACGTTTCTTCCACCTAGCTCAACCAATATCATTCAACCACTTAAACGAAAATCAGGGCTTTAAATATTATTAATAGAAAAGAATTAGCCAAAAAACCAATAACAAAAATCGATGTCTGTGATTAATTTGCCTCGTCATCTGTAAACACCATGGTAAAATCGGTCAGTTTCTTGGATGCAATGCGTTATATAAAAATGTTTTGAGATAGTACGATGACACAGTCACAAAATACTTCATAGTAATATTTCATAGTCCAACGAAAATTCTCAAGAGAAAATGCTCCATCTTTGACTGTTCTGAACAATTTGACAAGGACTTCCTTCAATGTGTTGAGACTGATGAAAACCTCCTAACAACCGAGCTATCCGACACAGAAATCATCGATTAATTCTCATCTTCAAAAGTTGAATTAGAATGCTGAGTAAAGATGAATAATTACAAGATAAAAAGAACTTTTTATATACTACATTTTTAAATTTTCTGTTGAATCATATAAACTTGACAATTCTATGTATTAATAAATACTCTTAACTTGAAAGAAAATTATCAAATGCGTAATAAAGAGAGCAATTATAAAAAAAATTCAAACATTTATATTTATTAATTGAATAAAAGTATTAAAAGAATGCATTGTCATCGTGTTCTGAGCTATTCTAAAAGTTTCATATGTCCAGCTAGTGGGGAAGTTAGTTAAAAATAGATTGCAAGATTTGCACTGGACAAACAAACAAACAAGAAAACGAGTTAATAAAAACGTGGTAAAGTTCTAATTTAGATGTGATGACGGATCCACCACAGTGCAAAGCTCTTCATACAGGTTTCGGTTTCACACGGGTAACGATTTTCCCCTAAGTCTTCCACCACTATTTACAACCAATTAGCTTCTTAAATTTATAGACTTAGTTTATGGCAAAAATTGTTATTTAAAATTAGCAGTTGAAGATTCAAGGAAAAAATATAGACCATACGAACTTGTTCATATACTCAGATGGATATCAAAAGAATCGGAGCGGACCTGCATATATACGGCCTATGTTACTTTTTGCTAAAAATATTAAACGCTTAACTACTCCGACGTTAAAAAAAAAAAAAAAAAATCAATGTTGATCATTTTGGAAAAAGCCTAGTATTTAACTAATGTAGAAATATTAATTAATTCTATGTGTAGTATGATTTTACATGGATTATGTATTTAATTTATTAATTTTTAATTAATAATTAGTTAAATACCTACTAAAATTTAAATCACCATGTTTATTAGTCCCATTAATCGTTACATTTTGAAATTTCTTTCCGAATTGGTAAAAGAAATACTTTTTTTCTACAGTTCTGGAATATTCGTAGCTTAATAAAATCAATTTATCTCAGAACGAATGTGAATTTATTGAGCGGCGGGTGCTGTATATCCATCCCTTTTCATTACACATTTATATAACAGATTATTTTTTGTTATCTTAGATCGAGAGAGGAAAAAAAAAAAAATCTGTGCTACACATACACATACTTAAAAGCAAATAATACGCGTTTGGTAAATCTAACCACTCATACAAATCATAAATTACTGGATATCTCAAGATTCTCAAGTAACTTAGATTTCGTTTTATCTTTCTTATCAGCAGTCGAAAAGAAATATTGACTTTCTTTAACACGTTAACAGTAAAGAAAAGAAAAATATATATATAAAGTAAGGAAATATGACATTCCATGGTAGAAATTTTATCAAAACAAAATCAACATTGAAAAATATTTACAATTGTTTTTTTTTTTTTTTTGAAAGCCAAAGAATAATTCAGTTTAAAGAATTCAGGTTTAGAAAAAAAAAAAAAAAAAAAAAGAAAGAAAGAAATTAAAATCACTAATGTAAGAAAAAAATAAACTAATATTTAGTGATTAAAAAAAAAAAAAAAACTAGGATAAATGTCTCTTTATTAATTCAATTTACTTTTTTTTTTTTTTTCTTTTCTTGTAAAAATATTCGAAATTGAATTATTCTCTTACGGTAGCTTAGTTTTATTTTCGAAAAAAGTTCTATATTGTATCACAAAATAACTACTATATATTTCATGAATGATCTATAGAATCAGTTACAGTAAATAAAATTTTATTCGATTTTACGACTCAACAAGTTGTTTTATAAAATAATTGCCTAATCGCTATCGCATTAAAGACAAAATTATGTGTGTATATTAAAGTTCCTGAAGTTGACAGGAGAAGCTATTTTAATGTAAGGTAAACGCACCAGTAGTGCACACTTTAAGGACATTTCCCGGCTATTTTTTTGTGTAATTTCCTAAATTTTAGAGTTTCAAAAAATAAATAATATTTCAGACCTTTACTAACTCTTTCTTAACACGACTGTATTATGGAAATTGCTAATTGTAGCATTTATATATATAAAAAATCAAAAGTCTGAAGAGCTTGAATTGAGCGAGTAGTGGGCACACTAAAAACCCAGTAGTGGATCCTTTTTTGTTCCAGTAGTGGACCCCTTTGAATTTTTGCTTTAAAATTGAACTCTAAAATTCCTAGATTACAGAACTGTGTCCACTACTGGATCTGGCATTAAAAGCCACATGGGCCAGTAGTGGACAGGGCTGTCCACTATTTGTCATGATGACATTTTTTGGCACCAGCAGTGGACACCCATAAAAATACTATGTGTTAATACAAGATTTAAAAAAATAGCACAATAAATGAATTCTGCATACTTTTTTTAGTCATATGAAAGCAAAAGGTAGAAGAAATCAGTTAAAAAAAAAAAAAAAAAAAAAAAAAACGTATAATTTGTTAGAGCTGTTTTTATTAACTTCGATTCTTCTTTGGTACAAATCTTGCAATCTATTTTTAACTAACTTCCTTACTAGCTAGACATTTCAAACTTTCAGAATCGCTCAGAACCCGATGACAACACAATACTTCGAAGTCCGATTTTCGAATTTTCGATAAGTTTTCTTTTATTTAATTAAAATATGAAAATAATAATTATACAGACACGACATTATTTCATTATTTAAAACATGAAAATCTGACATTGACAGATTTTAATTTAGTACCAGAGGCCTACTGCTAAACTTGTTAATATCGACAAATTCTTCTTTAGTTAATTCGTGACGATCTAAATTCCATGATAAAGTTTTCATTAAATCAAACCAATGTGTTTCAGCTGCAGATATTCTAACAAATAACGTTGGAAGTCCAAACTGTCTTATAGCCGCAAAACAACGTTTTTTCTCTTTTTCCCAATGAGGGGGAGGTGTGCCTTGGGGGGGACTCATGTCAAAGGTGTGCCTTGGGGGGGACTCATGTCAAAGTTATACCTTGGGGGGGACTCATGTTAAAGTTGGGCCTTGGGGGGACTCATGTCAAAGTTGGGCCTGGGGGGAGACTCATGCCAAAGTTGGGCCTTGGGGGGACTCATGTCAAAGTTGTACCTTGGGGGGGACTCATGTCAAAGTTGGGCCTGGGGGGGGGACTCATGTCAAAGTTGTGCCTTGGGGGGACTTCATTCAATAAATCCCCATTCAATAAACCGACTGAAATAGGCCTCTAGCACTAATTAAGAGTGTATTATAAAAATTCGACAACGCTGTACCGACTGAAATAGGGGTACCTTGGGGGGGACTCATGTCAAAGTTGGGCCTTGGGGGGACTTCATTCAATAAATCCCCATTCAATAAACCGACTGAAATAGGCCTCTAGCACTAATTAAGAGTGTATTATAAAAATTCGACAACGCTGTACCGACTGAAATAGGGGTACCTTGGGGGGGGGGACTCATGTCAAAGTTGGGCCTGGGGGGGGGACTCATGTCAAAGTTGGGCCTTGGGGGGACTTCATTCAATAAATCCCCATTCAATAAACCGACTGAAATAGGCCTCTAGCACTAATTAAGAGTGTATTATAAAAATTCGACAACGCTGTACCGACTGAAATAGGGGTACCTTGGGAGGGACTCATATCAAAGTTGGGCCTGGGGGGGGGGGGGACTCATGTCAAAGTTGGGCCTTGGGGGGACTTCATTCAATAAATCCCCATTCAATAAACCGACTGAAATAGGCCTCTAGCACTAATTAAGAGTGACGTATAAAAATTCGACAACTGTACCCACTGAAATAGGCCTCTAGCACTAATAAGCAGAGAGCGAGCAGCATATAAAATTTCATTTCCTTATTCAAAATGCTAAGAAGAAAACGGCAAAATCACAAAAAGTGCAAATTTTTTTAGTTAAACTAACATTATTTTAAAACTAATGGCAGGAATTATTTTTTGTTAAAGGGTTTAACAGTAAAGGACTATAACTCCCTTCCTGAACATTGCTTGAATCTTCAGAATTTTTAGGTAGCTTATTTTCCGAGTTTAAAATTAAAAGTGCCCACTACTGGTACAGGGTCCACAACTGGTGCGTTTACCTTACTCACAGAAAAAAAAAAAGTGATTTTTTTTTTTTTTTTTTTTTTTTTTTTCTGATGAGGAAGTCTTTGAGCTGTTCTCAAAGTTGAGGCAATTGACATGGATTTAAAAATTGTTTGGGGAAATACTGAGCGATAATAAAAAGTGCATTTGTCTAATAAACTAGTATGATGTGTCCATCACAAAACTTTCTTGTGTGTTTTCTATAAAATTCCGTAGTAAAAAGTATTCTTTAAGATTATTATTTGATAAAACTATTTCCCATTATGAATGCAGACGATTTCCATCTCAGAGAAGTATAACATTAAATGCCGAAAGAAAGGTATTTCCGTGCCTACAGATGATAATTTAGGAAGTGAATTTTTTCAGGACTTTTCGTTTTTGTGTAAAAATAGAACAATTCTATAATTTATTTCAAATTATCAGAAAGTTATAGATCAACTTTTCATTTTAAAGGTATTGGCGAGTACTTTGAAATATACTCATACAGAAATCTACACCATCCCGGGGTACTTCCTCCCTTTTTTTCCCCAAGAGGAGGAAACAATACTCTTACAATAAATAATAATAATAATAATAATGATGATGGTTGACTATTATTATTATATTTGTTTTTAATTACACACCGACTGGTTAAAAATATTCCGCACTGTGTACATTTATAGAAAATTTTGTTTTATACTGCCATGTTAAAAATTATGGGGGAAAAAAAAGGGGGGGGATTACATCGCCATTGTAGGGAGATTTACAACAAAATTTACTATGTACTAATTTATGTCAAGGTGCAACTAGGTATAAATTTGCATGAAATTCTATTCCTCGGTTATCTCCTAATGTTGATTCCCTCTGTAATCAATCCAACTTCTCTCAGCTGGTGACTGGTGTGCGTAACTCCCACACACACAAATAAATAAATAAATAAAAAATTGTGGACCTTTCTGCTATATCCAGTAGAAGAAAGTACTCGTAATTTAAGTATGGATTCGTAAATTAAGATTCAATATTAAAAAATATGTATGCCCACTGTCCCCTTGAGGATCTAATTCTCCACGGGGGCTCCACTAAAATAGACAGCCCTCTTCCCATACCGAAAGGTTGACAGTGCTCGCTGGTGGTTTCTCTCTGTTTCTGTTCATTAATGCTTGAGCTAGAGCTGCCTCAAAAATTTTGCCTCACACACAGACAGATATTTTTAAAAAATGGTTAAATCTTATTCTGTACCTTTTAAAATGTGTAAATCCATCGCAAACCGGAAGTCAAAAACTTTTACGAATCCAATACTTTCTTCTGTTGAATATACCAGAAAGTAATACAAAATTTGCTTGCGAAACAACTTTAACGGCCCTCTTCACTTACTGTCGCCGGAAGCCCGGGCCAATGTTATTTCTATGGGGAAATTTTCTTTGCAAATAACTTATTAACTAATACATATTTTTAAATTCTGTTTTTATATTCTGAAAATTCCCAGCTGTTAAATTGACGGACCTTTTTTAAAAATGTATTTTTTTAATTTTTAATATTTTATTTTGAAATAGCAAAATAAAAAAATTTCACATATTGTAAATTCGTATTTCGCAGCTTCAAAATAAAATATAAAAAAAAATAAAAAAATATTTTTTTTTAAAAGGTTCGTCAATTTAACAGCTGGGAATTTTTAAAATGTGAAAACAGAATTTAAAAATATGTATTAGTTAATAAGATATTTGAAAAGAAAAATTTACCATAGCATGCGCGTAGCCAGGCCCCGGGTGCCCGGGCACCCCCCCGTTCATGCACACCCAGGTATGGGGAATTCCACCAATTTACTTGCCACTGGTAAGTAAAATTTTAAGCAAGAGAAAATATACCAAAAACTTCAATGTATATTCATAAAAACAGACTTTTGTTTGTAAGTTTCTTAGAATCAAAAAAATTTGCGATATCCTCCCGTTTCAGACATCTTGAAAGCGGAAAATGACTTTTTATGTGTGCGTTTAACGGGGGGGGGGGGGGCGGGTCATTGTGTGTGAGTGCATCTGTTAACTATTTTTGTCCGGGTTTCACGTGAGAATGGCTGGACACAATTCAACGACATTTGGCAAGAATTTAGGTCTTGTACCCAGCTTAAAAGTATACCTATCAAATTTTCCAAAATTCCCTCTGTTAGTCCCTTTGGGACCGAAAGTCAAAAACTCGTTAGTAAGCATAACTCGGCTCCAAATTACTCTACGTTGAAGAAATTGCAAATGAAGAGACTAGACTTGAATACGAAAATAAAATTTTCTGCGATTTTGGATTTTTCTATATTTAAGGGGGAGGAGGGAGAAAAATTGATTTTCAGAGGGAAATTTCTGAAAATCCGGATTTTTGAGTAGATACCAAAAGTGGTATAAAGTTATTAAAAACAAACATGCGTCTTCTTCAGTATATTTCAAAAAAACCGTTTTTAGTTTCTTGCAACTTTCAATTTTTTTTTTTTTTTCGGGGGGGAGGGTGCGTTATAAGTATGCAAATTCGAGATCCCTTTTTAGCGCTAAATTTGTCCTGGGAAATCTATGGAAGCTGCAGTCACAAATTTTAGTGCGTAGATTCTTTATGAGCATAACTAGGTTTTATGAAAATCCCCTCCTTTTCCTCCTAGGGGTGGGTGGAGGGGAATAAACACATTTTTAAAATTTTATCAGATTAATTTTTATGTGTGGTTAAATTATGCGTACCGAACGCTTACTACGAATGGATTTTCTGAAATTTTCCCTACCCCCCACCGCTTTTTAAAGGCGGGTGAGATGCCTTTTCAAGAGTAACTCTGCTCCAAATTATCTCAGATAAACGATATTTTGATGTGTTGATTAGTTATGCGTTCCCAATACACACACCACAAAGAGACTTTTCGAAATTACTTTCTAACTTCCCGTAGAGGGGTGGGGGACACAAAATACGCTTTTAAGCTTAAATATGCTCCCAATTATCTTAGAATGGCGAATTTTGGTGTGCGGTTGTTGTTTAAGTGTACGCAGTATGCATTTTGGTGGAATTTCGTGAAACTTCTAATTTACCCGCGAGAGAGAGAGAAGGTGAATTGCGGGTAAATCACTGCCGATGACAATGGAAACCCGAATCCTCATGTTGCGAGCGGAAAAATCCCTACCTAACGCAGTGGGGATTTTAGTTGAGGTTTTGTCTAATTTCAGTGTTTTTTTTTTTCATTTTTGATTTTGTGAGATTCTATTAATAATGATATGGAAATTTGAAAATTCACTTAAATGTAGCGACCAGCGAAGCGGCAAAGTCTGCCAGTATATATATTCACTGTATTTCTTGCTGCTCCTTCCTAAATACCAAAGCGGCAATGCTCTCAGAGCTGGTACATCAGAGGTACCAAGTTTGAACAGAGCTTTTCGGCAGTCTAGCTGTTTAAAGCTTTCCTTCAACCCCCCCCCCCCAAAAAAAAAAAAAAAAAAAAAAAACTTACATGAATATAAGCTAGGAACCTTGATAGTCCCCTCTCCGTGAGGAACACTTAATCCAACCCTAGACACTAATGCAGTCGCAAAGAACTCGCAATCGTATTTAATCCCAATATCATGGAACTATAATATTGCATGATATTTCTCACTGAGATTAAACAAATGGAACCTGTTTATAAGGATGTGAAAAAGAAAATTCAAATATTTTATTGTTTGTTGAAGGAACTTCTCATTGCTGAATTTTATTTTATTAAGTTTTCTGAATGTATATTATAAGCGGAGGGAACTTGAAATGATAATTGAAGTTGGTAAGCTTCAAAAAGTGGTGTGGATAAAAGTTCTCTGGATTATTTAAAAAATGTTTTTTAGTTTAATTACAGCCTAAAACGTTCTAAGAATACAGTTATATTCGTTAAATGAAGAGTTTAGCTGGGTGCAGTAAAACACCACCCTTCCGAAAAATATATGCACCCCCTCCCCCCCTCCCCCCCACAAAAAAAAAAAAAATCTACCCAAAAAACGTTGTAATGCAGCTCATCTTCCTTACTTTTAAGTGAATGTAAATTGCGTTTCTTTTAAGCTTATCGAAAACTGTCACCCAAATTAGGGTGAAAACTTCTCACAAAGGCTACACTGATGGGCTTGATTTGAATTCAAACCCGGCACCACTCGTCTACCAGCTTCGAAAGCAGAACCCCTCATTCACTTATAGTGCCTGGCATATGTGTTACCTTTTGTTGATTTTCTGCGCAATTTTATTTTATTGAGTTTCTTTTGTTATTTCCTTGCTATTTCATGCCATTTTTCATGCACTTCTGATGTATGGTGGTCATTTGACATTCTGCTCAATTGTCATTCTACACCTTTTTTCTGCTTCAATACATTAACTTCACTTTGTGTTTATTTTCTGTGGGATTTTGTTGGTGTGAGTTCCTTTCGTTGCTTCCCTCCAATTCTATGCAATGTTTATGAAATATGTGCGATCTTCATTTGGCAATCCATTCAGCTGATGATCAGAGACCAATCGGAGACAGAAATGCTCCATCTGTGTTCATATCCTTCCCTGCCTTCTATAATAACACCTTATGAGCTTATTTATTGCGATTTTCTTAAAGTTTTTATATTATAGTCTAGTCACCACAGTTTACCACAATATAAATATATTCTAGTAAGATTCACATACAACCAACTGAAACACGCGTGTAAGATCTGGCTCACACTAATCCCTCATTATGTAAAGACGTGTAGATTTCTATTTGCAAATCAGATGAAAATTTCCATGTGATGATTGGTTAGTGTTGGTCGTATACGTATATCAACCGTATAGCTCAGTTTGTCGAGCACTGACGGGTTATATCAATAGTCTCAAGTTCCATTTCTGACCTTGTCCCTTCCATTTTGTTAAATTAAATTCTGCTTTTCCATCAAAAATGTGTGCAAAACTCATTTTTCAACTTATTTTTGACATTATATATATATGTATAAATCTATATCTGTTTATGAATCAGTTTGGATTTCTTAGTTTTCGATGCAGAACTACACTGTTCGTTCAACATATAACTATTGAAAATTGTACACTAATTAATCAAGACAAAATCTAGCTAATCCTATATTTTTTTACTTCAACCGGATTAGTTTAAACAATATTAATTGAAAAAAAAAACAAAAAAAAAAACTTATGTTATCTTTAACATTATAAACAAATACGGAACTGATTAAAAAAAAAAAAAAATTACATTTCCTTTATTTATTATAATTATATAATTATAATAAATAAAGGAATAAAATAAAATATAATATTTATTATAATTATATAATTATATAATTATATAATTATTATAATAATAGTTATCATTATTGTACAAAAAAAAAAAAAAAAAAAAAATTAATATTTTTTTACGCGTGAAAAATAAAATGAAAATAAAATAAAATTGATGTCATTATAGCTTCACAATATTGAACATTTGTTTTTATTTATTTATTTATTTTTAACATCGGCTTTGTACTTTTATTTAATAATTTTAGGTTTTGAATTCAGTACTTACATTAAAATCAAAATTTTTAATTTTTATTGATTGTTTGGGATTCACATTCAATTCAAATGGCTCTAATATAAATTTTATTAAGATGGTTTAATTAGTTTCTTTCTTTTTTTTTTCTAAATATCCACATTTTATTCTAAAACTCAACAGTCATATAAATAGTTAAAACTTACGTTTAGTACCTATAAAAAAAAAATGAATCTGTTATACCTCCAAAAAAACTTTTTTCTACGGAAAGACTTCTACTGTGAAGAGAGCGAATATGACAGAGGGAGAAGCAGCAAGAAATTATCCAACAGCCACATCTTATATTAATTCAAGAAATATTTCAGGAATAACTAGGTAAAAGGAAAAATGACCAATAAGAGTATAAATTTCTTTGAGAAGTTCAGAAAAATGAAAAAAAAAAAAAAAAAAGAAAAATCAGGGGATGAAATACACAAATTTAAAGAATCCAGATTTATTAATTAACAGCCTGCAAAACAAACGAATCAATAAATTAACACACAACAAATCTTAACTTAAAACCATAAACTATATCGAAATTGATGAAAAAATAATTTAAGAAACTTAAGAAAGGAAGGAAAGAGGCAGGCGGCAAGACTTGTGACTTGCCTGTGGGGTTAAACTAGTTTCACGCCGGCAACACTTCCCCAGCCTGCCAAGACCAGAATAGGAGTCATACGGATTTTAAAAAGCAAAATTTCGAAGCAGATGAATAACAATGAAACCACAAAGAAACAATAGAATTCACTGATTGATTACAATGAGTTTAATAGCATGATTATAATTTTAAGAGTAGTTGACAACTCAAAAAAGAAGAAACTGAAATTTTAATGGAAAAAGAAAGTTTGCATAGTAATACAAAGTAAATGCGACAAGCCTTCTGCTTTTTTTTATATAATTTTAATTTCACAATCCGACACAACCATCCAGCCTTACAACACCACCCCACCTCCGTAATCAAACATCTGCCCTATATGTTTGTGCACACAATAACATAATTCATTTATTATGTACATTTACCGACATATGTATGAGTATTTTAATATACACGTATATTAAAATACTCATACGCACTCTTACGTATATACATATGCGTACTATGTATGTATATCTATGCTGAAAATTTCAAATTAAAATTTGCCCCCCCCCGCATGAAAAGCTGGCTACGCCTATGCATTGAATAACATTAGCTTCGGCTTCCGGCGGCGGTGAGTGAAGCGGGCCCTTAAGATCTATGGAGAAGTATTGTAGCGTACACAAGTTAGCTCGTACAAACATCAACTGGTGAAAATTTCACTTGAACGTTGCTATTATGAGAATATGCACTGTTTCCTCCTCTTTTGTACGTATATGGGTCTGTGAATCAATAACGATATTGATAATAATTAATTAATTATAGGTAATAAATAAACCTCAGCATTTTTTCTAAATCAATTGGATTGAATAATCTAAACTTGAAAGAATTCTCTAATCGCTTATCTGTGCTAAAGAAAAAGAAAAACATACCCATTGCTATTTTTAAAAACAAATAAATAAAAGTATTAACTAAAATAAAAATAAAAATGCCCTGGAAGTCTGTGACAGACATGATAAAAATCAATATGGAATATTATCAGCCAAAATGTTCTCAGCTGTGTTCTTTTAAAAGAAGACGTAAAGTTTAGAGAGCGCTTCCTTCTTAGGATAAAAAAAGGGTGACTGAACAAAACATCTGTGTTGTCTTCTCTTATCCTAGGAGGGCCTCGATGCTGGAAAAAGCTCTAGGGGCATATCCTGCTACTAGTGACTTTTTTGGTTTTGTTTTATTTATAGGCAGAAAAGAAAGAATATCACATTTTCTCCTCCTTGTAATGATATATGATGCTACTATATGCATCATTCCGGAGGAAAAAAATCCATAATTCTCGGGGAAGGGGGGGGGTCGTCTTCTAAAAAAAAGAATATCACTCTTGAAAGGTTAATAACTTTAATATCACACTGAATAGATTTTGTACTAGGCGTATTATCAAGTATAATAAAAATAAATTCAATAATTTTTGCTTCTTTCTAATATAGAAGAAGAAAATGTGTATTGGTTTTGTGAAAATGTTTTACTTCCAGTTTTAGACAGATATGCGCGATCTTAAATAACATATGACTATCTTTAGAAAATGCCTTCTGTTTATGTGTCAGTACGTGTTATCAAAATTTTGTGGAAGCTGTAACTCCCAAAATAATGGATTGAATTACACAAAATGGTACATATGGTTGGATATAAATCAATATAAATTAGTGTTGATTAGATTTCTGGTATATATCTCCCAGCAGATGGCGCTGCTATACTGCAATTTTCTCGATTTATGCAAAGTTATATCGCACCTTTTATAGTGCATATGTTCCCAAACTTGATATGTGAGATGACTGTTGTGAAAAACTATGCTGTTTAATTTGGGTGTATGTCGGCCGACAGGTAGCGCTGCTTTTACTCACTTCCTTTAATTTTCTGTATGGCTATATATATGCATGCATTGTATAAAATAACGTTAAACTGCATGAGTAAAATCTTTAGAAAAGTTATGTTGATTATATTTTTGCTTATGTTAACCTGTAGGTTGCACATTTATGTACAGTCGGTAACGGAAGTCTCCGAACGCTAGCAAAAATTCCTATGTAAAAAAAGTACACTTAATACAGTTTTATTAAATAAATCCTTGTCGAATCCTGTTCTTAGTCAGTCTAAAAATAGGATTCGACAAGGATTTATTTAACAAAACTGTATTAAGTGTACTTTTTTTATATAGGAATTTTTGTTAGTGTTCGGAGACTTTTGTTACCGACTGTAGATTGAAGAAAGTTTTGTGATGGCCACAACATACTAGTTTTCTTTACAATTTGAAATAGTTAAACAATGTTAATAATTAATAATAATAATAAAATTGAAAGTATCAAATATAGATCGCTATTTTAATAAACACGGAACGACAAAAACTAATAATTATCATGCAGATTTGCGACTTTTATATACGTAAATAAATGAAGAACTAAATAAGAATTTTAGTACGACAGGACTATTGCGTTTAGTCATACGTTTTGTGTCGTCATCATTCGTTATGTTTCACCTTGAATAAGTCAGGGTGTTTTCCCCTTTGGCAATAAGTTAAAAAGTATATTAAATTAAAATTCAAATAAAGTCTATAAGTGAAATTTTGTGAAAGGAATATATTAGTAACAGTAACCGTTGCTAAGAAATGCAACTTCATATTTTAAAATAAAAAATCAATTATTTTTTTATTTTATTTATTTACTTTATTTATTTATTACGCTTTTTCTATATTTAGATCAATTAAAAAATATTTTGCCTTTTTTTTTCCCCCTTAAAAGAAGAAAAAAAAAATATTTAAAATAAAATTGAAAAAAAGCGTGTTAAAGAAATGAAACACTTTTAGTATGGGACCCACCCCTTCGGTGACATTTTAAATTTGGTCAAGCGGTCATGGACGTTTCTCGTCAAATTCTTTATGGAACTGTGGCAGCCAATTTAATACATCTCGAGGATCGCAAAAAAAAAAAAAAAAAAAACATTTAAAAGGGATAGCCAAAGGGTTTAAATACTAAAGCTGTGTCAATGAAATTTTAAGAAATGAATATAGTAACTGTTGCTAAGGGACGCAACATAGTTACCGTATACCTTTATAAAGAAGAATAAACTAAAAAAAAGTCCTGCCTATTAAATTAAACTCTGTTTTGTACAGAATGTTATACCTATTACTTAAAACACAAAAATAGGCTTCGTTTTTATTAATTTTGCTGATTCCTTATGTTTCAATTGCACATCATCTAAAATATTTGTTTTCTCAATAAATAATTTATTTACAAATCTATAAACTGTAATTATTTCTTCCTTAGTTGCCTTAAATATTATCGTAATATGTAAGTGAAAATTAAAACATGTAAATTACAGAAAGCAGGATGTACTTTTAAATGATAATTTTTTGGATATATTTTAGTTCCCTGATATAATAAAAAATGTGAAAGTATATTTTATTTTGTTAAAGAATTACTTGGGTTATTTAAAGGCTATTTATATAGATATAAATGAATTATTAATCGTAGTAAAAGCCAGGCAACAGATATAAGATCACTGAAACCACATAGACCAATAAGAATGAAATTACAACAAATTTAAATAACCTGTGGAGACTGATTGTGATTTATTGAAACATTTATATTTTTGACTTATTGATTTTTTATTTAATTTAACTTCATTCTAACCATAAATTTATTACTAGATTGTTAGTTGCAATTTTAATAACTTTGCCGGTGAGCAAAAACGACATGAAACCCAAATCAAAAGATACAAACAAGCTATGAGAAAATAAACTATTAAGACAGTATTTTAAACAAAATATTTTTTCGATTAGGAAAAGCTCAGAACGGCGAAATGTTTTATCCAAACTTTTGAGCATATACAGAGGCTGTTCGCATATTTTTTAGACGATTTTGATGGAGTGTACTGAAGCAATTTCATATTTCGTGTTTTATTTGTTCAGTTTGATAGCCCTTGTTCTTAACTAACATTCTACATCATAATTTCTATGATAATAATGCTTTTTATAATATCGGAAGACGTATATTTTTCTACTCCTCTTGAACGGCTTTCCAGAGTCCACAAAGCGTTGTAGGTCGGTGTTTGGATAATGTTGATTTTAAGAGTCGAAAAACACAAAAATCCAACAGTGATACATACATCAGAAGATTTAGCAGGAATGTCAGTGAAGGGTATGGTTTTAATTCCCGTTTTTTGTTCCATTTTTTTCTAGAAAAGCAATTGCGGATTGCGATATGTGGCTGCTTGTTTTGTCTTGATACAGTTCAACGGATTGATAGCATTGTGGATAAAGATCTTGATTTTAATTTTTAAAAATTGGAATTAAAATATGTTCTTGAGAGTATTTAGAGTTGATTTTGACATTTTTGTCACATTTTTTTGCTTTTATCTTGCGCTTGTATGAAAAAACCAGTGGCAATCATAAATCCTTTAGAAAAACTCTCTTTTGATGCTTTGAGCCATGTAGCAAATTTTTTTTTCTCCACTTTTGTGATAATAAATTGATCTTTTTTTATTGCAACCACTTAAATAGACCCAAGATTCATCTGTTGTTGCAACATTTTTCCATTTTTCTCCTGATAAATGCTTTTCATAAAGATTTCACTAAAAACTATCTTTGGAAAGAGTGGAAACCTATCCTTCCATCCACTGCCATTTTAAAAGCGCATTTTTGCATCTAAACAAAAATTATAAACATCAGAAGATAAATAAAACTTCCAAAAATATAACTGTTGTGAAAATAAAATTCTCCATGCAAACGATTTTTTCTTACTGCGAAATAAAATCGTCTAAAAAATGTGCGAACAGCCTGTAAAAAAAAACAACATTTAAACAATATTTCATAAAATTTTTATTAAAATATTTAAAAGTTCGCAGCCAGTGGATCCTGGTTTTTCGCAGACCCTTCAGAAAAACGGTGGATATAATTTCGCAAAAATTAATGCACCGATCTTATTAAGTTTTGCACACTTCTTCAAAATAGAATTGATTAGTGCTTGAACTAACTTCTTTCTTTCTTTCTTTCTTTTTTTTTTTTTTCAATTACAACTAATTTTACAAGGCTATACAAAGAATAAAATGTACTGAAAATTGTACAGTTTTTGCGCCTATACAACTCTGTCAAAAATTCTAATTTATTTTTATTTTTATTTTTATTTTATTTTATTTATTTATTTTTTGCCTTATTTATTTATTTATTTTTTGCCTTAAATTCTTCGTTTAAGTATTAGTCAGTTCTGTTTTGAAGAAGTGTGCAAAATTAGAAAAAGATCGGCGCATTAATTTTTGAAAAATCGTATCCACCGCTTTTTTGAAGGGTCTCCGGTAACCAGGATCCATCGTCTGAATTTTACAAAATTTTTGATAAAAATTTTATAAACCATTGTTTAAATGTTGCTATTTTATATGTTTAAAATTTTGCATTAATATATATATATATATATATATATATATATATATATATATATATATATATATATACACTAAGCGACAAAAAAAAAGCCGCACTTGGATGTTTTCCTTTTCGCCTTCTACAACTGCCAATTTTATCGTTTAAAAAGCAAATTTTACTATGTTGTCCTCCACATACACTTTAGCTTTGAGTCTAGTGTTAAAAACAAAATGCAATTGTCAGGAAAATTGTAATTTTAGAATTTATTTCAAAAATGGTAAGAATAAGGCAGTTAACGATGCCACAAAAAGTATTAATTTTTAAATGAAAATCAAAAAATATTTTAATACGTGAGATGGCAAAATAATTAAATGCTAACGAAATATTGGTAAAATGAGTTTTAGCAAAATATAAATTTTTTTGGCCGTTTAAACTGGGAATTTGGCTTTAGGCGGTCATGTTGCTCATCCAAGCTAGATAACCGCAAGTTAAAATGCGAATGTTTAAAAAATCGATTTGTATCACGTTCAGAACTTAAAAAAGATTTAAAAAAAGTGTATAGTAAATTACTTTCTTCAAAAACAATGCGGGAACAATTAAACAAAGCGGGTTAAAGAACGGAAGATCTGCGAAAAAAGCCATTATTAAGGAAAAGAATTAGAAGAAACAATACTTTAGTTGACCAAAATTTAAAAACATTATCAGTTAATTATTAGGCTTAACTGGTTTTCTCTGATGAATCAAGTTTTCTTTATTTCGTGCAGTTGAAAAAAGCTAGAATGAAGACGAAAATATGACCGACTTAATGAAAATCGCACTTTTAAAACAGTGACACATTCTCCGTACATTATGGTACGGAGGTGCATAACTTTTCAAACACTCGGGATAAATTTTTATGCTCAAGGAATCAATTAACTCGAAATAAAACACAATCTTCATAAAAGTGGTGCCTGACCGACTATTTTGGAGGTATCTTAGACATTTCCGTAAACAGCATTTGAAGATAATAAGGCACCTTACTACACGGCGTCTGCGGTAAGTTTATTCACTTCAAATTGTTAAAATTTCTTATGCATTCCCATGAGAACCTATAATTCTGTAAGTAACCATACTTTTTTTTCACTTTAAGTTAAATACCACAAAGGATATAGTAGAATTTCTTCTTTACCAAACATGGAAATGGTCAAAATCGCGATCCGCTCGAAAATGTTTCGTTTATAAAAAGGCGGGGGAGAGGATTCGAAATTTGCAGCCTATAACTCTGCCAGAACTAGAAAAATTTATTTGTGATATTTGGCACATTGAAATTTCTACGATTTACATTAAAACACTGTATAAAACTATGCCATTGCACATTAATGCAGTAATTCCATATAAAGGTGGAATTAACCCAATGCAGAATACATATTTTTAACAAAAAATTGCTTATATCTAACAAATAAATAGTTTTATTTCATATATTAAAATATAACTTGTTTATTTCATATAATAAATCATAATAAAATGCAAAGTGTATAGTTATTGCATTATGTTCAAAAAGAAAGTTTTATGCAGATTTTTAAAAAGTACTTCGTAAAGTGCAATAAAGCGAATTATTAAATCGAAAATATACATAGGTATCATTTCATACCTTTGGTATTATGCAAACAAGACAGTTTTATTTGTTTCAAACATTAATTTTAAAGTTATTACAAATAAAAAAGGTATAAGTCATTTTTTCTGCAGTGCGGCTTTTTTTTTTTTTTGTCGCTTAGTGTATATATATATTATTGTATATAGATAAAAAATCTATAAATAAATAGAAAAACTATGCTTGTTTTTAGTTTTCGAAACCCATTTAATCCCTTAATTTCTAAGCTAAATGGAAGTTTCAAATAATTAACATAATCTGGTGTGTCACTCACACGACTTTCTCTTACCCTGAAATTTAATACTATAAATACAGGTTGCAGATTAAGAGGTAAGTTAACGAGTACTGTTATGTAAACCTACGTTAAACAATTCAAATTAGGCTTCGGAAGAGTTTTATATGATAATTAGTTTCTGTGTGAGGGGGGTACCGCCCCCCTCAACCCCCGTCTCATTAATGCACCTGCATTTATATAGAATTTAATTCGGTTATGAAAAAAAAATTATTTTTGTTAAAAATGAAAAAAATCGATAACTTTATTTTAAATTATCGCAGATCGATGGCTCAACCATTCGTTTTAAAGGAGAGCTCTTTTGAAAGATACCCATCATGAAATTTACTCCCCTCAAGGGGGGACTTCCTCCCCCCCCAGGGGTGAGGCGGGGCTCCTACATACGCAAAATTTTTTTCCCCAGTTGACTATCTCTATTACAAAAAATATATATGCGTTTCATTTGGTTTAGTGCAGTCTATAATGATGTTAAACTCTACTTACCCGCAATTTCCCCCATAGACGTAATGCATTTGAATACTTTTGAGTGTCCCTGTATACGAGCCATTGGCTTCATCTCAACGAACAGCTTACTGTAGCATCCCTGGATGATACACATTTAGAATACCGAGTTTGGAATTTCTGCTACTATTTGTCCTTGAGATATGCTGATAACAGACACATCCACACGGACAGACAGACCATTCTTTAAAAACATGATTTTCGTATTCAGGGGACCTCAGAACATGTAAATATAACAAAAACTCACGTTCTAAAATTTGACCCTAAAACAATACTTTCTCGACCCTATGGGTAAGAGAAAGTAAAAATTAAAAAAAATAATATAAAACAAATGGCCATAATTCAAAATTTAACATTAAATTTCCATACTTTAAAATTTAACATCTGGATATTGTCTTGTTCTTGAAAATATTTTTATAACAAGCAAGATTGCGCAATCTGATCGGTCCTGACACCAGGACAGGACAGCTGAATTTCCGAAGCCTCCAAATAAATGTTTTAATTTATGCATTGCCAGTAAATGATCACATTCATATATCATTACATAATAAGTATTTTTAATTATCGAATTTGCAAATTAAATTTTGTACAACTTTTATGCTTTGAGATTTTTTTTTTTTTTTTTTTTTTAGACAGAGTGGTTACCAGAATTTTCTTGTCTGCTTAAGCACCACAGTCTCCTAATTTCTAAGATATAAAAAGCCTTACAGATGCTGTTAAAGATTGAAAAAAAAAGTATTGGATTCGTAAAAATGTTGGAATTCTGTTTTTTTAAAGGTTTATGTATTTTGAAATATTCTGAATAGATTTGACCAATTTTGGAAAATGTCCACCTGCGTGTGTGCGACAAAAATTTTGTGACAAATATAGATAATGAGAATTAATGAAAAGAATTTGATGAAAATTTAAATTTAGATGCACTTTAAGACAAACAATTGCCTACCATCTTTTGGTGCATATCGACTTTCAGGTGACGCTTCTATGCTGCGATTTCACCATTTTGCAAAAAACATCATATCACCATCTTCTATAATGTATAATTCCATTATGAAAATCTATGTTAATTTGAATTTGATGCAAATCGGCTGACAGGTGGCATTGCTATACTGAAATTTTTTCCCATATACAGTTAGGCGGTATCTCAGCTTTTATAGTGCTTAAATACACCAAATTTGATATATGAGATGACCAACATGAAATAAAACGCTAATTCAGTTTGGATGTACACCGACTAACAGATTTGGCTGTTATTACTCACCTTCTGGTATTTTCCATAAGGTTATATCTCAGCATCTGTTGTAGAAAACTGCACCAAACGGTATAGATAAAATTTTATTGTGAGATATGTTGATTAAATTTTTGTGCGTGTCAACTAAAATTTTTACAATGATGCAACATATACAGTTATTCATGTTGAATTGTCTATCTTTTATACAAAAACGACCACTATGTCAATCTATGTAAATGTTTATGTGAATTTTCACACAAGAATCTCCAAATTGCATTCGAAATATTAACATAATATATGGGAATTCATTCAGTATAATTTGAATACTTGGTATTATAATGTTAGATTATTCTTCCACGACAAAAAACAACAAACGGTTTTTACATTATGTGAACGTTTATGTTTATTTTACAGACGGATCTCCAAACTATATCAATAATAGGGCCTAACTTTGGCTTGAAGATATACACAAAAGGATGTATTGAACACCCTTCAACACATTTCCAGTTTAACAATGATTGAATACTGCAGTTTGACGGCATATTAACTAAGTAAACAGCAGCAATTATTCATTATTAGCATTTTAACAAAGAAGTTAATTGTATTAACAAATACCCCTTTGTAAGAATTCCAACTTAAAATTTCCCAATAACCAGCGGCAGTGTGTGGTTATTTTAAATATAAAGTAATTTTTGAATGACAAATTAATATGTAATTAAAATATTACCATATAAACATTAATGAGCATGCAATGTTTATCACAAAATTGTCCTCTATATTATTCTATACAACAATGAAACCTCTTGCTTAAATGCATAAATCTTAATTAACGTAGCTTCTCACATGAAGGATGAATAGAAAACATATGCAATTTCAAACAACATATGTTTAAATATCGCCATATGAAAAATCACAGGTGAGTAAATGCAACACCAACTGTCGGATGATACACACCCAAATTATCATTCTTTAATGGCCATCTCAGATATCACATTTTTTACTATTATACCATATAGAAGCTGAGATATAGCCTTCCTGTAAATGGGAAAAATTTCAGCATAGCAGCGTGACCTGTTGGCCGATAGGCACAAAAAGATGAAAGGCACAAATTTATGGCAAGGTGCAATTAACTAAATTAAAACTTTGATGATATTGTGTGCTGTACCTCTTGATCTAAAGTTGTCACGAAAGTTTTGTCACAGACAGGCGAACATTTTCTAAAAATGATTGAAACGTATTCAGTATATCTCAAAACGTGTAAATCCGTCGTAAACAGGAGGTGGAGGATTTTTCCGAACTTAATGATTTCTTCTTATGATATAGAAGAAAGTAATAAAGAGCTTTTTCAAATCTTCATTAAAAAAAAAAAGGAAAGAAAAATTTGGCGTAAAAAACAATTTTACTTTCTCTTGCCGATACATGGTAAAGAAAATGTTGATTTTAAGTCAAATTTTCAAAATTGAATTTTTCCTGAATTTCCTCGTTTTTAGATTCTCCTGAATCCAAAGATCAAGCATTTAGCCGTTGGTCTGTGTGTATGTGTGTGGGGAAAGCTAATTAGTAAATAAATAAATAAATAAATAAATAAATGGAACTTCAAACTTGGTATTCTAAGTGAGTATCATATGGGAATGTTATTTGAAACATTTCTTTGATATCGCACAAATTGTTCATGTATAGGGACATACAAAAGTATTCAAATATTTTACGTCTATGTACAAAACTCCTTCAGACATCTTTAGATTGCACTAAACATAACGAAATTGACATTTATGTTTAAATTCACAAAAGCATGCTTCACAAAAATATGGCATGAAAAGTAACTATCCTTCGTTTGCAAGACAACACAAAAGAATTCTGATGTATTAGAAATATGTTTAAAAATGTTTCGATATTTTGTGTTTGAAAGTGAGTCGAAATACATTTCAAGTTCTCATTTATTTCTCGTTCTTCTTTTTTTCGGGGGGGGGGGGGGGGGATTGTCACTAAATTTATGTACACTATTTAGTTTAAATATAGTATATAGACGATATACACTTCACTACTCAAAATTAATCGAATAAGATTTAATAAACGGTGTGGAAGACAATTTTTTCAATAAACTTCAATAAATTTTAAAATTTAATATTAGCTTTAAATGTTTTATGAATTTTTCTCCAATATTCCTTCATAAGGAAAGTAATAATTTGAAATAAATTTTAAAATTTAATATTAGCTTTAAACGTTTCATGAATTTTACTCCAATACTCCTTCATAAGAAAAGCAATAATTTGAAATAAATTTTTTAATTAATATTAGCTTTAAATATTTTATGAATTTTGCTCCAATATCCATGTATAAGAAAAGTAATAATTTGAAATAAATTTTAAAATTTAATATCAGTTTTAAATGTTTTATGAATTTTACTCCAACATTCATTTGTAATAAAAAAAAAAAATTCAAATAAATTCTTAAGTTTAATATCAATTTTAAATGTATTTGAATTTTGCTCCAATATTCTTTTATAATAAAAGCAATAATTTTAAATAAATTTTAAAATTTAATATCAGGTTTAATTGTTTTATGAATTTTACTCCAATATTCCTTCATAGGAAACGTAATAATTTCAAATAAATTCTTAAGTTTAATATCAATTTTAAATGTATTTGAATTTTGCTCCAACACCTTCATATAAAAAGCAATAATTTGAAATAAATTTTAAAATTTAATATTAGCTTTAAATGTTTTATGAATTTTGCTCCAATATTCATGTATAAGAAAAGTAATAATATGAAATAAATTTTAAAATTTAATATCAGTTTTAAATGTTTTATGAATTTTACTCCAATATTCATTTATAATAAAAGAAAAAATTTCAAATAAATTCTTAAATTTAATATCAATTTTAAATGTATTTGAATTTTGCTCCAATATTCTTTTATAATAAAAGCAATAATTTGAATTAAATTTTAAAATTTAATATTAGCTTTAAATGTTTTATGAATTTTGTTCCAATATTCATGTATAAGAAAAGTAATATTATGAAATAAATTTTAAAATTTAATATCAGTTTTAAATGTTTTATGAATTTTACTCCAATATTCATTTATAATAAAAGAAAAAATTTCAAATAAATTCTTAAATTTAATATCAATTTTAAATGTATTTGAATTTTGCTCCAATATTCTTTTATAATAAAAGCAATAATTTGAATTAAATTTTAAAATTTAATATTAGCTTTAAATGTTTTATGAATTTTGTTCCAATATTCATGTATAAGAAAAGTAATATTATGAAATAAATTTTAAAATTTAATATCAGTTTTAAATGTTTTATGAATTTTACTCCAATATTCATTTATAATAAAAGAAAAAATTTCAAATAAATTCTTAAATTTAATATTAATTTTAAATGTATTTGAATTTTGCTCCAATATTCTTTTCTAATAGAAGCAATAATTTGAAATAAATTTTAAAATTTAATATTAGCTTTAAATGTTTTATGAATTTTGTTCCAATATTCATGTATAAGAAAAGTAATAATATGAAATAAATTTTAAAATTTAATATCAGTTTTAAATGTTTTATGAATTTTACTCCAATATTCATTTATAATAAAAGAAAAAATTTCAAATAAATTCTTAAATTTAATATCAATTTTAAATGTATTTGAATTTTGCTCCAATATTCTTTTATAATAAAAGCAATAATTTGAAACAAATTTTAAAATTTAATATTAGCTTTAAATGTTTCATGAATTTTGCTCCAATATTCCTTCATAAAAAAAGTAATAATTTGAAATAAATTTTAAAATTTAATATTAATTTTAAGTGTTTCCATGAATTTTGCTCCAATTTTCCTTCATAGGAAACGCAATAATTTCAAATAAATTTTAAAATTTAATATTAGCTTTAAAAGTTTCATGAATTTTACTCCAATACCCCTTCATAAAAAAAGCAATAATTTGAAATAAATTTTTAAATTTAATATTAGCTTTAAATGTTTTATGAATTTTGCTCCAATATTCATGTATAAGAAAAGTAATAATATGAAATAAATTTAAAAATTTAATATCAGTTTTAAATGTTTTATGAATTTTACTCCAATATTCATTTATAATAAAAGAAAAAAATTTCAAAAAAATTCTTAAATTTAATATCAATTTTAAATGTATTTTAATTTTGCTCCAATATTCTTTTATAATAAAAGCAATAATTTGAAATAAATTTTAAAATTTAATATTAGCTTTAAATGTTTTATGAATTTTGTTCCAATATTCATGTATAAGAAAAGTAATAATATGATATAAATTTTAAATTTAATATCAGTTTTAAATGTTTTATGAATTTTACTCCAATATTCATTTATAATAAAAGAAAAAAATTCAAATAAATTCTTAAATTTAATATCAATTTTAAACGTATTTGAATTTTGCTCCAATATTCTTTTATAATAAAAGCAATAATTTGAAACAAATTTTAAAATTTAATATTAGCTTTAAATGTTTCATGAATTTTGCTCCAATATTCCTTCATAAAAAAAGTAATAATTTGAAATAAATTTTAAAATTTAATATTAATTTTAAGTGTTTCCATGAATTTTGCTCCAATTCTCCTTCACAGGAAACGCAATAATTTCAAATAAATTTTAAAATTTAATATCAGTTTTAAACGTTTTATGAATTTTACTCCCATATTCATTAATAATAAAAAAAAAAAATAAATAAAAAAGTCAAATAAATTCTTAAGTTTAATATCAATTTTAAATGTATTTGAATATTTCTCGAATATTCTTTTATAATAAAAGCAATAATTTGAAATAAATTTTAAAATTTAATATTAGCTTTAAATGTTTCATGAATTTTGCTCCAATATTCCTTCATAAGAAAAGTAATAATTTGAAATAAATTTTAAAATTTAATATTAACTTTAAGTGTTTCATGAATTTTGCTCCAATTTTCCTTCATAGGAAACGTAATAATTTCAAATAAATTTTTTAATTTAATATTAGCTTTAAAAGTTTCATGAATTTTACTCCAATACTCCTTCATAAAAAAAAGCAATAATTTGCAATAAATTTTAAAATTTAATATTAGCTTTAAATGTTTTATTAAATAAATTTTAAAATTTAATATTAGCTTTAAATGTTTTATGAAATAAATTTTTAAATTTAATATTAGCTTTAAACGTTTCATGAATTTTACTCCAATATTCCTTCATGAGAAAAGAAATAATTTGAAATAAATTTTAAAATTTAATATTAGCTTTAAATGTTTTAGGAATTTTGCTCCAATATTCATTTATAAGAAAAGTAAAAAAAAAAAAAAAAACTTTGTAACAATTTAATTTTATTGACATCAATATGAAATTACTACTCAAAGAAATATGTTGATAAAAATAACCCGCAAAAATCACAGAAGACGTAATTTTTTTAAAAATATAATAAGAATATCGAAAATTTAAAGGAATGTTACAAATCTGCACACATTTCTTTAATTAGAAGAAAAAAAAATGAAAGAACTGTGCATGCCATATTTTTTTCTGTACGTCGCAGACAGATAAATACTTTCTTTTATGAGTATAGAAGATGTCCATTTGTTTAAGTATTATGCGCAAAAAGAAAATAACGAGAAAATAGGCTGTTCTGTTGTGCTTTAATTTTGCATACCAATGTATTTATGTTTCTGTACGTTGTTTTTCAATGATTAAGTATTCAGGGCCCGACTATGAGTTTTGGAGGCCTTGGGCAAAAGTTTTATATAGTGCCATCCCCCCCCCCCCCCCTACACACACAGACACAAGAATATACAGTTAAATAATTTCTTAAGGGCCCTCTTCACTCACCGCCGCCGGAAGCCGAAGCTAATGTTATTCTATGGAAATTTTTTCTTTACAAATAACTTATTAACAAATACATATTTTTAAATTCTATTTTCACATTCTGAAAATTCCCAGCTTGTTAAATTGACGGCTTTTTTTTTTTTTAAATATTTTTTTTTTATTTTATTTTGAAGCTGCAAAATACGAATTTTCAATGTGTGAATTTTTTTCATTTTGCAATTTCGGAATAAAATATTAAAATTTTAAAAATAAGTTATTTGTAAAGAAAATTTCCCCATAGAATAACATCGGCTAGGGCTTCCGGCGACGGTAAGAGAAGAGAGCCATTGAGTGTATTATGTATTATAGGACTTTTATATGCAATGGACATTTTGAATGTTATAAATAAAATTAAATTATTGTGCATCATACATAAAAATATATTTCTTTTAACACAATTAAAAAGAAAAAGATAAAATTGAGAAAATCTTTCTTTGGAGCATAATAAAATATCAGATTTATCTATAATATTTAAAATATACAGCGACATAGGATTAGGATGCTTTCATACACACAATAACATCGAACCACAATAAATGGATTTTAAGTGCTCAATTTTGTGAGTTTGTTAAAACAGGCAAGCAACATGGGTACATTTCCAAAATTAAATTACGACTCTGAAAAACATACTGTCTTAAAATAAATAAATAAATAAAAAAGCATTTTTAATTACATTTTTGGTGCTAGTTTCCTGAAAAAAGTGTGTGTTGATGCTTATTTCTTATCTTACGGCAAAGAATAAGCTCTCAGGTCATAACCGTAGGACTCACCGCGGCAATTTAATAAATCCAAATCCACACTCAAAATATAACTAGTAATTATTTTGAACAAAGGTTTTATACTATGACTATGAGCGAGGAGTAATGACAGAAAACATTCTACTGGCAAATTATCATTTACCGCATTTTTTATGACAAAACACAGCTGATCTACATGTGAACTTTTCTACAGTTGACTTCGCACTTTGGAAGTATTAAGTAAGAAAAATGTAAAATAGACTCAAAGTGCTTGAACCTACACTCCTTCTCATAATCATAAGGACACCTGTTTTTCTATATTCACTAAACACTGAACACTATTATTTAACGAATGTATTTTTTATTAATTTGAATTTCATTAGTAGACTATATTTAAAAACTTTTATCGTTTTTCTATCTTAAAAAACTTTAAATACGGTCAAAAATATGATTTTTCAGGTGTTCACAATTATAAGGACAGCTCGAATCTTAGTAATTTTTTTTTTTTTTTTTTTTTTTTTCAGTTATTCTTTAAATTAATATTTTACGGGGTCTCTTTTTAGGAGAAACAGTCAGACATTCTCTCTGGTATATGTATATACATTTATATATATATCTATATTAATAAAATCAGACTTTTGTCTGTAAATTTGTCGGAAGCGAAAAATTTTGCGATATCTTCACGTTTTACACCCCATGAAAGCCGAAAATGACTTCAGAAAATTTTGCCTGTGTGTGTGTGTGTGTCATCGTGTCCGTCGCTTTTTTTGTCCGGGCATCACTTGAGAACGGCAGGACGGAATTCAACGGCGCTTGGCAGGGATTTTGGTCTTCGCCCAACTTAAAATTATATCTATCAACTTTTCAGAAATTCCCCCCCGTTCCCCCCTGGGGGGTAAAAGACTAAAACATGTTTGTCCGGGCATCACTCGAGAACGGCTGGACGGAATTCAACGGCGCTTGGCAGAAACTTAGATCTTCACCCAACTTAAAATTATATCTATAGAAATTTTTAAAATTCTGATTAGTGTTTAAATTGTGGGTAAAAAACGCCTGCGTATGCGCCATAAATATTTTTTCACTAAAACGCTTTGAATGGAAAAATAAAATGCAAAAATAAATTTTTAAGAGAAAGACTTTTTTTATTCGCGTGATTCGCACTACAGATTATGAAAAGATTGAAATGTGCCATCTGAGTTTCATACTTTAGTTAATTTTAAAACATCTAATTGTCGTATCGAAAAACTGTTTACATCCCAGGATTCAGAAAAATCACCTCTTTCTTTTGGTGCTGAATTTGTAACGATAGGTCTGATACTTCTAATTTATTTTCCCCTTTTACCGTTTTTCCGTTGCCACTTAAATTTCATACTTTAGTTATTTTTTAAAAATCTAATTGTAGCATCAAGAAACTGTTTGCACCCCTGGATTCAGAAAAATCACCCCTTTCATTTAGTATCAAATTTATAAATATAAGTCTGATATTTCTAATTTATTTTACCCTTTTTCCGTTTTCAACCCAGATTCGATATGGAACAGCTATAGTATTGGATCCCTTTGGCAAAATTTGAAATTCGGCACCGAAGTAGCTCGGACGTTTCTCGCCAAGATCTTTAATTGCACAATTGAGATAGCCAATTCAGTTCATCGCAAAAAGGGCTTAAAATATTTAAAGTCACCAAAGGGTTCCGATACTTAAGCTGTGCTTTTTGTATTTATTTATTTATAATACTGTCTATTAAAGACTTCTGTGGTCACGAAATTTGGTGTGTAAATTGTTTGTATGCATCCGGCACTTATTGTAACTGCATTTCACGAAATTCGAAACCCCCCCCCTCCCTTCTGGGAGTCGGAGGGCAATAAACATGTGTAAAAACATGTTTTTTCCGTTTGAATTCGCTTTGAATTATCTTAGAATGGCGAATTATGGTGTGTGGATATTGATTAAGTGTACGCATTATGTACATTAGTGGGATTTTTCAAAACTTCGAACTCACCCGCTAAGGGTGGGGAAGTAAGAAGTGGGTAAGTTGTGCCGAAAACAGTGGGGGCCCAGACTCCTCACATTGGGAGCGAGAAAACCTCTACCAATCACAGCGAGAACTTAGGTTATTAATAAAGATATGGCATTTTGACAACTCATTTAAGTTTAATGTCCAGCGAAGCGGGCAAAGCCTGCTAGTATATATATATATATATATATATATATTCAGTTTCAATACCATTTCATACATCATAGATGATATTCTGAATACATTTAAACTATTTAAAATTGCTTTCTACTTGCATGCACTTTACTAATATGATAAGTTAAGTTTTATTTTTACTTTTAGGCCACGGGAAAAGCAGAAGTTTTTTTCTTCAAACTATTTCCTATTGCTCTAGAAGTAAAGCAAAAATGTAAGTCTTGTTGAAAAAAATGTTATTACCCCCCAAAATCTAACAAAAATCTGAGAATTCCACGTTTAAAATTTGCGGATATTCTCTTGATGTTCATAATAATAGAAAAAAAATTACTAAATTCATTCTGCCTTCAGTAGAAACGGCTCCCCAGAGCACAATAGATCCAACTTTAAAATGCCCGATTAATGTCTGCCTTTAAAAAATCTGCTCTGTCTTTCGCTATCTTCAGATCGTGCCAGTAACTGTTAAAATCATTTGGTTAATCAAGAATAAAACATTTTTCATCCGAAAATGCAACATTTTACCATTTAATATTGTCTTTATTCAACTTTAACACAGACGATCTCCCCCTCCCCTCCCCCCCCATTAAATGGTTATTGATTATGAGAGGTTTTTTATTCATTTTAACATATTAATTATTTTAAACATGCATAAATATGGACCCCAACATTTCGTTATAAATTACGAGCAAATTCAGCAGCAGTCATTATGAGTAGAACAGTAAGAGGAATTATGAGTCTTCGATCTCTGTAAAACAATTCTGACTTTGAATCTCTCTCCTATCGAACCAGCAGTTCAACGTTTGATCACATTTCCTTCAGCAATTTTAGATCTTCGAATTTCATTAGAAATTCGGCGGATTGAAATTATCCTTCCACTTCAAAAACTCATTTATCATACTTCACTACAAGAACGTTCTTTTTTTTCGAGGAATTATCAGTTATGTCCGTCCAAGAAAAATTGAAGGCTTATATATGAAGTAATCTAGCCCAGTAGTTAACAAATTCGCATGTCAACTGTAATTTATCCGCTAGGAAGTTAAATAAAACGAAAAAATCTTGATTGTCCCTATAATTATGAACATCTAAAAACGTGGAGAAAAAAATATTTTGTATTATTTTTCATTAATTTTGTTTCATATTAAAAAAAATTATAGCAGTTTTGGTTTTTAGAATACTAGATATATCAAGTGCACTTAGTATAATCTTGTTCACAATTATTTTTACATTAGTTATTTCAAAACATAAAGTGTCCTTATAAATATGAGAAGGAGTGTATATAGATATTGTAGCTTATTACTATATCTAATTTAACTTAGCAATTTTCGAATACTGTTAATAAAAAAAAATCATGATTTAATGTTTACATTTTTCTATAGTTTAACATAAAACTACGAAAATTTGTTAAACATCATTTGTAGATTTGGTGCACTCTAAATTTGGGTGCCCTGGGCTTGTGCCCCATGTGCCCATGCCTTAATCTGGCCCTGTAAATATTCATTATAACACTAAATTTTTCTACTTTAAACATTTGACTTTTGAACTATTAACCCACACCCGAATGAACGGAAAATTTATTAATGATTTTTCTTGGTTTTCAACACAAACGCAAACTGTAAAGAGGAAGGACTAAAGCATGAAAATGTGCGAGTGCATTGCAAGTTTATCGCAATGTAAACATTCGAAGAACAGGTTAAATGGCACTCACCTCTTATTCACGAACCAATGCTTGGAGTCACGCTATATGAGCCTAGCGGACATATTTCATACATTCAGACAGAATGTACGTTGCAAGTGCGAGGTATTTGACCGGACGATAATTAGACGATCGAAAACCTGCTACATTTTTGGTGGAATATTGTTGAGATGGACGTCAGAAAATACAGAGTTATGTTGACTCTAATGATAATGTTAACAGGTGTATTCATATAAAGCAGCAAAACCGGCTTAAGTTGAAAAAATAATGAAATTTTTCATTCTTTTTCTCCATTAAATTGTCGTTGCATTCTCATCTTGCTGTGCAATATTTTTTAATTCAAATTCACAGACAAAATCTTAGCTTTAAAAGAATTCAAAATCATCTGTTCCTTTTTGACTAATTAGAAAAGACAATTTTAAACAGCATTCTATAAAAAATGTCGTTTTTGAATTGCAAAAGAAATCGAATTTCTTTAACTGGAAGTATATTAATTAATTAATTATTAAAATATTTAACTTTTAAACATGGCATTACTGTTTGAAAATTTTAATTTTAAGATTTTTTTTTTTTTTTAGGAATGAAGATTTCTTCTTAACTAGTTTATATGACCGGGTTTGTCTAAATTGATCTTAATTCAAATTAATATTTTACAATAAATGGTTATGGAAATCTCGCCCCATAACATCTCACTCCCAGCATTTCGACTTCTTAATATTTATTTATCCCCCCCCCCCTGGACATTTCTTCCAAAATGTAATAGAAGAAAGTTAAATAGTTGATTTGTTCGATCTAAAGTTTAGTGCTGTGAATTAAACAAAATTTAAAATCTATATATATAAAATCGTTCTTCCTGAGTGAGTGAGTGAGTGAGGGGTGATTCATCATCGCCAGACCAAACCCTTAGACCTAGAAGCATGAAATTTTGTGACAATGTTCTTTCTATGACGTAGGCATCCACTAAGAAGCGATTTTACAAAATTCGCCCCCCCAAGGGGGGGAGGGCAGGCAAAACGTGATTTCACAAAATCCTTCATATCGCAAACAAAAAAAACAGATATCCATAAAATTTTTGCTTTAAAATATAGCTGACACAAATGTCTAAAAACCAATTTCTGGAATTTTCAAAATTCGGTCCCCAAGGAGGGGCGGGGGGACAAAACGTGATTTCACATGCATAAAACGTGATTTCGCATAATCCTATATATCTCAAACAAAAAAATAGATATACGTGAAATTTTTGCTCTAAAATATAGCTAATGCAACTATTTAAGAACCAATTTCTGGAATTTTAGAAATTCAGCCCCCAGGTGGGGCAGCAAGGGGGGGGGGCTATGGAGCAAAAACAAATAGAAATACAGTTAGGCCGTTCAAAATTGGTACAGATAGGTTTTAGAGGCCTGCAAGTCGAATGGGGATATTTTCGAAAGTGTAAAGTTATTAGGAGAGCCGGAAAGGGAGGAAGGGAGAGGGGGGGGGGGGCAAAAAAATAAAAATAGAGTTAGATCGTTCAAAATTGGTATATAGAGGTTTTCGATACTTACAAATCGATTGCGGATATTTTCGAATTTTTAAAATTATTGGGAGGGGCGGGAAGGGGGGGGGGAGCGGAGAGGCAAAAAAATAAAAATAGAAATAGATCGTTCAAAACTGGTGCATAGAGGTTTTTGATACTTACAAATCGATTGCGGATATTTTCGAATTTGTAAAATTATTAGGATAGACGGAAGGGGGGGGCGAAGGGGGAAAATAATAGAAATAAGAGTTAGAGCATTTTGGGAATTTTTTCCGAAGGCAGGGAGAACCCGGTGCGACATTTTTCCTAATCAGATTTTGTTTCTCTTTTTTTTTTTCACGTGATAAAAATTAATGCAATTTTGAGAATTCAGTAATTATAGTGATTCATTTAAAAATAGAGACCAGCGAAGCGGGCGTTGCCTGCTAGTATAATAAATCCATTTTTATTATTATATAATAAATCCATTTTTATTATTATTATTATTATTAAATGTTATTTGTAAATAAAAAACATATTTTTATTTACTTATTTATTTATTTATTAACCCCTTAACTGCCCCGGGCGTATATATACGTTTTTCGAAAGTATGATCCTTTGTATTGTTCTGCTATCAGTGAAACTACCGACACGGTTTTGCAATGCAATAATATGACCTTGAAAGCGATCTTGACAGTATTTTCGAAGGATTTATTCTTTGCATAGTTGAGAACTGTGGCACTGGAAAACAATCTCGTAAATTTTCGTCGGCAGGTAAGGGGTTAATAAATAATAAAAATGATTAGAAAATTATAAAACTTTTATCTGAGTATCTATCAATTTATTTTGATCTAGCTTGTAATATTTGTTTCATTAAAAGAACATAAAATCTTTGAATAAGAGTGAGCTGATTACTAATACTCTATTAGCTATTATTTACTATTAGCTATTATTTACCTAATTAGCTACCTATGTTTTTTTTTTTTTTTTTTTTTTTTTTTTATGTAGTGTAATAGCTAAATGTTTATCAGCATTTTTTTTTATGTTATTATCAGTTATTTACATAGGGTAAAATCCGAATTCGAATCGAATAATTAATTTTTTTTTTTAAGGAATATATATATATATATATATATAACAAAAAAAATCTATTATCTATCTTGTAAGCCGAGAATCTAATGCATGTTTCATCTCCTTTCTACACAAAATCTTGCACGAAGCTGTTGCTAAGAGGGTTTTAAAATTTCCAAGTCAGTTAAAAGCATTACCGCCTGCACTTTTCTGTCATAATAAAGTCAGTAGGAAAAACATTGTATGTGGCTTTGGGAATGCATATCATATCATACCTAAGCGAACACGATACCGTAATTGATTTAAATATGAAACTGAAAAAGAATAGAAAAAGAAACGGACAAAAAAAAAATCAAAGCTTATGCTAACAGTCAAGGTTACAAACGATAGTTAGTGTAAGATTAAATAACAAAGAAAAAGAAAAAGAAATCGTCTTTTAAAAGCTTCTT
The DNA here is from genome assembly GCA_963930645.1 of Salticus scenicus. Classification (NCBI taxonomy): domain Eukaryota; kingdom Metazoa; phylum Arthropoda; class Arachnida; order Araneae; family Salticidae; genus Salticus; species Salticus scenicus. The sequence continues at coordinate 72,557,525 of OZ005659.1, forward strand.
TTGAAAGTTTCGATCGAAGTGAAAAATATCTTCTCGCTTAATGTTTGTTTTTCTTTTACCTATTTGTTAACCTTTTAACTTTTAGCCTAAAATCTTGATAAGAGACGCGAAATTTTGATAAATTTTTGAAAACTGATGTATATGTTATTCAAAGTCACTATGAGATGTTCCCTATTGAAAATGGGTAAATACCACCACTGCTTTATGTACAGGGCTGGAACAGCCGAAAAAAATTCCAAAGATTTGGGTTCTATGATCAGGGCCCGATTAACCTTACAACTGAGGGGAAGCACAAATCCCTTTGGGAGCCCCCACTGACTGTTTGGTCTAAAAACTCATACAAACATCTCGAAAAATTTATAAATTTTTCATTAAATTTTGTAGTTACCTGGAATTGAGGACAAGTAAATTCGCTTAAAATGTAGACAAGTAAATTAACTTAATTTTTGTACCAATATATAAACTGGTGAAAGCCTATATGCACCACAATATATGAAATTATTCCATTATAAATGAATGTGTAAAAGCTCATTAGCATATTTCCTATATAATCTAGAAATGGTAGTTGTGCAGTCAGGTTACTGTGACTATTTATAATCAGACAATGCTTTTAGACCTCAAGCTTACAATTCGGGGTCCATATTTTGCTTAATTTGGGGCCTTTTCAAAATTTTCCAAGGGAAGCACATGCTTCTCGTGCCTATTGGGTAAACAGGGCCCGTCTATGATAGTTGTTTCTATAAGTCACATTTTAATACTTTTATTTTGTACAAACCATTATGAATTTGGCATTTATCATTCATACGCACAAGAAAATGCGTACTATAGAACAGTGGTCGCCAACCTTTTCCACCGATATACGGAGCATTAAATTCATGAATTAAATCCCGTGGACCACTAATGAGAATGAATAAGAATCGTAAGTATATTTCTAAAACAAAATAATAATAATAACTAGTGGATCTGCAGATCAGGAGCCTCAACGTCTTATTTGCATCACGCATTATTTAAAAGGTCATTTTTATTTTTTCCTTATTATAATATACTAGAAAAGCCCCGGATCGGGAACGAACCGAATTCCGAATGCGGAAAAAATTTCAAAATCAATCTCGAAATGTACAAAACTCCACCTGATGCTGTTTGCGTGTCAATAGATCAAAGTTTGTTAACGAAACAATTTTTAGATGCTACACTTCTTACAGCAATAGAGGAAGCTTTAGAGAAGACAAGAATATGAAAGAAGGAAGAAAAGTAGGAGGCTTTAGAGAAAGAGGAAGAAGAGAAAGACAAAAAAAGAAGAGCAAGAAGAGAAGGGGAAAAAAAGAAGAAAAAGAGAAGAGAAGAGGAAGAGAAAGAAGAAAAAGATAAAAGATAAAAGATAAAGAAGAAAGATAAAAAAAGATAAAAAGAGAAGAAGAAGAAGGAGTAGAGGAAGATGAAGGAAGATGAAGAAGAAAGAAGAAGAAAAGAAGAAGGAAGAAGAAGAAGAAAGAAGAAGAAAAGAAGAAGGAAGATGAAGAAGAAAGAAGAAGAAAAGAAGAAGGAAGATGAAGAAGAAAGAAGAAAAAAAGAAGACGTAAAAGAAAAGAGAAGAAGAAGAGGAAAGAAAAGGAGGAGAAAGAAGAAAAACAGAAAAGAAGAAAGAGAAAAGAAGCAAGAAGAAGAAGAAAGAGAAGAAGAAAGAGGAAGAAGAAAGAAGAAGAAAGAGGAAGAAGAAGAAGAAAGAAGAAGAAATAGAAGAAGGGTAAAGAAGATGAAAGAAGAAGAAGAAATAGTGAGAAAGAGAAAAGAAGAGGAAGAAGAAAAATAAAGAAGAAAGAAGAAAAGAAAAGAAGAAAGAAGAAAGAAAAAGAAGAAAGAAAAACAAGAAGAAAAACAAGAAACATAAGAAAGACGAAGAGAAGGAAGCTTAGAGGAACACTCGGTGCGTCCACACACAGACAGAGTCCAAGGATATCGCTTAGACATTTATATATATATATATATGTATATATTGATTCGATTGACTTGCTACATAAACAGATACATTCCTGAGGGAGGGTACTGCCCCCTCAACCCCCCGCTGTATCTCTCTTTCTATACCTATCTGTATATCATATATATGTATTCTTAACACTGACAGTTTTGCATTATTTCCCTGAAATTCATAAATATTTGTACCAAATTTAATGAAAAAAGATTACATAGGATATCGGAATTATTTTCTGTAACGCTGTAAACTAATTAACAACTTTTTGCCCACGCTTTTCAACAGAAAAAGATATTTTTAAAATTCTAATAAAATTCCCTTATATTTAATGGGGTGTAACCATGTTAAAATAAACTTTTAAGAAATACCGACTATAGACCGTAATAGTACGAAATTATTTTATGTATCCCGGAAAAGAAGCTACAGTTATTATATACGCCAATTATAAGATTACACCTAATCAATTATAACTCATTAATTTTTCAAACGAATCTGACATCATTTGGATGATTACAGTACATCGGAATTCTTTAGTGTGGTCCCATAAATAAATTATTTATTCTATACATACCCTTTTTAAAAGTAAACATGCCTTTAAGCATCTTTACAATGTTAATTCCATTATGTTCAATGCAGCATAAACGCATTAAAGTGCGCTTAAATAAAAAAATCTGGAGTGACTCCACTCGACTTTCCGAACATTGAGTAATTAACAGTTTTGTAGATAAAGTAAAGAAAGAGGTGTTGTTAAACAAACAAAAGAGAGAAAACCATAATAGAGTCTTTGAGTATTTTTCTCCATATATTACACGATGTTTTATTTAACGCTACTGAACTTTGAGCCCATAGATCAAAACGATAAAGAATTTTTCGTTGTGTCCCTGTAAAAACCTATAAATGCTAGATTCACCAAAATGCTTATAGTTAGTGCAACAGTGATTTATAATACTCATATAAATTTTCAGCTCAATTGAATAAGGCGTTTAGATGCTATCGTACTTTGGTCCCATAGGCCATAATGATAAAGAATTTTTCTTTGTGTCCCTGTAAAAAAACTGTAAGTGCTAGATTCACCAAAATCTATGCAGTTGGTGCAACTGTGACCTATAACATGTGTACAAATTTTTTGCTCAGATTAATAAGGCGTTTAGATGCTATCACACTTTTAAAAATTTGGCCCCATAGGCATAATGATAAAGAATTTTTCTTTGTGTCCCTGTAAAAAAACTATAAGTGCTAGATTCTTCAAAATCTATACAGATTGAGTATTTGTGACCTATAATATGTGTATAAATTTTTTGCTCAATTGAAGAAGGCGTTTAGATACTTTCGCACTTTTAAGATTTTGCTCCCATAGGCCATAATGATAAAGAATTTTTCTTTGTGTCTCTGTAAAAAAACTATAAGTGCTAGATTCACCAAAATCTATAGGGTTCATACTATGGTGAATTACAATATACGTACCAACTTTCAGGTTATTCGAACAAAGCGTTTAGACGCTAGCGTGTTCACTCACAGACATACACACATACATACACACATACATACACACATACATACACACACACATACATACATCATCGCAAAAATAGTGAAAACGGACTCATTGGACCTCGAAACGTATAGAAACATCAAAATCTCAAATTCGGATTTTTGACATGATTACAATACTTTCCTCATATACTACAGTGTTCGGAAAGTAAAAATTGTTAATGTCACGAAATTCTTTTGTGTGTCTCTGTAAACGAACCATAAACATTGTATACACCAGTAAAAACTCTTCCGATTTTCTACGTTTTTCATGAATTATTGTTCGAAATTTGACATAATTTGGATGATTACGGCATTATCAGAACACTTTTGTAAGGTCCTGTACATTAATTAGGAAGCCTAACAGCACATATTTTCTGCACAAAACGCTCAAGCATCTCAGTAATCCACGCTAATTTCATTTTGTTGATTGCAAATTACTGATATCAAAATGCGTTTAAACGAAATTCACCCCCATATGCCGTAATTTTAAGAATTTTGACGTGTCCCTGTACACAATCCATAAAAAATATAGACATAAAAAAATTTTGCGGCTATTTCTATACAGAGCCTGAACGTGTGTACCAATTTGTAAGTCAATCGAAGGATTTTTGCGGCCGCTATCGCGGTACATACAAATTCTTCCCATAGGCCGTAATGATAAGAAAAACTTTGGTGGGTCCCTGTACACGAACTCCTAATGGAATGCATACCCAAAACTATACAGCTGATTTCGTGGGGATCATGAACATGTGTACCGAATTTCAAGTCAATAGCGTTATTTTTGCGGCCGCTATCGCGCGACAGACAGACAAACACACAGGCAGAACCCAAAACCGTTTTGAGTCTCAACAGAGAGCCTCAACTGACATTTCAGCAATAACAATTTCAGCTAAGTATCAAATTCAAATCAAAAATTCAAAACGATAACTATATGCCTTATGCTTACAACTCAAAATCAAATTTTTGTGATAATGGCTTTTAAAAAATATTCAGTTAAATTTCTCTTTCAACCAAGTCTAATATTATGAGCATAAGTTGATTCAGAAAATCCTGAAGTTAATGTGATTTCTAATAAAACATTAAAAAAAATGCGAATAATATGCTGATTTTAATGCGGACCACGAAATTTTTGTCGCGGACCACTAATGATCTATAGACCACTGATTGGCGACCACTGCTATAGAATATAGAAATTATTAGCATTGAGATTTACAGGGCCATACAAAAACATTAAGTTAAATTAAGGGTTATTACTGAAAATTGCTGGAATTGCATTTTCGTTTGCATTAATCATTTTTAACACTTTCTGAAGATGTTTAAGAGGGATTATGATTTGAATTTGTCTATTTGTCTGTCTTGCTGTCCGTTTGACTGCACGTCTGTCTGTCTATGCTCAAAATCTAGCGTCCACACATATTTCCAGAACGTCTTCAAAATGATATATGTTATTCAAGTTCTCTATGCATGTTCTCTATTTAAAACGATATAAACAGCACAACTTGTTTGTGTACAAGCATATCCCAAAAGTAGGTCCAAAATTGTGATTTCTCAGAAGCATTTTTATAAATCACAGTAACTTCGGTCTTCTCAAATCGTAATAAAATTGACATCTATGGTTCATATGTTTTCTGTAGAATATGGTATATTTAGCGTTAAGATTTACAGGAGTACATTAAGAGCTGCAATCGGAAATTACTGTTAAGGCATTCATGTTTGTGGTAAGCGTTTTTAACGTTTTACAACAGTGTTTACGACTAAATTATGAATGCATTAACGGCCGTATTCACCATTAACTTCAACGCAAAAACTTGAAAAACGTCTAAAGGAAGAGTGCAGCTTTCTAAAGAAATTGGTTGGCTGTTTCTGCCATCTAGCGACGAAGATTTCGTATAATCTTTGATTGGTTATTTTCCGCTAAAAATACGGAAAGTAGCTGTGCCGCTAGATGGCATAAGCAACGCATCCAACTTTGCTGAAAAGTTGTACTCTGACTTTATGTGCTTTTCAAGATTTCGTGTTCAACCGGAAGTTGAAGTTATTGGTGAATACAGCCGTTAGTCTATCTGTCAGTCCTTCTGTCAGTATGCCCGTCCGTTGTGTGATAACGTAGGAAAAATGTTCATTGAAGGTTAACCCTTTGCGGCGCAAGACAATTCGGATCATTTAAATTATACTGCCACCGGGATTCATGAACTAAATTAAACTAAAAGAAGTTTTAAATTTTAAGGTTAAAAAAAAACGGCCTTTTCCGATATGTTACAAACGTAAATTTTTGCTAAAAAATTTCCGGGATGAATTTTTGCAGCTGGATCTTAAATTTTCCGTCCTCGCAGCGAAGACAGCGCGCGTTAAGGGGTTAAACGATTTAACGTGTACCTACAGTTGGAAAGTGTTAATAATCATACGCTAACCGCATGATTTTTCGTTCTTGTTTAACGTTTATTTCGTTTTTACTATTAGTGAAACATTTTTTGAAATATATTTAAAAAAAAAAAAAACAGAAAGAAAGAATGCATTTTTTAAACTTTTAGGCAATTATTTATATTTTATTCTGTAGTAATTTTAAATATTCCTTATTGAAAATAAATGCAATATGCTACACTATTTACCAATATAGTATTTGGACACTTTCGAATTTAGACGTTTTATTCAAATACCTAGAAATTTTGGGAGCATAAAGAACATGTTATACCTCATATGTTTCAGAAAAAGTTTTGTCCTGCTGAAGAGTAAAAGGGGACCAGTAAAAAATTAAACAATAATAAACGTGTTTTGGATCACTCTGTAAAAGAGTAATGTTTTAAATGCATTTTGGCTATAGCATGTGATTATGAGGATGTTTCAAATTATCTGTATAAGGCTATCACATATCTGTACTGATAAGTATAAAGGATTTAAGTCCAAAAATGTCGATTTTGAGTTAAGTACATTGTCAGACTCAGAAAAAATTTTTCTATCGATTGGTATAAAGGATTTAAATCTATGTCATTTAGTCTTTGAGAAAATCCATTAGTAAAAAAAGATTCAAGTCAGAAATTTAGCATTCATTTATGGTATAAAATATTTAATTCAATTTTTTCCCGTTATTAAATGAAGGTTGACTACCATTGAATGGTATAAAGGGTATAAGTCAACGAAATCCCTTTTTCCTAATCGATTCTTCTGATTAGATTTTAATTAGTATAACTTTATTTTTCGTCTCCTGAAAAATCAAGAATATGGACTTAAATCCTTTATACTTATCAGTACAGATATATTCATGGAGATATAACGGTTTCATTAAAAAGAGCAAAGAAATATTACTTTTTTAATTATAATATGTAGGGTATTAGATACAGTGCAAAACCATTTTTAAAAACCTTGGCAGGCTATATTAGACACAGCATACTGCAATCAGAATGGAAAAATGTTATGTATCTTAAGAAATATGAGCATTTAAATTAATTAATTTTTAACTGCGCAAGCGGAAGATTTAAAAAAATTTTCATTTGCATAATTTAATAGCAAATGTATTGAGCGACTTATATGAAAGCCACAAACACATATACTGTATTACCATTGAGCATTGATTGAATCAAAATAATAAATAATCTATTTAAAAAAAACTTTTAAAACCCAAATTATTAATGTATCATAGCACATAAATCTTTTCGAAGTTATGATTTTGCAAGTTCTTTTGTATTAAGGTGAAATGATAAGTTTCAGTGGAAAAGAATTTGTACTCTTTTATAAACCACGAAAATTTTCTGAGGCATTTGATACATTGACCGATGCATTGCTATGATTGGCCATTAGTTATTGCTCCGGTTGTGCCATCTATCGGTCATTAAAAACGTAAATATGCATATAATTTTTTTTTTTTTTTTTTTGTAAATAACTGCATAATTATTTTAGAATTATAAAAATAGGCATACAATGTTGTTCCCTGCAAACAATTTTTTTATTTTGAGTTAAAAAAAATATTTTAAATATGTTTGTGTACTACTTTGTAAATTTATCGATGAGTTAATTTTTACAAAACATTTTTATGTTTGAATACTAAATTTTTGCCTTCAATTTTTTTTGCATTCGAACATTAAAAAAAAAGGTTTCTGGCTATGAAGCCAACAAAGAATTTACGACTAAGTTCATCATATTTATGAATTTCGATTTAGGTTTTATTAAATTTAGAATCTCGGATTAAGAATTTCTAACGAATTTATTTTAGATTCAAATTCTGCAACTTTTACCCAATCACAAATCAGAATAACATGCATTATAATTAAATGAGAATAAGTTTAAATCTACTTACCCTCTCTGCCAGCATCCCGGGATGATTAAACTGTAAATGCCCACACATAGACTCTGAAACCTACGATATCCTTGAAACTACACTTTATTTGATACATGACTGATTTAATATTGGTTATTAATATTTAAGAATGATGAATGGAAATATAATGAATACGATTATAAGATTTTTAATAGTTCTGATTCTATTGTTCCGAGATACCTTGTACCTCTTCCGAATTCGACTGAACGACTGAACCAAAACTGCTCAGCGCCGTTACTAATCAGTTCAGTTGTGCGCATCACCATCTCCACTCCCCTCCTCCCCGACCCGGGCTGAGCATGGCAGACCAGCTATTCTATTTACTGGTCTTTTGATGATTCCAACTGGCGTTTTCAATGTGACAACCCGAATAATTCCATCCTCACCCGGATGGACGTCCAGAAGGCGTGCTAGACTCCACTGAGCTGGCTGAATAGAGGGTTCCAACACCAGGACTAGCTGACTAGGTTGCAGATGGGTAACACCGCTCTTCCATTTTTCTCTTGACTGTAGAGAAGTGAGAAAGGACTTTTGCCAGGTGCTCCAAAAGTGCCTTTTGATCTTTTGGATGAGTTTCCATCTGGAAGAAAAACTGGTACAAAACTGATTAGTTGTGTTAGGCGATTGTTCAGGAAGCTGAAGAAGCGGAGCCCCAATTAGGAAGTGTCCTGATGTAAGTACCAGGAAATTATTGGGCTCGGTGGAAAGTGGTACTAAGGGGCGGGAATTTAAGCAGGCTTCAATGTTGGTGAGAATAGTCTCACATTCCTCGAAGGAATGCCCCAGCCCGCCCGGTTCCCGCTGTTCAATGTATTCTTCTAGTCAATTTTGTCCTCTTATTACTTCCGGTGTGAATTTTTTTTTTTTTTTTTTTAACACACTTGACATTGTGAGTTTTTTTTTTGCTTTTCTTCCCATGCTATTCCTATGGCGTTTTTAGCTTTTTTCCCCCCTCTTTTTCTACATTCTAAAGTGGCGGCTTTACAAGCCTTAATTAAGTGACGTTTGGCCAATTTAACTGATGATTCCCATAGGCCGCCAAAATTAGGCCCGTAAGGTGGCATAAAATGCCAATGAATTTGTCTAGTTGCTATATAATCTTGAATTGTGTTGGTTGTTGAAAGTGTCACGAGTTTCTTCAAATGGGCATGGGCACCAACAAAATTTCTGCCGTTATCGGAGTATATGTCCGTGGGATAGCCGCGACGCGCTATGAATCTTTGTAGGGCATATAAAAAATGTTCAGTTGATAAACTAGTGACTAATTCGAGATGAATTGCTTTGGTGCTCATGCAGATGAATAGGCAAATATAGGACTTAAATTTTGTTTTTGTTCATTTATGTTCACACTTTGTTTGAATAGGGCCTGCATAATCCAGGCCAACATGTTGGAAGGGTCTACAAGGGTTGACTCTTGCACTGGGTAAGTCCCCCATCAATTGTTGAATGGGGGTCGGTTGAACTTTGGCACACGTGACACATTTTCGGAGCTCCTTTTTCACAGTGGACCTACCATCAGGAATCCAGTAAGACTGGCGAATTAAGTTTAATACTAGGTCGACACCTGCATGCAGACTGTTCACATGAAAATGTCTGATTATAAGAGAGGTAAAAGGGTGATTTTTAGGCAACAATAACTGATGCCTAGTGTCATAGGGAAGGGTCTTGGCTTTGTCAATTCTACCTCCCACTCTTAATAGATTTTCGGAATCAATAAACACATGGAGAGGTTTTAATTTACTGTTGTTTGCAACGGGTTTGCCGCGCTGCAAAAGGGCGATTTCTGAAGCAAAGGACCTTTGTTGGACAAATTTTATCGCAAGTTTTTTAGCCTCTGAAATTTCTTGTACTGAGACTGGGCCTTTCAACTTTGTAGGATTTCGACTATTATTTATAAACCGCTTCATAAATGCAATTACACGAAAAAGTTTTGTACTTGAAGAAAATTTTGAAACCAAGTCGTCTATCATGGAGTCATTCATTGGGTTTGACTCTATTAGACTTGGAGTTTTCACAACTGTACATTTGACTGAGGTCGACATTTCTGAATCGTGCTCTGAGACCTGGATCTTTCTTTGGCCAATCAGGTCCAGACCACCACAAGGCAAATGTTTGTAATTTGTTTGGTAACAGCCCACGAGTTGCACAGTCAGCTGGGTTGTGTTTGCTTGGTAAGTGATGCCATGTGGTTGGGTCTGCCAGAACCGCTATTTTGTTGACTCGGTGTAGGACTTATGTGTTGCCCTTTAAGGGTGGATTTAAGATCCAACTACGGGCGATTGTGGAGTCTGTCCATAGACGAATTTCCTCCACCGGAGAATCTAGTGAGTTCTGGACAACTGACAAAAGTTCCGATAACAAAACAGCCGCGCATAGCTCCAACCTAGGCAAGGTAATGGGTTTTAAAGGAGCTACACGGGTTTTAGCTGCAATCAATTTTAAAGGTGCGTTCTGTCTGGGACGTATATAAATTACAGCAGCATATGCCTTTGTTGACGCATCACAAAATCCCTGTATCTGGTAAATAGTTTCGGATTTCAAATCTAAAAATCTGGGTACTGACATGGCCTTAAAGGAAGCAATTTTTTCATAAAATTCGTTCCACCTGTTTTGAATGTCTGGTGGCAAAGGATCATCCCAACCAAGTTTTTGCTTCCAAACATCTTGTAGTAGCAATTTTAAAAGAATAGTGGCAGGGGATAACAGACCCAAAGGGTCGAAGATGCGTGCAATTACGGACAATAATTGTCTTTTTGTTTTTACGCTTTCTTCGGTGTTAACTCCAACCTGTAGGGTATCCGATGTTAAGTTCCAGTTTAGTCCTAAAATACGTTGGGAATAATCGGGGTTTAAGGATAATTCCTGATTTGTCGATTTTAAAGTTTCTGGGACCTGAACTAGAGCTTCCACACAATTTGAAGCCCATTTTCGCAGCTTGAAGCCCCCAGCATTGAATAAAGCCTGAAGGTCTGTGACCAAAACTTGAGCGGCTTCGATTGTTTCATCCCCTCCAAGGAAATCGTGCATATACAGGTTATTACGGGCAGCCGGCACAGCTACGGGAAAATTGGGTTCTTCATCGTTTAATAGCTGTCGTATGGTACGCAGGGCTAAAAATGGTGCACAGGCTGTGCCATAAGTAACAGTGTTCAATTGATAAACACGAAGTGGGTCTGACACATTGGCTCTCCAAAATATTCTTTGGAAAGTCCTATCATGCTCTGCGACTAGAATTTGCCTGAACATTTTTTCGATATCACTCGAGAGGGCAACTTTATTTACTCAGAATCTGATTAAATTGCTGAAAATGCTGGACTGAAGTTTTGGCTCTTTATGCAAGTTAGAGTTCAGGGATTTGCCATTTGTAGTTAAGGCCGATGCATTGAACACTACTCGTAGTTTGGTAGTGCTACTATTTTCATTAATAACTCCATGATGGGGCATATAATAATTGGGTGTACTGTTAAGTTCCTCAGCTCTTAGTAGAGTCATATGACCTAAGTCAGAGTATTCACACATAAACTTACAGTACTCCCTTTTGAGATTAGGGTTCTGAACAAATCGATTTTCTAGTTTTTTAAACATTTTTAGTGCACAGTTTGGCACTTTCACCTAACTCTATCTCATCATGGAGGGGTAATTTTACCACATAGCGCCCATCGGGGTTGCGCTTGGTGGAAGATTTGTATAGTATTTCTGCCGGATCGGCTTCGTCATTATCACTCTTAGAAGATATTATGGGATCACTGTTGAAAAATTCGTTTAAATTCAAACACTGAACAGAGGACCTATAATTAGATTCTGGCTCCATTCCATCCCTTGAGAGGGGGCCACTGAGTAAGTACCCAAGTGAACTGGGAATGGCAGATGGTTCTCCTGGCCTTCCTAGTACTGGTTTGCCACAAATTAGTGACGCAAAAATATCTGCGCCTAATAGCACATCAATTGGTTGTGGCTTGAAGAAATTCATATCGGCTAACTGAAGATTTCTTGTATGTGGCCAAAACGTCGTTCTCACCCGGAAATTTGGCAGAGGGGTAGTAACCCTATTTACTACTAGCGCTTTCAAGTTCCTATACTCGTTAGCGAAATATGGCGAGAATGAGAATTCCGTAAAATTTAAAACAGTTTCTGCGGAAAGACCGTTTATGCCTACAAGTCGATGAGAAGTGCCAAACAAAGGCAAATTTAGCTTCTCAACGCACTCCTTTGTTATGAGACTATTTTGTGAAGCACTATCAACTAACGCCCGACATTGAATAATTTTGCCGTTAGGTGATCTAACCTTTATAAGGGCGGTAGACAGCAACACGTTTTGGTTATTAAAATTTGCATTAGATTGTGAACTATTTGGCGACGTAGTAACAAGGCCACCTCCCTGATCTGCAGAATTCTGTGTATAAATGTGAAGAAGAGTGTGATGTGAACCTGCACATACCTTACATTTAATATTAATTCTAGATTGTCGCACTTGATGATTAGTTCGCAAACAATTTTCACACAGTGATTTTGATTTAACTAAGTCCCATCGCTCCTGAACACTAATTCGATTGAATTTGGGACATTTAAACAATTGATGTACTTGAGAACAGGCGACGCATTTATTTTCTTTGACTATTATTGAATTATTGACACAAGATTTTTTTACACTACTACCTTCTACTGGCTTCTTAAACATTCCTGGTTTATTTTCAAGTTTTGTTTGACTCGACGCCTCCCTTTCAATGAATGTACGAAACTAGTTTAAATCGGGAATAGTTTGCGTATTCTCTAGACTGAGCTCCCACCTATGCCTAACGGATGAATCCAATTTTGAAATCATGAAATTTATAAGAATAAGATCGCTAAGAGGATTAGATTCCAATCCGAGGGTCGATAAATTTCGCACCGCTTCGTTACAAGTATCTATTAAATTGAAAAACGATTTAGGATTATCTGCTTTGTTTACCTTTACCGAAAAGATTTTATTTATTTGAGTTATAGCTAATTGGCGTTTATTTTCGTAGCGCTGAGTAAGGATTTCCCAACAGTGTTTAAGATTTTCCGATTGTAACGAAAATCCACGAATAAGTTTTGATGCACTACCTCTTACATACGATTGGAGGTATTGTAGCTTTTCAACCTCACTAAGGCTGTCATTATCCAGAATAGATGATTTAAATAAATTTTTAAATGACAACCAAGATTCATTATCCCCGTAAAAATAAGGAATTTCAAGTTTGGGAAGACTAATATGCGAATTAACAGAAGTCCCTGGTTTGGTACGTGCATCATTATTTACATTTGGGGTATTTGATAGCGATTTACTCTCCAACACTACAGACAACTCCAACAGAATGTCCCGATTTTTCATCACTTCTTCAAAGTTTTCATCGTTTTCCTCTTCGGAAAAATTTGTAACTATTTCCTCGAATTTAACCTCCAGTACATTTACCTTATCTTTTAGGATCTTTAATCTGGCTTGATCGCTTTTATCGCAATCATTGACCTTCGATTTTATAAATTCTATTTCTCTAATAACATTTTCAAGTTTTATAACTTCATTAGATTTTGGGAACAACGCACTCTTTTCGGCGTCATTCGCCCTTGTTTTCCCCTTTCTACCCATCTTTTGAGCAAACTAATTACAAACAGCTAAATTTAAATATGGATTAATCGATCGAATTAAATTATTATTCTGCAGATCAGGAAGTAAAACAAAACAAAAAATATAAGAACAAATGAAAAGAAACACACATATAGAATAGATTTTTTTTTTTTTTTTTTTTTTTTTACTGAAATAAATAAACTAATAAAATATTAAATGCACCTTTTTCATTCTCATACACTCATTTATTCAACAATTATTTAACATGAATAGCTATTTCTTAAACTCCCTAACCGAAATTGTTCCGGTTTGAAAACCAAACTATTTTGAATTACGTTTTCTCTTAAACCAAAACTTTTACGTATGCATGAAATCGAAACTACTTTGAATTACGTTTTATATCAAAACAATTTGACTTCATATTAATGATTTATTTCACAAATTAATTTTAACTTCCTTTAAAGTTCTTATACAGATAATTTAATCCTACGTAAACAAAAGAATTTTTTCAATTTACAAAAAAATTTTTTTTTTTTTAATTTAACGAATTACGATTAATTATCTAATTAAATTAATAGATAATTAAGTCTCCGTGAATCGACGGACCACTATGGCTATGAAGCCAACAAAGAATTTACGACTAAGTTCATATTTATGAATTTCGATTTAGGTTTTATTAAATTTAGAATCTCGGATTAAGAATTTCTAACGAATTTATTTTAGATTCAAATTCTGCAACTTTTACCCAATCACAAATCAGAATAACATGCATTATAATTAAATGAGAATAAGTTTAAATCTACTTACCCTCTCTGCCAGCATCCCGGGATGATTAAACTGTAAATGCCCACACATAGACTCTGAAACCTACGATATCCTTGAAACTACACTTTATTTGATACATGACTGATTTAATATTGATTATTAATATTTAAGAATGATGAATGGAAATATAATGAATACGATTATAAGATTTTTAATAGTTCTGATTCTATTGTTCCGAGATACCTTGTACCTCTTCCGAATTCGACTGAACGAACTGAACCAAAACTGCTCAGAGCCGTTACTAATCAGTTCAGTTGTGCGCATCACCATCTCCAATCCCCTCCTCCCCGACAGCTTCTTAAAAAAAAACTCTTCAAAAATTCTTAGGATACTGTATAGACAACGAAAAATGTAGATATTGTATAAATATAAGCGGGAAAAAACATAACTATACGGAAATGCTGTAGAAATGCTTAAATTTAATATAAAAATGCTTAAATTAAACTTTTAAATAAAAGTTTAATATAGAAATGCTTCAACTTTGTTGGAAAGTGTATAAGTGAATTTGTAAAATTGAATTTGTATAGAAAGTGAGTTTGTATAGAAAATCTGTAGTTAGGAGACAAAATTTACCACGCCCTCAGATTAAAAAATGGCTTATTGACAAAAACTTTTAAAACAAACGTTGCATTGTTTAAATATATATATATATATATATTTAAAAGGTTTTCAATATATATATATATATATATATATATATATGTTAAATTAAATCAATCAGAGTCCGATGTTCATGGATATAAGATGAAGTTTAATAATGAAAAACGTGCAGAAATTGCACTCACGTACATCACGCTAGAGCGTCCGTGTACCCAAGAAACGACAACAAACAAAAGTGTTGCCAAAACATATATATAAAGAAAACTTACAGTTATGGTTACATATATGGTAGAAATGAATGACAGTTTAAATGTGATACAAAATAACAGTGATTACATCAAATATAAAACAGTTACTGTGATTAACTCTCAATACCCACCCTTAATCACATATTAGACCACAATGATTAATTAGTTTACATAATCTAGGTTTTGGTAAGCTTTTTGTAAATAAGTCTGCCAGCTGATCTTCAGTAGCTATGTATTCAACACTAATAGAATTTAATTTTATAATTTCCCTGATATACTTTAGCTTAATGTCTAGGTGCTTTAATCTAGCACAATGATTTTCATTACAGACAGCTTTTATGGCAGATTGATTATCTTCAAAAATTATCATTTTTATTTCTTTACATCCCAAAATTTCTTTTGTTAAGTTATAAACAATCACTAAAATTTGAATAGCTTTAGCTAAGGCTAAAATCTCTGCTTCAGTAGAAGACAGAGCTATGGATGTCTGCTTCTTAACATTCCAAATTATTGGACAACTGTTTAGCATTAAAATATAACCTGAAATTGATTTTCGATCACGTAAATCAGCCCCCCAATCAGCATCAACATACAGAGAAATGACAATATCATCACTACTACACTTAGGAAAAAAATAATTTTAGCTCAAGAGTCCCTTTGAGATAACGTAGCACTCTTTTCAGACCAGTCCAAGCAGCAACTGTAGGTTGCTCTTGCAATTGACCAAAACAGTTTACAGAGTACAAAATATCTGGTCTAGTTGTCATTGCTAAATATAATATAAAGTACCAACAAGTTCACGATAGGGACCTTCAAAATGTTCACCATTGTCAAAGTTTGATGCAGTTGCTTTTGGTACGAGTGGTGTATCACAGGGCTTACAATCAGCCATCTTAAATTTTTCTAAAATTTTCAACACATAAGATTTTTGACTTAAACAAAGATGGTTACTGGATTGTTCAAAACATATGCCCAAAAATTCACTGGCAATTTCAGATCTTGACATCTCAAATTTTTGCTGAAGAAGCTGAATTACCACTTTAACTTCTGATATGTCAGAACCAGAAATCAGCAAATCATCGACGTACAAAACAACTATCATTTCACTGTGATCTGACCTTTTTACAAATACACATGGCTCATTATTGAGTTGTTGAAATTTCAGATGAATTATGAAGTCTGTAAATTTCTCGAACCACTGCCTTGGTGCTTGTTTCAGTCCATATAGACTTTTTAAAAGTTTGCACACTCTACCACTGTTATCACTATATCCCATGGGTTGTTCCATAAAGATATTTTCATTAAGTTCACCATTTAGGAAAGCAGTTTTAACATCAAGTGCAAACATTTTTAGTTCTTTATGGATGATGATGGCAAGTACAAGTCTGAGAGAGGATGTACTAATAACAGGAGCATAAGTTTCAAAGAAATCAACACCTGCTTTCTGTTCAAAGCCTCTTGCAACCAGTCTTGCCTTATAGACACCATTTTGTTTAATTCTAAACACCCATTTGCAGGATATTGTTTTCTCATTTTCTGGTAACTCCACAAGTTCCCACACTTTGTTTTGATTCAAAGATTTCATTTCTTGATTCATAGCATTTCGCCATAAATTCTGCTCATTAACTGGTAATTTCTCTAAATCTTCAAACAAAATTGGATCAGGATTTGCTACAAGTGCACTGTATAGGTAGTAGTCATTTAGTCTAGCAGGTGGCTTTGTGCTTCTTCTTGAACTTCTGGTTTCATTTTCTTCAGGATTATTAGATTCAGCATCATTCGATTCAAGCAAAACTTCAGGTTGAGAATTAATGTCTAATGGAACATTTTCTTGACTTGTATCAGATATAGAAATTCTTTTCTTTTCTTCGTTAAACTTAACATTGCGAGAATTTGTAACTCTATTTGTTTCAGGGTCCAACAAACGGTAACCCATGCTTGAGTAGCCAACAAAAATCATTTTTCTTGATTTGGGATCCAACTTCTTCCTCAGGTTGTCTGAAATTCTCATGTATGCATCACATCCAAATACCTTTATTAAATTTAAGTCAGGAGGTTTTCCATACTTCAGCTCAAATGGCATGCAATTATTAATACTTTGGCAGGGAATTCTATTTTTAAGATAGGCTGCAGTCTGTACAGCAAAGCCCCAGAAACTTTTGGGTAACTGTGCTTCATACACCAATGCACGAGCTTTCTCCAACAAGTATCGATTGGCTCTTTCAGCAACACCGTTTAAACAAGCTGAGTATGGTGGAGCAGGATCTAGCAATATACCAGTTTCCTTGCAACACTTGGCTAATTCTCCAGAGACATACTCTCCCGCATTGTCACATCTGATTTTATACAAATGAGGATTTTGCTTTAAGAATAGCTTAAATACTGGAACTATGTCATTTTTATGCTTCAGTAAATGTACCTTACAGAATCTTGAGTGATCATCAATGATTGTTACAAAATATTTTTCACCAGAAAGTGTAGGTGGTGAAATAGGGCCACATATGTCGGTATGAACCATTCTCATAGCTGAGGTTTCTCGACTTCTGGGACCCTTTCCAGCAGGTTCATTTGATTGCTTAGCCATGACACATTCTTCACAGAAATTATCTGAAGTAGGAAGGCCCATTTGCTCTAAAACTTTATTTGATGAGTGTCCCATGCGTCTATGCCAAAGATCTGAAGAATGGTTAGCGACACTAGCTACAGCTTTAATGGGCTTAAATTCACTAACATAGTGCCCTTTATCATTAAGCTGAGCCATTACAAAGCTCTGTTTACCCTTTTGCACTAATGCTTTATCATCTTTAAATATAATACTGTAACCTGCCTTTTGAATGTTCTTTACTGATATTAGTTCACCATTTAAATCAGGCACATAAAGTACATCAGTCAGAATAATTTTCTTTCCATGCAAAATTCCTGAAATTTTTCCAATTCCTTCTATTTTTAAAGTGTCATTTTTGGATGCACAGGCCACTGAACCAGAAAAACTTTTCAAATCATCAAACCACTCACTTTTACTGCACATATGTGCTGTAGCTCCAGAGTCCAACAGAAACAGATTGTCGTCAGATTCACCCATCATAAAAGTCACTGCTGCAGCTGTTTCTTTATGATCCATCTTTGATTTTACTCTACAGTCCCTTTTGTAATGTCCAGAACGGCCACAATTAAAACAAGTTACTTTACTTTTGCAGTTCTTTGCTACATGACCTTTAAATTTGCAACGATAGCAAGTTAAATTAGATTTATTCACACGAAAAGCTGCGTTGTCACTCGATCCACAATTACGTATCTGTTCACTACTTTTATCGCCTTTCAGGGCTTCTGCACTTAAGAGTCTTTGGGTAACAAAGTTCAAAGTCAGGTTCTCGCTCGGTTGATTTTCAATTGTAGCTTTAACTACATCATATTCAGGTGGAAGAGACATCATAAGATATATCACCACATCCATATCCTGCACAGCCGCACCGGACATTCTTAAGTCATTTACAGTTCCTAGCATTTCATCAATATGTTGCTGCATACTGCAATCAAATCGTTTCTTCATAGTTGCTAATCTCTTTCTAGCCAAAATCTGACTAACAGCACTCGTTTTAGCATATTTTGTTTTTAAAGTTTTCCATATTTCACAAGCTGACTTTTCATTGGCCAGAGCAGCCAAAACCGAATCATCTAATAGAGTCAGCAATAAGGCATAAGCCTTTTTCGCGGCACGTACTTCCGCTTCTTTGGTTCTATCACATTCCTTTTCTAAATACAAATCCAGCTCTTTCGCTGCAAACACAGCTTCAACACGTCGACTCCATAGCGAGAAGTTCTTGCCGTTGAACGGTTCAACACTATGGCTGGGATTGCAGTGCCTCGTTCTTAAGTCTTATCTTAAAAGTTACGAACTTTCGTAGATGGGCGTGGTTAAGAACGATCTTAAATTGGTATTGCGGTGCCTCAAGCGTAAGTCCTCCGCGTATCCTCGTAAGAGAAAGCCAGCCAGTCAATGGGAGACGCAGACCGAGTTATGTTGTGATTGCGCGCGCATCCAGTTACGATTCAACGTAAGATAGCTCTGAGGTTGTCGTAAGATAGTGATGCACTGCAATACGACTTGCGTTTTGTTTATATCTTAAGACAGAGTTTGTGCGTAAGATAGTGTTGAACGAGGCACCGCAATCCCAGCCTATATTTTGAATCTTCACTTGCCATTTCACACGTGACAAACACACTACGAAAACTAATCAAAATATATACTTCATTGGCTTGTTAAACTTCTTTTAGAGCATCGAACCACGCTCTGCTGTTAAATTAAATCAATCAGAGTCCGATGTTCATGGATATAAGATGAAGTTTAATAATGAAAAACGTGCAGAAATTGCACTCACGTACATCACGCTAGAGCGTCCGTGTACCCAAGAAACGACAACAAACAAAAGTGTTGCCAAAACATATATATAAAGAAAACTTACAGTTATGGTTACATATATGGTAGAAATGAATGACAGTTTAAATGTGATACAAAATAACAGTGATTACATCAAATATAAAACAGTTACTGTGATTAACTCTCAATCATATATATATATATATATATCTTTTAAGTTGCATAATTTTCGAATTAAGCTTGATTATGCTAAAAATGCATCAAATCAGCGAGATTTTTTTATTTTGACTGAAAATAACATTATACAACTAATTAAAATTTTTAATTAATTTAAAATAAGGTTAAATTTACAGTACACCTCAATTTCTTGATAGAGAAGAACGAAAAAATATGCTATCCACGTAGATTATGAAACATTTTCCAACTGTTTTTACTCATAACAGCGTTCAATCTTCAATGAATTTTACCTGAGTGATAGCACAAGAAATCTTACAAAAATTATATATGCACTTTTATAGAGAAAGTGTTATAAAGATTGCTTTCATGTAGCTCTGTATACTGTATAAAAACTGCGTATAAATTGCGTTGCTTACTAAAAAATTAGTAGAGTAAAAATAAATAAATAAATAATAACCCTCATAACATACGTAAAAGATGCCTTTCGAATAATCTTCATTTACGCTGTGTAACGTATGTGAAATTTATTTATAATTATTACTATAAAATAAGCTTTTTACTTATTATTTTTTTAGGAAGGAGGACTATTAATTTCAGTCTGGAGTTTTTGTAGACGAGTTTTGTGTAACACCAAAATAAATTAGAAATATCGGTCCTATTGTCACAAATTCGGTACCAAATGAAAGGGGCGATTTTTCTGAATCTAGGGGTGCAAATAGTTTTTCGACACGACCATTAGATTTTTTTTAAATGAACTAAAGTATGAAATTTAGGAGGAAACACTTCATTTTAATTCATTTCAGTCATTTAAAAAAGTACATGGCCCAATTTTACGGTAAAAAAATGAGCTAAAAAATAAATAAAAATAAAAAATAAAAATTTTACAGATTGAAATTAATAGTCCTCCGTACTAAACTATTAGTTTTAATCTGGATTTTTTTTTTTTTTTTAATTCTATATAAACAGTCATTCATACCATATACCACAAAAAAAAAAAAAAAAAAACATATATCGGTGCATCAGAATAACTATAATAATTTCTTACGTTTTGTGCAATATAAAGGTATTAAAATAAGCTTTAAAGAAACACCTCTCACAGATATTAACGTATCCAAATTCTTTTGCGAGTTTATGTACTCAAATCAATGAAATTATTTATACATTTTCAATGAAGAACATGCTTTCAGGGCCCGACTTAGCCTAATTGGGGCTCGGGACAAAAACTTTTTTTGCCCCCCCCCCCCTCTGCTTCACTACTTCAGTAATGAAGAACCGAAATTTATGGAGATATTTAAAATTTTCACCTCATTTTAGATATATAACGAGAAAATTGACTAGAGCCTAAAATAGCTATAAAGCCCCCCCCCCTCCAATGGTCAGACGAAATATCGTTCTATCCATTTTATTTCTGATTGTTAACTTTGTCATCTAGCTGCGAAAAATTCATATCCTTGCTGACATTAGGGTGGAATTCAGCTAAATTTTCGCAATTACAATGGCTCAATTAAGATGGATTTTACACTGTACTGATATTTTGTTTAAAAAACGTTCATTAAAGAAGGAAACGTAAAATAAACTTTCTATTCAATTTGGGGGCCTCCTCGGATGTGGGGGCCCGGGGCAACTGCCCCGTATGCCCCTGCCTTAGTCAGGCTCTGCATGCTTTAGTAATTCTAATTCTAAAATGTAAATGAAATACTGTATTAGCTCCAAGACATTCTAAAATGTTTACGAAAAAGTTACGGAAAACAAAGATAGATGGTCAGACAAACAGATTAGATAATACGAAACACTTTTTAACATTATATTTCTTAAAATAAATTGCAGGCATAAAATCTTGCTTAATCCTAACCTGTAAGCGTTAAAGTAAAATATAGGATACAAACTATTTTTTAACATCAAACGTTTTCTGGCTTTCAGCCAATAAATTTCTAGTAGTGCTTATTTTATTTTACTTCATTTATGTCACGCACAACTTAAAAAAAATAGCGGAAAAGAAGTGAAGGAGTAACGCATAAAAGAGAGAATACTGCTATACTATTATTAAGGGAAGATACATTTTTCCTTACATCAGCAGAAACCTTGCAAAGAAACCTATTCCATCGAAGATATTAATATGAGTAGTAAAAATATATTAATTAAAATTAACTATTAGGAAAATAATATTTTGGCATAAATAAAATAATCTGGTATGACACTCACACTGCTTTCTCTTAAATATTATAGAATTATATTTACAGCTCAAGGTACCAATGAGATACTGTATCGGAACATTTCTAGTATACTTGAAAAAACAATTCGAAACTTTTTTTTTTTTTTTTTCAATTTCAGTTTTATTTGAAAATCCTTCAACCCATCCTTTAAATATTGTAACTACATTTATAAAATATTAAAGGCTGTTATTAAATTTTAATATTTATTTCGAATTATTTAGAGAATTGTCTTTGAAACTTATTAAACTAGTTTTGAGTAGCCCTGATACAAATGGTTTTCCAATAGGGATGATACAATTTTAAATGGTTAGAATGGCAACACTGTGTATTATTTTTTGACATTTCTTGTGTCATTTGTGTTTAGTATGCTATATCATTTAATCATGCAAAGATACACGCTTAAACAACGTTTCGAAATTATTAAATTGTTTTATCAAAACCAGTGTTCATATGTGAATACTGAGAGAAATTTGAGAAGTATTCATGGACGACATTATTCAGTTAATCGATTCGATCGATTGTGATTTTTTTTCTTTGGGGATATTTTAAGTCACAAAGTTTATGCTGATAATCCAATAACAATTGAGCAATCCAAAAACAACATTGAACGTGTTATTCATGAACTAACACCAAATTTATGTGAAAGAGTGGTGAAAAATTGTGTTGACAGAATGCGGTATGTACAGAGAAGTCGTGGGGCTCACATGAACGATATTATTTTCATAATTAATGGCATAATGTACGCTTTCAAATTAAAAAAAAAAGAAGTGTGTCTCACTGAATAATTTATGTTTTTGAAGTGAAAACTTCTTTAGGCGCGTTGAGCACTTTTGGATGAACAAAAATCATGAAACTCGCGTCATCGTCAGCGAAGGATTTCCATGAGAAGAAACATATTTTTTACCAATTGACATCATGTGGTTTTTCTACTAGGAATAAAAATTGCAAATTTCAAAATGCTTCAGTTTTCTTCTAAATTCTTTTAAACTTTCTGTGCGCCATTAACAGCACAGGGGATAGTTGCAGTTCAAATTTCATCGATTTTGGAAAAAAATTACATTTTAATTGGAAATTAAATGTTATTCTAATACGCGTATTTCAAATTCTAATTATCATTAAATTATTTTTAATACATAATTCGAAAGATATTTTAAAGTACTTTTACATTATCGAAAGTGGAATTCGAGATTTCAGCTGATTTACACGTTTTGAGGTGTCCTGAATGGGTTTTCTTTTGTATCTCAGCTACTAATTAAAATAATTTCATAAGTAATACATCATTTGAAAGCTTTGTTGAGTTGGAATCGAACAGTAGCTTACAGAAATTTCTACCGCCAGATGGCGCTGTAATATTTTAAAATTTCGATATTTCAATTTCTAATTATGATTAAATTATTTTTAATACATCATTCGAAAGATATTTTAAAACATCGAAAGAATACTAATTACATCATTCGAATTACATCATACTAATTACATCATTCGAAAGATGTACTAATTAAAATAATTTCATAAGTAATCAATATTTTTAGCTAGTATAAGGCTTAGTTCATTTAATATGGCTAGCTACAAATATTGTACCGAATCATGTAATACAGATCATAAACACTTCTTTACAAACCAAAAATTATTCGAAAATAATAATCTAATATCTCGACGATACAATTCACAAGTTACTTAGTTTTCACTTCTATCGGCAGTCCCCAAAGACTGCTTTTATTTATTTATTTTTTTTAATTGTATCTCTCTTAATGGAAAACCCTTTATTTGTTAGAAGAACTATATATGAAGGCATGAATTCGCAGGCTTCTCATATTAGTTATTTCAAATATATTTTATAACAAATAATTCTTTATTTGTAAAATCAACAGTCATATAATTAAATAAAGTTTGACTTACCTGGGTTGTCACAGGTAATCATGTATGCCATTGATGAAGAACAATCTCCTTACTTTATCATCAGATTGTACGCTTGAAATTAGATGAAAAATGCATAGATATATATTTTATGGAACTTCTGTTTTAAACCATAACTACTTCTTTTTCTGTAATAAATGTAGATTAGTACGTGTAATCTTACATAATATGTATATGTTATTTTTCCTTATTGAATCAGTAATTTCTAGACTGAAAATTCTTTTTAAAACATTTAATCTTAGAAACAAAAATACGATGAAGTAGAATAAAAAAATGGAACGTCAGTCCCATATAACAAAAGTTACATGATTGATAAAGTATTACAGTTCGTAGAGAGACGCGACATATCGTCACGTGGTGCGGCAGCTGCATTGAACAATCAGTTGGCGGGAAAGAAAAAGTCTGGAACATGAAAATGAAAGTTAATAAAATTGTTCTGAGATTACATATCACAACACCCCCTCTTAAGCTCAGAAATTTTTAATTGTTCATAAGACAATGTCTAAGTCTGTTAAACGAAGTTTTTGGTAGAGCCTTTGTGAGGGTGTCGGCTGTCATTTCATAGGTAGGTTTGTATTGAAGCTTGATTAGGCCTTCCTGTATCAGGTTTCGCAGAAGATGAAATCTCAGCTGTAAGTGTTTTGTTTTGGAGTGGAATTTATCATTTTCAGCAATCTTGATGGTAGATTGGTTGTCCTGGTACAACACTATAGGACATTGTTGCGGCAAATTTAAATCATCTAGTAGCTTGTTGAGCCACTGTATTTCAAGTGCAGCACTCGCAGCTGCGACGTACTCAGCCTCTGCTGAAGACATGGACACACAGGACTGTTTCTTTGAAGTCCAAAAAATTGGATTTTTTCCTCGCTTAAATAAATTTCCAGATATAGATTTTCGATCATTTGGATCGTTTGCCCCATCCGAATCCGAATATGCTCTAAGAACAGGTTCACCAGAGTTACAAAGTTTTAATTTAATATCTTGGGTATTTTTCAAATATCTAATAACCCTTTTAACTGCCTCCCAGTCTTTTGCTCTAGGATTTTCGTTTCTACGGCTTAATATGCCAACGGCTACACTTATATCAGGTCGCAATACTGTAGAAATGTAAAGTAACGCGCCTATAGCCTGTCTGTACATTGTATTGTTTGGTAAGAGATTATCGTTATCAGTTAATTTTATATACCCTGGTTCCATCGGTGTGTCAGAGGGCCGTGCGTTATCTAGCCCAAATTTGGTTACAATGTCTTGTATTTTATTACTTTGATCAAGCGTAATTACCCCTTTACAAGGTCTTTCTATGTTTATGCCGAGGTAATATTTGGCTTCCCCAAGGTCAGTTAATGGATATTCTTCCCTAAGTTGATCAATTAATATGTCAATATTGTGATTTTTACCAGCTATAAGTAGGTCATCCACATACACAAGAATGTAAGTTTCTGTGTTATCTTTGTTACGGATATATAAACATTTGTCATGTTGACTTTGTTTAAATCCTAATTTACACAATGATTCATTAATTTTCAAATTCCACGCTCTAGCGGCTTGTTTCAAGCCATATATCGCTTTCTTTAACTTACATATTTTATTTTCTTCGCCTTGGACAACATAACCCTCGGGTTGATGCATGTATACATCTTCTTGCAAATTTCCATGTAGGAAAGCAGTTTTGATATCTACATGCCTTAGATTCAAATTTTTATATAGTGACATGGTCAAAAAACTTCTTAGAGTGGTATGCGATGCAACTGGTGCAAAAGTTTCGTCATAGTCCACCCCGTATTTTTGAGAAAAACCCTTGGCTACTAGCCTGGCTTTATATTTCTCGACTTGTCCTTGGCTATTGTATTTTGCCTTGAACGCCCACTTACACCCTACTACTTTGGTCCCTGGTTGAGCGTCAACAAGTTCCCAAGTATTGTTTTGTCTGAGTGAATTCATTTCGTCGAGTGTGACGTTCAGCCAATTTTCTTTTTCAGCTGGGTTTTGAATTTTTAGTGTATCATCAAAACACTTAGGCTCATCAATTCTTTTGTCATTTACTGCAAATGCAAATCTGTCGGGCGGAACACCTTTATTTAATCGTTGTGATCGCGCGGCAGAGTTTGCGTGTCATCCGGACTATCGTTATCGCCCGCTATATCTACTATATCTATATCAGTATCTAATATTGGTAATTTGGACACCGGAATTTCATCATTTGAATTTTCATTCTTGATTTGTGATGTTTCATTATTGTGGGATTCTCTATTCTCATCTTCCAAGAATTTTACTGTTCTGCTAATTATTACATTTTTATTATTTGTGCAAATTCTGTAGCCTTTGCTACGATTATCATATCCCACAAAAATTCCTTCTTGAGCGGTGCTATCCAGTTTTCCCCTATGTATCTTATGTACATATGCGTATGCGCGACATCCGAATGTTTTTATATTTGATAAATCGGGTTTACGGCCGGTCCATTTTTCGTAAGGAGTTGAGTCGCATGAGGAGGTCGGGAGCCTATTTTGTATGTAATTTGCAGTATTTACGGCTTCCCCCCAAAAGGAATTCGGTAAATTACTGTCTTTAAGCAGACAGCGTGCCATTTCGGTCAGCGTACGATTTTTACGTTCTGCCACGCCGTTCTGAGCACTAGAGTAAGGAACGGTAAACTGGTGCTCAATTCCTTCTTTATTCAAAAATTTATTTACTTCCATACTAGTGTATTCACCCCCGTTATCGGAACGAATTGCTTGCACTTTTCGGCCAAATTTATTTGCGGTCATAGCCACATATTCCTTTAACTTAGAAAATACCTCAAACTTATTTCTTAGCAAATATATAATAGTATAACGACTAAAATCGTCGATAAATGTAAGAAAGTATTATTTTCCACCTACAGTGGGGGTTTTCATAGGGCCACATAAGTCTGTGTGGGCCAGTTCGAGTGGTACGGAGGCTCTAAATTGTGCAGCTTTGGGGTAAGGTGAATCAGTTAATTTTGACATTATGCATGTTTTACATTCAGTATTATGTTTGCAATCATTTAATTTTATACCCACAGCCATGTCCTTGTTAGCTAAATCTTTAATGTGGTTAGTGTTTCTGTGGCCAAGTTTCACATGCCACTTGTTTATGCAATTTTCGTTATCACAAGTTTGTATTACAATGTTCGCTGTGTGTTTGTTTTCAGAATAATTTAATTGACATTCATATAAGTTATTTTTCATATATCCCTCAATGCATGTATTACCCTGATTTACAATTTTACAGGTTTTATCATCAAATACAGCGATACAGCCATTCTCTGTTGCTCTTTTTATAGAAATTAAATTGGTTTCTATTTCAGGGACATAAAGAACATTTTTAAGTGTTATTTTGTTCTGTGTGTTTTCCGAATTTACGGTATACAAATCCACAGTACCGGAACCCAAAGATTTTAGCTGCGTGCCGTTCGCGATAGTGACGTTAGAAACGTTATTTTTAAGTTCGCGAAATTTTAGTTTATCATTGCAGATATGTGAAGACGACCCTGAATCAACCACCCAATTTACAGTTTTATCTCCAACATAAAAAGAATACAATTTTTCAGCTTTTGGTTTGTTGCTCCCCTCTACAATTTGAGCGCTATCTGGCTTCTCATTGTTCTGAGAGCATATGTTGGATCTGAAGTTGGGTTTTTTGTTGAAATTTTTACTGTATCTTTTAACATTAGAATTATTTTTATTTTTCAACTTATAGCACTCTTCTATGTTGTGGTTGCTTTTCCTACAATATTTGCAGAATTTCTCCTATTTGTTGTGGTTTTGGACTTTTAACGCTGAGTTTTGAACAGTTTTGTTTTCTAGCCTTTTGGCATATTAATCAGCTAATTTGTTTCGTATATATTCAGGTGTCAATTGCGCTTCGTCTCTCGATTCGAGACTTGTTATGAGAACGTCATACGAAGGAGGGAGTGAGCATAACATCAATGCAGCTAGGTGTGATTCATCTATGACTTCACCTATGGCAGTGAGTCTGTCGCGTGTTTTATATATGTCAGATATATGTTGGTTTACGTCACCACCTTCAATTAATTTTATGGAATAAAGTTTCCTAAGTAAGAAAAGCTTACTTGTAAGTGACGATCTTTCGTGGACTTGGCGCAGAGCATTCCAGCACTCTCGTGCTGTATCTAGATTCATAACATACACAATCTGGTCATTATCAATAAGTAAATTAGTAATAGCTCTGGCTTTTCTGTTTTTAGAACGCCACTGATCCGTAATTGGGTTAGGAGGATCGTCAGTAATCACTGTAAAAAGATCCTCTTTTTGCAAGTACATTTCCATACGGAACTTCCACATATTATAATTTGTGGAGTTCAGCGGTTCGATTTGGATATCTTTTGTTGCTGACGTACTTAAACAAAATTTTTGTAACAGTTTTTGTTAATATTTGTAACAATACGTTAACATTTATTTAATATTTTAGGTCAACACAGTTTGGATAAAATAGTACTTGAAGAAGAAAATAAAATTAAATAGTTTTCAGAAAATTAAGTACTTGAAGAAGAAGATAAACTTAAATAACTTTCTAAGTACTTTTTAATACTTTCGATTTAGTCTCAAGCCTCATAATCTATTAGAAGAACTATACCGGGTGATTCAAAATAGATGTTACAGCGATTATCTCGTAAACTAAGAAAGATAGAAACATACTTCCAATTACAAAATTAGAGCAAATTAAGAGTAGATTTCAAATATGGCATTTTTTTTGTACAAGGGGCTGTATACATATTAAATACGAAATTTAATTTTTATACGGCCCCTCCTATCATGTGACTTATATTTAGAAAATTATTCTCCTCGCTCTGACAAGCAAAATAAAAAAAAATCATCTATCTAAGTCAAAATCTCGCTGAGGTATTGCAATTTGAAAATGATGACTTACACCACTTTTTTTCCAATTTTGGCATCAATTTTTCAACGCCAACGAGCTCACTTTAGGGGGTTACCTATGAGATGAGAAAAATTAAATAAAGATCCTTTATTTTAAAATAGCAACTAAAATCATTCAAGCACGTGAAATCAACAGATTTAAGAACTTAATGTAAATTTACATTATTTCGTATTGTTAAAAAATTTAATAGTTAAATTTCTTAGGGGTCACCTGCAAATTAAAACAGGTTAAGAGAGGAAAAAAATAAAAGTCTAGCAAAACCGTGTGGAATTTTCGCGCTTTATTTTTACCACTTTCCATCATAGTTGAAAAATTTAATGACTTCGGCTCTTTAACAATTCCAGCCAGGTTGAAAAGTGTTAATGACTGCGATTTGTCTGTTTGTCCATTCGTCTTTCTGTGTGTCCGCGCTCTAACTCCCGTGAATATTCATAGAATTTCCTGAAACTGATATATGTTATTTGAGTTCACTATCGGATGTTCCTTATTAAAAATGGAGTGAATACCTCTGCTAGCTTGTGCACAGGGACACCCGAAAGTATTCGAAAGCATTGTGTTCTATGAGAGGTATTTTTATAAACCATATTCTAATACCTTTAATTTATGTATATATTAATAAAATTGAAATACGTTATTAAAGTTTTCTATCGGATATTTTCTATAGAAAATTTATTAAACACCATCACTGGTTTGTATACAGGGACACCCAAAAGTATTCCAAAGCATTGCGTTCTATGTGAAGATATTTCTATAAACCAAATTTTAATTACTTTGCATAAATCTTAATGAAATTGAAATATGTTATTCATATGCACAAAAAAATGCTTTCTATAGTGTACAGTACGATTAGCATTAGATTTGCAGGGCACACAAAAATATTCAGTTACGTTAAGGGTTATTATTGGACATTTGCTGGAATTGCATTTTCGTTTACATTAAACATTTTTTAACAATTTTTAACTGAGAATAGGATTTCAATTTGCATATTTTTTTGTCTGACTGTCCATCTGTCCGTCTGCCCGCCCCCAGCGTCTGTAAATATTTTCAGAAATTTTCAGAAATGATATATGTTATTCAGGTTTACTATATGATATTCCCTATTTAAAATGGCATTAATTAATTCTCCACAATTGGTTTATGTACAGGAACGCACATAAAATGCCAGTGTATTGCGTTTTGGGACAGACATTCTTATAAATTACATTTAAATAACTTTATACTGTAAAAATCATAAGGAAATCCATATTTATTGTTAATATTCTAAATGTTTTGTTTAGAATATGCTATCGTATAGATGTATAATTCTATGTCAGGGGGGTTACCGCCATTCTCAACCCCTGTTTATTTATAGTGCCTATACTTATCAAAACAAAATTCAAGTCTGCTATCAATTTCATTGAAGCTTGCAAATCTTGATCAACTTTTCAAGTGGCAACTAGATATGGAATCCGAAGTACCAAATTCACATTTCCTGTAGTTATTACTTTCTCATACCCATAAGGTAGAGAAAGTATTGTTTTTGGGCCAAATTTTCGAAAGTGAGTTTTTGTTATATTTACACGTTTTGAGGTCCCCTGAATATGAAAATCGTGTTTTTAGCGGTTGGTCTGTGTGTGTGTCTGTCTGTTATCAGCATATCTTAAGAAAAAATAACAGCAGATATTCAAACTTGGTATTCTAAATATGTATCATATAGGGATGCTACACTAAGCTTTTCATTGAGATGAAAAAAATGGTTCGTGTACAGTGACACTCAAGAATATTCAAATGCATTACGTCTATGGGGGAAATTGCAGGTAAATAGAGTTTAACACCTATAGACTGCACTAAACCAAATGAAATGAATATATATTTTTTATATGCATAAAAACATGCCTCATGTAGAATATGGCAGGGAAATCATTCACTGTTCATTTACAGGGCTACACAAAATAACTAGATTATAATGCGACAATAGCTGAAAATTGATGGAAGTGCATTTTAGGTTGTGCCGTATATTATTACTATAGGTTTATATTTAGGTGCACTTTGTGGTTTGTACATATTCTTCAAAATATATACAGGGTTGCAAATATTTAAGTTATAATATTCTTCTTTATTGTTAATGAAAGTGCTTTACTATAATATTTTAGCATGTCCAGGAAAACTGCTCAGGAATGGAAATGAATTCTCCTAGACATATGATAAATAATGTATGTTTTTAAGCTAAGTATGCATCGCTTGTTTTTTTTTTTTTTTTTTTTTTTGTATTTACACGTTTTGAGGCTTCCTTATTACCAAAGTCAAGTTTTAAAAGTTTGATCATTGCCTGCGTCGAATAATTTCATGAGATCACCCCTCGCACAGAACTAACTATCATATAAAACTCTTTCGAAGCTAATTTGAATTATTTTAACATAGGTTTACAGTACTCTTTATGTTACCTCTTAATCTCCAATCTGTATTTATAGTATTAAATTTCAGGGTAAGAGAAAGTCGTGTGAGTGGCACACCAGACTATTTGTTGTTAAATTATGCTGATAATTCATATACATACAGATCAACCAATAAAAATTTACCTTTCGTATTCAGGAAGCCTCAAAATGTGGTATTATACAGAAAAAAAATCGCTATTCAAAAACTACTTTGTTTACAGTATGGGTATGAGAAATTAATTTTCCGTTCTGTGTCAGCAGTGTTCTTCGAAAAAAAAAAAAAATGCAGCAAAGCACTTACGCCAATTACATTTAATAATAATAAAAAAAATGTTTACCTTAATTTTGGGTAGCCCTGTATATTGTCTATAAACTATATACAAATGACTTTGTGTACATAAATTTAGTGTTATATGTAAAACAAGTAACATAAATTGAAATACACTTCCAGCAATTCCCAAGTATAGCTCCAATATATCAAAATACTCGGGGTAACCCTGTAAATGAATGATGAATGATTGCTATACCACAATCTACATAAAACATGCTTTTATGCGTATAAAAAATCTGTTCTTTTCATTTTGTTTAGTGCAGTATATACATGTCGCACTGTACATATGAGAAATTTCGCTCACAGACGTAATGTATTTGAAATCTTTTGGATGACCCTGTAAACAAACAACTGTCTGATCGCAAAGAATACTTTAGTGTAGCACCGCAATATGATACAGATTTAGAATATCGAATTTCGATTTTCTGTTACTATTTATTCTTGAGATATTCTAATAACACAGAAACACACACACACACACATAGAGAGAGAGAGAGAGAGAGAGAGAGAGAGAGAGAGAGAGAGAGAGAGAGACCAACCGTTTAAAACATGATTTTTGAATTCAGAGGATCTGAAAACGTGCAAATATAACAAAAGCTAATTTTCGGAAATTTGACTCAAAAACAATTCTTTCTCTACACCGTGTATATGAGTAAGAGAATGTATAAAACAAAAGAAAGAAAAATGAATTTGAAAATTCCCTTTTAGTACATAAATTATTCATAAATTTTATTTATTAAATTATCAGTGAGTATGCTCTTGTGTATTCACAGAGACATTACAGGTTAAAATAACCGTCTTTCCCTGAATGATTTTTCTTCCCCCCCCCCCCCCCCCAAAACGCTGATCAACGAGTGCCTTATTACAAAAGCAATAGTAATTACAATTTCTCATTTTTGATACAACCCCTTAAGATTTGGCGAAAAATGCTAGAATTTTGAAATTGCAATAACTCAGCGAGATTTTGACTTAGAGAGATGATTTTTTTTATATTTTGATTGTTAGAGCAAGGAGAATATTTTTCTAAATATAAGTTATATGATAGGAGGGGCCGTATAAAAATTAAATTTCGTATTTAATATGTATACAGCCCCTTGTACAAAAAAATGCCATATCTGAAATCTACTCTTAATTTGCATTAATTTTGTAATTGGAAGTATGTTTCTATCTTTCTTAGTTTACGAGATAATCGCTGTAACATCTATTTTGAATCACCCGGTATATGAAGGCATGAATTCGCAGGCTTCTCATATTAGTTATTTCAAATATATTTTATAACAAATAATTCTTTATTTGTAAAATCAACAGTCATATAATTAAATAAAGTTTGACACAGGTAATCATGTATGCCATTGATGAAGAACAATCTCCTTACTTTATCATCAGATTGTACGCTTGAAATTAGATGAAAAATGCATAGATATATATTTTATGGAACTTCTGTTTTAAACCATAACTACTTCTTTTTCTGTAATAAATGTAGATTAGTACGTGTAATCTTACATAATATGTATATGTTATTTTTCCTTATTGAATCAGTAATTTCTAGACTGAAAATTCTTTTTAAAACATTTAATCTTAGAAACAAAAATACGATGAAGTAGAATAAAAAAATGGAACGTCAGTCCCATATAACAAAAGTTACATGATTGATAAAGTATTACAGTTCGTAGAGAGACGCGACATATCGTCACGTGGTGCGGCAGGTGCATTGAACAATCAGTTTGCGGGAAACAAAAAGTCTGGAACATGAAAATGAAAGTTAATAAAATTGTTCTGAGATTACATATCACAACACCCCCTCTTAAGCTCAGAAATTTTTAATTGTTCATAAGACAATGTCTAAGTCTGTTAAACGAAGTTTTTGGTAGAGCCTTTGTGAGGGTGTCGGCTGTCATTTCATAGGTAGGTTTGTATTGAAGCTTGATTAGGCCTTCCTGTATCAGGTTTCGCAGAAGATGAAATCTCAGCTGTAAGTGTTTTGTTTTGGAGTGGAATTTATCATTTTCAGCAATCTTGATGGTAGATTGGTTATCCTGGTACAACACTATAGGACATTGTTGCGGCAAATTTAAATCATCTAGTAGCTTGTTGAGCCACTGTATTTCAAGTGCAGCACTCGCCGCTGCGACGTACTCAGCCTCTGCTGAAGACATGGACACACAGGACTGTTTCTTTGAAGTCCAAAAAATTGGATTTTTTCCTCGCTTAAATAAATTTCCAGATATAGATTTTCGATCATTTGGATCGTTTGCCCCATCCGAATCCGAATATGCTCTAAGAACAGGTTCACCAGAGTTACAAAGTTTTAATTTAATATCTTGGGTATTTTTCAAATATCTAATAACCCTTTTAACTGCCTCCCAGTCTTTTGCGCTAGGATTTCCGTTTCTACGGCTTAATATGCCAACGGCTACACTTATATCAGGTCGCAATACTGTAGAAATGTAAAGTAACGCACCTATAGCCTGTCTGTACATTGTATTGTTTGGTAAGAGATTATCGTTATCAGTTAATTTTATATACCCTGGTTCCATCGGTGTGTCAGAGGGCCGTGCGTTATCTAGCCCAAATTTGGTTACAATGTCTTGTATTTTATTACTTTGATCAAGCGTAATTACCCCTTTACAAGGTCTTTCTATGTTTATGCCGAGGTAATATTTGGCTTCCCCAAGGTCAGTTAATGGATATTCTTCCCTAAGTTGATCAATTAATATGTCAATATTGTGATTTTTACCAGCTATAAGTAGGTCATCCACATACACAAGAATGTAAGTTTCTGTGTTATCTTTGTTACGGATATATAAACATTTGTCATGTTGACTTTGTTTAAATCCTAATTTACACAATGATTCATTAATTTTCAAATTCCACGCTCTAGCGGCTTGTTTCAAGCCATATATCGCTTTCTTTAACTTACATATTTTATTTTCTTCGCCTTGGACAACATAACCCTCGGGTTGATGCATGTATACATCTTCTTGCAAATTTCCATGTAGGAAAGCAGTTTTGATATCTACATGCCTTAGATTCAAATTTTTATATAGTGACATGGTCAAAAAACTTCTTAGAGTGGTATGCGATGCAACTGGTGCAAAAGTTTCGTCATAGTCCACCCCGTATTTTTGAGAAAAACCCTTGGCTACTAGCCTGGCTTTATATTTCTCGACTTGTCCTTGGCTATTGTATTTTGCCTTGAACGCCCACTTACACCCTACTACTTTGGTCCCTGGTTGAGCGTCAACAAGTTCCCAAGTATTGTTTTGTCTGAGTGAATTCATTTCGTCGAGTGTGACGTTCAGCCAATTTTCTTTTTCAGCTGGGTTTTGAATTTTTAGTGTATCATCAAAACACTTAGGCTCATCAATTCTTTTGTCATTTACTGCAAATGCAAATCTGTCGGGCGGA
Source organism: Salticus scenicus (assembly GCA_963930645.1). Lineage (NCBI taxonomy): Eukaryota > Metazoa > Arthropoda > Arachnida > Araneae > Salticidae > Salticus > Salticus scenicus. Next base: position 72,592,360 of record OZ005659.1, read on the forward strand.
ACACCTTTATTTAATCGTTGTGATCGTCGCGGCAGAGTTTGCGTGTCATCCGGACTATCGTTATCGCCCGCTATATCTATATCTATATCAGTATCTAATATTGGTAATTTGGACACCGGAATTTCATCATTTGAATTTTCATTCTTGATTTGTGATATTTCATTATTGTGGGATTCTCTATTCTCGTCTTCCAAGAATTTTACTGTTCTGCTAATTATTACATTTTTATTATTTGTGCAAATTCTGTAGCCTTTGCTACGATTATCATATCCCACAAAAATTCCTTCTTGAGCGGTGCTATCCAGTTTTCCCCTATGTATCTTATGTACATATGCGTATGCGCGACATCCGAATGTTTTTATATTTGATAAATCGGGTTTACGGCCGGTCCATTTTTCGTAAGGAGTTGAGTCGCATGAGGAGGTCGGGAGCCTATTTTGTATGTAATTTGCAGTATTTACGGCTTCCCCCAAAAAGGAATTCGGTAAATTACTGTCTTTAAGCAGACAGCGTGCCATTTCGGTCAGCGTACGATTTTTACGTTCTGCCACGCCGTTCTGAGCACTAGAGTAAGGAACGGTAAACTGGTGCTCAATTCCTTCTTTATTCAAAAATTTATTTACTTCCATACTAGTGTATTCACCCCCGTTATCGGAACGAATTGCTTGCACTTTTCGGCCAAATTTATTTGCGGTCATAGCCACATATTCCTTTAACTTAGAAAATACCTCAAACTTATTTCTTAGCAAATATATAATAGTATAACGACTAAAATCGTCGATAAATGTAAGAAAGTATTATTTTCCACCTACAGTGGGGGTTTTCATAGGGCCACATAAGTCTGTGTGGACCAGTTCGAGTGGTACGGAGGCTCTAAATTGTGCAGCTTTGGGGTAAGGTGAATCAGTTAATTTTGACATTATGCATGTTTTACATTCAGTATTATGTTTGCAATCATTTAATTTTATACCCACAGCCATGTCCTTGTTAGCTAAATCTTTAATGTGGTTAGTGTTTCTGTGGCCAAGTTTCACATGTCACTTGTTTATGCAATTTTCGTTATCACAAGTTTGTATTACAAAGTTCGCTGTGTGTTTGTTTTCAGAATAATTTAATTGACATTCATATAAGTTATTTTTCACATATCCCTCAATGCATGTATTACCCTGATTTACAATTTTACAGGTTTTATCATCAAATACAGCGATACAGCCATTCTCTGTTGCTCTTTTTATAGAAATTAAATTGGTTTCTATTTCAGGGACATAAAGAACATTTTTAAATATTATTTTGTTCTGTGTGTTTTCCGAATTTACGGTATACAAATCCACAGTACCGGAACCCAACGATTTTAGCTGCGTGCCGTTCACGATAGTGACGTTAGAAACGTTATTTTTAAGTTCACGAAATTTTAGTTTATCATTGCAGATATGTGAAGACGACCCTGAATCAACCACCCAATTTACAGTTTTATCTCCAACATAAAAAGAATACAATTTATCAGCTTTTGGTTTGTTGCTCCCCTCTGCAATTTGAGCGCTATCTGGCTTCTCATTGTTCTGAGAGCATATGTTGGATCTGAAGTTGGGTTTTTTGTTGAAATTTTTACTGTATCTTTTAACATTAGAATTATTTTTATTTTTCAACTTATAGCACTCTTCTATGTTGTGGTTGCTTTTCCTACAATATTTGCAGAATTTCTCCGATTTGTTGTGGTTTTGGACTTTTAACGCTGAGTTTTGAACAGTTTTGTTTTCTAGCCTTTTGGCATATTAATCAGCTAATTTGTTTCGTATATATTCAGGTGTCAATTGCGCTTCGTCTCTCGATTCGAGACTTGTTATGAGAACGTCATACGAAGGAGGGAGTGAGCATAACATCAATGCAGCTAGGTGTGATTCATCTATGACTTCACCTATGGCAGTGAGTCTGTCGCGTGTTTTATATATGTCAGATATATGTTGGTTTACGTCACCACCTTCAATTAATTTTATGGAATAAAGTTTCCTAAGTAAGAAAAGCTTACTTGTAAGTGACGATCTTTCGTGGACTTGGCGCAGAGCATTCCAGCACTCTCGTGCTGTATCTAGATTCATAACATACACAATCTGGTCATTATCAATAAGTAAATTAGTAATAGCTCTGGCTTTTCTGTTTTTAGAACGCCACTGATCCGTAATTGGGTTAGGAGGATCGTCAGTAATCACTGTAAAAAGATCCTCTTTTTGCAAGTACATTTCCATACGGAACTTCCACATATTATAATTTGTGGAGTTCAGCGGTTCGATTTGGATATCTTTTGTTGCTGACGTACTTAAACAAAATTTTTGTAACAGTTTTTGTTAATATTTGTAACAATACGTTAACATTTATTTAATATTTTAGGTCAACACAGTTTGGATAAAATAGTACCTGAAAGTAGGTAAGAAAGGCCGGTTCTAGCCCAGGCGGGTGGTGCACTGGTGCACCGGAAAGTCGTGTGGGTGCCGCACCACCCCCTGAGGGGTCTAGATGACTTGGTATTGACCTTGAGACGCCTTCTAACTTAATCATGAAAGATGACGAGGGTATTAATGAAAAAAATTAATTAAAAAAATTAATGAGTGATTTATTGTAAAAGGTGAGGATAGTTTTAAAGTGATGTTTGTGATGGAATGAAAAAAGCAGGATATTGTTTGTGAGTCATTAGGAAATTAATTAGGAGGTTAATTAAGAAATTAATTAGGAAATTAATTAAGAAATTAATTATAAAAAATTTAAAATTTGAGAAATAAATAAGAAATCGATTGAATTTAAGAATGTGGATGTGGGTAGAGTATGCAATAAATAGAGTGGTCTGACTGGGGTTCGAACCCGACGCCTTGCAGTAAAAATATTTCCATAAGACAGTAGTTTTCGCGTGTGCGTGAGTGATTTTTATAGTATATGTCTGCATTGTTCTTTTAAAACTATGAATGCTAGTGTCCGAAAAGAATTCAATCGTTTTAATGATATTAATTAGAGAATAATAATTAAGAAAAATATTAATTAAGCATCTTCTTGTAAAAAACCTTCAAATATTTTCCGAAAAAAAAAGGCAATGAAAGCAAAAATTAAGTATAAAGAATGAAAGAAAGTTTAGAAACATAGATTTTGACTCAGATTCGAACCTGCTACCTTGCAGCAAAAAAAATATTTCAGTAGTTTTCGCATATGTGTGAGTGATTTTTCTATTATATGCCTATGCAGATCTTTTTTAACCTAAGAATACTATTGTCTGAAAATTAATCAACCATAAAACTGATATTAATTACAGAATAATAATTAAAATAAATAAATAAAAAATAATAATTAAAGATCTTGTAAATATTCACCAGATGTTTTTCGAAAAAAGACAATGCATGTGAAAATTAAACTAAAAGATGTTTAAAATCTCAAATGTATAAGTGAAATTAGATTAGGATGAAGGACGAGAATTGTCTTTTGATAGATAACTAAAAAAGAGTGATTAAAATTTCTTATTAATTACTTAATTGAAGAAAGTTTGTTAAAAAAATACTTTTCATCATAAAGATTTTTTAATTGTGAATATCTAGTATCCATTTTAAACTGTATATATTCTTTTTCGTTATAAATAGAATAATATCTTAACGCAAAATACAGACTTCATTCGCTAATGGTGACGTCACAATGTTTTGGGGGAAAGGAGGGGACCATTCCTTAGGGCATTTTCTTAGAATCGGGTTAGGTACGGTATTGTCAAAAGATAGGGGGAGAAAATTCCAGTTTTGCTTCAACTTTTCACGTGTTTAAATATGTTTACTGTTCGATGTACTAAAAATTATCTACTATTTTGAATTATGTTCAGTTCACTTCTTTATAAGAAAAATGTATATAATGTGAAATTAAAAGTAAATAAAAAAACTTTAAAAATTCATCTTTTAAAAATAAATTAATAAAAATAAGTTGATCAATGTAAAAAACTGAAAAATTCGCTGTTTGAAAAGAAGTCTTAATAAGTTTAAGAAAATATCGTAACATTTTGTATTATATTTTTCATAAGAGAGTGAATCTATCATTTTTCAGAAGTTACTTCAGTGCAAAATAATAACTGATGTTGAAAATTTCTCTACCTTAAACAGTTATACTTCAGATATAACTTTTTTGGGATCTTCTTATCACTGTCATCGAACATACATGTATAATCACTCCCACATAAATTCTTTCATATATATTTAAAAAAATTTACAATGTTGTATTTAACTATAAATTATCTTTAAATTTCCTTACGCTCATTAAAATATTGTATCTATTTTTATTTCAAGTTTTGTATTATAGTACTAGAACTCTTCCAACATTCTTAAAATAAAATAAGTTTCTGAACAGAGTGATAATTAGAAATTCAATGTATTTTTATCTATAGTTTAACCATTTTTTTGTAATTCCCTAACATTTTTTTAGTGTAAACCCGTGAAATTTTACCAATAAAATCCGAAATAGGGTCTTAAAAAAAAGAATTTGGCATGATTTTTAATAAATTTTAGGATATAGCTACAAAAATTTTAGAGTATTTGGCGATAATTCAGATTTGGTGAGAAACACCTAGTATTAATTCCGAGTGAAAAAAAATTTTATTACTTGTCAAATTTATTTTGAGAAGTGAGGTTGCTTATTTTATAACCTGAATTCAGTACTACATAATAATAGTTTTTTCAAGATGGATGTCAGAACAGATATCATTTTGTTAAACGCATTTACTCATATATTCAATAGATCACACATTCGCAATTCAGAACTAGAGATTATAAACCACCTTAAATTTCGAATGAATGAATTTATCAATTCAGAAATTAGCAATCAACTTTATGAAAATGTTGATATGTTATCTGAGGAAAATTTCCACATCTGTTTAGATATTGTCTTAAAAGAAATGATAAAAAATGAAATAAATTGGGACAAAGTTGTAATTTACTTAGTATTTTCAAGTGAGCTTATGGCGAAGCGCTTTAAGAGATCTGGTGACTTTATTATACCCTGGATAAAATTTTTTAATATCTTCCAGAAGTAATAGCAGGAGACTTGGCGTATTTTTTTGCACTGATGACGGTACGCTTTAGGCTACCGAAACAGCTGTATGCACCTCAATAATTTTTCTTTGGCGTTTCTGACGTAGTAGTTTATTCCTGTTTTAATCTTCCAGAAGTATTTAGGTAATTGGATTATTGATCATCAAGAATGTATAAAAGTCAAAGGAGAAAAGAAATCAATTTTTCAAAGAATGTGGAGTTTTATCACTCGATCATAATATGAAAATTGTAAAAATATTATCTGCTATGTTGAATTATGTTCAGTTCAATCTGTATAAGAACAATGTTCAAGAAAAATGTATGTAATGTGAAATTGAAAGTAAATAAAGAACTTTCAATGAAAATTTTGTTTAAGAAAAAATTATTTGAAGTAACATTCATCTTTAAAAAATAAATAAATAAAAATAAAAATAAGTTGATCAATGTAAAAAACTGAAAAATTCACCGTTTGAAAAGAAGTCTTAATAAGTTTAAGAAAATATCGTAACATATTGTATCATATTTTACCTCTATCATTTTTCAGAAGTTACTTTTCTGCAAAAAATAGCTGATGTCAAAAATTTCTCTACCTAAAACAGTTATACTTTAGATATAACTTTTTGGAATCTTCTTATCACTATCATTGAACATACGTGTATACTTAAAAAATTTTACAAAGTGGTATTTAATTATAAATTTTCTTTAAATTTCCTTATACTCGTTAAAATATTGCAAGTTTTTTTTTTTTTTTCAAGTTTTGTATTATAGTACTAGAAATTTTGCAACATTCTTAAAATAATATAAGTTTCTGAACATAGTGATAATTAGAAATTACCATTTTTGAGTTTTTAACGCGATCTGGAATCGAACCTGACACTTCCCTAATGACAACGTTAGAATTTTTTGTAATTCATCATAGTGAAATTCCTCACATCATATGCTACATTCACTCAGTTTTTCTTTACAGATAGCAAGTTTGTAAATGATGAAAGCTAACTTTGAAAAATTCAGAGTTGAAAAAATATTAATATATGTTTTATTAAATACATCCACCTTCACAGATGCATACTTAAGTTTTCTAAGTGTATGTAAACATACTTAAAAAATATTATAACCAAGTATTCTAGATTACAAATATATGTATACTTTAAAAATTTTACAAAACTTTTAGAAATTAAGATAACTTATTCTTGAATAAAAATATAAGAAACCCATTTTCGAAATAAAAAGATTGAAAATGTAAGATGAAATCACAAAATTACCAACATAAGATACTGCAAGTATTTAAAAAATTATGAAGTATTAAATTTTAATGTTTCACATGTGTTAATAACGCATCTTATTTTACAAAGTACTAAGTTTTTTAATCATTTAGTTTGAAGTTTTTCAAACATATGCTTATAAACCGAAATTTTTGTGAATGAAAAATTTTTCACACAAAGTATTTTAGAAAAAATATCATCTGAGAAATTAATTAACTTATTTTTAGAATAAAAATATAGGAAACTTGTTTTTTCTAATGATAAGAATGAAAATGTAAGATAAAATCTCATTCTTACCAACATAAGAGACTGCAAGTATTTAAAAAATTATGAAGTATGTAATTTTAATGTTTCACATGTCTTAATAACGCCTCTTATTTTACAAAGTACTAAGTTTTTTAAAGTCATTTAGTTTGAAGTTTTTCACACATATGCTTATAAACGAAATTTTTTGTAAATGAAAAATTTTTACACAAATTATTTTAATACAAATACTATCTCAGAAAAATTAACTTTTTCTTTTTAGATTGAAAATGTAAGATAAAAATCTAACACTTATCAAATTTAGAAGCTGCAGATGTATAATGAAATCATGAACTTGAAACTTTAAGTATTAACAACCTACATTCTTTGAAAATACTAAACCACAAGTTTCGACAAATCTATAAACAACTGTTAAAAAACATAGATATTAGAATATTTTTTACCCTAAAATGTTTAACGTAGATGGTACATCCATAAAAATTCAGAGTGAAAGTGTGCAAATTATCTGTTTAGACATGCCGATAAACTAGAATTTTCCACAAGATTCGACTATTATAGCAAGGTATGGGATAATATTTGGCTAAATTTCCACTAATATTGGCGATAGTTATAAAAATTTGGCATGAAATAAGAGAATTTGGCGTAAATTCTTAAGTAAAACTGATGAACGAAGAAAAAATTTGAATTAGTTACAATCTTTTCTCGCTGTAGAGTTGTCTAAGTTCTCATACTTAGTAGTTTTTAAAGTTTTACTTTTAGAGTGATTTTTTATACTTTGCTAAACTGAAGTACAAAATGGATAATACTTTACCGTGTGAGGAGACACACGTTTCTGTTCAACAAACCCCTTCATCAAGTTTTGAGGATGAGAAGTTATCTAAACTTTTTATTTGTCCAACTTGTAAGAAGTCATTTTTAAAAAAATCCTATCTTACTAGACATGTGAAGGTTCACAATGACATTAAACCTAATATTTGTTACGTGTGTGAGAAAGGATTTGTTACTTTACATCGTTTAAAAAGACATATGGAAACCCATAGAAAAATTTCCATAAGATACAAATGTGAATATTGTATTGAAAATTTCAATCGCAAGTGTGATTTATTTAAACATAAGAGATTATTTCATCAAAAAGTCTTACCTGAACATCTATGTATTATTTGTAAAGATGCTTTTAAACACAAGTATGAATTGGAAAAACACAAGAGGGTGCATTATCGTAAACCTGAGTATCTATGTGAGGAATGTTCTATAACCTTTCCAACTAAACATGCTTTTTCAAACCATAAGCGAAAAAGTCATAAAAAGACTTTACATACATACTGCTGTGACGAATGTACTGATACTTTTTCAAACAAACGACATTTTTTAAAACATAAAAGAAATATGCATAAAAAATCTTCAATGCAAACTAGATGTGATGAATGTAGTGAAACTTTTCAGTGTAAGTATGAATTTTTACAACATAAGAGAAAGAATCATCTTAAAGACTTTAACATACGTAGAAATTGTAATGAACGAAGTACTAACAATGAATTACCAACAGTTAATAATGACAGTGAGAATAGACTTGTTAAATTTTTTGGATAATTTTCACATTGAATGTGTGAATGGTGTTTTTGACTTACCTTCCAACAACTTTCAGAATGAAAATATAGACTTAGACTTAAAAATTTTTTTGAACAATTCGAATGTGGAATATACAAGTGGAAATAATATTGATGGTTTATCTACCAAAGATGAAAATAAGGACTTAAATAATTTTAACCTGATACAAACTGATTTACCTCTAGTAAACTATGACAATGAAAGTCTGAACTTGTTAAATTTTTCGTATAACTTTAATCCCAAATGCTTAAATGTTTTTTCTGCTAACAACGAAAATATGAATTCGAATAATTTTAGTGCGAGGGAAAATGAGTTAGTGACAGATAACTTTAACAATGAAAATCTAGACTTGCTAAATTTTTTGAATAACTTCAATGCCGAATGTATGAACGATATCCCAACAATATAGATTTGCTGTCTTGTATTATTGTGAATGAATTTCGAATAAAAAGATTTCAATGAAAATGGTTTGTTTGAATTTTTATTACAAAATCACCTTTTTTATAATATTTTCTATTAGAATACAAACTGAAGTGTCATCTTTTTTAAGATAAAAACATGTAAAAAGTTTACTTGTGTATTAACGATATACTTTTTCATTACTGTAGTAGAATTGATTGACTATAATATTTAAACACTAAGTAAAAATTATACACGATAGTAGTTTTATAAACTATCAAACTTACATCGAAGAAGAAAAAACTTGTAAAATTGTTTTACCACTCAACTGTAAAGTACTTGTGAAAATCTTAATGAATTTATCTTATTAACAATTTTCCTGAAAAACTAACTTATAAAAATTTTAGATATAATTATGAAGTTAGTATTTTCCTAAGTATCACGTTTGAATCTTACTTTGAATATGCATCATCAAAGTGTTTTGTACTTTAACTAAAATCACAATCTCTATTCCAAAGAGTGTGAAAATAATGTTATAGTAACAACTTAAACTTTTATATATAGATACTTTCACGATTGTATTTTAACTTTTTTATTTTTTAGAATACAGAAAATATTTTGTAAGAGTTGTGAAAGCTTAATTTTAGAAGTTTGTGAAATTTCACAAAATTTTTTTAAACATTTTTGTCAAATGTTTTCTTTATGTCACATCACTTAGAATAATTTAACTGTTTTTAGTAGGATTACTACCACAAAACATTAAGTTAGAAAATTTTTAGATAAAACTTATAAGTTACGAAAAACCATATGTGAAGTAATAACAAAAGGTGTATATAATTTCAAGTTTAGACATGGTTGAACAAGTTTCAGGAGACACTAAAACCTGTAGCTGACGTCATAACCCCTGTGACGCAACTTTTCCCTTACCACTACGTCACAAATGTATAATTTAACAAAAAGTACTTATGTTTACCCACAATTCCTGTCTTGTATTATTTTACTTTGTGTATAAAATCAATGATCTGTAAAAAACTTTGTCGTTTTTATACACTTTGAAGTAAAAATTTTCTCCATAAACATCAAATTATATTTTACAAGTATGAATTGATATGTATTTGTTTTAAATATCTCTAAGTTACACTATACCAAAGTATAATTTCTAATATTTAAACAATTCTCACTTTACAAAAATTAACTTGTTTGCATTTCTAGGTCTTTAATAAAAATCTTAATTTTTTTTTTTTTTTTTTTTTTTTTTTTATCTCAAAGACTTTAAACTATTCGAGTTGTCTGTACCTCAAGTGCAATCCAATACTATTTGCAAATCTCAAAGAAAGTATTTTAAGATTACTTTGCTAAAATTTACTAAGTATTATAATATTTTTCAGTTATTAAACGAAAAATTGTGTACAATTTACTAAGTGTTTCACTAAAGAAGTGAATTACACTAAAAAGTTTTGACAAGAAATACTAAATTCACTAAGTCACATACACGTATACATACACACACACATATGCTTGTAATTATAATCATTATGAAATATTGCTAAATATTTTTTTACAATCTAAAATTAACAATTTTTTATTTATTTATTTTTTTTTTATTTATTTTTTATTTTTTTTTTTTTTATTTTTTTTTTTAATTTGTTTTTGTAATAATGTTTTAAAGATTTCTCAATGTTTTAAAGATTTCTCTTATATTGTGTGTATGTATACGAGTATGTGACTTAGTGAATTTAGTATTTCTTGTCAAAACTTTTTAGTGTAATTCACTTCTTTAGTGAAACACTTAGTAAATTTTACACAATTTTTCGTTTAATAACTGAAAAATATTATAATACTTAGTAAATTTTAGCAAAGTAATCTAAAAATACTTTCTTTGAGATTTGCAAATAGTATTGGATTGCACTTAAGGTACAGACAACTCGAATAGTTTAAAGTCTTTGAGATAAAAAAAAAAAAAAAAAAAATTAAAGATTTTTATTAAAGACCTAGAAATGCATACAAGTTAATTTTTGTAAAGTGAGAATTGTTTAAATATTAGAAATTATACTTTGGTATAATGTAACTTAGAGATATTTAAAACAAATACATATCAATTCATACTTGTAAAATATAATTTGATGTTTATGGAGAAAATTTTTACTTCAAAGTGTATAAAAACGACAAAGTTTTTTACAGATCATTGATTTTATACACAAAGTAAAATAATACAAGACAGGAATTGTGGGTAAACATAAGTACTTTTTGTTAAATTATACATTTGTGACGTAGTGGTAAGGGAAAAGTTGCGTCACAGGGGTTATGACGTCAGCTACAGGTTTTAGTGTCTCCTGAAACTTGTTCAACCATGTCTAAACTTGAAATTATATACACCTTTTGTTATTACTTCACATATGGTTTTTCGTAACTTATAAGTTTTATCTAAAAATTTTCTAACTTAATGTTTTGTGGTAGTAATCCTACTAAAAACAGTTAAATTATTCTAAGTGATGTGACATAAAGAAAACATTTGACAAAAATGTTTAAAAAAATTTTGTGAAATTTCACAAACTTCTAAAATTAAGCTTTCACAACTCTTACAAAATATTTTCTGTATTCTAAAAAATAAAAAAGTTAAAATACAATCGTGAAAGTATCTATATATAAAAGTTTAAGTTGTTACTATAACATTATTTTCACACTCTTTGGAATAGAGATTGTGATTTTAGTTAAAGTACAAAACACTTTGATGATGCATATTCAAAGTAAGATTCAAACGTGATACTTAGGAAAATACTAACTTCATAATTATATCTAAAATTTTTATAAGTTAGTTTTTCAGGAAAATTGTTAATAAGATAAATTCATTTAAGATTTTCACAAGTACTTTACAGTTGAGTGGTAAAACAATTTTACAAGTTTTTTCTTCTTCGATGTAAGTTTGATAGTTTATAAAACTACTATCGTGTATAATTTTTACTTAGTGTTTAAATATTATAGTCAATCAATTCTACTACAGTAATGAAAAAGTATATCGTTAATACACAAGTAAACTTTTTACATGTTTTTATCTTAAAAAAGATGACACTTCAGTTTGTATTCTAATAGAAAATATTATAAAAAAGGTGATTTTGTAATAAAAATTCAAACAAACCATTTTCATTGAAATCTTTTTATTCGAAATTCATTCACAATAATACAAGACAGCAAATCTATATTGTTGGGATATCGTTCATACATTCGGCATTGAAGTTATTCAAAAAATTTAGCAAGTCTAGATTTTCATTGTTAAAGTTATCTGTCACTAACTCATTTTCCCTCGCACTAAAATTATTCGAATTCATATTTTCGTTGTTAGCAGAAAAAACATTTAAGCATTTGGGATTAAAGTTATACGAAAAATTTAACAAGTTCAGACTTTCATTGTCATAGTTTACTAGAGGTAAATCAGTTTGTATCAGGTTAAAATTATTTAAGTCCTTATTTTCATCTTTGGTAGATAAACCATCAATATTATTTCCACTTGTATATTCCACATTCGAATTGTTCAAAAAAATTTTTAAGTCTAAGTCTATATTTTCATTCTGAAAGTTGTTGGAAGGTAAGTCAAAAACACCATTCACACATTCAATGTGAAAATTATCCAAAAAATTTAACAAGTCTATTCTCACTGTCATTATTAACTGTTGGTAATTCATTGTTAGTACTTCGTTCATTACAATTTCTACGTATGTTAAAGTCTTTAAGATGATTCTTTCTCTTATGTTGTAAAAATTCATACTTACACTGAAAAGTTTCACTACATTCATCACATCTAGTTTGCATTGAAGATTTTTTATGCATATTTCTTTTATGTTTTAAAAAATGTCGTTTGTTTGAAAAAGTATCAGTACATTCGTCACAGCAGTATGTATGTAAAGTCTTTTTATGACTTTTTCGCTTATGGTTTGAAAAAGCATGTTTAGTTGGAAAGGTTATAGAACATTCCTCACATAGATACTCAGGTTTACGATAATGCACCCTCTTGTGTTTTTCCAATTCATACTTGTGTTTAAAAGCATCTTTACAAATAATACATAGATGTTCAGGTAAGACTTTTTGATGAAATAATCTCTTATGTTTAAATAAATCACACTTGCGATTGAAATTTTCAATACAATATTCACATTTGTATCTTATGGAAATTTTTCTATGGGTTTCCATATGTCTTTTTAAACGATGTAAAGTAACAAATCCTTTCTCACACACGTAACAAATATTAGGTTTAATGTCATTGTGAACCTTCACATGTCTAGTAAGATAGGATTTTTTTAAAAATGACTTCTTACAAGTTGGACAAATAAAAAGTTTAGATAACTTCTCATCCTCAAAACTTGATGAAGGGGTTTGTTGAACAGAAACGTGTGTCTCCTCACACGGTAAAGTATTATCCATTTTGTACTTCAGTTTAGCAAAGTATAAAAAATCACTCTAAAAGTAAAACTTTAAAAACTACTAAGTATGAGAACTTAGACAACTCTACAGCGAGAAAAGATTGTAACTAATTCAAATTTTTTCTTCGTTCATCAGTTTTACTTAAGAATTTACGCCAAATTCTCTTATTTCATGCCAAATTTTTATAACTATCGCCAATATTAGTGGAAATTTAGCCAAATATTATCCCATACCTTGCTATAATAGTCGAATCTTGTGGAAAATTCTAGTTTATCGGCATGTCTAAACAGATAATTTGCACACTTTCACTCTGAATTTTTATGGATGTACCATCTACGTTAAACATTTTAGGGTAAAAAATATTCTAATATCTATGTTTTTTAACAGTTGTTTATAGATTTGTCGAAACTTGTGGTTTAGTATTTTCAAAGAATGTAGGTTGTTAATACTTAAAGTTTCAAGTTCATGATTTCATTATACATCTGCAGCTTCTAAATTTGATAAGTGTTAGATTTTTATCTTACATTTTCAATCTAAAAAGAAAAAGTTAATTTTTCTGAGATAGTATTTGTATTAAAATAATTTGTGTAAAAATTTTTCATTTACAAAAAATTTCGTTTATAAGCATATGTGTGAAAAACTTCAAACTAAATGACTTTAAAAAACTTAGTACTTTGTAAAATAAGAGGCGTTATTAAGACATGTGAAACATTAAAATTACATACTTCATAATTTTTTAAATACTTGCAGTCTCTTATGTTGGTAAGAATGAGATTTTATCTTACATTTTCATTCTTATCATTAGAAAAAACAAGTTTCCTATATTTTTATTCTAAAAATAAGTTAATTAATTTCTCAGATGATATTTTTTCTAAAATACTTTGTGTGAAAAATTTTTCATTCACAAAAATTTCGGTTTATAAGCATATGTTTGAAAAACTTCAAACTAAATGATTAAAAAACTTAGTACTTTGTAAAATAAGATGCGTTATTAACACATGTGAAACATTAAAATTTAATACTTCATAATTTTTTAAATACTTGCAGTATCTTATGTTGGTAATTTTGTGATTTCATCTTACATTTTCAATCTTTTTATTTCGAAAATGGGTTTCTTATATTTTTATTCAAGAATAAGTTATCTTAATTTCTAAAAGTTTTGTAAAATTTTTAAAGTATACATATATTTGTAATCTAGAATACTTGGTTATAATATTTTTTAAGTATGTTTACATACACTTAGAAAACTTAAGTATGCATCTGTGAAGGTGGATGTATTTAATAAAACATATATTAATATTTTTTCAACTCTGAATTTTTCAAAGTTAGCTTTCATCATTTACAAACTTGCTATCTGTAAAGAAAAACTGAGTGAATGTAGCATATGATGTGAGGAATTTCACTATGATGAATTACAAAAAATTCTAACGTTGTCATTAGGGAAGTGTCAGGTTCGATTCCAGATCGCGTTAAAAACTCAAAAATGGTAATTTCTAATTATCACTATGTTCAGAAACTTATATTATTTTAAGAATGTTGCAAAATTTCTAGTACTATAATACAAAACTTGAAAAAAAAAAAAACTTGCAATATTTTAACGAGTATAAGGAAATTTAAAGAAAATTTATAATTAAATACCACTTTGTAAAAATTTTTAAGTATACACGTATGTTCAATGATAGTGATAAGAAGATTCCAAAAAGTTATATCTAAAGTATAACTGTTTTAGGTAGAGAAATTTTTGACATCAGCTATTTTTTGCAGAAAAGTAACTTCTGAAAAATGATAGAGGTAAAATATGATACAATATGTTACGATATTTTCTTAAACTTATTAAGACTTCTTTTCAAACGGTGAATTTTTCAGTTTTTTACATTGATCAACTTATTTTTATTTTTATTTATTTATTTTTTAAAGATGAATGTTACTTCAAATAATTTTTTCTTAAACAAAATTTTCATTGAAAGTTCTTTATTTACTTTCAATTTCACATTACATACATTTTTCTTGAACATTGTTCTTATACAGATTGAACTGAACATAATTCAACATAGCAGATAATATTTTTACAATTTTCATATTATGATCGAGTGATAAAACTCCACATTCTTTGAAAAATTGATTTCTTTTCTCCTTTGACTTTTATACATTCTTGATGATCAATAATCCAATTACCTAAATACTTCTGGAAGATATTAAAAAATTTTATCCAGGGTATAATAAAGTCACCAGATCTCTTAAAGCGCTTCGCCATAAGCTCACTTGAAAATACTAAGTAAATTACAACTTTGTCCCAATTTTTTTCATTTTTTATCATTTCTTTTAAGACAATATCTAAACAGATGTGGAAATTTTCCTCAGATAACATATCAACATTTTCATAAAGTTGATTGCTAATTTCTGAATTGATAAATTCATTCATTCGAAATTTAAGGTGGTTTATAATCTCTAGTTCTGAATTGCGAATGTGTGATCTATTGAATATATGAGTAAATGCGTTTAACAAAATGATATCTGTTCTGACATCCATCTTGAAAAAACTATTATTATGTAGTACTGAATTCAGGTTATAAAATAAGCAACCTCAATTCTCAAAATAAATTTGACAAGTAATAAAAATTTTTTTCACTCGGAATTAATACTAGGTGTTTCTCACCAAATCTGAATTATCGCCAAATACTCTAAAATTTTTGTAGATATATCCTAAAATTTATTAAAAATCATGCCAAATTCTTATTTTTAAGACCCTATTTCGGATTTTATTGGTAAAATTTCACAGGTTTACACTAAAAAAATGTTAGGGAGTTACAAAAAAATGGTTAAACTATAGATAAAAATACATTGAATTTCTAATTATCACTCTGTTCAGAAAGTTATTTTATTTTAAGAATGTTGGAAGATTTCTAGCACTATAATACAAAACTTGAAATAAAAATAGATACAATATTTTAATGAGCGTAAGGAAATTTAAAGATAATTTATAGTTAAATACAACATTGTAAATTTTTTTTAAATATATATGAAAGAATTTATGTGGGAGTGATTATACATGTATGTTCGATGACAGTGATAAGAAGATCCCAAAAAAGTTATATCTGAAGTATAACTGTTTAAGGTAGAGAAATTTTCAACATCAGTTATTATTTTGCACTAAAGTAACTTCTGAAAAATGATAGATTGACTCTCTTATGAAAAATATAATACAAAATGTTACGATATTTTCTTAAACTTATTAAAACTTCTTTTCAAACAGCGAATTCTTCAGTTTTTTACATTGATCAACTTATTTTTATTAATTTATTTTTAAAAGATGAATTTTTAAAGTTTTTTTATTTACTTTTAATTTCACATTATATACATTTTTCTTATAAAGAAGTGAACTGAACATAATTCAAAATAGTAGATAATTTTTAGTACATCGAACAGTAAACATATTTAAACACGTGAAAAGTTGAAGCAAAACTGGAATTTTCTCCCCCTATCTTTGGACAATACCGTACCTAACCCGATTCTAAGAAAATGCCCTAAGGAATGGTCCCCTCCTTTCCCCCAAAACATTGTGACGTCACCATTAGCGAATGAAGTCTGTATTTTGCGTTAAGATATTATTCTATTTATAACGAAAAAGAATATATACAGTTTAAAATGGATACTAGATATTCACAATTAAAAAATCTTTATGATGAAAAGTATTTTTTTAACAAACTTTCTTCAATTAAGTAATTAATAAGAAATTTTAATCACTCTTTTTTAGTTATCTATCAAAAAACAATTCTCGTCCTTCATCCTAATCTAATTTCACTTATACATTTGAGATTTTAAACATCTTTTAGTTTAATTTTCACATGCATTGTCTTTTTTCGAAAAACATCTGGTGAATATTTACAAGATCTTTAATTATTATTTTTTATTTATTTATTTTAATTATTATTCTGTAATTAATATCATTTTTATGGTTGATTAATTTTCAGACAATAGTATTCTTAGGTTAAAAAAGATCTGCATAGGCATATAATAGAAAAATCACTCACACATATGCGAAAACTACTGAAATATTTTTTTTGCTGCAAGGTAGCAGGTTCGAATCTCAGTCAAAATCTATGTTTCTAAACTTTCTTTCATTCTTTATACTTAATTTTTGCTTTCATTGCCTTTTTTTTTTCGGAAAATATTTGACGGTTTTTTACAAGAAGATGCTTAATTAATATTTTTCTTAATTATTATTCTCTAATTAATATCATTAAAACGATTGAATTCTTTTCGGACACTAGCATTCATAGTTTTAAAAGAACAGTGCAGACATATACTATAAAAATCACTCACGCACACGCGAAAACTACTGTCTTATGGAAATATTTTTACTGCAAGGTGTCGGGTTCGAACCCCAGTCAGACCACTCTATTTATTGCATACTCTACCCACATCCACATTCTTAAATTCAATCGATTTCTTATTTATTTCTCAATTTTTAAATTTTTTATAATTAATTTCTTAATTAATTTCCTAATTAATTTCTTAATTAACCTCCTAATTAATTTCCTAATGACTCACAAACAATATCCTGCTTTTTTCATTCCATCACAAACATCACTTTAAAACTATCCTCACCTTTTACAATAAATCACTCATTAATTTTTTTAATTAATTTTCTTCATTAATACCCTCGTCATCTTTCATGATTAAGTTAGAAGGCGTCTCAAGGTCAATACCAAGTCATCTAGACCCCTCAGGGGGTGGTGCGGCACCCGCACGACTTTCCGGTGCACCAGTGCACCACCCGCCTGGGCTAGAACCGGCCTTTCTTACCTACTCTTGAAGAAGAAAATAAAATTAAATAGTTTTCAGAAAATTAAGTACTTGAAGAAGAAGATAAACTTAAATAACTTTCTAAGTACTTTTTAATACTTTCGATTTAGTCTCAAGCCTCATAATCTATTAGAAGAAGTATATATGAAGGCATGAATTCGCAGGCTTCTCATATTAGTTATTTCAAATATATTTTATAACAAATAATTCTTTATTTGTAAAATCAACAGTCATATAATTAAATAAAGTTTGACACAGGTAATCATGTATGCCATTGATGAAGAACAATCTCCTTACTTTATCATCAGATTGTACGCTTGAAATTAGATGAAAAATGCATAGATATATATTTTATGGAACTTCTGTTTCAAACCATAACTACTTCTTTTTCTGTAATAAATGTAGATTAGTACGTGTAATCTTACATAATATGTATATGTTATTTTTCCTTATTGAATCAGTAATTTCTAGACTGAAAATTCTTTTTAAAACATTTAATCTTAGAAACAAAAATACGATGAAGTAGAATAAAAAAATGGAACGTCACGTCAGTCCCATATAACAAAAGTTACATGATTGATAAAGTATTACAGTTCGTAGAGAGACGCAACATATCGTCACGTGGTGCGGCAGGCGCATTGAACAATCAGTTGGCGGAAAACAAAAAAGTCTGGAACATGAAAACGAAAGTTAATAAAATTGTTCTGAGATTACATATCACAACATTATTATCTATAAATTACGTACCCATACAATGTAATTAACACAGCACAAATATAAAAAGAATAATTTCATGTGACATTCACACGATTTACTCTACATTATTATATAGTACATATAATTACAGCTTAAAGTACTTATGAGATATCGTATCTGAACATTTAAAGTGTACTTAAAAAAAAAAAATTGGTGTGGGCACCACATGACTTCCTTATACACCTATAGATATATAGATATAATGTTAAAAAGCATTGTCTCTGGACCCAAGACAGATGGCTAAATATACTTAAAAAATGCATTATCTTCGTGTTCTGAACTTTTCTGAAAGTTTCAAATGTCTACCTAGTGCTAGTCGGAAAGTTAGTTAAAAATCGATTGCAAAATTTGTACAGGTAACGCTGCCGAAGGCAGCAGGGATCCAAAGCAGTTAGCTAAAAGTATTTTAAAAATGCATTTTCACCGTGTTCTGAACTATTCTGAAAGTTTCAAATGTCTAACTAGTCGGGAAGTTAGTTAAATAAATTTTCTGTTGAACCATATAAACGCATGTTGAATTCTGTTGAACCATATAAACGAAGGCAGCAGTGACCCGAAACAGTTGGCTAAAAATATTTTTAAAATGCATTGTCACCATGTTCTGAGCTTTTTTGAAAGTTTCAAATGCCTAGCTAGTCGGGAAGTTAGTTAAAAATCGATTGCAAGGTTTGTCCAGGTAACGCTGCCAAAGGCAGCAGGGATCCGAAACAGTTGGCTAAAAGTATTTAAAAAATGCACTTTCACCGTGTTTTGAACTATTCTGAAAGTTTCAAATGTCTAGCTAGTCGGGAAGTTAGTTAAATAATTTTGCTGCTGAATCATATAAACGCTGCTGAAGGCAGCAGGTATACGAAACAGCTGGCTAAAAATATTTTTAAAAGGCTTTGTCAACGTGTTCTGAGCTTTTCTGAAAGTTTCAAATGTCTAGCTAGTCGGGAAGTCAGTTAAAAATCGATTACAAGATTTGTCCAAACCGTTTTTGAGTTATTACCGTTTTTTGATACATTATAGCCAAAGCCTTTGATTTTTGGTCATTAGGAACCTGATTTTCCTAAATATATCCAAAACGGAAAATCATACAAAGTCCAAAAAGGGTGGTGCACAACTAGATGTTGTAACAAACCTATGTACCAATTCGCAACTTTCTACGTCCAACCGTTTTTGAGTTATGCGACACACACACACGCACACAGACTCACATACATACAGACGTCACGAAAAAGTGTGTAAAGTCGTTTATATCTCTAAAATGAGAGCTCGTGTTAAGATGACACTTGCAGGTGTACAACTAGACATCATGACAGTCACACGTATAAATTGGGAACATTCAGTGATCATTCGTTTTCGAGCGATGTGAAATACAAAATCCATTTTGCAAATCGGGATTACCTGTTCAATAACAACTTGTAAGTAAAAATCTACAAAATAATAGTTTTTTTAAAAAAAAAAAGAACAACATATAATAGTTCCATAAACTATATTAACACTTTATCAATGTGTACAAAATTTTCAAAGTGATACTGACGTCAATTTTTATGAAATGCATAATTCAATTTTTTTTTTTTTTTTTTTTTTCATTTTTTTTTTTTTTTTTGTTCACTTTTAAGTAAACGTATTTATTTTCCTGTCGAAAAATAAAAAATAAAAAAATGAACTCGTAAATTTTTTTTTTTGGCGACAATTAAATTAAGGATAAAATATTAATGGCTATTTTTGCAGCTATTATGCCGTTAATATTTTCATATTTTCATTAATTAAAAGAAAACAAATTAAAAATTCGAAAATCGGGCTTCGAGGTGCACAAGGACCCTCGGAGGGCACCTTCATGTCGAAACACGTGACTGTCTGAGCTACCGCTTTTGCGCTACGCTGTCCACACACAGACACACACACAAACATTGCCTTATTAATATATATAATGATCCTCATCTGTCATGAACGAATCCGGTTAGTACCGCTTCAAAACAGAAACTTTTGGCAGCCATTTTTTTTTTTTCGTTTATTTAATTCAACTTATGAAACATACATATCATTTTCATACATGTTTTGTATCGCACATATTCTTATTTCCTATAAAACCTTGAAAAACTATTCAATTGTAATGTTTAAATCTCTAAATTAAGTATAACGGATCACTGGCTATTATAAACATGAACCTATAAATAGAATTATGTAACTTCATGATTATAAACCACGGAGTAATAAAACAGGAGAAGAAGGTAACGCTGAAATTTTGTGATGTTGTTTTCTAATGTTTACAGATGGCGCCAGCGTGCAATCCTTCCTTCTCTCCAGCTTCCGCAATGTTATTCAATGGGGAAATGTCTCGTTTTAAATATTTTTTTAAAAATAATATCAAGCTGAAAAAATTTCGATTGAAAGCAAATTTTATTAAATAGAGTATTCTAACCAACATGTTTTTTTGAAGAGCCATTTTATACTCATTTTACTTTGAAAGAAAGCTTTTAAAAAATGACGATTCTTATGAACCGAAGCTAGCTAAAACAAACAATTGGGAGGAAGGAGAATGGGTGAAATTTTGTAAAGAAAAAAAATAAACTTACTTTAGGTGCAGAAAACACGAACTCGGACTTTATTTTTCTCCTACGGCCTTTTTTTTTCTTTTCTTATCACTATCATAGCCTGTTTTACAACTAGGAACGAAGTATTTATTTAAAATATCTTAATTATGCAGTTTTAAGAACTTACAAAGAAATTAAATTGCTTAAAATAAAAAATTTTAAATGTATTCCAGCAAAATTCTATTGAAAACAACAGTATATCCGCGCCGAGGTAGGGAGGAATGACAAGTGGCGCCCTCAATATTTACCAAAAATTTAGATCACAGTTTCGTAGCTTTCTCCCATTGGACCTTCAACTCCTATTAATATTACTCCGTGTTATAAACAAAGCAAGACCAAATAAAAACAAACCAGAACTGTTGCCATTCAGAAAATACAAATTCCAAATGGACAACTTTTTAATTCCGAATGAACGACTCTTTGACTGTTTCATTAAAAAAACGCTTAAAATATTTCTAAAACATATTAAAGCCTTAAAAATCTTAAAATATTTGTAAAAACGCATTAAAGCCTTTAAATATTTTTATCAAACTTTATTATTTGTTTACATTGTAAAGTATGATTGGCGCCGAGTTTAGTACGTAAATGCCGCCAGTTGATTTTAGTTTTGAAATTAGTGTAAAATGATAGTTGGGATAGAATGTTTGGTTGGGCAAGTAAAAGTCACCAGTTGAAATGAGTATTGAAATTAGAGTAGTCTAATGTGATAATGTCGAGTCAAGGTAAAATGTTCGGTTGAGAATGAGAAAGTCCCTAGCTGGATCCTGGATATTTTGGCGATGTTGAGGGTGAGATAGCTGGTTGGAGGTATCAAGTAGAGGTGAATTTGGGTTAGCATGGAGTGTCTGTAGTTATTGGATAGTTAGTTAGAAAATTTGAAAACAGGATCTACGATAGTCTTAAAAAAAAGTATTTTGGTAAAATGAAGTGAATCGTTTTTTCTTATTATGAGGACTTTAAATAGGCAAGCGAAGTGATGACGTCCCTGTCAGGTTCGTGGATGCAAGAAAAATATTTCCTATATTAAACGCCCAATGGATTTTTCGTAAAAAATTATTAAAAATCGAGGGAAATTATTTCCCGAATTTAATCCCCATATTTAGGTTTAGATATGTATTAGTTATCATGTGCATGCGTTAGATTAAGTTGTTTTTGTTCTAAAATTGATAAAATTTGAATTTTAAATTTCAAAACTTTAAATTTCAAAAAACTTCCATATTCCATTGAAAACATAAACATTTCATTTCAAAGGATGATATTACACAATAAATATCCAACTAATATACTAATTAAAAGGAAAATGATAAATATTCTATTATAATTTGAAGTGAAATTTGTTTTCAAATGTCTAAATAAAGTATCTGATATAAAATACTAATATGTTGCAGCGGAATAGATTTGATATCGGTCATCCTTGGCAGAAAAAAATATATATATATATATCGCCAAATTATCTGGCGAATATAATTTAATTCCTTTCAAAAATCATGGTTATTTTAAAAATTTATATTAAGAGAGTAAGGAATAATATGAAACAATATTTCGCACAACACAAATTACGAAAATGTACATCTGGCATGTATATTTTCGTAGTACGTTTTTGATCGCCAAATACAAAAACGCCAAGAACAACAGAGTTTTGAAATTTAAAATTAAAATTTTGTCAATTTGACAGCAAAATAACTCAATCTAACATATGCACATGATAACTAATACATATATATACCCAAATATGGGGATTAAAATCGGGAAATAATTTTCCTCGATTTTTAATAATTTTTTGCAAAAAATCCAATGGGCGATTAACATAGGAAATCATTTTCTTACATACATGGACGGTCAGCGACGTTACACTTCGCTTGCGTATAGAGCACTTAATGGAACACTGGGATGTGTTGTTGCTGTTGTGTTGTCGGGTCTATATTTTTTGTCAACCAGCAGTTTTTTTATTGTCATTCATATTTGTTGATCGGGTAAAATTTTTGAAGTGAAAACTTCTTTAGGCGCGTTGAGCACTTTTGGGTTAATAAAAATAATTGAACTCTCATCATCGTCAGCTAACGCTTTCCATTTGAAGTGAAAACTTTTGGGTGAAGAAAAATCATTGAATTCGCGTCATCGTCAGCAAACGCTTTCCATCCTTGTATGATACAAATAATGTATCACACAATTAACTTGCTAATGTGATGTGTTAATAATTATATACTGTATATTGTTTTAAAATCTGGTGCGGCGTTACACGACTTCTCTCATCTCCGGGCATACTGTCTCTATTGCAGTTAGACCTCACAAAACAGTGAGAAAGCCCAAAGCTGCCATTTTTCTCACGTTTTTACAATCTGGTGCGGCTCTACACGACTTCTCTCATCTCCGGACACTGTCTCTTAAAGATTGCAGCCGGAAACGTTGCAGTTAGGCCTCACAGAACCGTGAGAAAGACCAAAGCCTCCATTTTTCTCACGTTTTTACAATCTGGTGCGGCTCTACACGACTTCTCTCATCTCCGGACACTGTCTCTATTACAGTTAGACCTCACAAAACCGTGAGGAAGGCCAAAGCCGCCATTTTTCTCACGTTTTTACAATCTGGTGCGGCTCAACACGACTTCACTTAACTCCCGACACTGTCTCTTAACGATTACATCCGGAATCGTTGCAATTAGACTTCACAGAACCATGAGAAAGACCAAAGCCGCCATTTTTCTCACGTTTTTAAAATCTGGTGCGGTTCTACACGACTTCTCCAGAACTTCCAACCTAATCCGGCAAATTGTTAGTATACCGCCCCTTTTTCTTCACCACTTAATTTTTAGAGTATTTTTCTTCTTAATTCATTGTAGATACATTTGAAGAGAATTTCTCTAAAAATTAAGTGGTGTAGAAAAAGAGGCGGTACTAACAATTTGCCGGATTTGGTTGGCAGCTCTGCTTCTCTCATCTCCGGACACTGTCTCTTAAAGATTGCAGCCGGAAACGTTGCAATTAGACCTCACAGAACCGTGATAAAAGCCAAAGCCTCCATTTTTCTCACGTTTTTACAATCTGGTGCGGCTCTACACGACTTCTCTCATCTCCGGACACTGTCTCTATTACAGTTAGACCTCACAAAGAACGAAAATTATAAAAGATCGAAACACATTTGATTTATAAACAAAAAATTGAAAATACATTTAAATGATCACGTGGTAACCATCATGATCTAAACATCGTTTTGAAGATTTATCGTTCACATTCCGTCATTTTTTACGGGTTATATACTAGTATATATATAAAGATATACTTCCCATTAAACGTATTATTATTTTTATTTATTTATTTACATATTAATTTAAATTAATCAAATATTTCTGCCGGACAGCGTGCAGGTACAGTTACATACAGCAGCTCGTATATTTGTATTATAAATTAGCATAGTGATAGGTATATAAAAAAAAATTAAATTATTGATAACATATATAGTGCGACCACGTTTCCTACGACTAGCAGTGAGGCCGAGTCCAAAATTTTAGAGGGATGCAAAATTGGCCGAGAGATAGTTATTTGGCAAACATCCAATTATTCGGTGTTCCCTTATCGCTTGTTTTCTCTCAGTCACCCCTATTTTACCACTGGACTTGTTCAATCCGCACTTGCGCAGAGGCTTCCATGGTCGCAAGAAATGTGGTTAAAGAATACATCAGATTTGTATGCTTGGCTCTCGCAGCCCGCTTGTAAATCCTCGTCAGATGAAGACAGATAGCACATGACAGAATAACAGTACGAAGAATTGGCAAAAACACCCGGGGCCAGCACGGGAATCGAACCCGCTCTCCTATGCTCGAAGGCGATTAGCAGTGTAGTGACATAACCACTCGGCCACAGAGGGCCCAAAATTAAATAAATATGTAAACATTACGGTGCTACTCAACTTTATTAAATATCTCCCTTGGCGGCTTTTGAATTTTTGTCACCATATTAGTGATGATTTTTTTTCTTTTTTTTTTCTATAATACAATTTCTTGTATAAAAGAGGGGATCCTATTTTGGTGATACTTTTATCGGACACCTTTTTGTTAATTTGTAAGAATTCTTCATATTCTGATTATAATTTTAATGGTTTTTAAGCTTAAAATAGTGCTTGAAATAAATTTTCTATTTTTAAAACTGCAATTTTTTTCCCCCCTATAAAATTATCTATCCAAATAAAAATAGATAATTTATGTAGCTACTATTTCGGTTTAATTTCTTTAAATGGCTATTGCTAAATTAAACTTTTTGGCGAAAAGCATTCAGTTTATTTCAACGCCAAAATTTAAAGAATCGCCCAGTAAGATCTGTAAATAAAATCTACACTCTACGCCAACGCGCCAAAGTGAAAGCGGCCGTAACAAAACTGCAAAGATCAAAGGATGCCGCGGAATCGATTTTCAGGATCGGCAACGAGCGCCATCTACTTTTTCAGGCTTTAGAAAACGTGAAAAATGCCAAGAAATATGAAATATTCATCCATGGTTCAACAAAATAATAATATAATTTAAAAAAAAGACACAATTTAAAATTATTTGAAACAGAAATTGGAAGAAGAATATTCTTTATTTAAGAGAAAACGACTAATATCATTTATTATTTTTTGATGAATTGGTTTAAAATTATTGCCACCACGGAGTAATATTAATAGGAGTTGAAGGTCCAATGGGAGGAAGCTACGAAACTGTGATCTAAATTTTTGGTAAATATTGAGGGCGCCACTTGTCATTCCTCCCTACCTCGGCGCGGATATACTGTTGTGTTCAATAGAATTTTGCTGGAGTACATTTAAAATTTTTTATTTTAAGCAATTTAATTTCTTTGTAAGTTCTTAAAACTGCATAATTCAGATGTTTCAAATAAATGCTTCGTTCCTAGTTGTAAAACAGGCTATGATAGTGATAAGAAAAACAAAAAAAAGACCTAGGAGAAAAATAAAGACCGAGTTCGTGTTTTCTGCACCTAAAGTAAGATTATTTTTTTTCTTTACAAAATTTCATCCATTCTCCTTCCTCCCAAATTGTCTGTTTTAGCTAGCTTCGGTTCATAAGAATCGTCATTTTTTAAAAGCTTTCTTTCAAAGTAAAATTAGAATAAAATGGCTCTTAAAAAAAAACATGTTGGTTAGAATACTCTATTTAATGAAATTTGCTTTCAATCGAAATTTTTTCAGCTTGATATTATTTAAAAAAAAATAATTAAAACGAGACATTTCCCAGTTGAATAACACTGCGGAAGCTGGAGAGAAGGAAGGATTGCACGCTGGCGCCATCTGTAAACATTAGAAAACAACATCACAAAATTACAGCGTTACCTTCTTCTTCTGTCTTTTTACTCCGTAATTGCCACAATTATTTTTATGATTCATATATTCTTACGTATCTGAAGATTGCATTTTAAATTTAATTAAATCAATTTAAATGCTCTGCAAATGGAAAAAAAAAAAGAAAAAACTAATGCAACTTCATGCACAAAACTAGTACCATAGATATAGTAATAAGACATAGATTGATCAGCGAGGGCGAAAAAGTGATGCCTTTTTTACTCGGGGAAAGACGGGCCATTTTATTCTCTTATGGATGTCTTTCCTCGATTTATGAATAATTTATGTACTAAAGATGAATGAAAAAACTCCAGATACTTATTTTTCTTTCTCTCTTTCCTTTTTATTTTCTTCTTCTTCTTCTTTTTTTTTTTTTTTTTTTTTTTTTGTTTGGAATAACGACATTTGAAGAAATTTATCGTTTCCATCTACTATTTCTGTCTGTTTAGGAGTTTTTTGGGTCGAAAAAACGATTGGACTAGGCCTTATCGTTTGAGAAATTCGAGTTAACCCTTTTAGCTGTCAGTTGCAATATAAAGTAGAAATTTATGTTTACTCGGAAATGGTTATAACGATATTAATAAATGTTGGTTTAAATGGGACCACAGAGTAAAAGCAGAATTTTTTTAACACTCACAAGTAGTACTAATGTATATTTAATGCACACTCACTTACAAAATCATATTCATCAGCTAGAAAATTATTTTAACAAATGGAGAATCAAAATAAATTCGAATAAATCCAAGGCAGTATTTTTCTCAAGGAAAAGAAACCTGCCTCCTCCACTTCATCTATATGGTTCCTGTGTTGACTTCGGAAGGGAAGTCAAATACTTGGGTCTATACCTCGATAGCAGACTTACTTGGCGCAAACATATCGATTATACCGTCCGAAAATTTTACAAAGCAAAGAATGACCTTGCTTATCTTCTGTATGGTAAAGGGATGAGCATGGGTAACAAACACCGACTTTATAAAACCGTTCTGAAACCTATTCTGCTCTACTGTGCCCAGATTTGGGGATCTGCAGCGAATACCAATCTGCAGAAAGTCCAGATTTTACAAAACAAAACTCTTCGCATCATTCGGCATGCCCCCTGGTACTGTCGTAATTCAGTTATCCACCATGATTTTCATATTGATACTATCCGTACAACAATCAAAATGCAGGCTACTAAATTTTTTGATTATCTACCCTGTATTCCTAATAAAGAGATTTTCAACATCACTGATTATGATGCTTGTGCGTGTTATAGACGACCACGTGTCACCCTGTACCTTCCAGAAGGTTTTAACCCTGGTTAAAAGCTCCTATTTCCATTTCCCTACTGCTAGAACTTCAACACCTTTCTTGGCATTATCTTTCTATCATGTAAATATTACTATTATTTTATTATTATCTCTCTGAGAAGCGAAGGATGCGCTGTTGATTACGCAATACAGTTACGTCACACCTGACGTCATGTCATGACAGGTGTGCGCTGGTCAGGAAATGATATGAGGAAACATGCATTGAAAATTCCTACAATAAAAGTTTGGGATAAGTGCTATTTAGAGACCTAAATCAATTGAACATCCTTAGCTTCAAGAAAATTAGTGTTAACCCTTTAACTGCCAATCGCAACATGTAGTAGAAATTGAGTTCACTCAGAAATGGGTATAACGATTTTGATTAAAGTTTAAAGTTAAATGTCTTTTTTTTTTTTTTATTATTTTTTTTTTTTTTTACAGAACTAAAACGTTTGGAGATATCCTCATCTTCAGGAAAATTTGCGTTAACCCTTTAACTGACAATCGCAACATATAATAGAAATTGGTTTTACGCGAAAATGGATATAACGATTTTTATAAAAGTTTGGGGTTAAGTGTTCTTTAGAGAGCTAAAACTATTGGACATATCCTCATCTTCAGGAAAATTCGCGACAGTTTAAACTAGATATCGAAATATAATTTGAGGACAATGAAGATTGTTAACTGTAGGACTCATAATGCCGTTTTCTATTTTGAAGTTTTTATTTATTTATTATTTTTGTGATTTGATTGTTATTTGACAAAGATGATTGGATGTAAATAATAATACAAAACGGTCAAAAATTATTTTCTTAATTATAAAATCTTATTCTGAAAAAATATTATAATTTGACATGTTTTTTTTTTTTTTTTTTTTTTTTTTTTTTTTTGCTTAAATTTACAGATTTAAAAAAAATAATAATAAATAAATAAACAAATTTATATCAGTACAATATGGGAGCAAAGGGGCGTACCGACGGGATGCGGGCAGCCTTGGAGTCTCTGGTCTTGAAATAGGCTTCCGAAGAAAATTAAGTTTTAAATATATGTATTTGGTTAACTTGTCATGCCATTATTTTGGCCTGAAACATTCGCTGCGTTTCCACTTTAACCCATAGGTTCCAGTTGTTTTAAAGACTTTTATGCACAAAAAGTGACCATAGACTGAGTGAAAATCCTAAAACTGAAATAATCCATTCAGGGCCCGACTATGCTTTTTGAAGACCCGGGGCACTAATGCTTTTTGGAAGCCCCCTTACCACCCTGCTCTAAAGAGCTCACCAAAAGGACACATTCTCAAAAACAAAAATAAATAAAAATACTGCATTTTTAAAAATTTTCCTTCAATTATACCTTCTATTTCCTCATTTTTTTAGCAATCTATAACAAAATCATCAGTTTTATGTTTTTATGTTCAATACAAATGAAAAACTGAAGCACATTGATCAGCCAATATTTAGGAAATTAGTCACAAAATTTAATAATTGTTTAAGCTCTCTAATAAAATATAGAAAGAAAAATTTAATAAATTTTTATTTTTAATAGACAGATAATGAAAAAAAAATGTACTGTTACTTCTCAACTTTTGGAAATGAGGCCCCCTAAATATGGAGGCCCTGGGCCAGTGCCCCGTGTGCCCGTGCCATAATCTGGCCCTGAATCCATTTACTCTTTAACTACATCTCTTGCGACCATGGAAGCCTCTGCGCAAGTGCAGATTCAACGAGTCCACTAGTAAAATAGGGGAGACAAGTTTTCGTTGAGAGAAAATAAGCGATAAGGGAATACCGAATGACTGGATGCTTACTAAATTCAAACCTGTTGGTCAACTTGAAAACCCTCCAAGATTTTCGACTCGTTCTCACTGCTAGGCGTAGGAAACGTGGTTGCACTATATGCAATTATGCAAGGCTCGAAAGGCAGGGCAAGCGGAGCGAATGTCCCTTGCCCAAACGCTGGGTTGGGCTTCCGAATTGATTTTAAACTTACTTCTTACATTTTTATGCTTATAAGTTTAAATGAAAAAGGACAAGGGGGCCTCCGATTAGGGGGCTTCAATGAGGTTTTCGCCCCGGGCCTCAGGGGTGGCGCCAGCTAGGGGGCCGGGGAGTACAGCTCCCCCCGTTGGGGTGTCTGTGACCCCCCATCGGGGCATACTCCTAAAATCTCTCGGGGGGACAAATGCAAAATTTGTTTTTCTACTTCTAGCAGCATTTTTCTTTCCTTTTACAAATTTGGAGCATTCCAGTTTTTCCATTCTATATTCAATAGAAGAAAGTATTGGATTCCTAAAAATTTTCAGCTTCCAGTTTTCCATGAATATACACGTTTTGAGAAGTCCAGAAAAAGTTTTGACCATGATATTTTTAGAAAATGTCTGTCTGTGACACGATGATCTCCAAAACCACGAGGAGTACTAACAAATGGAATGGTACAAATATTAACAGTAATATTATAAACAGTATTGCAGTTTTTGATAAATACTCATATAATAAACTCTCTTTATGTAGTGCCCCCCTGTCGGGGAATTTCTGGTGCCACTACTGCCGGGCCTCGAAAGGTGTATTTCCGCCACTGTTGGGGAACCCTTGGTCTCAGCATGGTAACTTGACATTCTTCAAGCCAAAGATACCCATATTGAAATTTGCCGTCGTAAGTGGTTTTATTAAGAACTTTATAAATGTCTTTACACTATGTCGGAACAATCATATTTCATATAATAATGGTTCTTTCCCAATATTTTTTTGTAATCTGGAAAAGGCTTTGTGGTTGCTCTTTACATAGGAATAATATTACAAGTAATATAATTAAGATAAACATAATACATCTATGGTTTTAAGCCAAGAACTTATGTCTTTTTTTTTTTTTTTTCAACTACATTGAATAAAGCAATTTTGGAAAAATTGAATGATTTTTCTTTTTCGTTACTAAGAGAAGCGAATGCGTAAAATGTAAATGTTTTGGTGTCGGCATTTCTGGGAAAGTAAATGTTTGGCTTACGTTGATAAATATTTTAGAAGTGATGAAAATTTGGAATTCTGTGTACACCTTGAACATGATTAATTAAAATACCAAATAAAAGTCATTAAATTATATTATTAATTTTCTAAAAGATTACATTTCTCTTTCTATTATTTCCCTTTTTGATAGCTTTTAAAATTTTGTATAAACAATACGCTAAATATTTTTCTATTATTTTTTTTCTTGAAAGCCTTGTGATATTCTAAAATTACTTTCAGAATCCAGATCAAGACCATCAAGACCCCACAGAGACACAAATAAACCTTAATTTGACGTTTTTAAAGGTTTGCATTCAGAAGCCAATCGGAAAATTCAACATTTAAAATTATCCAATCAACTCCTTCCCCGCTGGGACGCTGTAAGCGTCTGGAGTTCGTTGATATTGTGAAGACAGGAATTTGATTTGTGAGTAAATAAAACGATTTATATTAATATTTTGATTTTCTGTTTATAAAATTTTAATAAAATTCAGCTTTTGAGTAACGTGTTGGGTCATAGCGATGACAGTTTTTATTACTTTTGCTTTTTATTTATAATAATTTCGTTAATTTGCCGACTCTTATATTTATCAAAATGGTGTGATGTTAAATATATGTTGATTTTGAATTAGGTAAATAAATTAACTTACGTTGTACTTATCTTTTTAGCGGTTTCCTTCATGGCATTTTAAAATGTATATTGTGTAGATTTTTGTGATTTGTATCTTATTACATTCATGGTTTGATTTCGAAAATGGATTCCACCATTTAAACGTAGCGCGGATTGGGCACTGATCGTTTGTTTACATTAATTACAAAAAGTTTTCACTCCTTAATCACCTGATTTAGATGTCATATAACTTACTATTTTTATGTAAATAAATAATAAGATTGTTGCATTTGATTTAAAACTCTGTATGCGAAAATTTTAATGCATCACTAACCGGTTGCATCTCCTTAGTAAGCGCGGGAGTTTCGGAAATATACCTGTCATTATACGAATGTTATTTTCAAACATATAATCTAACAACTATGCTATTATTGAATTTGAAATTACATTATAATGTTTCACTTTATATTTTAATAGATATATTATATAATTATTTTGATAATTTAAGTTTGGATTGAACAAGCTCTCCGTGGATTATCATGAATTTTTCTATTTATATTATATAATGCATATATTGTTTTATTAATTAATTTATTAGTTTAATTTGATCCTGAAGTAATTATATTTAAGAGAAAATAAATAATTAACTCATATTTTAATGCATTAGTAGAAATATCGTGAAATTGTCAAGAATAAGTATAGTATTGTAATATATTTTAAACTTGTAAAAACTTCAGTGATTTAAAATGATAATAATATTTATTAAAAGATAAATGTATTAATTAGTTTCTGTGTATATATATATATATATAATATATATATATTTCTTGATTGTAAGAGTATGCTTTTTATTTTTAAAATGAGCCAGTAACATATCTTTTCGCACTTTATCTTTTATTTTTCTCCTTTATTCCTGTCCTTTTTGTTTCAAGAATGTAAAAACAAAATACATTAGCTTATTTAATGCAGTATTGCACTATATAACATTTCTTACATCAAAATTTCAGATAAGTCAAAATTTTAAATTTTGTTTTCAAATTATATAAAATTCTTTTGCCTTCTTGTTAAACATGTTTTTATTTTAATGAATACTTTCTTTATGTTATGATGAGAAGTTTCATATATATATAAAAGAATTTCTGACTAAGCCGTCCTTTTAACTTTTTAATAAAATGAAAAATTTGTTCTTATAACTTTAATAAAAATTAACTTGATACAAAATTTAAAACAATTGATTCAGGGGTCAATCCTGGTTTTAATTTTTTAGGCCCATTTCTGTGAAAATTTTATCAATTTTTGTGAAAAATATATACAGTCAAACCTTGTTAACGTGAATCTCAAAGGGGATAAAAAATTTGCTCATGCTATCAGTAACTAAGAAACAGTTCATGTTAAAAGTAATTCTTGTTAACAGTGTTCACGTTAACGAGGTTCCACAATATATATTGTGTAAAAACTTTTTATTTAACAGCCATTCTTTAAAACGTTTAATATCATGTTAATAGAGTTTCATTCAAAACATAAAAATTTTTTATAAAATGATAATAAAAAAATAATGATGTACCAACATAAATAAAACTATTGTGCATGGCTATCAACATTCCTTTGAGAGGTCTCTCCACTTATCGTCCCCAGAAGCCAGAGTCAATGTTATTCTATGGAGAATTTCGCCCCATTATAACTTATTAACTAATATATAATTTTAAATTCCTATTTCACATTCAGAAACTTCACAACTATTAAACAATTCATTACTTTCTAAAAATAATTTTTAAAAGTTTTTAATATTTTATTTTAAGGTTGTAAAATGCGAATTTTCACAATGTGAAATTTTTCATTTTTGAGCTTAAAAATGAAATCTTAAAAATAGAAAACATCAATTTTTAGAAGGCGATAAATTCTTTAAAAGTTGTAAATTTTCAGAAAGTAAAAACGGAATTGGAAAATATGTATTAGTTAACGAATTATAATTGGGCAAAATTTCCCATAAAATAACATTGGCTATGGCTTTTGGAGACGATAGGTAGAGAGCCCCCTTAATACATTAGTGATGAGTTAAGAAAATTAAAACCTAAAAAACATTTTTATTGAATCAGGGGTCGATCCAGGTAAAAATTACCCTTTTGCTGCCCCTTCACAAAATTCAAATCCATAAAATGGGTCCCTTCACAAAATTCAGATTTGTAAAAGCAGCCCTTTCACAAAATTTTGTTTTATAAAAATAATACTTTCGTAAACATTTTCCATGTTTACTGTATATTATTTTTAATGAGTGTCTATACTTTTGTTTAATAAAAATAAAATGCCATTAACTTGATAGTAAACATTAGATAGAGTAACTGCTAAAATAAAAGGTTTCTAGCGACAGTTCTTTTTTTCACAAAAATGGGCCCCAAAAATTAAAACCTGGATCAACCCCTGTCAGTCATGTTACTTTTTAGGCTTGAAAGTTATTATTTTTGGGATCAATGTAAATATGCATTAAAACTTTTTGGACATGTGTAGTTGGGGGGGTGGCGGGTCAGCCTGAATTTGTGCAATATATTATTAGCAATTTCTATGCGATTGGCTTTCAAGAAATGTCAAATTCAAACTTGGAGAAAATGAAAAAGAAATAGCACTTCAACTGCATTTTTCTAATGAACTACATTATTTTGCTAATCAGTTACCCCAGCAAACAATGCTTCCATAGAATAAACTTATTTTCAAGTATGTGTAATTATTTTGTCTGTTTTTTAAGCACTTACAACTATTTTAATTATAATTAATATGATATTTAACATAAGATTTATTGTTCTGATTTTGTTTATTGTGTGTATATGTATGCAATCATATTTAACATTATTTTTATTATTGTAAAATTTATGTTGTGTCAGTTGCCTGATACCACTTTTGAGAGGGGGGGAGGGGTGCTGTAAAAAGTTCAGCCTTTTTTTCTGTAAACTTGTACCATGTCTTCCCTGTGAATGCCTACCTTATAACTGTATCAACATCCTCTGTTCAATTACCATTTCTGGTGTATAATTGCTTTATCTGACCTATAGATTATAGGTCAAAAGTTATATTTCTCAAAAGCTTAATCTGTGCAATTGAATGTAGAATGAATAGTAGGAATTTAATATCTGTAAGCTAGTTGATAATCTGTTTTTATTAAGTACCTTTAACACAATCAGTAAACTATGATATGATTTAAATAATAAAAAAAAAATATGCTGTTTTATTATCACACACTTACAAAAAATCATGCCATTAAAGAATGCTGTATTAAAGCTTAAAATTTTTATTATTTAAACTTATTTTATAATCATTATTATTTTTTTCTCCCATTAATTTAGCTAAATGTTTTGAACATAATTTGATAATATATCAGAGGGGCAGTGATAGTGAAAGAAACCCATAAAATTGATAAGTGACAGTCCTTAAACAGAAATATCCTATAAATAATTTAACAAATAAATAAATAATAGTAATAATTATGTATTAGTATTATATTTCATGCTAAACAGTTGAATTATATGTTAAAAAATGGTGAAATCTTCTGTAATACACAGCTTTTTATTGGTTTCTTAACTGTTGATCTTCCTTTTTTCCCCTTCCCATCTCTGTGTAGACCACACCATTAAAGGATACTGTATTAAATTAAAGTTTTAAAATCTTTATTATTTAATTTAATTTTATAATCATAATCATTTTTTTTTTTTTTCTATTAATTCAGCTAAATGTTTTGAACATATTCTGATGATTTATTACAGCTATTAGTTAAATTACTTTTAACATTATGAACAATTTTATGGGCAGTGAAAGGAACCCATAAAATTGATGAGTGACAGTCCTCAAACAGAAAAATCCTATAAATAATTTAACAAATAAATAATAATAATAATAAAATTGACAAGCAATTTATGAATTGCTCAAAAGAAAAAAAAATAGTTTGATCCTCAGATAGCACTAATGTGGTATGAGTTGTGAAGTAGCATATAGCAGTTCTCAAGCAGAATAGTACCTATAAACTTAATATTAAAACTTATACTGTGTTCATTTAAATGAAATTTTTCTAAATGGTAATAAAGCTTTGAAACAAAGTTAAATTAATTAATAGTATTTTATCTAAGTATTAATGATATAATATAAAATATTTGAAAAAAAAAAAAAAAAAAAAAAGATTTTGATGCACTATTTTGCAAAAGTGTTGTAATAATAAGTTGTTAAAATAAACTAAATATGCATTCACATTAGGGAAGAGCTTTAGTATAGAAGTCCTTTTTCAAAATTTGAACAGTAACTTGGACATTTTTTACCAAGTTCTGTACTTATGCAATTGTGATGGCCATTTTGATTTCTAGCACTCTAGTGTATGTGCATTTTTTATTTTTTAAATAAAAGATAGACTTACAAACTTTGAAAATTTCTGTAATACATGGTGATTTTTTTTTTTTTTTTTGGTAACTGTTTTCTTTTCTTCTCTTGCAGCTCTGTGAAAACCATGCCACCCAAAAAAGTTGATAGTAGCTTCAAGAAAGGTGAAAAAGTTAAAGCTCGATGGTCTGGTAGCAATACTTTTTATGATGCAAAAATATTAGATGTTTTCCTGAAAACGTGCAAAGTTGAATTCAGTGATGGAACAGTTTCCAATGTTAAAATTGGTGATATCAAGGTAAATTCCTTAATAATTCCTTAGTAAATAATTATTTTCAACTACTATTTTTTATTTATTTATTTATTTTTTTCAATGAAGCTTACATATTTTTAAAAATCTAAAATTATTTATAAAATGCCCTAAAAATTTTGATTGCATAAATAATTTAAATAAGATAAATACTATGTAACTAAAATATAAGAGAATTTTTTTCTTTCTCAATATTCTGTCCTAATGCTGTCAGTGGAAAGAAAATTATTTTATTATTATTGTTATTTTGTGATATTTTAAAAATTTAATAATTGATTGTGTAGATTTAATATTTTCTAGATTTAGCTTTTTTTTTTTTTTTTTTTTTTTTTTTTGTCATGGAAGGTCAGAAAATTGTGAAATGTTTGGAAAATATAGAAAACAATTAGGAAAAAAAATGTAAATATTTTCTAAAAGTCAGGGAAAAATCTCATAAAATAAAGAAAATAATTTAGATTAGAGTTGTCAACCTTTGATCTGTGGGACCATTAATAATTTATGATAAAAATTCTATCTTTAGTTTCATATTTCATCCAGGCCCACCAGCGGCTGAGCGGTTCTGCGCTCAAAGCTGGTAGACGTGAGGTGCCGGGTTCGATCCCCGGTCGCGCTCGTCGGCCTAGCCGTTCGGAGTTTTCCGTGGTTTCCTCCGAAACTTGCGTAAATACGGGCTAGGATCCCTTAGAAAGACCTCCACGGAAGGCACTCCCCCTCAGGCCTAGGACCCCAGTGTTGTCAATCGGCCTTAATCCCTAACACCAACTAACACCATATTTCATCCATTGTTAGCGATTACACTGGTTATGTTATCAACGATGTCATTTACGCGAAAAATTTATTGTGATGGGTCCCAGGAAATGCGTAATTTTCATTTTTTTTTTTTTTTTTTAATCTCAGTTGTAAATTTCTTTGTTTACATTAAAAATCAGTTTCATATTAAAGGAATTTGTGATTTATAGATTTGTGAATTAACAAAAGTTGGCTGTATTTAATTTACTCTTTCAGTGGTGATTGTGTTATTATTATTATTAATTTTTTTTTCCAGTACCAAAATTCCGGTTTTTCTGGTTGTTAGTTAAATTGATAAAATAAAACTTAAAATTAATATTTTTCATAATGACAGGATTGGACTTCCCTGCAATAAATTATATGTTCTTTACTTAATGAAAATTGTTTCTTGCTTAATTTTAGGTATTATTTCATGAATTCACAATCACCTCTGCTCTTTCTAAAATAAAATTAATAGAATGGGTGCTTATATTAATTATATGTTATCCAGACCAGGGATTTGCAAGTAATTTCAAGTGGGATCCGGATAGTTTAAAAAAAAATTATCAAGGTCCAGAAAAAGGGAAAATATATATATATATGTATATATATATTTAAATCAAATTGGAGTGTAAAGGTTGATATTTTTATTTATTACCAACTATGCGAAAAATACCAGAGCCGGGAATCGAACCCGGGCACCTCCGCTTAACGCACAGATGCTCTACCACTGAGCTACCCTGGCTGACAACCAGCTAGGCACTTCTTGCATAATTATAATATCTCGCATAATAGGCACTTCTCGCATATATATATATATATTCCTTACTAAATTTTTATTTTAATTTTCACTCACAAAATATTATGAATTGTATTTTTGTATTCAAAAATCAATGAAAAAATTACATTTGCAGCTTTAAGTAATTTATATTTAAAAAAAAAAAAAAAAAAAAATGGCAGTCCAGTTTTTAACCTTCCGCAGTCTGGACATGGAGCAGTTGCCGACCGTTGATCCAGACAACTGTAAAAAGAGAGCAATTTCACACCAAATATTGTACTACAAAAATACAGTTATAATTGCTATTTCTAACTTAATGACGTAACTAAATTTGTAGTGATTGTATATACTAGCCATTTTAAATATTTTATTCTGGTATATTTATTAAATATTAATTTAAAATAACTAAATATTCTAATATGTGTAATTTTTTATTTTATTGTATGCAAATGAATGTAGATTTGTAATAATTTATTTCAGTTTAACCATATTTCTGATTAAAATAAGAAACTCAACGAATTGAATATCATTTAATGTTGATTTTTCTTTCAGTCTCCAAAATCTGAAAAAATTGAAAAAGAGTCCAGTCGACCCAGAAGTCGAAGTCGGTCTGTTGGAAGACCTCGTTCTCGTTCTAGATCTCCTGGTCGAACTGAGAAGAAAAAAACTGAATCTAAGAATGAAAAGAAAAAAACTCGTAAGAGTGAAGAAAAATCAAAGCAAGAAGCAAGTCCTAAAACAACTAACAGCATTAAAAAGGATGAGACAGACAGTATAACTACTATCAAAAGTTCATTGACCCGTGAAAAGATTGGAACTTTGAAGGAAGAAGAGAAAGCTAGTGTTAGCTCATTTACATCAAACAGCATTTTCTCAAAAAGTCTGTATGTCTCTCTTGAGAAAGAAGAACCAAAGGATCTACGTTTGAGGTCATCTCGACAGTCAACTTTGCGTTCTGCTGATGTGAGTTTATATTCTTCATGTTTCCATATTTTATTCATTTATTTATTTTTATTACTTTCTGTTAGCTTTATATAGTACAGAAATAACTGTTTTTGGATCAAGTTTTCAGAATTGAAATTTTGCTATACTTATTTAAAACATTTGGTAGTCTCCTGAATCTAGAAATTAAGTTTGTAGTAGAGATATTATTTCACATAATAGGGTAAATAATACTATTACTGTGATATAACCTTAACACAGAAATATATTACTGACGATCATTATTAAATAAATAACACTTCAAATTTTTATTTCTTTGCATTGGGAACAGTCACATCTCTGGCATTATGCCAAACTATTCTTTTAACTGGAAATGAATGATATATTACTCAAATAATATTTTTGGTTTTCTAGCAGTGTCCTAAACTATTCTAAAAGAATAAGAAATGAATGAATCATAAAATAATCTCAAGCGTTCATAATACCTAATAGCTTCGAAGGTATTATATTAATTAAATAATATTTTCAAATACAATAAAGCACCGTTTATACATCTTTTACATTTATATGTCCTTTTAGAAAAGTCCCTATTCATTCCTATTCCTTTTAATGCAAAAATTCTTTGTTTATGCGTTTTTTCCACTTTACTAAAATTTGCAAAATTTCTCGACCTATCACTATTTTCCATTCTAAATAAGACAGATTTTTCCTAGAAAGTATCTTAAATGGAGGAACACGGGAAAGATCGAAGAATACTGATCAAAGAATCAATTCACAGTAGAATTTTTAATACTCATGGACAAGCAGCAAAAATCAGATGAGTATTAAAGATCTTTAATGTTATTAAATAATTATCTGTATGAACATAAATCGTATGCTTATTATTAAAGATACGCAATATATATAATTAATATTCAAAACCTGTTCATATAGTTCATAACAAATGTAATATAACACTCAATATTTGATATATATGTAATTAGTACCCAGTTATGCATTAATATTATGATTTTTCTCTCTTTTATAAGATTTTTTTTTTTTTTTTAGTTATTGTCTTAAAAAAGCACAATATGCATTTACTAACTTAAGAAATTTTATTAATTAGTATTTTCATGTAAATTTTGCTTAAGTACCATTAAATTAGTAGTAATCAAAGTGTTATTATTAAAATTTCAGTTATATGTCTTTTTGTTTATATGTCCTTTTACGCCAGTCCCTTGAAAGACGTATAAATGGTGCTTTACTGTAATACTTTCTGATATTTCCTTGGGAGTATCATTTTAAACCGACTATTATTGAATATTAGTTTAGACTACACTAATACCCAGTGGCAGAAAGTTTTGATGCTGTCTGCGACAGACTTTTAAAATTTCATAATCTGTCTGCAAAATTTGTGTGCATCAGAAGTGAAAATGGCTTACACTCCAAAAGCCTGAAAGCTGATGGGGGAGGGGGGACTTAACATCAGTGGTGATCTCGTATAACAATACACGAATACAATTTTACTACAAAACAATATAGTATAAACAACTGTATTCATTCAGCTCATTCAATTAAATATTTTATAGCAATGTTTGACACAACACAATATAAATAATTATAAATAACAAAAGTATTAGTTTTAAGTTTTGATACAGAAATTTTTATAAGTGAATTGTTATCCGAAAGTTGTGGACAAATTTTTTTCTCAGTGCAGGCAAAAACTGTCCACAAGCCGTTTTTCTGTGTCTGCGACTATGTCGCCGTGTCGCGGTGTTTCTGCCACTGGGCACTAATATTCAGAAACTTTTAACATTGATGATACTTAATACCATTGGCATATTAAACAACCATGAGTGAAGTATTATCTGAGAAGAGGTGATTACTTGAAGCTTTACATTTGGGAAAGTTTATAATTGTCACTCACTGTGGATCGTCTACTGTCACTGCAAGGAAAATGTTTATGCTTTCATTTAAAATTCCTGATAACAGGTGAGAGCTGAAATAAAATTAGAAAGTATATAATCACACATGACATTAGTGAACACTTTATTTTAATTTTATGTCACATTCAAGTTTAATTTGATAAGGAGATTGCTCATTAATTTTTTTACTATTCTGTTCAATTTTATTAAGCAATTTTTGATTATTTAATACGCGTAAAAAGGCTGACTAGTTATTTATAGTCATATGTTACCATTAAAAATTAGGAGGAAAATCATATGTTAATTTTATAGACAAAATATTGTCTTTAAAATAACTGTTTCTAATTTGAAAAGATATTCAAAGCCATCATCCCACTGTGCATTTGCCAAATATAGGGGAGACCCGTGTACCTAAGGCCGCTTTTTTTCAATGCTCAAAAACAGAGCCCTTGACCTATTTAAAATTATCAAACTCACATGTGCATATCTTTAGGACTAATTACTTCCAATTGCAATTAATATAAATACCTAAAATAAGAAATTCCGACAAATAGAAGGTTTTTAAAAAACTTCACTCATGGCCCTAGGTACAACACCCTCATTGTACCTAGGGCCATTCTCTCAAATTTATATTTCATTTTGTAATGAATAGAAAATAAGCATATAAACACATATTTTATGAAAAAAAAACAATATCAAGTAATATATTTATTTATCATATAATAAATATCATGTTGTTGCCTTAATTTGAAACACGAATTTTTTCATTTTTTTTTTTTTTTTTCTTTGGGATATTCTAACATAACGTTTTTTTTTTCTTCAATTTCTTTTTCTGGAGTGTCTCTTGGATTTCTAGATCTCTCTGGTTTTCGGTCACATCTTTTCTTTGATGTGAGACGTTGTCCTTTTGGTAAAGGTCTTGCTTAGGTTTGTACCTGTTAAAGCATGACACATGAAAAGATGGTAGATGTTGAAGGTTTCGAAATTTCAACAGGACACTAAACAGAGACATCCAGTTCTATCATTGTTGGTTCACTTTCTTCCTGGAAAATCTTTTTATTATTATTATTATTTATTTATTTATTTATTTATGGAGGGATTTTGTCTTTCAGTCACATTTGAACTTAAATATTCATCCTCAGTGAATGTGTTTTGATTCATTGGCCATATGCCGGATACACGAAAGCCTGATAGAATAATGCTTACAGGCGGATAGCAGGCATGTGATTTTTCCGCGAATTCGCGGAAATCCGCGATTTTTTTTTTCCTAATTCGCGGAATTCCGCGAATTAATTTCTTCCGTTTTTAAAAAAATTCGCGGATATCGTTCGTTTAAAAAAGAAGAAACCCCATTAAGGATCAGTGAGCAAATGCTGTAAGAAAGCCTCCCTATTCCTAATCTTTTTCCATCCACAACCTAAATGTGAATATTCATTTTTAACTTGCTCTATGAGATTCTAGAACCTATAAAGAAATAGAATTGTTAAATATCTCTTGCTCATGTAATTATTTTTTGCCCCTCCCCACCCCCTTTTTCTTATCTCCAACTAGCAATGAGCACTCAAAAGTTCTGCAGAAGTATTTTATTTCCCAATCTTCCTTCATCCACAACATAAATGACAATATTCATTTTAAACTTGTTTTATTAGATTTTAAAAGTAGAACTGAAAGAGTTTAATATCTCTTACTCGTGTAATTATTTTTTTTATCCCCCCCCCCCCTCCCCTTCCTCTTTCTCTATCTCCAAATAGTGATCAATGATCAATTCTAGAAACAATAATGTGATAAACGTGCTCAATATTTCTCATATATGTATTTATTTTTAGACTTTATTACTGAACTTGATGAAACTATTTATTTATCCTCAATTAAATATTTATATTTCTTATCTATATTAAATGAGTAAACAAGGCAAAAAATGGATAGATTTTTCAGGTAGAATTTTTTTTTTTTCTAAACCAATTTAAGAACATTAATTAATACTCAGTTGGTTTTGTGCATGTTTGAAACTGATAATTAGTTAG
Organism: Salticus scenicus; assembly: GCA_963930645.1. NCBI lineage: Eukaryota > Metazoa > Arthropoda > Arachnida > Araneae > Salticidae > Salticus > Salticus scenicus. The sequence continues at coordinate 72,634,806 of OZ005659.1, forward strand.
TATTGTTACTTTTTTTTTTTTTTTTTTTTTTTTTTGTATGATTAATGTACATATATAAAAATTATATTCTATATTTGTTTGAGAATTTTGTTTTTGTGTGAACATGAAATTTTAATAAGGTTTTATGTGAATGTAAAAGTTATTACAGATTAATTTCTTTTTATGTTAAGGAAAAAAATCCTGAAAATGTTTTATGTAGATAAGTTATATGTATAACTGTTTAGGTAGTCAATTTATTAAAAATAACGTTATCAATATTCAACCAATCAACCAACCAATTATGTTAGCGAGACATTTTCAGCTAATTTCTATTTTTAGCAATCACATGTCTGGGATAGGACTTGCCAACATTTTCAGCAACGTCATATATAGTGATTGGTTTACTAGAGTTTTCCAGCATCCAATTACTATAGGCTATACTGTGTTTCTTAACACTTTTGCGACCGCTGGCGTAGTTTCACGTCATTTGAAAATATGAAACTCCACCAGTGGACGCTTCTTTTGCAATTTGTATATTATTTGTTTCTAAAAAATATACACAATATTCATATTTGTACAATCAGTATACTATGGATGCAAATACTTTGATTAGAGAGAGTATGATTATAATGCATATCCATTTGTAATATAAATGTGAATACGGAAAATTTTGTTTTGAAAAATTGAAACTTATGAGAAAAACGCCCACAGACGGACCTTACTGTCAAAAAGACAAAAACATGCGGTCACGAAAGTGTTAAAAGGTCCAAACACACTGGCCCTAGGTACAAGGCAATTATGTGGCCCTAGGTACAAGTTTTGATAACTTCATTCAAAATGACTTCCACTAAAAAATCCACATGCAGAGAGGACTAATTAAATATCTCATTTATTACTCCATATAACAAGCAACATTATACACTAAAAATGAAAGAAAAATATTTGACTTGCCTTTGTAAAATAGCAAAAGAGATGAACTGCAAAATTTTACTTCGAACCATGTAAATTCGTTTTCTACATGTAACTTGTCAAAATTTTCTCCTCAAATGTTCCAAAGTAGTTGTTAAAGTAGAAAATGGTGTTGTTACTCGCCCAACTGAGTATTAAAAATTTAAATTAAATATTATTCAAATAAAGTGGGGTGGCCCTAGGTACATGATGGCCCTAGGTACACAGGTCTCCCCTAACTGTTAAGAATGTTGATTTTCTTGTCAATTTGGAATATTCAAGTTCTTCCGCAATCAAGTAAATCAATTATTCGGCAGTTTATATTTGGAATGTTGTTATCCTTTTTTAATAGCTGTTTTTTAAAAATAGTTAATAGTACGATTTACATACTAAGTGACTGGTTCAGTTTACACACTGCACATTCTTTGTTACAGAAAGTAGCACATACATACTTGCCAACCAATTTTAATAAAAAAAAAGGGAAGATTTTTGTTGAAAAACCAGAAGATTTCATAAAAAAGGGAAGATTTTTTTTTTTTTTTTTTCTTTGATGTATTAAACAATACAGTTTTACAATTTTAATATTTAGAAGCAATCTATAAAAATGTTTTACTATAGATTGATTATACTAAATACATAAAAGTTTTAAATGAAGTTATTCCTCTTCAACATATAAATATCTACAAAACAGAATCTATAAGAAATTTATTTAACAATAGACAAAAAAACTTAGTTAAGTTAAAGTATAACTAATTTTTTAAATAAATATAGAATATGATTTTTGTGTATGTACATTAATCATACATATAAGAAATAGTAGCAGTAGCTAACTATCAGTTTCAAACATGCATAAAACCAACTGAGTATTAATATTCTTAAATTGATTTGGGAAAAATGTTCCTACCTGAAAAAATTATTCTTCATTTTTTGCCATGTTTACACATTTGGTATAAATATGACATACAAATATTTAATTTAATTGAGGAAAAATAAACAGATTCATTAAATTCAGCAATAAAGATCTAAAAATAATTACATACGTGAGAAATATTGAGCACTTCCATTGCTTTATTGTTTCTAGAATTGATCACAATCCGGGGAAAGGATTGGGGGGGGGGGAATACAAAAATAATTAGAGTAAGAAATATTTAAACTCTTTCAACTCTACTTCTAGAATCTAATGTAATAACTTAAATATTATTATTTATGTTGCAGATGGATAAAGATTAGGAAAGAAAAGACTTCTGCAGAACATTTGATTACTGATCACTAATTGTAGATAAATAAAGGGGGGGGGCAAAAAATAATTACATCAGCAAGAAATATTTAACAATTCTATTTCTTTAAATGTTCTGGAATCTCATAAAGCAAGTTTGAAATGAATATTAACATTTATGTTATGGATGGAAAAAGATTGGGAATCAGGAGTTTTCGTAAAACATTTGGGTTTCTTTTTAAAACGAACGATATCGGCGATTTTTTTAAAAACGGAAGATTTCATCATCTGTCCGGAAGACCGGAAGATACGTTAAAAAAACGGAAGTCTTCTGGGAAAACCGGAAAAGTTGGCAAGTATGCACATATGTGTTTGGTTTCAGATTATTTGAAATATTCTATTTTCGTAAAAAATATTCCAAAAAATTATATGAGTGAGCAATATTACATAATTCCACTTCTTTATAGGTTGTACAATATAATATAGCAAGTTTAACATTGACATTTATGCCATGAATGGAGAAAGATTAGAAATCACAAGGCTTCAGCAAGACATTCGATCGTCACTTGTCATTTAAAAAATTTTTAATGATCACAGAAAGTGGCGACTGTACTAGCGTAGCAATTGATACATAATTTTTTAAATGCCATCTTATTTTATTTAGTCATCATTTGGCCCAATGGCGACCGTTAATCTTGCCTTTTTTTACTCAGCATATCTCTTTTTTCTGAATAAAATTGCCTCTGAATAGTAACTCTCTCCACTGTAAACAAAACAAATGATAGAAATTAGAAATAAGATTGTTTCTGTTTTTAGTTTTAAATGCTTCAATTTATTATTAGGTTTATTTCGTATTTTTTAGTATATTTTGTAAAATTATGTAAAATATATATTGGAGAAATGAATATGACCTTAAAGCAATATCAAATCTTAATTTAAATTTAAAATGAAGCTTATTAATTAAAAATATATATGTAAACACCTTACTTCAGCTTCATCATACTTGCAAGAAGCTTTTCCTGGAAGGATCCTCCCCATTATCAATTGCAACTTGTTGAAGTGGGCCTTGTCTATTTATAGCATCGTCTTGATCTTTCAGCAGGTAGTACCACTGGAAATCGATTTTGGCGGACTCGTGGTCATTAATTGCAGTTCGATTTTTAATTATCTCTAAAGTTTCTCTAAAGAATGCGTACGTAGGGTTGTTATAGTTGGCTACTTTTGTTACATCATTAAACTTTATATCTATTTTGCTTTCCTGATAGGTTCTAGCAAGAGCAGTGGGGCATTTGGCATATTTTATATCGCTTTGGTGTTCATTTAGACATGTTTTTATTTTCCTCTTTGTTACCCCTATATAACGTCCTGTATTTTTCTTATGGTATTCAAAAGGGATTTTATAAACGCCGGCAGTTTCCAGTGGGGGGGGGGGTTACATCTTTATCATTTTTTATAATCTGGAAGATATTTGGGTTAGGCTTAAATATTCTAATAAAGCCTAACCCAAATATCTTCCAGATTATAAGGAATGATAAAGATGTAATTCCCCCCCCCCCCCCTGGAAACTGTCCGCGTTTATAAAATCCCTTTTGAATACCATAAGAAAAATACAGGACGTTATATAGGGGTAACAAAGAGGAAAATAAAAAACACGTCTAAATGAACACCAAAGCGATATAAAATATGCCAAATGCACTACTGCTCTTGCTAGAACCTATCAGGAAAGCAAATTACTACCCTTAATTTAAACCATAGATTAAACTCTGAAACTGACATATGTTGAAAACCTGTCTTACCAGTTGGGAATAAGATTACTGTTAAATAGTAGAAGAAAACACATGGTGAACGTTAAAGGGTGTATTTTTTTTAAAATCTAGTTATTTGCAATGTAACTAATAATTTTAAAATAATGAATTCTTTTGTTAATTCGTTAACTTGTTATTTATTTTTTTAAAGGTGTCTTCAACAGAAACCATGAAAAGTTATGAGAAAAGCAATGCTTCTGGGAAAAAAGACACTGGTGAATATTCAGACGATGAAGAAAGCGATGAAGAAATTAAAGTTATTCCTAAGCAACCTTCTAAAGTTCTGAAATGTTTAACTTTCATGCTGACACTTTCAAAAATTATACTGATGCCCCTATGTCTCTTGTTTCTTATTTTCGCATGCACTAAAGTAAGTTGTTGTGTATTTTCACCTTTTTCTTTTCTTCTTTATCTGCTGAATTACTAATTTACAATAAATACATTTTACTTATTTTATTTCTGGGCTTATTTTCATATTAATTAGTTTTATTACTTTTTTTTTATATTATTAAATATTTTTTAAATGTGTAATTGAGTTTTTAAATTTATTATTTAATATTTTATGAAGTAAACATGTAAGTACTGCAAAAAAAAATCTTGATTTGTGCATAGTTTTAAAATTAAAATGTTTATATATATATATACAAGGAATAAAAATAAATTTAAATTATTAAACAATCCAATTTAAAAGTGTAAAAATCGCTAGTCGAAATTATAAATCGCAAATAATTCGTAATTGCCCCTTTAGAGGTTGTTTTCTGGCACAAGACTTTATCACTCAGAAATCAGAAAATGAACGAAATTATAAGTCAAAATTCGCTGGCGTTAACGCAATTTGCAACCCGTGCTGCATCGGTCGTGCATATTAATTAATCCCAGATATTCTTTTAGAGCCCCAGGCGACCTAAAGAACCAATCAGCAGCTCAGAAATCACATATAAAAGGCCAAATGTTAAACAAACGGAGGACTCTTGCCACATTTTTCCATTGTTAACAACCTTAACGTTGCACTGTCCTCCGAAATTACGTAGGTCCTACAGACTCCCTAACAGATTACGCAGCCCAGGGCCGCTCAGTGCCCGAAGATCGGCAAGTGCCGGCTACACTCCATTTGCCTTACTCTAAGCCCTGATTTTGCAATGGTTAAGAAATAAAGCTGTTTCGGGAAAGAATTCTTAGTATTCCTTGTGTGCAACGACTGTCATCTTTCTACCAGTAATTATCATCACACACACACACACACACACATATATATATATATATATATATATATATGTATAATAATGATTTATTAAGCTTAGTAGAAGCCAAGCAACAGATACAAGATCACTGAAACCACAAAGACCAATAAGAATGAAAAATTTCTTAATGTAGGAGAAGCTCAGAAAAGTGAAAAAATTCATCAGGGGATGAAATACACATATTTAAAGAAACCAAATTTATTAATTAACAGCCTGCATAACAAACGAATCAATAAACTAACTCAACAAATATATATATATATATAAATGGGTGAAACATTTCAGGGTCTAACATTTCCTGGTCTCTGAATTTCCTGTTGAAATTATTTTGTTTTATAGAAATTTCTCATTTTGAATGTTTTATTTATTTATCTTATAATATAGTAAGAACTCTTTAAATATCATTTAATACAGATAAATGGTTAAAAATAAAATCCATTTTTCAGATTTTTTTAATTTTGAACTTAATACAATTAGTAATTACATTTTAATTTTTTTTTAAATACTATACCAACTGTGAGACAATGAAAATTTATCTTTTTTATTATTAAAAATAATTTTTCAATTAGTAATATTCATTTAATTTTTCAGGTTTCGGATCAGTTTTAGGTAAAAAAGAAGTCATATTTCGGGTGTAATGAGAGCAGGTTTGGGTCACAAAAATTCTCTATTTGCAGGTTCAGGTTAGGTTTCGGGTTGTTTTAAAATTTATCTGTTGGGTTCAGGTCAGGTAAAACCCGACTCGTGCTCTAGGTATTATACACTAACACTAGAAACATTTTTTGAGGTAACGTACCTCTGTGAAACAGACTTTTTGGACAATTTAAATTACTAAAAATTATGTACAGAAATCAAGTGTGTTGGCTGTAATATCAGAACATACATGAAATATAAGTTGTCGGACAATTTTAATAATCAAATACCTCATTAATATTAAATTAATGGCTTAATGAGTATTTTACATTTTTAACAATTACATTTTCTTGTAATTAGTATATTAAGTAATTATTTTTATGGTAATTGGTTTATTAGTATGTACTTGTCTATATTTTCTAATTTAAAAAATAAAATACTTTGAATCATTTTTTTTTTTCCCTGAAATGAATTTTCAGGCTTAATGAATAAATTTCTTAAAAAAAAAAAAAAAAAAAAAAAAAAAAAATTGAAAAATTTCATTGTCTATTGGAGTTGTGCCATGATTAATAATGTCACTTGGTACAGCTGTGTTTGTAGACTCGGTGACTTTGCCAACGAATGTTATGTAAGAAATGGGAATCAGCCAGGGTAGCTCGATGGTTTGAGCATCCGCATGTAAAGTGGAAGGCCCGGGTTCAATTCCCGACTCTGGTATTTTTCACATAGGTGGTATAAAAAAAAAATCAGCCTTCCACTTCATAATTTTCTGAAATGTACTTTGAATCTTTACCATATTATTAATGATGGATTTTTCTTCAGTTTTTTGCAGGTTCAAATTAATTTTCCGTATTATTTGGAAACACAAAATCATCCAGTAGAATTATATATTTTCATGAAATTGAAATTGTTATTTTTCAAAAATAAAACACCAAGTGCCCATGAGGCATAGCAGAAATAAAACTAGTTGGACACCACTGTTGTAGTTTATGTATTAACTAAGCAATCATATATTTATAAACATTTTCAAACTTTTGTTAAATGAAATTTATTTTCTCTTTCTTTTTCTTTGTTACTGTGTTGAGCCCTTTTTTGAAAAAACAACATTAAATTATATTCAGACTTGGGAAACAAAAAAAAAAAAAATGCAGAATTTTTAGTTAAAATTTGTGCAATTTCACTAAAATGAACTGTATCCAAAACATTGCCATTTATCATAGCAAACTGTTCTTGTATAAATAATAATGTGAAATTTTCTTTTTTTCCCTTGTAGAGACAGTGCACAATATTTGAAGCTCCCCAGTTTTACACAAAATTCAGAGATTTGGTAAATGCTCTTAAAGTCCCCTTTCCATGTGTCATTTTGTTCCATCTGTCAATTTGTTTACTGTCACTCATACCTTTGGGGAAAAAAGTTAAAGGATTTCCTTATGGACCCAAAAAGACTACTCATGAACATCGCATTAATGGTATGGAGTTTGTGTTCTTGTGTTTTTATTTCTGTAAATAAAAAATAATTTTTAGTAGGAGATTTCGTTTATCTACTTGTTTCTCAAAAAATAATGAATGTGTTTTAATGTAATTTATTTTCATAGCCCCTCCCCCCCCCAACTAAAAAACTCTCAAGTGCTAATTGCTAATTCCCCCCGCCTTTTTCTTTTAACTATTACTTGCATAATATTTAATTAATAATAGTATTTTATTTTTTTAGAAATATTAGGTGCCGATTCAATGCAGAAAATCTTTTTTTTTTTAATTCCCTGTCTACAATATCTAAGCATCTTGTTGTGATTTTCCTCTATGGTTGCTAGGAATTTATTCCGATACCAATTTCAATTAACCAAACACAGTAACTTCTCTAAATGCTAGGCTATATCTACACATCTATTGAAAAAGAATTTTTGTTAACAGCATTATACATATATTGAATTTTTTTGTTTAATTTTAATAAAAGTCAAAGGTAAGACGCTATATTTACACACTGTAGTTTTGAAAAGGTGTTTTTGATTCAATACTTACATACAGGGTTTAATCTGGGGTTTAAAAAAAAATCTATAGCATTTTTGAGAAAACTTAAATCTAAAATTATGAATTATTTTGTTAATTTCATTTTGACATACCAAAAATTTTATATACAATCAACTCGCCCCAATTTAAACAGGTTGTCCCCATTGCAGGTCTATACAGGATATGATTGGTTATCTTCATTTATTATCAGTTGATTATCCTCAATTTCATTTTCTGTTTCTTTCCACTTTTCTTGTGATTTTAAAGAAGCATCCATATTTGTGATTTAAGAGACATGAATTACTGAAACTTTATATATTTTTTAAACAATAGAAAAAGAGGCAGCTATGTGATGCGTAAAGAAAAAGTGATTTAAAAAGGTAGTAGGTGGTTGCAGGTATGGGTAGATCAGTGGACAATACTAGTGCTGACAACATTTCTTTAAAACAGGTGCCAAATTCCAAAATACAAACCTGCAAAACAAAGTTTACTGTAATTATATTTACTTTCCGAACACTATAGTGAGGAAAAGTATTGTAATCATGTCAAAAATCCAAATTTGAGATTTTGATGTTTCTATATGTTTCGAGGTCCCCTTAGTCAGTTTTCACTATTTTTACGATGATGTATGTATGTATGTGAATGAACACGCTAGCGTCTAAACGCTTTGTTCGAATAAGCTGAAAGTTGGTATGTATATTGTAAGTCACCATAGTATGAACCCTATTGATTTTGGTGAATATAGCACTTATAGTTTTTTTACAGGGACACCAAGAAAAATTATTTATCATTATGGCTTATGGGACCAAATTTTTAAAAGTGTGATAGCATCTAAGCGCCTTATTCAATTGAGCTGAAAATTTATATGAATATTATAAATCACTGTTGCACTAACTATACGCATTTTGGTGAATCTAGTATTTATAGGTTTTTCAGGGACACAATGAAAAATTCTTTATCATTATGATCTATGGGCTCAAACTTCATTAGCGTTAAATAAAACATTGTGTAATATATGGAGAAAAATACTCAAACACTCTATTATGTTTTTCTCTCTTTTGTTTGTTTAACAACTCCGCTTTCTTTACTTTATCTACAAAGCTGTTAATTACTCAATGTTCGGAAAGTCGAGTGGAGTCACTTCAGATTTTTTTTTTTTTATTGGCATCATTTTTTTCTTAAATGATTAACATTTTTATTCTCAGTGCATTTACACTTAACAAATGAAAAAAAAAAAAAAAGATTTTTGATAATTTTGACTTCTTTTTTTTTTTTTTTTTTTTTTCTCACATTTTCTTCTTTTAGAAATTTTATTTTTAGTGTATTTGGTGATGAAGCTAATTGCATGATTCTATAGCAATTCTAAAATTTTCATTAGATTTTGGTATACTGTACAATAGTAATATAGTTAACAAGTCATCAAAGATATTTATTTTTATTTTATTTTTAATCTTATCAACTATATTTAAAAATTAATCTAAATGATCTTTATATTGTTCTGATATTCTTAAAAACAAAAGCTGCTTCATTAGTCGCCTTCATTGCAGGACCTTTGGATTCCTAAATATATTTTAATGTCTCAAACAATTCTTTAGATGTTTGCAATTCGTGACCTGAGTTAATTCCAGAGATGCCATTTTCTACGGTTTACCCGTAGTTTCTACGGAAAATAAAAAAAATATTTGAATAATTACGGACTACGGAAAAAACCTGTATTACTACGATTTTTAAAATTTCTTCTTAATTCAATTTCTTTATTACGCCAAAAGAGCGCTTAACTGATAAAACTGAGGTTTCTTTACCTATCAAACTCGCCAAGCAGAAAGCGATCACTACGTCATGCAGTGACGCAAACGAAAACACCTCCCTTAGAGAAGCGCAAGCGTGATAGGGCTCCGTACGAAGTACGAATGCTCTTTTTGGATCGTTACGGGAAGAACGGGGAAAAGAAAGAACGAAGTGCGTTTGAACTTTGGCAGATTGAAGAAGAGTACAGGTACAGGAGAAAAATTGCAGTAACCCTATCAACTGCACGTGCGGCGCCGGCGTGCATGCGACGCTACGCGATCGCGGGAAATACCCGACCCGGTTGTTGTTTGGATGTTACATTTCCTTTACTTCAGTTTCATATTAATTTGTTCAGTTGTATATCGGAAAACATTTACGTGTTTATTTTTCTTGTGAATCGTCTATTAAATTGAAAGATCAAGAAATGTTACTTTTATAGTGTTATACCAATTATATTAGAATGAGTTCAGAAAAACGATCGTTGTCTCCCGAACCTGAAAATGGGATATCGTCTGTTAAGAAAAAGAGCTGTCAGAGATTTAGAGAGTCATATGCATCCGAATTCCCATGTTTACGGGCTTCTAAGAAATCTGAGAATATGGCATTCTGTTCATATTGCTACAAAGATTTTAATATCGCACATGGCGGTCGCGATGACTGTCGGCGACACATGCTTGCTAAATCGCATATAGAAAATGCCAAAGCTGTACGGAACACAAGAGAGGTCTCAAGCTTCTTCAAGAATAATGATGATTTCAACGTCATTAATGCGGAATTACTATTCACTCGATTTATTATTGAGCACAACATTCCAATTGCAGCAGCTGATCATTCGAAACACTTATTTGTAAAGATGTTTCCCGATTCACGAATAGCTAAACAATTCAGCTGTGCAAGGACTAAATGTTCATGTTTGATTAAAAATATGGCAGAAAATACAGTTTCAGATCTTATATCAAAATGTAAGGATACGTGTTTTTCCTTAAGTAAGAAAGAATCAGACTGACTTCAGGCCTAATTTAAGCAGAGAGACATTAGAAGCACTATTAATTGAAAAGGTCAATATATTTTCATCAAATGAAGAATGCTTCAAAAAACAATTTTCGAAAAAAGAACTGTCAGGTGCTAAGAATAGTACAGTTGTTTATTCTAAAAAGAATATAGATGAATGAGTAGCTTCTAATCTTTTGTCTTGTATTCAAAAATGTGAAATTTAAAGTATTACAAATTAAAAATTGATGTTTCAACTTAAGGAAAATTCCCTTTATTTTTAAATGTGTACATTTACTTAAATTAAAACTGTTAACTATTTAATTTTCAGCAGTACTAAAGGTAAGTTAAAAATTTATATTTTTAATATTCTTTAATCAATTTACCTTGCAGAAACTTATACTTAATAGTTTGTCTTATTACTTAATATATTACAATATTTCTCATTTTATGTATATAAACATAGATATTACATGTATAAGATATTATCCAAATTTGTTTTTAGAGCATATCAATGAATTATGACTTATGAGTAATTCTAGCAATTTTGCTATTCTGATCCTTTATGCAGAAGTTAATAACAAATTGTTAGGTTGTGCAGCATAAAATTCATTGCTTAGATAATTCATAATTAATTTCATCATTTATTAAAACAAATTGTCAGACTCTTATTTATTATTTTAAAGGTGTATAACAAACTAACTTATTAGGGTTTCATGTATAAATCATTTTTGAGTGTATAACTTATAAAATATTTTAAAATATGAATTTGAATTTCCGTATATAAGACCAACCTACCAGACTACTGACAAGTACTCAAAACTACTGAAAAATTTCTCGTCTACTACTGAAAACTGTCCTACAAGGTTGGCATCTCTGTAATTCTGAGGAATTTATTGTGAAGATTATGTCAGCTGTGCTTTATCTTTGATAATTCACTTTGGTAATTCAGTATTGCCAGCTTCTGGTTTTGGTTTATATCCTGTTACATATTCCAATCCATCATTTTTAATCGGCACAGCTTCAATTTGAAATTTCCATGGATAATTTTCTTTATTAAAACTGGATTAGCTGTCTTTTTTTATTTGCTCTGAATTAGTGCTGTTTACTGACTTTTCTTGTAATGGAACTTTTAGGGTTAATTGTGATAATACTATAAAGCTTCATAAAATGATATTAATTTAAAATCAAATTATGAGCATGCTATGTCTTTGTGTGCACGCTGGGCTACCATTGAAAGTTAAGGAATTAGAGGTCTGGCCAAAGCATTATTACAAGCACATAAAAAAGCATTTAATTTAGACAGCAAGTTTATAAATACAATTCTTCTTTCGAAGAAGCAACTGCTGATCCATAGTTAGATATTTTTCCTTTCATTAAAGTGGTATGAAAATTACTGGATTAGAATTAGCATTGGCAAAATTATACATTAAAGTACTCTCTTAAAGGGACTTGGCAACATTGACAGTACCGCTGAAGTATGTTTCATATAAAAGCTTATTTCCATTTAATATTTATAAATTGAACTATATTAGGTTTGTTCAATAAAATATATATTCAGGCAACATTTTTATGGTTTTTGATGTATTTTTTAGAGATTTTAAATCTTTAAATTGTGTTTTCTCAGTTTGCATTTGTTCATAAATTTGTGATTTTCAAAATATTTCAATTTGTACACATACCGTAAAATTCCGATAGTAACCCTCCACACAAATATACCTTTTTCTGTAATTTTTAGATGTTTTCCTTTCCCCAAAACCTTCTGTTCTCTTGGCTATTATAATCTGAAGTTTTTCCTAAAATTTCAGCTTTTTAAAAGTTTCCAATAATATCACACCTTCTGATTTTAATGATTTTTATTTATAAAGGAAAGGGGTGTTATAATCAGAATTTTACGGTATTTAAGAAAAATACTTTTTTTTTTAATGCTCAATAGAACCCACCTAAAAGAATTAGGGCTAGGTTTTGCTATATCTTTAAAAGAAAAAATATTAAAAATAAAATCCAACTTAAATCTTTTTTTTTTTTCCCAAATTTTTACATAGACATGCATTTTTTAATTTTTTTTCTTAAAAACTAATCAATAAATTTCAATACTCATCCCCAATTCTTTTAAGTTGGTTCTATAAACATCGAAAAAAAAAAAAAGAAATCAAGTCCTTTATTAATTATTTGTAGAAGTTTAATCATTTTGAAAATCACGAAGTCATGAAAAAAGGCAAACTGAGAAAACACAATTTTAAGATTTCAAATCCATAAAAAAATTATCAAAAACCATAAGAATTGTTGCTTGAATATATATTGTATTAAACAAAATTAATATAGTTCAATAAGTGAGAGAGAGTTTTAAATTATTATACTGATTCTGTTCACAGTGTAATGTTGTTATTTACCATGTTTTTATTAACTTCTATTCTTGTTTGTTCGTTTGTCCGATACAAATCTGGCAATCGAATTTTAACTAACTTCCTTACTAGCTAAACATTTGAAACTTTTACAATAGCTCAGAACCCGATGACAACATGATACTTCGAAGTCCGATTTTTGATTAGTTTTCTTATAATTAATTAAAATATGAAAATAATAGCATTAAAATAGCAGCTATAATTTAATTGTTGCCAAAAATAATTTACGAGTTCATTTTCTTTCGACATAAAAATAAATACATTTAATTAAACGTGAACATTAAAAAATTATAAAAAGTTAAATTATGCATCTCACAATAGTTGACGTCATTATCAAAATTTTATGCACATTGATAAGAGCTCAATGATTCATCAGAAAATTTGAAATATGGTTAAAAAGTTTTTTTATCTTATAATTATTTTTTCATTTAATACTGTTTTTATCCTTTTCTTTCCCTCAGTAAAATTTTTTCGCTTTTAATATATTGTTTTTATTTATTATTTATTTATTTATTTATTTATTAGTTAACATTTGAAATTGAATGTAACTGCTTTACTCCAATTATTTTTTAAATGAGAGAATTAGAAATTATATTGTATCCTTGCAGTGAATTTATTGTTTCTGGATTGCTATAACAAATCTAATAGTAAAAACATTTCTGTAAAATTTATTTAAAAAAAAAATAACGTAACATACTTCATGAGGTTTTACAGCATTAAAAAATTGCACTGGTATTTCTTAAGATTCATATCTGAAATAATATTCTTTCTTTATTTATAGGTTTTATAAGCTTGATAGTAGCTATAATTGTGTTGGGTGTTTGCTCTTATTTTGGAGTGTACACAAATTGGGGTTATGATAAAATCAGACCTTTAGCCATCAGCATTGCATTGTATTGCGTCTTGTACTCATTGGTTTTGCATGCTGTTTCATTAATTCATGGTGAATGGGAAAAAGAAAGTACAGGTACGCCATTTACTTATTGTTATTTTCTTTCAAATGATGTATTTCACTGTAACTTAATGAATTTTTATTATTACAGTCCCTGTTCTTGGAAGTTTCTTCAATGGCGTCTATTTTAATCCATACCTGTTTGGAAAAGTTGATATTAAAACAACCTTTATTCGGGCTGGTTTTGTTGGAAGTGTAAGTATTTTTATTTAATTGTTTATTTATAATTATTAAATTGTTACTGCATGATACATATAACAAACTCAAATGTGGCTGTGTAATATTTTGTATAAAAAAAAAAATTCCTAAACGTAAAATTCCACAAGCAGTGTACCTGCAATAGCAATCGATGCCTTACATTGAAGCTGTTCCAAAAACTGAAAGAGATAATTGAATAATGATAATTTTTATTTAAATTTTATTTTATTATATACCAGTATTGGTCAGTACTTTGAACTAGGACAATACTGAAAACATATATATATATATATTTTAACCTGTTCTGACTTTGTTTAATAAAAAGGAAAAACCTTTTTAAAAATAAAGAAAAGAGGATAATGAATTTGGCAAAAAAAATCAACATAGTTGCAGACTGAAATGCCACAACTAGTAGGCTATCCACCATTAAATTTGAACCATTTACCTTATCCTAATTTACTTATTATTTTTATTAAGGCCAGTTTCATATTTTAGCCTTCATGCAATTTTATACCTTTTCCAATACAGCAATCTCCATACTGCAAGTTTACCTATCAACATTGTCTGATATTTTGAACTGAAATAATATTAAAATTGCATTAAAATAAAAAAAAAAAGGAAAGGGAGATTCTCTCTCTCTTTTTTATTTATCTATTTATTTTAATGATAGCCATTTCATGTCAAGTAATACAATAACTAGGCTTGAGTATTTCAAATAGTGATAATCAAATTCTTATTTCTATAAATTTACATGACAATAAACGAGTCTTTGCAGTTAGTTGAGCTTGTACATATGATTTTGAAAACTTTAAATAAGTAAGTAAATAAATTTATTGTTGCAATAACATTATTTTAATGTATTATTGTTGAATTTTTATCAGAAATTATTTGCATTTTTATTTTACTCTTAAAACTACTTTGTAATTTACCCGAACGATATAGTTCTTAAATATTTTTCTTTTTAATGCAAAGTATGTTGGTGCCACGTCGTTTTCCTTTTTGTGTGTGTGTGTGTGTGTGAAAGTGAGTTTATGAAAGTGAGTGTGTGAGTTTATGCATATTTTCACTTATTGTCCTTTTCCCACTCCCATGCCTGATGCTTAGAGTAGAGTGGTACTAAATTGACCCACAGATTGTGATTTGGTAAACACCCAGTTCTTCAGCATTACCTTATCACTTATTTTCTCTCAGCCACAAGGATTGTCAGCCCTATTTTAACACTGAGCACGTTGAGTCAGCATTTATGCAGAGGTTCCCATGGTCACTAGAAACATGGCTGAAGAAATGTAAAATAACCTTCTTTCCCACCTTGCCAAAAAGAGAAAAATCTATATTGATTTACAACATCACCTTTTTTTTAATAATGTATCTAGGATGAGAAAAATTACCAACATGAGTGTATATAAATAAAGGTAGGCTTGAAAAAAATCCACTTACCACATGGCAACTAAGTAAAATAAATCAGTGACTTAAAAACAACTCACACCTCACTTTCCTTGCCTTTGCAATTAAATGTAAATTAGGTCAAACAGTGAAAAAATTATCCTGCATTTCTGAAATCACCATAAAAATATGAAGATTTTGAACATTAGACACAAAGAGCAAGAATATAATTGAGTATTTCAGGGATCAGTTTTGAAAAAAGTATGCATTCTGTTTCTTAGCAATGAAATAATTATGTATTTCTGCAAATGACAGCAGATTTTGGAAATCAGATCTGAAAAAAGCTCAAATTCTGTCGATTGCTAGTGAAATAAGTGTCTATTTCAGTTAAGGTTAAAGAAAAAAAAAAAAAAACAATTATATCAGCAGCTGACTGCAATTAAACTTTTTTTTACCCCTATGATGAATAATTCAGTTATGGCAACTGGCTGCAAAAACATAGCCTATTATTTGCCAGTCAACCAAAATAATAATAATATATAAATAAAATATTAGTCGATTATGAAAACGACATTTTTTACGGGGAAAACTCAGATTAAAATACAAGGACCTTCACACAAGTTACAGATTTTAAAACAGACTTTTCACAATTTCATTATCTGTGGACTCAAGCTAAAAAATGCCAGTTACCTGATGACTGTTTAAGAACTTAAAATTTCTATTTGTGTAAATTAGTGAAGTAATATCAATATTTATAGTGAAATTGAATATTTCATATTGATTGTGGTTAATTTTTCATGATATGTGAAAAAATGTTTGGGTGATGTTCCAATTATAAATATTTCGGGAATGATTAATTAAAGACAGTTATCAAAATATAATTAATATTTCAAGAAGTAGTATGAATTTTAGATACCTTAAATTTAAATAATTTTCATTTGAAAAAGAAATGATTGTAGATAAACACTTAATTACGTTGTATTATCAAATAAATGCAATAACCCTAACAACAAATATTTTGGCGATCTATATGAATTAAATTGAATTCTGTCATTCAGGAATTGCTTCTTAATGCATAAAATATCAAATGGATAAATAAGTAAATGAAAAATGTTTACCACAAGGAAGAATCACAAGATGATCTCATTCTTTTATTAAAAAATTAATATATTGAAGATTCACACAAATAATGAAGAAACTAATCATTGCAAGTAATGCATTTCTTGATTACACACACGTGGATAATAAAAAAAAATGAGAAACACAAAACTGGTAAAACATCCTTGATAAAAGTTATTTAAATGAGTTTATGATAAATTATTACCATAGTAAGTTCAGCTTTTAAAATGATTTGAAAATTCGTATTTCTCCATTTAGCATAGTAGAAGACAAGATATTAATAAATATTAGCACCTTCTCCATTTTCTTAATTGCTCCCTTTTAGCTCGTGTTCACACTACTTCAAATGCAGAGAAAGGATTTTACTAATAATAAAATAAACTGTATTTTTTATATTTTCTCAAGTCCATGATATTTCAGTAATTATTAGATGAAAAAGCTCATTCTAGACTCTGATGCAAAAAGATGTAAATTCGCACTTTTCATACACCAACACCAATTTGTGCTCTAACCATTTCCATTGCACAAGTCTTTGCAAAAAACATTCGATAATTATTTTTTCATACTTGAGAGATGAGCTTGTAATTAAACAAACTTAATTCTTTATTGCATCATGTAAAGGTGGAAATTAAGAAATTTGGTTGGTGGCCACTGGCCACTAGCCTTCATTTTTTTAGTGGCCACTTTTAAAAAGTTAGTGGCCACTGGCCACTCACTGATAAAAGTAAAAGTAAAATTTTCTTTTCTTTTCTTTAATTTTTTCAATGTTCAGTCTCGACAAATCATTAAGAAAATAATTAAGGTAGTCAACTTTTTGAAACTCATCCACAATAATACATTTCTGATAAATTTTAATAAATGAAATAGGAATAGATTTACATAATTTATACTATGAATGTAAGAAAATACTATTCAATACAAAATTCATATGTTTAAAATGCTCTTTTGGTTATATTATTTTATAATAGAAAATTTCTGATTATATTGCCCCTTCACTATCCTAAATGGTGTCGATTTTCTACTTTTTCAAAAAAAAAAAAAAAAAAAAAACATCTTTGATTCATGAAAATATATTAGTATATGTAAATAAAAAAAATATTTTTTTAATAATACTTTTTTATTTTGCAAGTTTCTTTTTCCTTTTTTTTTTCATGTAACAAATGAATTATAAATTAATTTTTCTTTAATAATAATGAATTTTTAATAATTTGCAATTATAATCCCCCTCTCTAACTGAATTTAGAGAGTGTGGCTGTACAGACATTTTTTAAAAACTATCAATTCGTGTTCAGGACACCCCAAAACGTGTAGATCCGTCAAAAAACGGAGGTCGAAAATTTTCGCGAATCCAGTACTTTCTCTATATTACATATAGAAGAAAGTAAAAAATAGTTCATATGCAATAACAAATATTAAATAATATGTAGTAAATAAATAAAATATTCAATAAATTATGCATTCTTCTGATTAAGAACTAAAAATATACATACATATATACATTTTTTTTTTTTTTTTTTTTTTTAATAATAACAGAAAACGCACTTACCTTTTTCCACAAAAAGATGTTATTTTTACAGAATTATCTGTAGCTCCACGTTCACTACCACTACGGTTGCTTTGTGATTCAGGATTTTCTTTAAACCTCTTCATATTAAAGCAATAAATCCAAAATTTATATTACTATATAAAGCTTGTTTTAAAGATTGAAATTTCGAGAAACCACGCGTATGACTGAATGCGATACGGCCGTTGGGAATGGATAGAAATGCCAAGTTTCAAAAGAAAGTGGTATAAAATAACAAAGAAAATGCGTCGAATGACATTTTTAATTTTTCTGCGAACGTAATACAATCGGAGTTTCAGCCGATTGATTATCTCACGAGCTTCCTTATCGTCTCTGTCTCCCGAAAGTCGGCCGAAACTCTCATTTTGATATTTTTTAAAAATCAAAATCTAATACTTTTATAGAAAAATGGAAAAAAGCCATACGTTTTTTTAGTATATGAATAAGACTACCTGCCAATTTCCAGTGTTTACTGTTAAAATTGACTTCCGAAAATGTCTGTAAGTGGTGATGTTAGATTTGAGAAAGCCTGAATTCGAGGCGCACGGCGCGTTTACTGCGAAAACGCCGCCGCGCAATCCAAGTTTGCATTGGAAAGAAAATTCTGTAAAGAATGGGTATGGGTAGAAGAATTTTAAGTGTTTACTATTAAAATTGACTTCCGAAATATGTTTGCAAGTGGCGAGGTTAGATTTTAGAACAGCCTGAATTCTTTGCGCGGCGCGTTTACCGCGAAAAAGCTGCCGCGCGATCCAAGTTTGCCGTGGAATGGGGTATATTTTATAAAGAATGGGTAGAAGAGAAGTGGCCACTGCAGTGGCGACCAAAGGCAATTTCTTTAGTCGCCACTTTTAAAAATCTAGTCGCCATGTGGCGAGTGGCGACCGCTAATTTCCAGCTTTAGCATCATGTCTTGAAGATTTTAAGGTTACAACAAAATAACATTTTTAAAACGCTGAAATCATTCTAAGCTTTTCACAGTCTTCATTCCAGAACTTCCTTGTTGATTCACCGAACTTTGCACTCTGGCCGAAGACAGGCACACCAGCGATATGATGGAGTGTGCATGAAAATTGATATGCTTGAAAAAAATTTCTAAATCCTAAAAAGCTCTAGTTTAAAAATAAAATTGCGCTAAGAAGTTAGCAAATTTGAATTAAGCAGCATTTTATAATAAGCAATACCTTTCCGTTAATGACTGGACACTTTCGATTTCAGACATTTTTTAAAATTTCTCAAAAAGTATTAAACAAATCATCTTGAAATTTCAGGAGTGTAAAGAACATGTTATACCTCATGCATTTCAGTTTAAGTTTTGTGCTGAAAGTGAAAGAGGGACCAGTAAAAAAAAAAATAAAAAAAAAAAGTGTTGGCATCACCCTGTAAAAAGTAATGCTTGAAATGCAATCTGGCTGTAGCATGTGATTATGGGGCTCTTCTTTATTAGCTGTATAAATTTTTCTGTCTCTACCGCATGTAATCAGGGAGATATAGAGGTTTCTTTAAAAAAAATTGTAAACTTTTTTAGCAGTAACGTGCAAGCTAAGTATTAAAAACCCCTAAACTACACACAGAACTATTTTCAGGAAACTTGACATACAATATTAGACACAGCATACTGCAATCAAATTGAAAAAATATTGTAAATCTAATGAAATATGAGAGTATTTACTAAATAATTTTTGACTGCACATGCGTAAGATTTAGCGAAATTTTATTAGCATAATTTAATAGCCAAATGCATTGAGCTACTTATATAAAAATCCCAAACAAATATCGTGTAAACTCAGGGATTAATCCAGAACGAATTTAGTGCCGCTTTGCGGCACTTTCACAAAATCAATTTTCGGCGATGCGGTACCTTCACAAAGTCAAATTTCGGCGATGCGGTACCTTCACAAAGTCAAATTTCGGCGATGCGGTACCTTCACAAAATCAATTTTCGGCAAAACGGCACTTGTTCAAAGTCCATTCTTGGTGATTAAAAAAAAAAAAAAAATCTTGCTTAAAACTTATATTTTCCTTATATTTTTGGAACATCTCGCTCCGAAGAAGAAAAATCAAAAATCCTTTATAACCCTTTTCTGCTGTAAAGAAAAAGAATCAATCCTGTACGATAAACACACTCCAACACAATCGGTCGGCTCGAAAACAAAAACAAAGTTCCGAGACGCGAAAGCGAAGTTCCGATTCCTATACAAAAAGATTACTAGTAAAAAGTGTCGCATAACCGAATCTCATCATTGAATCACTTCACTGCATAACGGATCGCCAATGCGTGCCCTGTATCAAAGCTCAGCGCTCAGCCAAAAAATACGAAATTCTGAAAATGGTCGAAAAACCACATTCTTTCAAAAAATCAAAAAGTATTTCTCTGCAATATGATAAACATACAGAGGCGACTATCTCCCCCCCCCCCCCTCAAAAAAAAAAAAAAAAAAAAAGAAGAAGGAAAAAAGAAACTATGTTCCTAGACGAAAAAAGAAAGTTCCGATTCAAAAAGGTCACAGTAAAAAGAGTCCATACTACGAATCGCATCCTCACTATGAATCGCCAACTTCAAAGCTTAGCCTCCGTCTTTTCTGCTGCGTTCTAAGTTCATTAGAAGAAATAAAATGGTTGAGCAAATGTGATTACAGTAACATGTTATTGTCTGTATATACGATTCAAGAATCTTTATAAAGGGTCTAAATCCATAAAGAATTTCAGTGAGATTTTACTGTTCTATTGCTTTTTGAAAACATAAAATTTAAAATAAATTATCACATTTTCTTTTGGTTAAAAAAATATTTTTTTTCAGATGATTAATAAAGTTGAAAACTGTCAATAATACAATTTTGACCAGTCCTATCTTGTGTGCGTTTAAGTTTTTACTTATTTTAAATGTAATTTATTTATATATTTATTCTAGCTTTTAACAACTTGACTTAACATTTTCTGGATCAACATATATGCAATTTCTTAGTCTCCTACTGTAATAAAGTTTATTATTACAGATGAGAAATGAGGTATAAAAGAAGTTAGTAAATTGAGTAAATTAATGCCGCGGATGCGCTATAGCTCGTAAATTACGCAAAAGATATCAAAGGCGGGAGCAAAATATACTAATATAGTGCCTAGGGGACGCACAATAAATATTCAACCTCAAACGGATTTTTTTTTTGTGTGTGGAATGAGCGTTTTGTAAAATCGTTCACATATGCGTTTGAATTTTTTTTTTTTTTTTTTTTTTTTGACGCCGTTTCGATTTTACGATAACAATTACTTAGATTATAAATGATTTCTGCAAGACAGTTGGACATTTCACGGTGACTTCCGAAAACGCGTGCTCATTTGTCCAATATTTAATCATAGTAAAAATATCTATTATATTTAATAATAAAATCACTGATGTGCTGGTAATAAAATAAATAACGATCAATATTCCGTTATCTCTTGACTTGGCTAAATGATAATAAACACACCCTACTCCTAACACAACACGTTGCTCTTTGACCTTGAAGCAGGCTGCAGACAGACTAATGTAACTCTCATCTGTACATCTTTATTTCTTTTGAGAGTTAAGAACTAACTATAAAAAGGTATAATATTAAAATTTATTAACATTATACAAAATCATAGGATATTTATCTTTCTTCTTTTAATAATTCCCCTTACCCCCTAAAAAACTGAAAAATACAGGTTTTAAAAAAAATCCGGAGTGCATTTTTCCTATTTTATTATTTAATTCGCTAAATTAAGTACAATTTGCTTTTAAGGAGTAAAAATAGCATGTGACATGTTTCTTATATTATCAAAAACCAATTTTCACAAATCTGTAAAATTCAAAATTGCCGCGATCCTTACAATTCCGGATTTAAGAGGACCATGATAAATTATTACTTCAATAATTATTTCGGTAATTATAATCTAATAATGTTTTACTAAATGATGAAAATAATATACATTTTTTAATATTAATCGCGCTGGTCGCTGTTAACGTCTGGTTGTTCCAGTGAAATGAAAGGCATGAACATAGCTACCAACTTTTCCGTTTTTTCCGGAAACGCCATACCTCAATTTTTACTTAATTTTGCATTCAATAGAAGAACGTATTGGTTTCGTAATTTTTTTTTACTTCCGGTTTTCGATGGTTTTACACGTTTTGATAGGTCCTGAACAAGATTTGATCATTTTTAGAAAATTCTATTTGTGTGGGGCAAGAATTTGTGGCGATGGCGACTATATCTCAGGAACTAGAGTACACAATTTCATATGAATTTATATATAGTTGCTCTTATGAACATGACATGCTTTATGACATGAATTAGTGTCTATCAAATTTTGGTGCAAATCGCTCAACAGGTGACAATACGATTTTTTCCATTTAAGGGAAGACTATATCTCAGGTTGTATTGTATATACTCAATCAAAACTTGATAAGTGAGAAGGCCATTATGAAAAATTATGCTCATTCAATTTTGGAGCATATCGACCGACAGGGGGCGCTGTTATACTGCAGTTTTCCCCTTGAATGGGAAGACTATATCTCATATTTTTTTCCATTTATTGCACAAAACTTGGTATATGAAAGGACAACTGAAATACTATGCGGATTCAATTTGAGTACGTATCGGCCGACAGGTGGCGCTGCTGCGCGCATAAATAGAAGGCTAATTTTCAACTTATATGACATATAAATGTGCCAAAACGCATATTGACTTAATTTGGTGTATATCGGCCTGCAGGTGGCGCTGTTATTACTCACCTTTTGTGATTTTCCACGTGGCTACATTTCAGCATCTGTTGATTAAATTTGCATCAAATTCCACAAATAAAAATATTTATTGTAAGAAGCTATGATTGAATTTTTGTGCATGTTAAACAGTAAGTGGCCCTGTGATTTAGAATGACACAGAAGAAAGTTTTGGGAAGGCCATAACTGACTATTTTTTTTATATAATTTTTAATTAATTTAATCGTTAAATAATAATTTAAAAAAAAATAATTTCAGTTTTATTTTAGAAAAGTGGTGAAAAATGTTACTTAAAAATTCAAAATATTGACAATTTTTGTAATCAAACATTAGCTTATCTCAAAATGTTCTTTGCCTTCCTTTTTTTTTTTTTTTTTTTTTTAATGGCATTTTATATCACTGAAAATAAAATGTATTTAGTTAATATATACATGTATAGCTATTATATTGTACTTTCTTTTGTTCATTTTCCCTTTCTGCTTCCAGAACAGACTGGGCTAAATATTTTCAGTTGTTTCTTAACAGCAACAACCTGATACATAATAGTTTTAAGAAAATCTCAAAAAGAGCTGATGAAAAATTCATAAAAATATATCTTTTAACTACAATAAGATAATTTTTATTTATATCTTTATAATATATAAGACCCATTTTTTTTAAAAGAAGGATCCAGGATTTTGAAAGCCTAGCGGTATCACACAGCACAATTAACGTTTTTTAGAACATTAAATTTAAATTTCAGGAGAGATAAATTCAATTTATATTTATATGTAAAAGTACTAAAACTTTACTTTTAAGTACATTATAAAGTCTTTAAAATGTTCTTATTGCTTGTAAAGGTAAAAAAAAAAATCTAGTAATCCATTATCCCAAATACCCTGAAATTGGACGTTTAGCTTTTCCTTCGTTACTGTTTAAAAATTGTCAAAGTGATACAAAATGAGACAGGGGTCGATCCAGGTTTTAATTTTTGGGTCCCTTTTTTGTGAAAAACAAAATATTTTTGTGAAATTTTTATTTATTTTTGTGAAAAAGTAAAATATTGTGTAAAATTTTTCGTTTTTACAATCACTTTATGTAATGTTTAATATCAAGTTAATAGTTTCGTTGAGCCAAATTAAGGCATTAATTAAAAATAATACTGAAAATATGAAAACATTTAATAAAAGGATCATTTTTATAAAACAAAATCTTGTGAAGGGTCCCTTTGTATGGATTTGAATTTTGTGAAGGGTCCCTTTTTATGAATTTGAATTTTGTGAAGGGTCCCTTTTTACTATGTGGAATTTTGTGAAGGGGCGGGCCGCAAAAGGGACCTAAATTTTGCCTGGATCGTCCCCTAATGAGAGGAGGGAGAAGGTATTTATAACAGTTTATATTATAGCATTTGGTATGGTGAATACTATTTGCTTATTAGAGAATAAAGTATTTATCCATTGCTGGTTGAGATCTTTAAAATTTATGATTTTTGAAACGGGTCTATATTATATGTGATCGTGATGTCTTGGATGGTTTGAAATGTCACGTAATATGCATACTCAAATACTTTACAAAAAAATTATAAATAGCTTCAATTTAGGTATTTACTCAATCAACATAAATATAATTATTTTACAACTTTT
This sequence comes from Salticus scenicus, assembly GCA_963930645.1. Lineage (NCBI taxonomy): Eukaryota > Metazoa > Arthropoda > Arachnida > Araneae > Salticidae > Salticus > Salticus scenicus. The sequence continues at coordinate 72,659,391 of OZ005659.1, forward strand.
ATATTTTTATTGGTATTTTAAAACTGTATAAATTACTTTGTGCATTTCAGTTATTTGTTCACTAGGCATTTTTAATTTTCACAAATTAATAAAAAAAAAATTCACAAATTATTTACAAAATTCACAAATGGGGTACCATTTTCAAAAACCTGGATTAACCCCTGAAACTTAAAAATTTTTATATCATTGAATGAACTGAATTTCAGCTGTTCACAAAAATAAGAAATTAATAAGTTTTTTTTTTTTTAAATATTTATTTACAATCAGTGAAAACTGTGTTACTATTCATTGAATCAAAATAAAAATGTGCGTAAAACCCCTTATAGTTTAGCTTTTTTTCGAGACAAACTGAATAGCAGTTCATTCTATGACGTAGAAGTTAATAATTATTCAGTAAGTATGCTGTGTCTAATATTGTATGTCGAGTTTCATGAAAATAGCTTTGCTCTGGGTTTTTACCTTGCATGTTATAGCAAAAAACACGAAAATAGTTTTTGCAATTTTTTAAAAGAAACCCTTATATCTCCCTGATTACATGCGGTAGAGACATAAAAATTTATACTGATAATAAGGAAGAGTCATGTAATCACATGCTACAGCCAGATTGGATTTCAAACACTACTTTTTACAGGGTGATGCCAAACACTTTCTTTTTTTTTTTTTTTGTCCCCCTTTTACTTTTGGTGCAGAAATGTATGACGTATAATATGTTCTTTACACTTCTGATGTTTCAAGATGATTTGTTAAGTACTTTTTGAGATATTTTAAAAAACGTCTGAAATCAACAAGTGCCCAGTCATTTGTGAAAAGGCAGTGTATGTTCTATTTAAATTAAAAACTAAAATAACAACTAGCTTAGAAATGAAATTAATTTTGTTTTGTAATTAACTTGTTACACAAAATTTAGAATCAAAGTTAAGTTAGTTTCATTTTTTGATAACAGATCATTCAAGCTACCTGCTTTATACCAAAAACTCATGCGATTCTTTGTCGTCAACATTACTTTGTTTAAACTCAAATGTTTCTTTTTTCTTACTTTTTCTTTTAATAATTTATGTTGTGAGCTAGCTACATGTCAATTTACCACTTCTTTCTGTAGAAAAGCAATTTCTTTTTGAACTGTGAACAAACAATCCCATATAAATATGTTTATTCTTTAAGTACATGTTGGATAAAACCATTGTTATTTCATACAGATAAGTGTAAAACATTTTAAAGCAAAAACATAAATAATTAGAAATATTTTTCATTAAATGTCACCCTTTAAAAATAAGTTTCTGTAATGAAAAAAAAAAAAAAAAAAAAAATCTCATTTAATGGTTTGCCCCTTTATTACTTGAGTTATCACTAGATTTTATCTTCAGTAATTTATAAGATTTCATCTTTTAGTCTTGAAGATAATTTTTTTTTTTTTTTAATACCTACAACTAAATAGAATTAATTATTTAATTAATCTGATTATTTTATTAAAAGCAAAATTTCATAAATTTCTAAACTTGCACATAAATTAATGCTGATACAGAGCGCACATTTCAAAATTGCCCACTATTATAGCTTCAATGAGAAAATTCTCGATTATTCTCGAGAATTTTACAACTCTAGTTTTGTACATGCCTACAATAAATATTTTAGAAATTAAAGCTGAGGTCAAGTTTTTTTTTTTTTTTTTTTTTTTTTTTTTACGCTATTTGTAATAAATTATTGTAAATTAAAAGAATTTGAAAATTGGTAAAGAATAATTTCTTAATTTAATGCAAATTTTACTCTAGTTAAATGAACTAGTGTAAAAAAATTTTAGATGTCATCATCATATCTATTATTGAGTATGTTTTCATTTATTTAATCCTTCATTTATTTTGCAGATTTTGATAAATTTGAGCATTCTTCTGAAGTACTTTTTGATGAAAGGCTACCTAACGGTTCCATTAACTGTATCTGCTGGAATGTCTGCTATCTTTATTTTAGATTATTTTGTTCGTGAGGTAATTTCTCTGATTTAAAAATATTCAACTTAAGATAGGTAATCTTTATGATTGTAATATTTTCATTTTCATTTTTATTTTTTTTATTCCAGGAAAAAATGCTTAGTACCGCTACATACACAAGTGATAGTGTTGGATATGGATTTATAATGACTACTGGCTTTTTGATCCCAATTGGTTTGAATTTACCTCTTGTTTATTTGTTCATCTTTGAACAAAATGCACATTTGGTTCCACATTGGTGTTCAGCTGCAATGGTGGCTCTCTTTGGTAAGCATTTAATTTATTACAACTAAAAAGAAAAAAAGAAAGAAGTTCTTGATACTATTTGTTCATATTTTTAATGATGTAGATACTTGCTATTACTGTTTAGTTTTTCTTAAAATAAAAAATGTACTTATGATTTAGGAAAAGATGTAGAGGTGATTTCTTGGTTATATTTTGCACTTTCATAAAAGTGGTAGTTGACAAGGGTTCACATTCCTCATGGAAAACCTGGAATTTTTAGGAAATCAGGATTTTGGTTCTATATCTCAGAAAATCTCAAGGAAAATGAAAATTTCTCCACCCCTCTCTTACATTTTTACCTTCTTCTATATGTAATATAGAGAAAGTATTGGATTCGCGAAAATTTTCAACCTCCGTTTTTTGACAGATCTACACGTTTTGGGATGTCCTGAACACGAATTGACAGTTTTTTAAAAATGTCTGACTGTCTGTGGTTTCTTGTTTTCACCGTATCTCACGAACCAATGAATGAAATTCAACCAAACTTGGTATATAGTTGGACCCTGGCGGGGGCATTGTGCTGTTTAGATTTGGGTATCAATAATAATTAGAAACAAGCTTTGGTAGTGGCTAATTCTAATGTCGTTTGGTAGTAATGATCAAAGGTTAAAAGATCTTATAAAATTATAAGATGTGGCTTGTACAACATTTTATTAATGATGATAGTCTTAGGCAGATAGGTAGACAGCCTGGTTCCTACTCTGCCCACTAATCAAGGACGTTCCAGCTTTCATGGTGGGTGGTAGGGGTTCTTCTGTCTGATGGAGGATCATTTCCCCTAAAAATAGATAAATAAATAACTTATTTAAAAAAAAACTTTGAAATGAAAGTTTTTAAAAGTATTGTTTAAACATTTTTTATGGCATTATTTAAAAAAATTTTCATTAGGTTTTTCATAAAATTCTTTAATATTGTGTTTTATAATGAGTCACAAATTAAAATGCAAAATAATTCTATTCTACTACATAGTTTTCGGATGATATATCATCATTACAAAGCTGTACCGTAACGAATAAAATAAAAGCAGAGCTTAAGCATGTGCAGTTTTGTAGAAGCTCCACTGTTCCAAATGATTAGTGAAATTTATCTCTGGTCAGTACATACTTAGATGGTTGAATGAAAAAAAAATTTTTTTTTTTTTTTTTTTTTTTTGCCTGTGTTATATCCAGATGTGTTGAAGAAGATGATATTCAGTTTATTGATACCTTTTTCTACTGTACCTCACCTTGTGGAATCAAGCTTTAGTGCTATTAATCATATTATGACCAGGGTTTAACCTGGCAAAAAAGTTACTTTAGCATTTTAGCGAAAATAGGCAAGCACTATTTTCAAAAGTTAATTCTTTGGATACCATTGATTTTTTTTACTTAGCTTTGTTATCCTCAGTTTTATTTTCTATTCTTTTGTTCATTGATGATTTTAACCAAGCATCCATATTTGTGACTTTAAAAAAATGAATCAGGGAAACTATGTTTTGATTTTAACAATAGAAAAAGAGGTACTCATATCATATGTGTAAAATGAAAAAGCAATTGAAAAATTAAGTAAAGTGTAGTGGTAGATAATCGTGAAATACTAGTGCTAAGAATGCTTCTATGAATCAAATTCTGAATTCTGACGTACTTTTAAATATTTTTGCATTTAAATTCAATCAAAATTAAAAATAAATCCAAATTACTACATAAATAATCATTCCCTAAAATTTCAGTCCTTTCGTAGTTTTTACCTGCAAATATTACAAAAAAAAAAAAAAAAAAAAATCCGAGTTATTATAGAGATATTTTAAACAGTTATCCAGTTTTAGCTTTTTAGCGAAATTCTGACCAACATGTTTTAGCAAAATATGATACCTTTTAGCAAAATGCTAAAAAAACTAATGGCAGTTTAAACCCTCATTATGACCGAAGAAAGAAACCGCCTGAGATCTTTATTTATCCCTTACAAAACTGGAGCCAGATATCCACTATTTCATCAGACTTCATGTTTTTATGTGTGCTAAGTACAAAGAAAAAGATAGTGTGGGATTCAGTGTCTTAAATAAGCGTTATTTACAGACTTGAAAGATGTTTTCAGCAATTTGTGAAACAGTGTCTAGCCTTAAATTGTTTAGCAATGACTTAGGTGAGTGCATCTCCAACTTTGTACTCTTTGGTTTTATGGTGTCATATAAATTCTAGAAAACAATACTAAATGCCCTAACTTCACCTATTGTTTTCCATCAATTACTTGAACACATCCTAGAATTTAATTAGACAATTTGGTGTCGAAGACAGTAAAATGAACTAGGCCTTCACTTAATTGAAATCCTAACTGTTCAAATAATGATTTCAAATGTATAAAATTTATTTTTTGATTTTAGAATTTCACTTAACTTTTATTTTTAGTTTTACATTTTTTTCTTTTTCTTTTTTTGTTAAATATTATTCTCTAAGCTGTCATTAATTTTACATAATAATTTTCCTAATTAAAAGGCATATATGTTAGTTTATTTCAGAATTTTATTTTTACAAACAAAATAATATTTAGATTCTTTGTTTTCGTGAGGGAGAGGGGGGGGGGGAAAGCTTAACTATTAAGCTCTGTTATTTAATCAATATTAAGTGTATGATTTTTTATTTTTTTCAGTTGTTGGATATTATATTTATATGTCATCTGGTAACCTGAAACATAATTTCAGAAGCAATCCCTTCAGTCCTTCTTTATCAGGTATTTTATAAATAAATTTGTAATATGATTGTTTAAGTTATGCTTCATTAATGTTGCAAGATAAGATTATACAAAATATATTTTCAGAGTACTTTTTTATGTTTTAGAAATTGATTTTATTATTCTTCAAGAAATTTGATGTAATGCATGATTGTTAAATTATTATTTTAAAAAGTAATTCTTCATTAAATTGAAACTAGTTATTTTCTGAATTTTATATCAGCAATTTCTGAAATATTAAAATTATTATAAAGTTTTAATTAAAAAATATATTTAAAAAACAGGGTTCCCACTAGGTCCGTTTTTTTGCTTCTAGTCCGTTTTTTTGCTACTTGGTCCGTAAAGTCCGTTTTTATGGACAATTAACCGACCATGAAGTTTATATCGATGCTCAGCTAAATGCCGAAAATCGTTAAAATATTAATTGCAAGAGCCGATTTTTTTAAGTCGATCGTTTTATATAGAAACAAAATTTAAATAGATTTAAGACAATGTACTAATATCTTATACTATACAAGGGTTAGAACTTTTCGCCAGCCGCAAATTTCCTGTTTTTTTTTTTTTTTTTTTTTTTTTCAAAAACTTGTAACTCTTTCTATTTTTTTTCTCTGAAAAGTGAAATTCTTTGATTAGTCATCGAATTTGTTTAGAGCCGAAATTCGTTCTCGCAAAATGGCGAGATTCGCGTCCAAATTAAAAATATCTGTCATCAAAAATTCCGCAAGCAGTGAAATGGTGATTTATTTCGGCGATCACTTGCAATATTATCACATGTTTTAGGAATCTACTTTGAAAAAAAAAAGCGCGAATTTTATCAATTAGCAGTGAAATAATCGCGTATTTCAGCGTAGGTCGCAAAATTAACTATTTTGGGAATTCCCTTTGAAAAACAGCGCTTATTTTATAAGCTAACTAGTAAAATAATCGAATATTACGGCGATCAGTCGCAAAAATACCACATATTTGGGAAACCTGTTTCAATAAAGCTCAAATTGTATTAATTAGCAGTAAAATGATCGCGTATTTTGGCAGTTGGTAGCAAAAATAATATATTTTCGGAATCTGTTTTGAAAGAGTGCTAATTTTATCAATTAATGGGGAAATGGTCGCGTATTTCGACGATCAATTGCAAAGTTATTGCCTATTTCGGAAATCTATTTTGAAAAGAAAAAAAAAAATGTGAATTTTATCAATTAACGATGAAATGATTACAATATTTCAGCGATCGATCGCAAAATTGCCTATTTATTGAATCTGCTTAAAAAAAATATATATATATATATTTTTTTTAAGAGCTAACTTATAAAAGATCGAAAGTACAAAAGAAAAAAAGGCGCCAAAATGACCACGTATTTCAACAGTCATTGGCAACATTACATATTTCGGGAATCTGCTTTGAAAAAAGCGCGAATTTTTTCAGTTAGTGGTGAAATTATCGCCTATTTCGACGATAGGTCTCAAAATTATTTGCTATTCCGGGAATCTGAAAAATAGCGCGAATTTTATAAGTTAGTGCCAGGGTACGCCGATTTAAATCAGCTTGATTATAATCATGATTAAAATCGTGATTAAAATCACTTGATTTTTTTAAAAAAATCATTGATTTAAATCAAAAATAAAATGTTATAATTTTGGAGGAATATGTAATTTTATATTAGGGATGAAACGGATATCCAGTAACTATCCGGTATCCGGCCTATCCGGCTGAGTTTTAAATATCCGGCGGGGTACCGGATATCAGCACACCGGATACGGATATCCGGCAATTTCAAGCCGGATATCCGACGGATATCCGAAGGAGAAAATTCAAGCTTAAACTCCCATCAGATGAAAATTTTGCGACAATTTTTTTAATTTTTTTAGATCAGTTGCAGCTTGTAAAGGATTTTTTTTTTTTTTTTTTAAGTTGGTTTCTGCGAAAATCGATTTTGGACTCATTAGCAAACAAATTTAGCCAAAAGTAGCTTCAGGTCTAAGAAATATAGAAGCCCTATTTTAATTTTGTACAGAGTTAGCTAGGTTTTTCTTCCAGAGTGATCTATAACATTCCCCCTAATCTTCCCCATAACAATAAAAAGAGCTGTTCATTGTTGTTCCTGAACAAATGATATTTATTCTCTGCAGTTGCAGTGTATATCCAGTGTATCTAACCACCGATTAGGTGGAAAGGTAAACTTCCGGTTTACAGGCGGAAACCGACGAGTCGATTTGTTGGAAGGGGTTCAAGCTGATGCTTGCCACTGAATCATTCAGATGCAGATATTCAAGAATAATTTGTTCATTTTCGATATAATTAGTTTTCAAAAATTTATTATTCTTTTGATTTTGTGCATTTTTTAAAAATAATTAAATATTTATTTTATTAAATAAAATTTAATATTCGTTTAATTATTTTAATGAAAGATTAAGTATATATATTTTATTCATATAAAAAACATGAATCAATCATATTCAGTTTGTAATATACATATGCAATTAAATTAAGAAACACATACATATGAATCATCAAAATATGTAAATTCTGTCTCTCTCCATTCTAATCTGAGATAATTTAAATTAAAAAGTATAAAAACATTTCCTAGTATAATTTGGAATCTTTTGATTTTACGCAATTAAAAAATAAATGCGTTTAATCATTAAAATAAATAAATACATTTTCAATTTGTAACAATTAAAAGCAACTAAATTAATGAACAAATGAAAAGTAAAGATTTCAAAATATATAAATAAAAATATGATGTGAATAAAAAAAAGAAAAAGAAATGACACGGAAATATTTATATTCCTTGTATAGAAAAACATATATTAGAATTTGGAAAATAAATAAATACAAATTTAATTTGAAAATTAATGTAACAACTTACATCTTTTATTCTTATTTATATGTTAATTATTCATTAGAGGAATATTCCGAGTCACTTTCCGTTTCTGTATCGGAATTAACAGAGAAACAAATAGGATCACATAATTCTTCGATAATTCCGTCTTTATCCCAATATTCTTTTTCTAAATTAAGTACATGTTTGCAGTAATTTTGCCAGTTCTTTTCTGATATACTGCTGATGGCTTCTTCGGAAATTTTTAATAAATTGGACATCGCTAGATCTCCAGTAGCATTGTGATTTCGCACATAATTTTTTAACTCGGCCCATGCATATTCAATAGCATTCAAATCACAATGATATGGTGGGAGGCGCAAAACCGAATGTCCATGCTCTTCCATCAAAGAATCAAATTTATATGTTTTAACTGCTGGTGAGTTTCGTTTTACAATATCTAGTAGTTCGATTTTTCTGCTAGAAGAACAAAAAGAAATATTATTTTTTGCAAGCCAATCCATTATCTCTTCTTTCCTCTGGGATGAATTGGGAGGCTTGTTCAATTGTATAGAGTGATAAGGAGCATTATCAATGATTAGAACTGATTTAGGAGGGAGATTTGGGATTAATTTCTCTCGGGCCCATTTCTCAAAAATCGCAGAATTCATTTGCCCGTGATAATCTCCCGTTGAAGCATTCGCTTTATAAATTAAATTGGTATTGGGTAAAAAACCCATTTCTCCACCTGCACATAAAACAATAACACGGCGAGATGCATTTCCTGTTTCTACAACTCCAAAAATTTCGGAAGACTGCCAACATTTTCCAAATGTGAGATTGCTGTCCACCCATGTCTCATCTATGTAAACGATAGGCCTTTTCTCATCTCTATATTGCTTGATGCTCCTTAAGAATTTTGTTCTTAATAAAACTATGTCGGATCTTTCCATAAGAATTTTTCTTTTATTCTGAGTTTTCTTCCAACTAAATCCGATCTCGTGGAGAATTTTTCTCAAAGTTTCTCTTCCCCAAGCAAAATTTATTTTTTCTTTGATCACGGGAAGCAGTTTCGATATTGTTGGAACTTTTTTCTCTGTTATATAAAAATCCCGCACTGTTCTTCTTATCACATCAATATCAAAGGAATCGATTTTCAAATGAGATGTAGATTCTCTTTTCTGCTTTTTTTGTGGAGAGCAGAATTCAGGATTTTCCTCATCGTTTGCTTGTTTTCTAATGTTATACACACTTGATAAAGAAATTCCTGTAAGCATGCTCGCGCGTTTCGAAGACTGGGTTATAGGAATTTTTACTCTCCCTAAACGTGCTTCTTCATCACACACTTTAATAACATTATAAATAATTTCTTTCGAATTACTTCGAAATCCTTTAGACTTAGATGTTCCAGCCATTCTATCTAATTTAAAAACAATTTTTTTCAAACGCAAGTCGAATTCACAAATTCTAGAACGAAAATAATACTTTAAAAAGAAAGAGTATGAAGCGCAGTCACTATCACGTGGAAATGAAGGAGAACGAAAAACGCGTCAAGAAAAACCCCTCCGCTATTAGTTCCTCCTCCCTACTAGATCGCTCCATTTAGACTCGTCTTTTTTGGCTGCGTGCCAATATTCCACAGAAAGCGATGTTGGACAGTAACTCTGTTTTCATGTCTTTTGCTAATATGTTGTTAGATTGTTTAGTAATATTGTTAGTCTTGGATGTTAAAGTTGTTAGATTGTTTCGAGAATGAGTCAAGTAATGTGCATTTATTGACTAGAACCTGTTTATTTACAATCCAGTTTTCCATATACAATAAAGCTGTTGTTTTTGTGACCATATATATTTATACTAGCAGAAACCTGGCATTACTTGTGCCATCTATCTATTCGATTTGGATTTTTTGAAAAAACCTCCAATTTATATAAATTTGCATTTTTAATGGAATATCTTACTAAAGCACATGAATTTAGAATTCCCTGTTGCGTTGCATAGATATATCCCAAAAAATTAAAGTTACTTCAAATAAAAGTACATATTTAAATTTTCAGAAAGTCTGTACTTTCACTTTCATATTGTTCATAAGGTAAAAAAAAAATCAGTTATTTAAAGTTTTTGATTTTGTACTGCAGAAAAACTTCACTTACTTAAAGAATTTTAATAACTAATGTAAAATTTTCTTTCTTATCTGTACAGAATATAAATATATAAAATAAGTAAAGTATAAATTTATTTTGAATTATTACTTTCTTCTATATTAAATAGAAGGAAGTATTGGATTCGTGAAAATTTTAAACTTCCAGTTTTCGGTGGATTTATGCATTTTGAGGGAACCAAAACACAATTTGACCATTTTTGGAAAATGTCTATCTGACAAAAATTTTGTGCAGTTCAAGAGTAAATGCACAGAATTTCATATAAATTTATACATAGTTGCATCTTACAAAAAAAAAAAAAAAAAAAAAAAAGTGCCCATCAACTTTTGGTGCAAATCACTCAACAGATGGCGCTGATGTACTGTGATTTCTCCCATTTAAAGGAAGACTATATCTCAGCTTATACTGTGTATAATTAAAAAAACAAACTAAGTGTGTCACAAGGAGGGCTATTATGAAACATGTTCATTCAATTTCTGTGCATAACGGCCAATAGGTGATGCTGCTATGCTGCAATTTTTCCCGCGAATGGGGAAGTTATATCTCAGATTCATTCGTGTATAATTGCTAAAAATTTAGTATGGGAAAGGATCATTTTTATAAAACATCATGTTGATTCAATTTTGGTGCATATTGGTCGATAGGTGGCTATATTATGTTGCAATTTACTCTGTGATTAGGAAGGCTAAATCTCAACATCTATAAAATTTAAGAGATAAACAAGATAAAAATAATATGAGAATAAAAGTTGGCTTAATTTGGGTGTATATCGACCAACAGGTGGCGCATCTGTTCCTCACCTTCTGTGATTCTCCACATGGCTACATCTCAAAATTTTTTGATTAAAATTGCACTAAACTCAATATCTAAAATCTTTATTGTAAGCAGCTATGATTATGTTTCTTCTGCATGTTACACAGCATGTAGCGTTGTTATATAGAGAGATATAGAAGAAAGTTTTGTGATGGCCATAACATACTAGTTTGAAGCTTTTAGTTTATTTATTTTTTTTTTCTTCTTTCTTTTATGTTTTCTTATAAATGTCTCAAAAGAAAGTATTGGATTCATAAAAATTTTCAACTTCTGGTTTTTGATGGATTTACACATTTTAAGAAGTCCAGAACTTGGTTTGACCAATTTTTAAAAAATGTCTGTGTGTGTGTGAGAAAAATTATGTTCAACTGTACCTCTGGAACTACTGCGTACTACAATTACATATAAATTTATGTGTAGTTGCACCATGACATAAATTAGTGCCTACCAACTTTTGGTGCAAATGGCTCAACAGGTGGTGCTGCCATACTGCGATTTCTGCAACTTGGAGGAAGGCTATATCTCAGAAACTACTGCACAGAATTTCATATAAATGTATATGTGCATGTAACTTGGCATATATTAGTGCCTATCAAATTTTGGTGCCAATCGCTTTACAGGTGGAGCTGTTATACAGTGCTTTCTGCAATTTAGGGAAGGCTATATTTTAGGTTCTATTTCATGTAACTACACAAAACTTCATGTTGGAAAGGCATTATGAGAAATTATGCTGGTTCAGTTTGGGTGCATGTTGGCCAGTAGGTGGCTCTGCAATACAGAAATTTCCCCCCAAAAGGGGAAGGCTATATCTCTTATTCTATTGTGTATAATTGCATAGAACTTGGTATGTGAGAGAACCAGCCATTGTGAAACACTATTGCGATTTATTTTAGGTGTATATCAGCCAACAGGTGGCAATACTGCACTACAATTTACCCAATGAATAGGCTGAGTTAATCCCAACTTCTATGACATATATTCATGAAACTTGATATATAAGACAACCATTATGAAAGCAAATGTTGACCTTATTTATGTGTATATCAGTCGACAGGTGGAGCTTCTATTATGGTTTTTCACAAGCGTATATCTCAGCATCTGTTGATTAAAATTGCATAAACTCCTTTTGTAAAATATTTATTGTGAGAAGCTATGGTTAAACTTGTATACGATTTAAACCGTAAGTGGTGCTGTTAGAATTATGTAGAAGAAAGTTTTGTGATGGCCACAACATATTAGTTTTCATGTGAAAATAACCCTTCAACTGTGATTATATTAGTAAAATATTTTATTTCATTTTTTTAATAATAGTATTGTAAAAAATATGTAAATAATAAGTTTTAGTTTTATAATTCTGAACAAAACCTATCTTTTTGTGATAGTGCTTTTCACCAAAAATTGCAAGTGTAGGAATGAGTATGTTAGGCTTAAAATTTTATTCTTCATGGCAGTATTGCACAAATAAGTAGAATATTAAATAAATATGTTTAAATAAATTATATTTAAAATGTTTTTAAAAGAATAAGTATGTGAAAGATGTTTATATTTTATTGTTTTAAAATAAAGAAAAAGAAAAGAAATATACAACACAACAAAAAACAAATCTAATGCCGGATATCCGGTCCGGATATCCGTATCTGGCAGGCAGAAGAGCTCCGGATATCCGGTATCCAGCAAAATCACTATCCGTTTCATCCCTATTTTATATGTCTCAGAACATAAGAAAACTTGAACTTACTTGTTATTTACATGAAATAGCCCCCCTCACCCCCATGTTAAAAGAAAAAAAAAAGTGTTTATTAATTTTAAAAATGATTCTTTTAATTTTCCAACTCTATCTTCTATTCTTATTTTCGATTCAAATTTTTTTTTATACAAAGCCATAAGTTTTCTGCCTTAAGTGTTAAAGTGATAATAATAAATAAAATATTGTTTTTCATTTTTAACTTTGATATTACTAATTGTAATCCCTATATATTTGAACTGACCAATGCATTCGTAAGCAATTTTTCCTATCATTTTTTAATTAGGTTTTTATAAAATTTGAAATGAAATGGTAATGGCCTGTTCAATTATTTCAGTTTTCTTAAATTTTTTAAACTTTAACCTTTTGAAAAAAATCTTGAATATATATGTCTTTTATTACCATGCTTTTATTAACTTGCTTTTTTGTTTGTTTGTTTGTTCAGTACAAATCTTGCAATCAATTTTTAACTACCTTCCCGACTAGCTAGACATTTGAAACTTTTAGAATAGCTCAGAACACGGTGACAATGCATTCTTTTTAATATTTTATTCAATTAATAAGTGTTTTAATTTAATTAATAAAATGTGAAAATAATAACCTCATAATAGCTTTAAAATTAGCCATTTAAGTTTTATTTATAATTGTCGTCAAAACAACATGAACAATAAAAAAATTGTGAAAAAGAAAAAAAATTATGCATCTCATAAGAATTGACATCATTATAACTTTAAAAATTTAATACACATTGATAAAGTGCTAATATAGTTCTATAGCTATAATTTCCCGACTAGCTGGACATTTTAAACTTTTAGAATAACTCAGAACGTGATGACAATGCATTCTTTAATACTTGTATTCAATTAAATTTTTTGAAAATTTCTTACAATTGTTCTGTTTATTATACATTGGATCATATTATTTCAAGTTGATGGAATAATTAATCAAAATAATAATATGATAATAATAATAAAAATAAAATAAATGAATAAATAAATAAGAATTTATTAATGCATACAACTATCAAGTTTATATGATTCGACAGAAAATTTAAAAGCATGGTATATAAAAAGTTTTTTTTTTTTAATCGTATAATTATCTATATAAATAAAGAGAAGTGTCTGTGTGTGTGTGTGTCTGTCTGCGCTCTGGTGCTCACACTATTGATCGCAGAGCCTCCAAATTTGGCATATAGGTACCTGGGACCCTGCAGGTGTGCACCTCACCGAGATTTTTTCAAATTTTGAATTTAAACTTTTTAAATTAATGTTTTTTCGATTTTAAACAATGGCTTTTATGTTTCATTTTTCATGAATTTATTCTTCGATTGTAATCGTCTGCGTATCTTAGCAACGGTTATTATGCAATTCATTTGATTCATTTTTTATTTAATACAATCATTTGAAGGTGATTTTATTTTATTCTTTTTATTTATTTATTATTATTATATTTATCGAAAATCAAATGGTAATGCAATCCGCGTTTGTAATGATCAATAGATGGCGCTTTTTCAGTTTCTGTTGTTAGTAAATATAATGGCCACGTGTATTAATTTTTGTTCTATATGTGTTACTACTTAATTTTCATGCTATAATTTCTCCGCCATTACATCATGGAAAATGGATTGCTTTTGGAAAAAATATTTCAGTTTATTCAACGTTCGATCGGAAGTAGATTTTTAACTGAAGTTGAACAAATATTAGTTTCAAATCATCTGCTTAATTTTTTACTTCCATTAACCGAAGCAACTGAAATTTTAAATTTGTCATTTGGAAATAAATGGAAGCTTAATTCTGGATTTTTTTATTCTTGGAGTTACACTGTAGTACACAACAGTATGTGTTATCTTTTTTATGGGATTTATTCATTTTTATTCAATAAATATATGTGAAACTAAATATCGGCCAGCAATGGCGTCTAGATGAATTCGAAAGCTATGCATGTTAATTGTAATTTCACCTTAGCAGACTAGAGGGAGAGCATTTCATTACAATCGCAGATAGAAATAAATTGTTACGTTTATGTATAAATTTTATAGTATAGCAACTTTTTATTTTTCATTTTTTTAATTAATTCTTTTAAAAGAATAATCTTTTATTTTTATTTTTATTTTTTTTATGTATAATATTTATTTTGGTGAAAAAAATGGTAGTTTATAGTAGAAAGGATTAAACTGATTAAAATTCGTTTGTTTTTCATGTATTTAATTCCTTTTAAAAGAAAATCTACTTTTTAATTTTATTTTATTGCACTGGTCGCAATCAAATCGTAATATAGGGTAAATAACAGGGTCTATAAAATACATGGTTTAAAAAACTAAAATATATAATAGATGCTGAGATACAGTCATCTTTAAAATCGTAGTTATTAAATAACAGGAAATCCACAAGTCGTCGATAAACACCCAGATTGAAGTGCCCGGGAAAGACCTTTCTGTAGACAGTGAGAAACTGGACCCGATGCAGTACGGGCAGAAAAAAGAGCTGCCTTAGCAACGGGTACTACTAGAAGAAGCAAAATCTAAAGCGATTTCAGTGTTTTTTTTTTTTTTTTAAGTAAGTTTTTATTTGTAATGTGATGTAAAAAATAAATACTGATCCAATTGTTTTGAAAATTCATTTCAATATAGTGACCAGCGAAGCGGGCGTAGCCTGCTAGTTGATAATAAATTGCACAAACTAATGTGATATATATATATACACACACATCGGATTTCCTTTAATTGATTCTCCAAAAAGTTTCGCTTCAAAAAATTTCGTAATGTGATATTCAAGATTACGGTTTACTATATTATATGCACATTTTAATAACAACAATAAATTATAACATAATAATCTTATATATTAAAACACAAGCGATTTTCCGTAAGACCAAAATCGCACGATTTGGGCATGCGCGGAGGCTGTTCCTGTCTTTAGACGAAACCAGTGACCAATCGCTGAGGGTCTCTTTGGATTTTTAGAGCGAGAGAATTCAGAAACCTGAACCAATCAGAATACGGAGTTAGCTCATGCCTTCTTCTGTGGTATAATGGCGTGGGTTGCTTACGGTGATGGTGAAATTTGTAAATACTGGGTAAGATTTTCACAATTTTCTATTTTTTTTTTAAAAACAGCAAGGTATGTATGCATTATTATTTTTTTTTTGTTATTATCTTATTTCTTTTACTTAAAGTTTATACTTTGAATTCTAGAGTATTGAAATATGTGTTCCTTTCCTGTTTACATTTGTATACATTCATATGAAATGTTAGTGTTAAAATTTTAACCTTCTTACTACTTTGTATGTATTATACGAAATATTACTATTAGCATTTTTTAATGTTTTGTGTGCATATAGTATATTTAAAATGTTAGATTATTACAATTTTCGCGAAATTGCACCTGAATCAATATTTCTGTATTGCACCGAAAATAATATTTTTATTTTTAGTTACTCCCATTATTTACTTCGTTTATTTTTGAATTCTTATTATAATAGTATGAATAAATTTAATCTAAAGTGATTATTTTATGTTTATATGCTTGATGGATTACTTTTAGCGTATGAATTTTTTTTTGCATTCTTGGACGTTCTCAAAACCCCAGCTTAATGTAGATTATTTTTTGAAATAAAATAATGATAATGCACAAACCAATTTCCATCAGGTAAAACCTCGCGATTATTGTAAGCATATATAATTTCTGAATATATTAAATAAGATATAGATGCAGAAGAAAATAAAATGTAAACAATAACATTTTAAATAAACACATAAAAAACAGAAAAAAAAAAAGTAGAGTTTCCAGTGCTATATAATATTTTCAATTTTATTTTGAGCATTCAAAAAGTGCAGTAACTGGAATAACTTAAATTATTTAATGCATAATCATTGCAATTTTTAGCCTTCACACTTCGTAGTTGTTTGTTGTTATAATACACACTTCATATATCCTCTTAACAGATAAATAATTTGTCTATTCTGCACATCTGGCTAACCATACCTTTCGAATGATACCATTTTCAACCCTCTACTTCCATAATTAACATGTTAAAAGTGTACCACAAATTTTATGCTTGCCTAATAATATATATATATAATTGAGAAAAATTGTGCTGATTTCAATTTGGCACTGAATTATTTAGAAGTTTCTTGCCAAGGTTTTTCATTTACGCAATTGCGATATCCATTTTTATTCATTACTGAAATGGCGATAAAAAACCGCTGAAGGGTCCCAAAACTAAAGCTATACCACAGTAATTTTAAGAAATGAATATAGTAACCTATGCTAGGGAATAAGATACAGTGACTGCATGCCTTTATATGGAAGAATAGTCCTGTTGTACTAATTTAAGTTCTGTTTATAATGAATGTAAAAAGTATTTACTTATTACTTTTAGAGGGGCGGAGGGTGGTCAACCAAAAATGACAGCAATTTCAAGGCAAATGTAGTATTACAAAAAAAATTTACAACTCAAAATAACTCAGTGGTACACCAGACTATGCCATAATGCAACATCCCAAATTTATCATTAATTTTACGTTTAATATTTTTATTTCTGTAAAATATAATTCAAACACTCTCTCTCTTTTGTACTCATGACTTCTGTAAATTTAGGTTTTTAAAATTATGGTTGTACTTTAAATATTCATAAACCTGGATTGAATATATAATAAGGATTGGAAAATTTTCCAAAATATTTATGTTTGGTACCTAACTCTTTAAGCTGCGAACCATTCTTGGTTCACAAATAATTATGCTAACATACGTAAGTATCTATCACATTTGATTTACTTTCCATTGAATTATTTTTTAGAATTTAATTTAAATCAAAGTGTTTCATTCAATGATGTACAGATAAGCGCAGTTAATTCAAGGTTCCTATTAGATTAGAGGTGGGATTGCGAGAATCTTTGAATATTTTGGAAAGTCTCACTCAAAAATATATCATAAGGGGGATTTCGCCCTAATTTTTTCACATTGCTCTATGAGTATTTCATCAATTTTTTAGTTCAGTTGGGTAATATATTAATTGCTTTGAAGCCTGTAGTGATATTTTTTTTTAAACTTCTATAAAATTTCTTGATTAAAAAAGAAAAAAAAAAAAGGGGGGGGGGGTATATTATGTAATTATTTCAAAATACTTCTTAATTATAAATATCTGTTAAGAGGATATATGAAGTGTGTATTATAACAACAAACAACTACGAAGTGTGAAGGCTAAAAATTGCAATGATTATACATTAAATAATTTAAGTTATTCCAGTTACTTCACTTTTTGAATGCTCAAAATAAAATTGAAAATAAATTTTAAAAGAGATTAAGTAATAACATGAGCAATTCCTTCTGCATTTCTTATGAAAATTTAGATCCTGAATACTAAAGAAGTACCTCTCCATAGTCAAAAAAAAAAAGGAAAAGAAAATTAACATTTGACTTTTTTTTTTTTTAATTGTTTAATTTGCAATTGTAATTTCTCTAAAAAGAAATTTGCAAAAAGTAAATCATGTAATTTCTCACTTAAATTTCAAATATCCCACTTAATTATTTTTTGTTTTTGTTTTCAAACACAATAAGGTGTATATGCATTATTTATTCCTCTGTGTGTAAAGTTTACGCCTTTGTATGAGTTCTAGAGTATTGTGTATATAGCACTGGAAACTCTACTTTTTTTACTGCTTTTTATGTGTTTATTTAAAATGTTATTGTTTACATTTTATTTTCTACTGCATCTATATTTTATTTAGTTTATTCAAAAATTATATATGCTTACAATAATCGCGAGATTGTACCTGATGGAAATTTGTTTGTGCATTATCATTATTTCAAAAAATAATCTACATTAAGCTGGGGTTTTGAGAACGTCCAAGAATGCAAAAAGAAATTCCTATGCTAAAAGTAATCCATCAAGCATATAAACATAAAATAATCACTTTAGATTAAATTAATTCATACTAATTTAATAAGAATTCAAAATATACGAAGTAAATAATGGGATTAACTAAAAATAAAAATACTTATTTTCGGTGCAATACAGAAATATTGATAAAGCTCAATGCAATTTTCATCAGGTGGAATTTCGCGAAAATTGTAATAATCTAACATTTTGAATATATTGGGTTGTTCGATAAATAATGTCGGTTTTTTTTTTTTTTTTTTTTTTTCCATGTTTTTCAAAGTGAATTTATTTATATTAACAACAAACATTAATCAATAATATATTGACCATTTTGTTGGTTGACCTTTTGCATCTTTCGGTAAGTTGAAAAATTCCACGTTCGAAGAAGCCTTGGGTTTTAGAAGTGAAGATTTTAAAAAACGATATTATTTATCGAACAACCCAATGCTATATGCACACAAAACATTAAAAAATACTAATAGTAATATTTCGTATAAATACATACAAAGTAGTAAGAAGGTTAAAATTTTAACACTAACATTTCATATAAATGTATACAAATGTTAACAGGAAAGGAACACATCTTTCAATACTATTACAATACTCTAGAATTCAAAGTATAAACTTTAACTAAGTAAAAGAAATAAGATAATAACAAAACAAAAAAAAATAAAAATAAATAAATAAATAATAATAATGCATACACACCTTGCTTTTTTTAAAAAATAGAAAATTGTGAAAATCTAACCCAATATTTACAAATTACCCTATCACCATCACCGTAAACCACGCCAGGTCTGTAGATTTGTCATCAAAAGAGAAAATAAAAAAAAGTCGAACAATTCCCCCCCTGGGGGGCAGAGGTTAAAAAACCTTTGCGAGCTTTACTCAGCTCCAAATTACTTCATGGTGAAGAAGTTGTACATGGGGGGACTAAACTCTAATACTAAAAAATCAATTTCTGCGATTTTTGGAATTTTCGATTTTTGAGGAGGAAAGTAGTTTGAAAGGGAAATCCGTTCTAGACCCACGCATGTAGCACCTCATTTTAAAGGTCTTGAAATTTCATGTAGATTGGAGATATTTGTATACAATATAGTGCGCCCCCTCAGTGGCGGATTTAAGGGGGGGGCTAGGGGGCTGCAGCCCCCCCCAAAACACTGACCTTCACTATTGAATATTGGAATTGTAAATTTTTTATCGGTCTAGAATAACACTTTGAAAAATCTTAGCCCCCCCCAAAAGTCAAGTTCTGGATCCGCCACTGCGCCCCCTGGAGGTGAAAATGGAGCTAGGTGATTTTGTAGTAGACCCTATCATGTTGCACTTTTTTTAAAGGTCTTAGTATTTCCTGACCGTTGGTGATGTTCGTACAGAACACACTGTGCCCCTGGTGGTGAAAAATGTAACTAAAGGATTTTGCAGTTGACACCACCATGTGACACCTTATTTAAAAGGGAAATTCAAGGCAACTGGTGATGTTCGTATATAACATTCTGCACGTCCTGGTGGAGGAAAGTGAATTTTGCGTAGCATGCCTGTTATACGGTGCCGCAGCCACAGGCAGCGGAAACACGAGTCAAAGGTTCGTTTGGTTCAAGGTTAATTTTTGGGAATTTTTTCATGTTATTAGCGGTCCGTGTATGCACTGTCACAGGGTAGAGTTTCGTTTGGTTCAAGGTAATTTTTTTGTTACAGCTGATTATTTTTTTCGTGATGCTTTCATTTAAAAATAGAAATTCAAACAAAATCGAGTTAAAGATATAAAATCCTACAAATTTAAGGTTATTATCATGGGCCCGGGCAACACCGGGCGGGTTTATTCGGTTCCAGATTAATTTTTAGGAATTTTTTTACATTAGCGGCCCGCGGCGCTGCTGCAGGCACCGGGGTCACAAGGCAGAGTTTCATTGGGTTCGAGGTAATTTTTTTCGTGATGCTTTCATTCAAAAACAGAAATTCAAACAAGATCGAGTTAAAGATATAAAATCATATGAATTTAAGGTTCATTTAAGGCAGGGTGCGAAATTTCCGCTCGCCAGCTCGCCATTGGCGAGTGGAATTTTTACTGTGGCGAGTAAAAATTTGGTCCAATTAAAGACAGAATTCTTACACGATACTGTGACAGAAAACATTATTTTTTATAGATTTAAATATGGTAGAATCTTGCCAACTTATAACCTCATATTTAACCTCTCTTTTTTTTTTCTCGGAGTGCCGAGTCTGTGTGCACTCTGCCCGACGATCGTCCCACCCTGGGAATGAAAAAATGCTTAGTACATGCATAAAAATCGTAACCTCGTCGGCAGTTTCGTTTCTCCCACTGTGATTTCTTAAAGCAGAGTGAGAATAGACGAGCTGAGAGCCTCTTTGCCCGTCGCCCACTATCCGAGAGAAGAAAAATGTGAAAGTTTGCCTGTGCGATTTTGCTCGAGCCCTTTTAAAGATACTGCCTATGTTTATTTTGTTGAATAATGATAAAAAAAGCAGTTCACATTTTCGTGTTTTTTGCTGAAACGCCAAGGATTTGTGATTGTTATAATTTGTAAGCAATGATTTTATCGGAAAAGTAATTCCGAAATAGTCATTTCAAATGACAACAATGAACAAGTTGTACACATCGACATTCCGTCTGATTATAAAAATAAAATGGACGAAAAAGACATTTCTGATGTAAAATGTTAAATAAATAAATAAGTAAATAATGAAGATTAACCTTTCATAATAAAAAGATTTTCACAGGATATTATTTGACGAAGATTTTTCTTCTTCTTCTTTCTTTATTTAATGACTCTTTGCATTTATAGATATTTTAATCTTATACAAATCTCAAATGCAATGCATTATAATGATTTTTGATTATAGATGATTAGGAGACATGATGATATGCGACACACTTTATGTATATATAAATATATAATTTTACTCATATTTGTAAAAGCATTTGTTATAGTTAGGAAAAATAAAAAACCCAAAATGCGTAATAAAGAAAAAAAAAAGTGGCAACCCTATTTTATGGCAAGTAAAACTTTTTTTCGGCGAGTGAAATCGAGCTGAAATTTCGGGCCCTGTTTAAGGTATCATGGGCCTGGGTAACACCGAGCGGGTTCGTTCAGTTCCAGGTTAATTTTTGTATGTTATTAGCGGCTGGTGTATGCGCTGCCTTAGGCCTTGGGTTCACAAATCAGAGTTTTTTTTAGTTTGAGGTAATTTTTTTGTTACAGCTGATTATTATTATTATTTTTTTTTTTTTTTTTGCGATGCTTTTATTTAAAAATAGAAATTCAAGCAAAATCGAGTTAAAGATATGAAATCATACAAATTTAAGGTTAATTTCTATTTATAAGCATTTTTCCGAATTGCTTTTTTTAAGTGAAATGTCGTAAATTAGATGTTTTAACTTTAAATACATTTGAATAGTGATGCGACAATTTTTGAAACATTTCAGTCAATAAAGTGACCGTCGAATTCGACGGGTTCCAGCTAGTAATATTAACTAGTGGATCTGCAGATCAGGAGCCTCAACGTCCTATTTGCATCAGACATTTTTCAATAGGTCATTTTTATTTATTCCTTATTATATAATAGTATATATTGATTCGATCGACTTATTACCATAATCAGATACATTCCTGAGGGGGCTGCCGCCCCCCCTCAACCCCCCGCTCTATCTCTCTTTGTATACCTATTTGTATGTCATATAAAGTGTTATGGAATTGTAAATAATTGCATTTATTTTTGTATAAATTTTTTCAGAGGCTTAGTAAGTCGATAAAATGCTAATTTTGTGCATTTCTAATGGTTTTAGCGTTAAAATAGCCTAATTTTCCTTTAAAAACCCATTGAAAAACTCCAATAAGGGAAGAAAAGGATTTGGCGCTAAATTTGGCGACTGTTTCCCTCCTTGGCGATTTTTTTGGCGACCTTGGCGAGAAATTTCTTATTAGGGATATACCAAATATGGAAGCTCTAATCTCATTGGCTGATGAGATACGAGAATTTTCAAGAACAGTCTGTGTTCGATAGAATAGTATAAAAGGAGCATTTTTTTAGCCAAGGCGGCCAATCTCAGATCTGTGTCAGTTTCGTCAAATGCTTGCTTTGCTTTGAGCCTCTTTGAATGAGACTTCTTTATGTGTTATTGATAAACAGTTTGTACTGTTGTTTTGTTGTTTGTATGTTGTTTAAGCTATGTTTACTGGTTGAATTGAAGCTGATACTTGGTTTATAGACCTGTATTTTTCTGGAATTCTCTATGAATAATTCCCTGAATTTTTGTAAGTTTCGCCTTTCATTCTCGGACAACTTACGAACCCCCAAGTACGCAACAATATATATTCTTAATAAACGACGGTCTTGTATTATTTCCCTGAAATTCATAAATACCAAATTTCGTACAAAAAAAAAAAAAAAATTACATAGCATATCGGAAATATTTTGCGTAACCTTTAAACTAATTATCAATTCTATGCCCACAATTTTCAACAGGAAAACATGCTTTTAAAATTCTAATAAAATTTTATTATATTTGATGGGGTGTAACCATGTTAAAATACACTTTTAAGAAATACCGACTATAGACCGTAATAGTACGAAATTCCTTTATGTATCCTGGAAAAGTAGCCACAGTCATTATAAACGCCAATAATAAGAATAAACCTAATTAATTATAACTCATTAATTTTTCGAACTAATTTGACATCATTTGGATGATTACAGTACATACTCGGAATTATTTTGTGTGGTCCCATAAATTATTTAGTCAATACATAACCTTTTTTAAGAGTAAACATGATTTTAAGCAACTTTATAATGTATGTTAACTTTATTAAGTTCAATTCAGCATAAACGCATTAAAGTGCGCGCTTAAATTAAAAAATTGTCCATAGGGTCTAATGTTACGAAATTCTTTCGTGTGTCTTTGTAAACGAACCATAAACATTGTATACACCAGTAAAAACAATTCGGCTTATTTTGCGTTTAAAATTAATAATTGTTCCAAATTTAACATCGTTTGGATGACTAAGTGACATTGCCAGAACACTTTTGTAAGGTCCTGTACATTAATTAGAAAGCTTAAGAGCACATATTTTCTTCAAACAACATAAGTTTAAGCATCTTACTCACGTGCTCTAATTTCATTTTCTTCATTGCAAAGTAATGATATTAAAATGCGTTTAAACGAAATTCAACCCCATACGCCTTAATGTTAAGAATTTTTGTGTGTCCCTGTACGCAGTTTATGAAAAATATATCAATAAAAATTATACAGCTACTTATATGCAAAGCTGGAACGTGTGCGCCAATTTGCAAGTCAATCGAAGGATTTTTTCAGTTGCTATTGCGGTATATACAAATTCTTCCCATAGGTCGTAAGGATAAGAAAAATTTTGGCGTGTCCCTGTACACGAACGACAAATGGAATACACACCTAACACTATACAGCTAATTCCGTTGGGCTCATGAATATGTGTACCAACTTGCAAGTCAATAGCGTTATTTTTGGGACCGCTATCGCGGTACATACAATTTCTTCCCATAGTCCATAATGATAAGAAAAACTTTGGCGTGTCCCTGTGTACGAAGTAGAAATGGAATACATACCAAAAACTATACAGCTGATTTTGTGGGGTTCATGAACATGTGTACCAAATTTCAAGTCAATAGCGTGATTTTTGCGGCCGCTATCGCACGACAGACAGACAGACGGACCGACCGACCGACGGAACCCAAAATCCTTTGGAGTCTCAACAGAGGGCCTCCATTGACGTTTCGGAAAAAATTGGAAGTCAATAGCTTGATTTTTGCGGTGGCTATCGCGGTACATACAGATTCTTCCCATAGGCCGTAATGATCGAACTATTTGGCATGACCCTGTACACGAACTACAAATGGAATGCACACCTAAAACTATACAGCTGATTCCGTTGGGCGCATGAGCATGTGTACCAAATTGCAAGTCGAAAGCGTGATTTTTGTGGCTGCTATCGCGGTACATACAAATTCCTCCCATAGGCCGTAATGATAAGAAAAACTTTGGCGTGTCCCTGTATACGAAGTATAAATGGAATACATACTAAAAACTATACAGCTGATTTCATGGGGCACATGAACATGTGTACCAAATTGCAAGTCAATAGCGTGATTTTTGTGGCCGCTATCGCGATACATACAAATTCCTCCCATTGGCCGTAATGATAAGAAAAACTTTGGCGTGTCCCTGTACACGAATTACAAATGGAATACACACCCAAAACTATACAGCTGATTTCGTGGGGCACATGAACATGTGTACCAAATTGCAAGTCAATAGCGTGATTTTTGTGGCCGCTATCGCGATACATACAAATTCCTCCCATTGGCCGTAATGATAAGAAAAACTTGGGCGTGTCCCTGTATACGAAGTATAAATGGAATACATACTAAAAACTATACAGCTGATTTCGTGGGGCACATGAACATGTGTACCAAATTGCAAGTCAATAGCGTGATTTTTGTGGCCGCTATCGCGATACATACAAATTTGTTGGAAGTATTCCATCTCCCAAATTTTCAACTCCATTACTTTGGTAGATAACTTTGGAGTCATACTTAATAGCTTAAGTTTTATTAAAAATATTGATCAACTTGATTGTTAAAAAGTTTATTCATTACTTATTAAAAGGTTTATCTTTATGAATTATATAAATGAAATAGTTAATACCTCTTTTATTCACTTTAAAAACACTTACCTGTTTAACAGCGTTTGTTTGTTTTGTTTTCGGCGTGTTCCGTGAATGAATCATTTGATTCATTCACGTTTCCGGCGACATGCCGTTATTTTTGCAACGGCCTCAGTTAACAGTTGCAGGTAACGTTGTTGCATCGTGTAATCGTTCAACGGCGCATGCCGATTCACCGCGAATATGCAAATCTTCATAAAATGAAACCTATAAATAGGGAGGAACGTCAGTATATGCTGCTGGTGTGGCTGACAAGCTAGTCGCGATGTTTATTTTGCAGACGCAGGTCGTCTTGCTGTTTTTTCCGTTAAAATTTATAATTTCGTTTATTTAAGTTTTTCTTTAATTTAAACTGTTAAAGAAACAGTTCGTTTTTTTTAGTATAATAATAGTAATGATGAATAATTAATACTTATAAGAAAAGAGTTTAAAAAATGAATTTCAAATATCAAATTTTTTCTGGATCAATTTAATGATTAGTTTAAAATGCCTAGAGCTAAAAGAGTGATAGTTTTTTTTTGAAAACGCTATTAATAAATTAAAGTATGTTTTTCCTTCAAGTATATTCTGTGCTCATTAAGTGACCTGTGCTCACCATTAGCAGCATCCTACTATGTGATTGTGATATTTTCTGGAAGTGTCCATCTTTATTATGGTTTGTTCAAAATCTTCGAATCCTGTAATGTGAGTACTTTTTGAACCCTTTTTGATAAGCTGCAGATTTGGATACCACTTTAGATTTAAACACCATATGTGTCATGGTGTATGTTCATCTACCTAGATACTTTTTGAAGCAGCAGATATTAATATTTTTGACTTGTGTGTTTTTATGTATAAATCTTTTCAATAATTTGCATTTAAATAGATTCATTCCTATATATATATTTAATAATTCTTTTCTGTTTATATATATATATATTTAAAGTTATAAATAAAATTGAAATTTAGTTTTAAAACTTGTGTCTTTCCTGTGCCACTCACACACACATTGTTAGGATCAGGTAACGTTTTCCACTGTGTATAATATAACTCTTCTTTAATTTTTCTTTATGTTTGTATGTTGAACTTTTCAACATTTACAACATATTTAGGGTTATGGGCTTCAGAAACCGGTCCATACCATGTGTGAGTGGTCTTTAATTTTGGCACAGTTTTTCTAGCAGCTTTAATATCTAAATTTTTTTTGAGGGGGTTTTTTTCTTGCTAAACATGGCCTTGACCTTGAGTCCTTCAATTGAAAAACTTACTTATAAGAATTACTCAAGTTGGTCTCGTGATATTAAATTTTTACTTAAAGAGAAAAATTCTTGGGAAATTGTTACGGGTACTGAAAAACCTCCTAGTGATGAAGATTTAAAATTAAAAGAAAGTTTTGAAAATCGGTCACGTGTGGCTTTGACCACAATTTATTTAAATTTAGATTCAGAGTTAGAATGCTTAATTGAAAATTGTGACAGTCCAAGCGATGCTTGGCAGGTTTTGAAATCTAACTTGGTCCCTGACAGTCGGGTTGAACATTTTTCATTATTTCATAAATTTTTGGACTGTTTTATTAAAAATAATGAATCTATACGTACTTACTCGGCGAGGCTCTCAGAGATTATTGAACAACTCCGAAATATGGGTAAGCCGGTAGCAGACATTTATGCCTGTTATCAAATTCTTCGTCGCTTACCAGATAAATTTCAGCCAATTATACAATTTTTGCTTAGGCTAGATCATAAAAATTTTTCATATAAGGAAGTTGTTTCTCATTTAATCGCTGAAGAGACCCGTCTAGAATTGCGTGATCTTGAATTTAATAACTCTAAACCTGGTATTGAAGTCCAAAATGTAACTTGTTCCTCTAATTCTGTTAATTCTGGTAATAAATTTTTTAAGAAAAATGTTAAATGTTTTAGATGTGGCCGAAATGGTCACTATAGTTCAAATTGTTTTGCTGCATTACCTACTAGAACTTTTCCTAAACCTAAAAATGTAGCTTCAAGAAATTTTAATGTTGGTAAAAGAAAACCTTTCGGAAGGGGAGCAGAAACTCGTCCACAAGTCAGTTTCACTAATTCATTTTTCCCTCAAAATTTCTTTGTGGCTGAATCATTACTAAACTTTAATTTGGATGGCAGAAACAGCTGGGTCTTCGATTCGGCTGCTTCGCACCATTTTTGCAAAGTCAAAGAATATTTTTGGGATTTTCAAAAGGTTGATAATGAAAGCATGTCTGTTGCTGTGGACGGGGTCAGCTTCCCGATCGAAGGTAGAGGTATGGTAAAAATGCTGTTTAATAATGTTGTGTATCAGTTTAATAATGTATTGTATTCTAGTAAATTGAGGAAGAACCTCATGTCGGGACCATGTATAGATAGTATGGGAGGAAGTTATATTGGAAAAGGGGGAAAAATTTCAGTGTTTAATAGAGATGGTAATTTTGTTTTCAATGCTAAACTTAAAGAAGGTATATATTATGTTTTTCCTAGAATTTTAAAGAATCCTGAATTTGAAATTAATGGGGGGCTAGGAAATAAAAATTTAAATGTTTTTTCTCACATGCCTGTTGCTGCTGTGGTTGATCTCAATTCGGTAGATACTTGGCACTCTCGTTTCGCCCATGTTGGTAAAGATCTTGTGGTCCATACCAGTAAGCAGAATTGTGTTCATGGATTGCCAAGATTAAAATATACTAAAAATTTTTGTGAGCCTTGCCGTCTTGGAAAACAGAGACGCAGGTCATTTAAACCTATTCAAGGTGGGCAATCTAGAGAACCACTTGAAAGACTGCATTTAGATGTTTGGGGACCAATTAGTATTTTAGGGCGAAACGGTGAGAGATTTTTTTTGACAATTACAGATGAGTTTTCCAGGAAAATTGCTATCTACCCAATGGTAGAGAAAAGTCAGGTTTTTGACATATTTTTGAAACATGTAACTAGAGCTGAACTGTTTCTCAATAAAAAACTTAAAGCCATTCGTAGTGACAATGGTACAGAATTCTGCAATGCCAACTTTCAGGACTTTTGTGAAAAAAGGGGTGTTAAACACGAATTAACAAACGTGTACACGCCTGAACAGAATGGTATTAGCGAGAGGGCTAACCAAACTATTTTAAACTGTGTACGTGCCATACTAATTGAAAGCGGCATGCCTTTTAAGTTTTGGCCTGATGCCGTCATTTATTTTGGCTACACTTGGAACAGAGTCTGTCACCGGGGTCAATCAAAGACACCATTTGAACTATATCAGAACACTAAACCTTCAGTTAAACATTTGAGAGCTTTTGGTTCAGTGGCATATGTTGGTATACCAAAACAGCTAAGAAGTCATAAATTACAGCAAAAATCAAAAAAGGGATATTTGATTGGATATTCGTTAAAAACTAAAGGATTCCGTATATGGGTAGAGGAAGAAGACAAAATTTACGAAACCTTAAATGTAACTTTTGATCCAGAGGATCGTGTGTACAGAAGTGGAGCAGTGCTGGGCCCTTCACCTGACCTTGAAGTATCTAGAAAGGAAAGAAATTGTGAGAGCTCCGACCCACCGCCCACGATTACGATAATGCCGGAAAGTGAGGCAGAGGAGGTGCGTCCACAAGTTCCGCCAAGAGTAACCAGTTGGAACAGGTGTCTAGTGAAGAGAAGGACTGGCACGCGCACTGATGTGTACTACTATCCTGAAGGAACTAATTCTAGATTAAAGTCTATAAAAGAAATAGAAAAATATTGTAAAAGCCATAATATTTTTTTTGATGCAAATTTGTTTAATTTTTCACCCAGTGATACTTATGAAGGGGTTATACCACAACAGACTTCAGAATCTTCCTCGGAATCTTCAGAACATTCAGAGTCGAATTCACCTCAGCCTTCTAGTTCTGCTGTTTTATGACTAGATGTCAACATTCCAAGAACCTTCGACCAAGCTCTAAAATCTGCCCAATACCATGAATGGAAGAAGTCTATGGATGAAGAAATTGAGGTTATGTCTGAAAGAAATGTCTGGCACCTAGTTAAACCACCGCCTGGTAAAACCGTAATTGGTAACCGGTGGGTCTATACTATAAAACGTGATGAAAGTGGAAGAATTGCACGCTATAAATCACGTCTGGTTGCCCAGGGCTTCAAGCAAGTGAAAGGCGAGTCATATGATGAAACCTTTTCCCCAGTCGTCAATTTTTCTATCATCAGATTTTTTTTCAGTTTGTTGGTTTCAAATTTAGGCTGGTATAACATCCAGTGTGATGTGAAAGCAGCATATTTATATGCACCCCTTACTGAAGAAATTTATATGAAGCAACCTCCCGGATACATCGTAAAAGGGAAGGAAGAATTCGTATGTAAACTAGACCGTGCCCTCTATGGACTACACCAGAGTGGCAGGCTGTGGTTTTACGAATTGAATGGTGTGCTTCTTGAGATAGGTTTTTCTAAGTTTCAGTGGTGCAATTGTGCCTATAAATATGAAAATTATATTATTTTACTAGTCTATGTGGACGACATAGTGGTTTTTGGAAGAAGTAAAGAAAAAATAGATAAAATTATTAATGTTTTAGAGTCTAAATTTGATTTAAAAATGTTGGGACAAACAAAGAATCTTTTAGGAGTAGAATTTAATTATAAACAAAACAGTGTAGAAATTAATCAAACTAACTACATTAAAGAAGTTTTTGAAAGATTTAAACAGTTTCATCCCCCAATTACTTCATTACCAATAGTTAAAGGTGTTAAATTTTCAAAATTGGATTGTCCATCAAATAATACAGCTCAATTAGAAATGGCTAAGTTTCCCTATCGTAACATTCTTGGTTGTCTGTCTTTTATTGCCAGCAGAAGTCGACCTGATATAACATATGCTGTGAACATTTTCAGTCAGTTCCAAGCAAATCCTGGATTGACGCATTGGACGGGTTTATTGAAATTATTAGGATACATTAAATATACAGAAAATTTAAAATTAAGTTTGAAATGTAATAAAATTGAACTTGTTGCTTTTTCGGATGCAGATTTCGCATCCAACAGGGATGATTTTGTGTCTGTAGGTGGACAGATTGTTTTGTTAGGCCAGAGCCCAATTTCATGGCGAACTTTTAAACAACGTGGAGTTTCTCTATCTACGATGGAAAGTGAGTTCATCGCCATGACAGAATGTGTTAAAGAGCTGATGTGGTTCAGCAATGTCATTGATGATTGTTTTGAATCCAATATAATTTATAAAAAGCCTTCTTTACCTATTCTTTATGCTGACAATCAGTCAGCAATTGATTTTTCTAAGTCTCCAATTGAGAACAGCCGCAGCAAGCATATAAATGTAAAGTTGTTTTTTATACGTGAATGGTTCTACGAGGGAAAATTTGACTTAAAGCATATTCCTTCTAAACTTAATTTAGCAGATCCATTCACTAAAGGTTTGACAAAATGTGATTTATATAAATTTACCTCACAAATTTTTGTTGAGAATGAGCAATCAGATTAAATTAAGACATTAATCTTTGGTTAAAAAAATATACATATGTATAGTTTTTTTTCAAATTAAAATTTTTTTTCAAATGTTTAAAAGTTTTTTTAAGGAACTGGGAATATAAATAAATTATAATGTGTAAATGTATAAATAAATAATATTGGTATTAAATTTGTATTGTATATATTAAATGTGTAGTATATTTATAGTAGAATATTTATGGTAAATTATAATATATTATTGTAGTATTAATGTTATAGTAATTGCATTTGTAGTGTTGTTTAAGTCATGCATCTTTCATCGGTATGAGTGATACTAGGCCTAGTATAAGTGTGTAATCATCTATCACTCATTAAATTTGTGTTTGTCTAATTGTTATAGTAAAATTTTTTTTTTGAATTTGCATAATGTATAAACGTTCCCAGTATCAAATTAATACTTTTCTTTAAATTTGTTTACTGCATTGCATAACTATTGAATATAGAAATATAAATGAATTGAATAATATAATGAACTTTAATATACATTTAAATGTTTGAATAATTTTTGATTATTATAAGAGGATTGAAATTTGATTTGGAAATTTACTATTGCATATTTATGTATATTTAATGAGCTTGAATTGGTCTATTTAAAAAAAAAAAAAAAAAAAAAAAAATTTAACTGTTTCATATAATTTTTTTTTTACGGCTATAGTAATGTCGTTGTGGGGGGCAATGTTGGAAGTATTCCATCTCCCAAATTTTCAACTCCATTACTTTGGTAGATAACTTTGGAGTCATACTTAATAGCTTAAGTTTTATTAAAAATATTGATCAACTTGATTGTTAAAAAGTTTATTCATTACTTATTAAAAGGTTTATCTTTATGAATTATATAAATGAAATAGTTAATACCTCTTTTATTCACTTTAAAAACACTTACCTGTTTAACAGCGTTTGTTTGTTTTGTTTTCGGCGTGTTCCGTGAATGAATCATTTGATTCATTCACGTTTCCGGCGACATGCCGTTATTTTTGCAACGGCCTCAGTTAACAGTTGCAGGTAACGTTGTTGCATCGTGTAATCGTTCAACGGCGCATGCCGATTCACCGCGAATATGCAAATCTTCATAAAATGAAACCTATAAATAGGGAGGAACGTCAGTATATGCTGCTGGTGTGGCTGACAAGCTAGTCGCGATGTTTATTTTGCAGACGCAGGTCGTCTTGCTGTTTTTTCCGTTAAAATTTATAATTTCGTTTATTTAAGTTTTTCTTTAATTTAAACTGTTAAAGAAACAGTTCGTTTTTTTTAGTATAATAATAGTAATGATGAATAATTAATACTTATAAGAAAAGAGTTTAAAAAATGAATTTCAAATATCAAATTTTTTCTGGATCAATTTAATGATTAGTTTAAAATGCCTAGAGCTAAAAGAGTGATAGTTTTTTTTTGAAAACGCTATTAATAAATTAAAGTATGTTTTTCCTTCAAGTATATTCTGTGCTCATTAAGTGACCTGTGCTCACCATTAGCAGCATCCTACTATGTGATTGTGATATTTTCTGGAAGTGTCCATCTTTATTATGGTTTGTTCAAAATCTTCGAATCCTGTAATGTGAGTACTTTTTGAACCCTTTTTGATAAGCTGCAGATTTGGATACCACTTTAGATTTAAACACCATATGTGTCATGGTGTATGTTCATCTACCTAGATACTTTTTGAAGCAGCAGATATTAATATTTTTGACTTGTGTGTTTTTATGTATAAATCTTTTCAATAATTTGCATTTAAATAGATTCATTCCTATATATATATTTAATAATTCTTTTCTGTTTATATATATATATATTTAAAGTTATAAATAAAATTGAAATTTAGTTTTAAAACTTGTGTCTTTCCTGTGCCACTCACACACACATTGTTAGGATCAGGTAACGTTTTCCACTGTGTATAATATAACTCTTCTTTAATTTTTCTTTATGTTTGTATGTTGAACTTTTCAACATTTACAACAAAATTCCTCCCATTGGCCGTAATGATAAGAAAAACTTTGGCGTGTCCCTGTACACGAATTACAAATGGAATACACACCCAAAACTATACAGCTGATTTCGTGGGGCACATGAACATGTGTACCAAATTGCAAGTCAATAGCGTGATTTTTGTGGCCGCTATCGCGATACATACAAATTCCTCCCATTGGCCGTAATGATAAGAAAAACTTTGGCGTGTCCCTGTATACGAAGTATAAATGGAATACATACTAAAAACTATACAGCTGATTTCGTGGGGCACATGAACATGTGTACCAAATTGCAAATCAATAGCGTGATTTTTGTGGCCGCTATCGCGATACATACAAATTCCTCCTATTGGCCGTAATGATAAGAAAAACTTTGGCGTGTCCCTGTATACGAAGTAGAAACGGAATACATACCAAAAACTATACAGCTGATTTCGTGGGGCTCATGAACATGTGTACCAAATTTCATGTTAATAGCACCATTTTTCCGGCCGCTATCGCGCGACAGACAAACAAACAGACAGACAGACACAGCCCAAAACCGTTTTGAGTCTCAACAGAGGGCCTCCACTGACGTTTCGGCAATAATAGATCTTATATTTAAAATGTTTTCACTTAAACTATTTATTTTTTGGGGGGGAGGGGGGTACAATGCATCAAAGTTGGCTAATACTACAATTTTTTTTAATCTAATTTTATTATTATTTTTTTAATATCTCATACTTTTTTTAATTTAGTTTATTTATATTTGTTGCTTCTTATATTTATTCACATTTAAGTTTAAAAATTTTTCATGCTTAATGTCTTAACATTTATTTTTAGTCAGATAATATAAATTTTAAAAAAATCTGATTTAAATAAAAAAAATCCGATTTTAATCAAAAAAATCCGATTTTTTTTATTTTTTTTTAAAAAATCATGATTTTTTCACACCCTGGTTAGTGCTGAAATGATCGAGCATTTCGTTGATCGATCGCAAAGATCGCGTATTTTGAAAAATCAGCTATGGAAAAAAAAAAAAAACCACAAATTTGAATACATAGGGACAAAAATTATAGCCTATTTTCAGTAAGTAGTTGCAATTAAATATAAATTTTGTCCCTTTCTAGCGAAATAGTCACTTATTTTGGCAATCAGTTGCAGAAATATTGCATATAATTTGCCAAATAAATGGCTTCTAAAATAATCATCAGCTGATAAGATAAAACAGTATTAATTAATGGTGAAAAACAGCTGAAAAAATAGCATTCTAGCATACTTAAGATCTCACCATGAAGTAATTAAACAGTTTCATTCTATATACAGTAAACTCTCGATTAACCGGGATGGTCGGGAAATGCCTCGTCCCGGATAAGCGAATATCCCGGATAATTAAATTTATACAAATTTTGATTGAACATTAAGAAAAAATTGAGAGAAAATATAATATTACTATACAATAGGACATTAAGGATTTTATTTATTATAAAAGGAAGCGAATGAACATAAATGTTAATGTTATTTTAGATTTACAATTAGAATAATTTACAAAAAAGACACCTGATACAGGAATTCCGGCAGCTCTCTGTTGGTTAAACCACACAACCATGGCTTTATCTAAATCTTCATATGTTGAGGTTTTCATTGTTTTTCTATTACACATTCCTTTCGGACTACCTGAATTTCTAGCAAATTCGAGTAATTTTTGTGTTTTTTTAATAATGTCTCGCACAGTTCGATCACCAATCTCATATTCACGCATTAATGATTTCACTGTATGTCCCTTTTCTGATACATTAATTATTTCCAGCTTTAGATTTATACTAAGAATGACTCTTTTGCGTTTCAACATCTGAATACTAGGAACAGAATGTACAGGATGTGTGAAACTAATAATCTAAGCAACACTAATACTGCAGCGATGGATGAATCATCTTCTGCCTCCGCATTCCAGAACGGGAGAAACACCCGTTGGCTAGGCTCAAAGTCAACTGAACAAGTCCATTACAGAATGAAGGGTTGAGAAGAAAGTGGTCTTCCAGCACATTTCCGCATTCAGCTTTTTTTTTTTTTTTTTTTTTTTTTGAGCCGTCCCGGATAATCCGTAACCCGGATAATCCGATCCCGGTTAATCGGGAGTCTACTGTATAAATTTTTCCCTATGCAATGAAAAAAAAAAAAAAAAAAAGCAAACTGGACATAGATAGAGATATTGGACATAGATAGCCCTCTATGTCCAATTTGTTATTAGCACCATATTAAACTTTTAAGAATCATGTGCTATGAGTATGATGTGATAAGTAAATTTTCTATTAGATTTGATGATGATGTGCAATAACATGTCCATAGTGATGTAATTTTTTCTTGATATTAAGCAAAAATATGTTACTTAAAAAAAAAAAAAAAAAAAAAAAAGGATATTTTTCGTCAGAAAATGCACTTTAGCTGTTCCAAACTAAGAAATATGCTGTAAAACAGTAATTTAATGCTCCAAAATGAGCTTTATTCTTACTTTAAATTTATCCAAAACAGGATTTTAGCAGTTGAAATCTTGCTTTTATTTATCAGTGGCATAATGATTCCGCATTTCAGATATCAGCTACCAGAATATGGCACATTCAATCAGTTAGGGGCGCGCACACACATACAAAATAAGTAAATAAATAAATAAAATAAAAAACTGTAGTTAAGTGATCATATATATCGAAAAACAGCTTTGTAAAAAACATGATATTTGAAAATAAGCAAGGAAATAAGTGCTAATTAATTGTAATTAAAATTACAGCATATATTTCTTCGATTGATCTTGGGGGGGGGGGGGAAGCTTTATGAATTGGCTATGGGATTAGCACGTAATTTATCAATTAGTGGATATATATATATATATATATTCCTTTTTTTTTTTTTTTTTTTATTTTTTTTACAAAACAAAGTTTCCTTTTCTTTTTATGTGTGTAATTAATAATAACATATTTAGGAATTAATCTTGGAAAAAAAAAAAAAAAAAATTTATGTGTGTAATTAATAACAACATATTTAGGAATTAATCTTGGAAAAAAAAAAATAAATAAATAAACTAAAATTTTTGACAGTTAGTGGCAAAAAAATTTTGTTTCAACAATTATTTACAAAATATTTTGTAATTAAATATTTTTTTTTAAATGATTAGAAATTATTAAAATAAAAATTTCAATTTTCTGAAATAATAATAATAATGTACTTAGTTGATTTTGCTTTTTGAGGGGGACAGCACTTTTCTATGGGGAATGGGTGAGAGACAATTATTTCAATATATTTCATTTGGCTGTTTTTTTTTTTTTTTTTTTTTTTTTTTTTTTTTTTTTGGGAAGGGGGGGGGGGGGGGGGGGCTTTTTTTTTTTTTTTTTTTTTTTTTTTTTTTTTGTTATTTGACTATTCTTATTCCTATCTGATCTAGATCGTTCTTTTGCAACCATGAACTATGTATAAATCTGATAATTAGAGGTTTTTTTATATTAGTTATTATTATTATTTTGTTAAAAAGTCATTTTTAAGTAATTAGTGATTTGTATTTGTATGCATTACTTTCCCTAGCATATGAAGAAAATAGTTAGTTACCACCTTCCCCTTAGGTGCTATGGAAGATTTTATAATGTGTCTCTTTAATTTTGAAGTTTTAGATTACTTTAGGTAGTTTTTCAGAGCTGCCAACCAAATAGTTAGTACCGCCCCTTTTCTTACACCACTTAATTTTTAGAGTAATTCTCTTCAAATATATTCACGATGAATGAAGAAAACAAATACTCTAAAAATTAAGTGGTGTAGAAAAAGGGGCGGTACTAACAATTTGCCGGTTTAGGTTGGCAGCTCTGGTTTTTATTTTATATTATGATTTTATGTATATAAGAAATTACTAAAAGAAAGTGTAGAAATTTTTCTATTTATTTCATTGACAATACAATTCGCTAAAGTAAATGGCTAATACCATAACAGTGTTGATTTTTTTCCTTAAAACTGGTTCCCTCTTAGCTCCATTTTTCAAAAAAATGTGGTCCCCATTTGGTCCCCTTTTTCATGAAAAGTGGTCCCTTTTTTCCCTTTTTTGTAACAAATATTGAGTGAGAGCCCTGAAAAAACACCTTACTTAGGCTTCATCATCTTCTGCAAGAAGCTTTTTGTGGTAGGATTCTCCCCCTTTTTCAATTGCAAAATGCTAGTGTGGGCCTTGACTATGTATAGCTTCATCCTGTTCTTCTAGTAGGTAGCGCCTCTGTGGATCTATTTTGGCGGATTCGTGGTCATTTATGGCAACTTTATCATTAATTATTTCGACACTTTCCCTATAGAACACGTACGTATGGTTGTTGTAATTGGCTAATTTTGTGACGTCGTTAAATTTAATATCTATTTCATTTTCATAATAGGTTCGAGCAAGGGCGGTAGTATATCTGGCATATTTAATATCACTTTTATGTTCTTTGAAGCGTGTTTTTCTTTTTCTTTTTGTGACTCCTATGTAACATCCGGTATTTTTATCCGGGTATTCAAAAGGGATCTTATAAACTCCGGCAGTTTAAATGTTTAAAAATGTTTGACCTTGAATTTTTTTTTACAAAAATATGTGCATGTTATATATCATTTGAAAACCTGTATTGAAAGCTTTCTAATGATACCAATCTTTTATCTCTGAGACAATTAGGGAACAAGATATAAGAACATTTGTAACGTAAGAATTTTGAAAAATTCCACTTTTTACCCACTTTTGCAGCTTTGTATATCAAAAACTAAAAGAGATAGGTACTTATAATCGGTATACATCCATTTCTCTGTAAGACAATTAAATGAGCCCAATTTCATAAATATCTGAGAGGGGTCAGTCAGGTTTTTAGCTGTGTTGATTTGAGATGGAATGACCCTATATAAGATTCAAGCAAAGTTATAATGAGATTGTATCTGAACTTCATTCCTGTTGATCCATTATATTAATATATTATTGTTATTGTTATCATAACAAAGGTTGCTTTATAATTGATTTTTTTTTTACGCAGGTGATTTGTTGAAGGGAAAAGGAAACTTTATATATATTTTCATATTTTTTAAATAAATAAAGATTATTATATATCATGATCATGTTAGCATATTTAAAGGATATTTTTCTATTTCTTAGATGTTGATTCCATACCGACAAGTCAGAAGAAAAGATTAATATCATCTAATCTTTGGGGATTTGTTCGCCATCCCAATTATCTTGGCCTTATCATCATGGCAACAGCTTGGACATTACCATGTGGTAAGTTGTTTGGCTAAATCCAATCTAGTGAGGCTGCTAATTTGAAAATCAAAATGGCAATAAATAAATTACAGGTTAAAATTAAAAATAATTTCAAATGACAACTTAATTTAAATAAAATTTCTAAAAATCGAATCATAAAAAATGAAGGATGTCATAACTTCCATCTAAAAAACACAAAAAATTGTAAAAAAGAAAAAATATATATATAGTGATTAAGGAATGTTGATAATTTTAAATGAAAGAACATGCAGTCGTGATAAAAATTTTAAAAATTGATGTCATAACTTTTAACTGGAGGTCTAACTGAAAGAATGGTATGTTATACAAAGGGGGATAATAATGCAAAACCCATTCCTATGAAAGGAATGCTGCTTTATTTCATAAAGTGACAAATCAATTTTTTAATGTTATTTGTACATAAAAAATGAAAAGAATATGATTCTTTCATGATAGTTTGTCACTATTCACATCAATTTTTATCAAATAAGCAAAAACCTCTTCTTTAATTTTCGCATTTTGGATAAACATTTTGCATTTTTATCCAAAGCGATTATACTGTGATCGTAGTTGAAACACTGCTTTTAGATGTTTTTTAGTATGTATTAATGGTTTCTGGTGTACAAATGAGTTTTGAAAGTTTAGGTTAAAATTGGTCTCTCAAAAACTGAAACAATTTTGTTTAAATTAGCTATATAAACCCCCTTTTTGATGTTCGTTTATCAGTGTTGCCAATTTAGCGGATTTTTGACACAATCTATGGGAAGAAATAATGGTTTAGTGGATTTTCATGTGTACTTTTAGCAGAAAAAAAATGTTTGTGTTGGCAACACTGTCGTTCATATGCATTAGTTGATTAGTACAAGAAAATTGATATGCATCAACAATACATTTAAAAAAAATTGTTGCAGAACATTGGGGCATATTCGGATATGTATTATTATAAATTTCTCCTTGGTAATTTTTAATTTAAAAATTGTTTATTTACAATAGAACAGAATTTGAATATTCAGAACATCCCCCCCCCCCTTCTTTTCCAAACTAAAAGCAGTTTTCTGCTATTCTAAAACTGGATTCCCCCACCTCTTTCTTTATTTTCAAAATGAGTTCAGCACTTACACCCATGTTCAATTGTCATGATTTGTTGTTGCTAATATTTAGTTATGTTTCTTGAACATGGTAATGTTGATTTTTGATACATTTATATATATATATATATATACATATATATATATATAATATCTTCTTATTTGCAATTATTTATTTCAGGATTTACTCATTTCATACCGTACGGTCCATTGGTAATGCTTATTGTTGCCCTAATTGGGCGATGCATCAGAGTTGAGGGTGAATGCAAAGAAAAATACGGCCCAGCATGGAATAACTACACCGAAAAAGTCAGAAGTCGTCTCATCCCTTACGTATTTTAATTTGCATCATTGATTTCATCTGTGTATCTATTTCACTGACATATTCCATGATTCATTGCATCATGAAGAAGTGATTTTATCCGAAATGTTTTATCCTTACAAAGGACTTGTTCTGATTTTTCAGTACTGCATAATGTTTGTACTGTTTGCTCACTGTGTATGTCAAGATTTTATCATGTGGCATAATTTATGTTTTCATTAACCATTTCTGACATGAACTTTCAGTCTCCAGTTGCCAACCATTGTGAATATCATACTACAATGTTTTAAAGAATGGTACCAAGGTATGTTCATAGTGTATAAAGGAATTAATGCTACTATTTAGAAATTGTATTCTTGTATGAATCACTGTCTTATTTTTAACACCACATCATAATAAATGTTTAAAAATGTATTTTCTTTTTATTAATTTGCTTTTCTTTTATAGCGAAGCATGAAAAGTTTTTAGTCCGGTGCATTCATTTTCATGACATTGTCATAAATATTAAAGATTAAATTATTCTATGGATTTTAAAACTGAAAAAATTAAAATAACTGTCTGCATTCTTAGTGTCATTCCTCTGGGGATCACCAAAGTGAGCCACGCCCACTGTGATGACATGTCTCCGGTCCACCCTTATGGGTAAGTCCCAGATCATTGCAACTGTTTAATAGTGTAGCACTAGTTGCAACATAAAAACCCCTCATCCTCATCATTGAAAAATGTATAAAACTAGGAAAATAGATTTTATGATTATAAATGGATTATCATGCAGAATGTTGGCAACTTTGGTTAATACAAAAACAAAGACCTCACCAATATTAAATTTCATATATTTTTATCAATAATGCATTTATTTATTATTTACCTTTTATTTAAAATCTTTTCTCTTTTTATGTGAAAGGATACTAGTAAAGAAAATAAAATAAATTGTGATATTTATTTAATACTTGCTTGTTAACTGTACTATATTTAAATAAGCAGGGCTTAACTAGTTTTTAAATACTCAGAAGCCTGTATAATTTTATAGTAATAGAAAAAATAGATTATATTGACCATATCATAAACTTATAAGATTTTTTTTTTTTTTTTTTTTTCAAATACAAGGAATTTTTACTGAATAAATTGAGAAATAGTAATGGCAATATAATAATAATAATAACAAGCAATATAAATAATGTTCTTCAATGAAGATGATTATTTCTTGAATTATCAATAAACACCAAACTTGATATGAATAGTTTTTTAATAGAATGTATCACAGTTAATAAATTAATAGGAAAAATTTAATTTTAAATACGAAGAGAGAGAGGCTGTGTGGGTTGTCTGTTTTTTTTTTTTTTTAAATATTATCATATACTTTTTTTACATATTTTGTACATAATTCATTGTATACCATTTTTTCTAGCTTTATTTACAAAGTTGATATTTCAGTTGTTTATGTATGCCAGTTTTTAAATTTTTAAATTAAATATTCTTGATTGTTCTGGTGAGTTGTTTCTGTCTGGGCTTTGTACTTTAGTTTTATTTTTGGTGACTGAAGAGATTTGATAATGTGTATTGAATAGAGTGAGTGTTATATCTCTATATATAATTAAAAATATGTATATTCACTTTTTTTTTTTACTTGAGGAACTTATAAAACATGTGTAACATTTATGAGTCACTTAGCATGTTTAAACACGTTAATAATTTATAAATTTTTCATCTAACATATCTGCATTTTCCTTTTATTTTCTCCTGACTGTTTATAAATATTGGTTAGAAATATTTATTCCGTAGACAGTTTTCTTTTCACTTCTAAATGTGTTGACTATTAATTATGTTGTTAATTTATTCTACATATCCATTTCCTTATTTTGTATTGTTAGAATAGGGTCCCACTAATTGTTTTATCTTTAAAATTTTGAGTTTGTTTCTTAAAGTTGAAGCATAATTTGTGCAAATGTAATAATACAATTAAAGAATTTTTGTTTTTATTTCCTTTGTATTTCATATATTTTTTGTATCATTATTTCCCATTTCTCTCCCTCCCTCCCTCTTTTTTGTGCATGTGTGTGTGCTTCAATTTTATCTAATTAAGTCTGTAAAAAAAATTTAATGGCTATTATTTGCAGTATCATATGACTTATTACTGTTTGTTTGCAAATATTTATTTAATTTGCTCATTTTTACTGTTTCATTTTTTCATTACATATTAATTAGTGATAAAATGTTTTGCTCCAAAATAAATAATGAACAACAGAATTATATATTTTCATTCATTTGTTTTTAAATACGGTTAATGAATCAGATTTATCTTTAGAAATTCTACATAGTTTTCTTATGGCTTAAATGGCATTTGTATGCGTGTCTGT
This sequence comes from Salticus scenicus, assembly GCA_963930645.1. Taxonomy (NCBI): domain Eukaryota; kingdom Metazoa; phylum Arthropoda; class Arachnida; order Araneae; family Salticidae; genus Salticus; species Salticus scenicus. The sequence goes on from OZ005659.1 coordinate 72,700,972, forward strand.
AAGATTTTTAACATTTATTGATAATACATGGAATAATAGTAAAATTAAATAAACAGTTTAATTACTCCCATGTAATATTAACTGAGTATGTTTACTCAGTTTATCCTGTTTTGAAAGATACAATTTGATTATATCAATTATTTAAAATTGTGCAATATATATCAACCAAATACAACCAGCTGTCATCGAATCAATTCATAAACTTCGATTTGGATCATTATATAATATTGAGTTTTTTATTTGTCTATGTTATAATTTGTTTGATTTTTGATTTATTTATTTTATTACGTTTGAGGTTAGCTTGAAAAAGTCTTTTGCGATTTTTTATTAAATGCAATTATTTGCTTGACTTGAGGTACTGTTCATTGTATAATTTTATTGCATGTTTAATCTTGATGTATACAAATGAATGCTATTTTTTGATATGTGTACAGAAAAAAAAATGGCTTTGTAAAGTTAAATAACAGTTTCACAATACACTTGTGTTTTTTCAAACTCACTACTCCCATGGCAGAATGTTTTTATGCTTTTTAGCAAGATGACAAGTTAGTAATAACATGTGCAGCTTATTTAAACAGGGTTGCCATGCTACCTGGAGAACCTGGAATAGTCTGAATTTGAAAATTGATGATGAAAGTCAGAGAATTTGAATATTTTAGCCAGAATCTGGAAAAGTCAGGGAATTTCATACAATGATTGCCAAAAAAACAAATTTTTTCTCCAACATAGAGTCATTTTTCTTGTTTTTTCTTAGCTTCCGCCATTTTTTAAAAACAAGACCTCTTAGAAAATTCCCGCATGGAGGGCAGTCTGTCCTTAAGTCAAAGTAATATGTAACTTTTGTGTTTTCAAGTCATACCATAATTATTTTGTCCTCAATATAACCAATGCACAATATATGGCTAGACTGGAATTTTCTTGGAATACGTCTGGAAAACCTGGAAAAGTCAGGGAATTTCATTCTGCTATTTGAGTGGCAACCCTGTTTAAACTTAACAACTGCATTTAATTATAAACGTAATAATATTACTAATCCATACAAACAGGAGTCATTGACCCATTAGTAGATATTTGGGTGGCACTTGGTTAGTTGAAGTAGTATCAGTTGGCCCAACTTTTGTTTGTTTGTTTGTCTCCTTTGGCATTTTATTTGTTGGACATCTACAGTTAGCCCACAAGAGTTCAGCTGTAATTGATATGTTTACTTTGCCTCTAATGGCATATTTCTAATCTTTGCGTAACTTCAAAGCAATTTAATTTTATTCAGTACATAAAAAAAAAGTTGAGGACATTATTTTTTCTTCTGAAAGAATAAAAATAGCAATAATAAATGTCAATAAATATAATTATCAATGTAAAATGCTGCTCATGTGCTAGCAGTTTGTCAATGGTCAGACCATCCATCCAGCAATAGGCAATTGGCCAGCAAAGAACCCAGCGAATACAAACAGTTATTTCAATGTTGTCACATATTGTTTGTAGGGATGTCATGTACTGTAGTAAAATTTTTGAATAACAGACACAATTTTCTGTTTTTACTGAAGTAAAAAAAAAATAGCTTGAAGTTCCATAAACAAATATCTCTGAACAAGACAATTTTTTTCTACAATAATGTCGCTTTAATTCTGCCACTGGGAAAATTGATTTGTTGTGTTGCTCTATGATTCTCTTTTGTACACTTAGAGCTAATAAGACCAGAAACTCGCTAAAAATAAAAATTCCTGAAGTTCAGTGAAAAGGATATAAAGGATCTACAATCTACATTTTAGATCCCTTTCTATAGGTATTGTGTTTGAAAAGATACAAGTGTTCTCAATATTTCATTGAACTGTACAGTTTATTTTATTCTTGTGTGAAAGATTTAATACTTGTAGTTGTATTTAGATTTTTTATTAGTTGTGTATGTATGCTTGTTTTTAATTTTTGTGTGTGTATTTGTTTTGTAACTTTGACCTTTATTATTTTCCTGAAAAAAAGTGTTATAAATTTTGGATTGTTTGTGTAATTGAACTGTAATAAAATGTATGCTGAGATGTTGAAAATTTCTGTTATAGAAATTGATATTTCTGTAATTAATGGTTTTGATGTCTGGTTTAAAAAAAAAAAAAAAATCTCCCTTTGTCTTTTAAAAGTTAATTACTATACAAAAAGAAATATCTTTTGTGGGAAAAAATAAAATTACAGTAAATTATGCTGTAGTGATTCATAACAAAACCAATTGTATCAGTGGATAAGTGGCAGATTTTTTTTTTTCTTTTTAAATCTGGCAATAAATGTTTATATTTAATTATTCATTATTGCTTACCAAGCAATTTTTTATTTATTTTGACTATGATAGCTACATACAGTATAAAGTATCCCCTCCCCCCCCCCCCCCCCAAAAAAAAAAAAAAAAAAAAAAAAAGTATTCAATGATGAAAAGCATAAGAACTTCTATAGATTTTGTAATTACTAAGTATTACACACATAAAAAAAAAATAATAATAATAATTAAATAAACATTTTTCTGGCAGTTGTTAAAGGCATGAGCTTTTAGTTTATGTGACATAAACTATTCTTGGTATCTAAATAGTTAACATTTTTTAAAAAAAGTAATAAGATTTACTGAATTTTAAGTACAGAATTTAATTCATTAAATATAATAAATAATTTTATTTCATTCTTTACTGCGAACTTTTTTGCGTTCTAGATCTGGGGCTTCATCTGACAAAGTTGATTTTTTGTTCTTGAGATATCTTCCTCTTTTATTTCATTGCAACATCACACGGCATCTAGCTTTTATAAGTGGTTCTATAATACTGCAAGAAGTAAGATTGGCTATTATCTCCACAGCTTTGCATTTCAGGACATAAACGTGGCTTTCGTAATTTGGGAGTTTTATTACATTAAGGAAATCTATTTTTAAATATCCTTGTTAGTTAGTTGTATTTAGCCTTAATAATAATGGCTAAATCCTCTGTAAAATAACTGGTTTGGTATATCACTGGGTCATGTTTTTTGCATATTAACGTTTAGACCAAGTCCTGTGCTTTAGAGTGAATTCCAGACCAAAATGAATCGGGGTTCAAATCTGGCACCAGTTATGGTTTGTAATCTTAGTGTGTGCTTAAGACGATTGTCTACATGAGACATAGGTCTAAGGGAATTAGCTTCCATTGGGAGCAGGGGAAAGGGGTTTTCAAAATCGTCCTTGCTCATATTTATGTGAGTTTTTTTTTTTTTTTTTTTTTTTTTTTTTTCCCGAGAGGGGGAGGCAGTAAAATGTTCTAGTTTTTGGTAGCTAGCAAGGAATCAAGCAAGATGCTATCTTCTGAATTTTATGATTTTGTTTGAATAATATTTCGATATTTGATAATTTTAGACAGAAAGTACGTTTTAATGTTCCCCAGTGAAACTGAAGAAAATTAAAAAATATATATACTGTCTTGAAATTGAAAATTCCATAGTCTCAATATAATTTAAAAAAAAAAAAAAAAACTATAGTTAGGTGGTGTTTTCATATGCTGAGACACCTTTTTGAAGTAGTTTTCTCTTCCCTGATTTTGTGTATTGCCATTTTTCACGTGTTTGGTTTTATAAGCTATGAAGAAAGTGGGGTGCTGCTATTGGTGATGATTGGTTAAAGAGTTTTTGGTATATCTGGAGTTTATTTATTAACCTTATCAGCTTTAGGCAGTTTTAAAGAATATCTGTTTAAGTATTTATAAAATAAAATTTAATGCATAGTAGAATTAAAATGAAAATTTATTTCTAAATAATACAGATATTTATTAATCTCATTTTCTAGAAAAAAATTAATGTATGCTTCAAAATTTTCTCATATAAACATTTTATATGAAGCACTGAATGATGAAAAAATCTGTTTTTAATGGTGAAAGGGCTAAAGAGTGATAAATTATTTTACATGTGTAACTTAAGAAATGTAATTGAATTATGTATAAATTTTATTATCTAATGGAAGAATGAAATATTTATTGTCATTATTTAGAAGTGTATTTCTATGCTTAGTGCTTAGGTTTATTTTAAGCCATTTCACTGCACTGTAAATTTAATGCATCTGTCATCAATCGTTGTTTCATTGATTTTTTCACTAATGATATTCATTTGCTCAGTTTTATCTGAATATCATTCAGGTATATGTACTGTACAGTATATGAATGTCATTCAGAAATATGTACAGCATTATTCTGCAATGTTTGTATGGTTAAAAAGTATTTTATTTATGATTGAATTAGATATAGTTTATTTATCATTTTTACCTTTTCTGTTATTTGTACTTTTTAAAAGAAAAAGCTCTTTTCAATATGTAAATCAGTTTTGCTTTTTCGTCTGAAAAATCAGGAGATTCAATAATATAGTTAATAACTGTAGAAAATGCATCTAATGATTGGTGTTGAAAAGGAATAAATAAAAAACTATTGCAAAAACTTGCAACAGTTATTTCAGATTAAAATAACAGTACAACTCTTCATCAAGTGAAGAAAAGTAGGCACAGATATTCTGTGTACTGCAACAAAGCAGTACTGCACCTAAGTACAGCAGTACTGCACCCCCCATTCTGCCGACGCCCATGGTCCCATCAAATATTATATTTATTTAATAACTGATGCCAGTGTTCTTATTTAATTTATAATAATTTATTCCACTCAACTTTCTGAACATTGAGTAATTAACTGTTTTATAGATAAAGTAAAATAAGAGGAGTTGTTAAATAAACAAAAGAGAGAAAATTTATTATAATAGGGTGTTTGAATATTTTTCTCCATATAGTACACAGTGTTTAATTTAACACTACTAAACTTTGAGCCCATAGATCATAATGGCAAAGAATTTTTCGTTGTGTCCCTGTAAAAACCTATAAATGCTAGATTCACCAAAATGCTTATAGTTAGTGCAACAGTAACTTATAACATTCATATAAATCTTCAGCTGAATCCCATTGGTCATAATGATAAAGAATTTTTCTTTGTGTGCCTGTAAAAAAACTGTAAGTGCTAAATTCACCAAAATCTATACAGTTCGTGCAACTGTGACCTATAACATGCTTATAAATTTTTTGCTCAGTGTAATAAGTCGTTTTAACGCTATCACACTTTTAAAAATTTGGCCCTATAGGCCATAATAATAAAGAATTTTTCTTGGTGTCCCTTTAAAAAAATATAAGTGTAAAAAAAACTATTCACCAAATTCAATAGGTTTCGTGCTACTGTGACTTACAACATACATACCAACTTACAGCTCATTCGAGCAAAGCATTTAGACGCTAGTGTGTTCACTCACACATACATACATCATCGTAAAAATAGTGAAAATGAACTCAGGTGACCTCAAAACATATAGAAACATCAAATCTCAAATTCGGATTTTTAACATGATTTATAATACTTTCCTTATATATGAAAGGATAAAATAAGCAAGATTCTAAATTAGTATTTAAATAAATCTTAATTTTAAGAACAATTTTATGAGAATTCTATTTGAGTGCCCAAGTAAAGTTAGTTTTCCAACAGAGTTTCATAGTGCGAGAATCTGATTTCAGAATAAGTTTCGTAATCAAAATTATGCAATAGTCGAAATAAGCGGTAAAGAATTGTGAAATACTAAATCCTGGATGCCCGGGTCAACCAATGAGAGAAAATAGGCGTGTTTTGGCTTAGCTAATTATCCAATAAGCATTCATAAGAATAGTTTCGGTTCCCGCTGAAATATGCAGTATTTAAGCGGGAGCACGCAAAAAATTATGGCTTTTTATGACAATCAATTGCCTAATAAATTCACGTTAACTGAAACTCCATCATGTAATAATCTTACTAGCTAAACTCGCAGTGCCCTTCGAGGTTCGCCGAAAGTGCCGGCCATCGGCTTCTTTTTCCGGGATATACTGCTCAGGATGTCTTCATACTCGGCCCATGACCAGGGGTTAATCCAGAACGAATTTAGTGCCGCTTTGTGGCACTTTCACAAATTCAATTTTCGGCCATGCGGTACCTTCACAAAGTCAATTTTCGCCGATGCGGTACCTTCACAAAATGAATTTTCAGCGATGCGGTACCTTCACAAAATAAATTTTCGGCAAAACGGCACTTTCAAAAAGTCCATTCTTAGTGATAAAAAAAAAAAAAAAAAAAAAATCTCACTTGAAACTTACATTTTCTTTATATTTTTGGAACATCTCGCTCTGAAGAAGAAACAACAAAAATCCTTTGTAACCCTTTTCTGCTGTAAAGAAAAAGAATCAATCCTGTACGAAAAACACACTCGAACACGATCGGTCGGCTTGAAAACAAAAACAGTTCCGAGACGCAAAAGCGTAGTTCCGATTCATATACAAAAAGATTACTAGTAAAAAGTGCCGCATAACCGAATCTCATCATTGAATCACATCACTACAAAACGAATCGCCAATGCGTGCCCTGTATCGAAGCTCAGCGCTCAGCCGAAATTTGGAAAATGGTCGAAAAAACACATTCTTTCAAAAAATAAAAAAGTATTTCTCTGCAATATGATAAACATACACAGGCAACTAGTGCCCCCCCCCCCCCCCCCCCCCCAAAAAAAAAAAAAAAAAAAAAAATGTTTCTAGACGAGAAAAGAAAGTTCCGATTCAAAAAGGTTATAGTAAAAAGTGCCGATACTCCGAATCGCATCCTCACGTAATGAATCGCCAACAGAAGCTCTGTTTCAAAGCTTAGCCTCTGTCTTTTCTGCTGCGTTCTAAGTTCATTGGAAGAAATAAAATGGTTGAGCAAATGTGATTACAGTAGTCTGTATATGCAATTCAAGAATTTTTATAAAGGGTCTAACTCCATAAATGAGAAATGAGGTATAAAAGAAGTTAGTAAATGGAGTAAATTAATGCCACAGATACACTATAGCGCGTAAATTACGCAAAAAATATCAAAGGTGGGAAGCTAAATATACTAATATGGTGCCTAGGGGATGCGCAATAAAATTCATCCTCAAACGAAAGAAAGATTTTTTGTGTGTGTGTGTGTGGGATGAGCGTTCTGTAAAATCGTTCACATGCGTTTAAAAATAGCTTTTGATTTTTTTTTTTTATGTTGTTTCGATTTTGCGATAACAATTACTTAGATTATAAATGATTTCTGCAAGACAGTTGGACATGGTCATTCCACGGTGACTTCCGGAAATGCGTGCTCATTTGTCCAATATTTAATCATAGTAAAAGTATCTATTATATTTAATAATAAAATCACTGAATAAAATAAATAAATAACGCTCAATATTCCGTTATCTCTTGACTTGGCTAAATGATAATAAACACACTCCTTCAAGATCCTAACAGAATCGCTGATCTACTTCTACATAACACGTTGCTCTTTGACCTTGAAGCAGGCCGCATGCAGACTGTGCATCTTTATTTCTTTTGAGAGCTAAGAACTATCTATAAAAGGGATAATATTAAAATTTATTGACATTATACAAAATCATAGAATATTTATCTTTATACTTTTAATAATCCCCCCAAGAAACTGAAAAATACGGGTTTTTATAAAATTCCGGAGTGCATGTCTCCTATTTTATTATTTAATTCGCCAAATTAAGTATAATTTGCTTTTAAGGAGTAAAAATAGCATGTGGCATATTTCTTTTATTATCAAAAATCAGTTTTCACAAATCTGTAAAATTCAAAATTGCCGCGATCCTTGCAATTCCGGATTTAAGAGGACCATGATAAATTATTACTTCAATAATTATTTCGGTAATTATAATCTAATAAGTTTTTACAAAAGGACGAAAATAATATACATTTTTTCATATTAATCGCGCAGGTCGCTGTTAACGTCTGGTTGTTCCAGTGAAATGAAAGGCATGAACATAGCTACCAACTTTCCCGTTTTTTCCGGAAACGCCATACTTCAATTTTTACTTTATTTTGTATTCAATAGAAAAACAAATTGGTTTCGTAAATATTTTTTTTACTTGCGG